>OZ014533.1:14469325-15669325 GCA_963966105.1 Volucella zonaria
CACACCTCTCAGATCACTCTGATCAAAAGCTACCTAGCTACGAACTAGAGCAATTATTCTGCTCTCCTCACCGTCTGGCCATTTACGTTCGTTGTGATGAAGCTTACCAAACACCACCACAATGTAGTCCCTGTTCCAATCCGGAATTCAATTTCATGTCACTACTGCTTTATTTACAGAAGCCATAAACTGGACAGCAACTCGACCTTTAACGTGATTGATGCGCTGTCTGACTCCATTCAACGAATTGGACCCCTGTACCCTTATACTGAAATCGTTAGTACGAGCGATTTGAATATACACAATTCTGGGTGGCTTCGACATTCTGGACAGACAACACCCGAAGGACGGTGTGTTGAGATCTTCGCTGCGGAAAATAACTTAACCCAGCTTGTAAATGAGCCCACACGAATACCAGACGTTGACAGTCATACCGCCAACGCCTTGGACTTGATTTTAACTTCTCACCCTGATTAGTACACCGTTGATGTGCTCTCCCCTCTAGGCTCGTCGGACCATTGTGTCATATCAGCTAATTTCTCGTACACCGACCACACAGTTAAAGAAAAGATTTCTAAAAGAACCATATGGCAATACGAGAAAGCCAAATGGAGCGGTCTTAACAGTTTTTTTTGGAATTTTAACTGGTCGTTATGTTTCTTCGCTAACGACGTGGATGCCACTGCTGATATGATCACAGACACCATTCTCTTTCCAATGAGAAACTTTATCCCTCATCGGATGAATAGTATCAAACCAAAAGAAAAGGTGTGGTTCGACTCGAGCTGTAAAGAGGCTGTCAGGGTTAGAGAAAAGTTTTTTCGATCCTTCAAGGAATACCGAAAAAAGTTTAAACGAGCCATAAATGGTCGCAACGTCTTTCTCAAACGTGTAAAATTCCAATACGACCAAAAACTGAGGCAAAAAATACTGCATTGTCCCAAAGGCAGTACAAATTTTTGGTCATTCGTCAAAAACACTAGAAATTCTGCCTCATCCTCCATCCCAACGCTCATTTACAATGACTTACCAGTTGTCAGCTCTTTGGACAAGGCCAGTCTGCTTGCTGCACACTTTGCGGCTAGCTCAACACTCCCAGATTGTGCTTTGTCCCCGTCTACACTTGAGTGCGCCGAATCTTCAATGGGACGAATTCACTTTCGCACTCGTCTAGTAGCAAACGTATTTAAAGATCTTGACATATCCCTTCTTCTGAAGAGATGTTCTTCCTCGCTGCCAAAACCACTGCGTAAGCTTTCTCATCAATCCTTCTCTTTAGGACTCTTTCCGAGCAGATGGAAAACTGCATTTGCCCAGACCGTCCTTAAGAAAGGCGAATCTTGGAAGGTCATGGAAACGCAGCTCCTGAAAAATCTCGACACACGAAAACTTCTTAATGACCGGCAGAACGGTTTTCGTAGCAACAGGGCCACTGGTGATTTGATGGCATGTCCCACCGAAAAGTGGAACCACAGCGTACGTTAATCTGGCGAAAGCAAATTAGTTGCACTTCATATTCCTAAGGCATTTGACAGAGTTTGGCGTCAGGCTGTTTTGTCGAAAATGCGTGCTTTGGGATCCACCAATTAGAAATTAGAAATTACCTTTCGGAACATTCAATTCAAGTTGTCTTGGATGGTTTCAAGTCTAATATTTACAAAATAAATGCTGGTGTGCCCCAGGGCTCCGTTCTGTCTCCGACACTTTTTTTAATTTTCATCAATGATCTCTTGTCTGCTACTTCTAATCCAATATATTCCCTTGCTGATGACAGTACTCTCTACTTTTCATATTCGTTCCCGGGCTCACGTCCCTACTCTTCACCTGTAGAACGGGAATGGCAGCATATGTTAAGCTCATTAAATTCCGATATTAGCAGCATAACCAATTGGGGAACTATCAACCGAGCGGAATTTAATGCTTCCAAAACTCAATGCTGTCTGCTGTCATTAAAGCGAAATTCAAAGACCCAGCCGTTATCCATGAATGGTACTGGCATCGCCAAAACCGAAAAACTTTCCATTCTCGGTATGTGTGTCAATGACAGCTTACGTTAGAATGCCCACCTATTCGGTGTCGTCAAAAATGCTACGAAATGTCTAGGTTTCTTCAAGCGGTGTAAGAAATATTTTAACCCCTCTGATCTAGCCTCAATATATAAGGCATTCATCAGCCCAAAATTGGAGTACAATACGTTCATCTGATCAGGTGAGCCCAAAACACTGTGCACCTGCTAGATAGTACTCAAACCCGTGCGATAAAACTCATAGGTGATGCCAATATCACCCAGTAAATGGACACCCTCGAACACCGACGAAATTTCTCCTGTCCAGGTTGTTGTATTACTATTTCCACCATCAGTGCTTCATAGAAATCGCCAGTAGGATTCCGCTCCTTCAAACCTTGAACCGTAACACCCGCCTCGCTATGAATGCTCATCAGTATACCCTCAAACCCACTTTCGGAAGTACTCTGAAATATCGTGATTCGCTCCTAAGCCGAACAACTCGCTAGTGGAATGCCCTGCCGAGCTCTCTATTTCCTAGCCATTACAACCTTCAAACATTTAAAACCAATGCTCACCGGTTCTCTTTCTAACTTCTCTGATTTTCCTTCGCCCGCTCTGTGTGCAAGCATTTTAAGGGTACTTAAATCTTTTGAGCGCGCGCAAATTATAAAAAAAAAACAAAAAGGCGAGAGGTATCTGACTGTGATTCTGAACAAAAAACTGAATTGGAATCTTAATGTAGCGGAAAGAATTAAAAAGGCATTTTCGTAGACATTAGTTACAGGTGCCCTCCGTACTACCCCTACGACAGCAGTGTATACATTTTTGCACCCTACAGCGCTTGATTTACAGATCAAGAAACCTACTGGCAACAGTGCGATACGATTCATTAATCTGGATCACTTCAAGAGCAGTAATTTCGGATATGGTACCGTCCTAGTGGAGCTACTGCCAAGCAATCCAATACTAACGGATGAAATTCCTTCCTTTGTCGACCTCCACATCCCCTATATAATATATCCGGTGAGGGAGGATTGGGGAAAAAAAAAAAATACAATAATCAGGTCAAATGAAATTGCATTTTCATAGAGGAAGGAACAGGTTCTGGTATCTTCTCAGAAGACTCAGAAGACTCAGAACTAAAAGTGTCTATAAGACAACAGATGTCTTCCAATCAGAGGTTCTGGCTGTACTCAGGGCGGCTGAAGTAATGCAAATGAGATCGGTATTCAAAAGAGATATCGCTGTCTACATCGATAGCCAGGCCGCACTCAAGGCAATGGAATCAACTAACGTCAACTCTGATACAGTCAGGGGCTTTCGGCCAGTGCTCAAGGCACTATGCAGTCAGAGTCGGGTAAGACTGTAATGGGTGGCAAGATATTGCGGTATAAAAGGAACGTAACAAGCGGATGATGTCGCCAACATCAAATCACCCCTTTGCGTAGTGAGCGGCACTATCGAGGAAAAAATCACAAAGACTGCCAACCTAAGGTGGTCAAGTCTTGAAGAACACAGGATATCCAAGGCTCTCTGACTGCTTTTGACGGCAAAAGATCCAAGAAGTAAATAAAATTAAACAAGGATTAGTTTAGGACAGTAATAGGAAACTTGACAGGATACTTCCTCCTGCGGAAACACCCAAAGAGACATGTGTGAGGACATAGCACACAAACTGTGTGAATTCAAGGCAATCTTGAGTAGTCAAAGAAAATTTTTAAGAGAACAACTTTTTCGAAAAGCTAGAGGAAATAGACGGCACGAACTGCAAAGGCCTTCTTGGCTTTTGCAGGGAAATTGGGTGTTTCACCAGGTTTTTGCCATTAGAAGATAAATTCAACTGGTTCTACAGAGATCACGATGGGCCTATTTTGGTACCTGTTGTCTGTGTGATAGCATATCCATCATACCCCTGTTTAACATAACCTAACCTTTAGGGTCTTATCTAGCGTCAAAATTGGGTTCTTAGCTCAGAGGAGCAGCGATTGCGAAGAGTTGTTCTTCGTTTGATCTCAGCAGTGGTTTCGTTGTCTAAATTAATAGCGGAGCCTAGGTAGACAAAGTCCTTTACTGTCTCCAAGTTACATCAATGACGAGTGGCGTTCTATCTGACACGTTGGTGTTGCGTGTCGTTTCTTGTTGACACCATATGCTTGGTCTTGCCCTTATTGATCGTTGAACCGATTTTCGCCGCTTCCGTCTTAATGCAACTGAAAGCGCAACTGATATCATGCTGCTTTCTTCCGATTATCGCAATTTACTGGCGACGGAGTAAAATGCCAAATTGGGCATTTCGTTTGGATGTTATGTTTAAGATCATGAATTATGGCTGCGTTATTGGCATAGACCTTACTTTTTAAATAACCCCACAGGGAGAAGTCTAAAGCTGACTAATCGCATGCCCTTGGAGTCCAATCAGCTTTTCCTCTAACCGAAATAATGCGATTTCGTATGCAATAAATTTTGATTGCTGGCTTTTGTGGGCGGTAGGATAATCCTGTTGAAGCCAGAGATCGTCCAGACCCAATTTATTCAATTTTGGAAAAAAAATAGCCGGCCAACGCTCACCATTCACTATAGCTGTCTCTCCAGCCTCATCTTCGAAAAGTGCAGGCCAAAGATGCCGCCAATGGCTTTTTTGGGATGATAATGGGCTTCATCGGAAAAGATCAAATTCGATGGCAATTTGTCCCTGGCGATCCAACACCCAATTGGATCCGGCGGCGTCGTAGATGGTCCAAAGGGTTCAATTATTGTGTAATTTGGATTTTATAGGCGTGCAAATGAAGATTGACTTTTAAAATTCGCCGTTGAGGTGCTTGGCTAGTTTTAAACACTTTCGCTCACAGTGGTGATTTTTTGGCGTGTACGTGCTGACCATGCTGATGTTGAGTTTGACACGATACCGAAACAGTTTCTTAAAAACGCTTCACCAAATTTCACGAATTTTACGTGACTTTTACAGGTCGCCCGTTTTCGTAATAAGATTGAATCACGAAAATGCGTTGTTGCGTAGTAAACGACTCCATGGCTAAAACTGCCAAAGATTGCCTGATATCTGTCAAAAAGATCAACCAAATTGCACTCAGTAAGTGACAGTAGTTGACAGCCAACATTCGCACTATCTGTTGGCACACCCTTTAGCAACAATAATGGGACAGATTCTTTCGCATGCTTTCTCTTTCTATCAACTTAATCCATTGTGGCGAAAGACAGCAATGAAAATAGAAAAATACGCCAGACCTTTGATTGTAAAGATATTTTCGTATACGCGAACTTGGGTGTGGCTGACGAAAAGTCTGCCTGCATTTCTAAAGAGTGTTTTTTTTTAGAGGTTTGGTTTTCAAACTGGCAACAATGGTTCTACAGATTGTCAATTTGACAGTAGAAAGTTGATTTGTGGTTAGTACGTTTTACCATTTTACGATGAATAGATTAACGCCAGAACACCGCATGAAAATTGTGCAAACTTATTTGGAAAGCCATGGTTCGGTTCGCCAAACTTATCGCGCGCTGCGTCCATTTTATGGTCGACATAATAGTCTATCTGAGCAAGCTATTCGCAACACGATGAATCGTTTTCGCGCATCTCCAAAGACAACAACAACAAACAGTGCGAATAGAAAAAGTTATTGCCGTTGTTGAGCGCAGTGTTGAGGAGAATCCGAATGAGTCGATTCGCCATCGTGCACAGCAAATGGAGCTATGCCCATCCACTTTGTGGAAGATCTTACTGAAAGATCTTGGCTTAAAAGCTTATAAGATCCAGCTTGTGCAAGAGTTGAAACCGCGTGACGATTATGAGCATCGTAGGTTCAGTGAATGAGTCGAAAACATTATTTAACTTGATCCTCAATTGCCAGATTTAGAGTGGGGAAAACGTAGAAATCTTTGACGAGACGCCCTTACAACCATTAAAATTCACTGTTTGGTGTACTTTATGGGCTGGTGGAATCATCGGTCCATATTTCTTTAAGGACGATGCCGGCCAGAAGGTTACGTCAATGAAAAGCGCTATAGAAACATGATTTCTGACTTCTTCGTCCCTCGGTTGAATGACATTGACGTGACAGAGCTTTGGTTTCAATAAAATGGCGCAACATGCCACACGGCGCGCGACAACATCAGCTTATTGCGGGAAGCATATGCTGAGCGCATCATTTCACGTAATGGACCTGTGAACTGGCCTCCAGGATCCTGTGAGCTCACACCCTTGGATTACTTTCTTTGGGGGTATAAATTAATAATAAATAAAACACTAGTTTTAAATAAACTTTTAACAATAATTTATTTATTATATTTATTTATTATAATTCCTCTATGAGGAAGCCGCTGAGATACGCACTGATCCACTGATCCACTGACCGGAAACAACTCCATAGTAGCGAATGCGACATCAAACCAAAATGTGTGGCTAGGTTTACATTTGCTGTTTCCGTTCGCTGGGCTTGCACCAGAAAGTTATCTTAGGGTGCGTTCCAGGGTATAAATGTTGTTAATGGGTTATAGCAACAAACTATCCCCATGCTTAAAAGAAGTCGTCCCGGATTCTTGTAATTTATTTTTGTTAGTCTCATAGACTTTGTTTGAAAAGCTATGTTTACATATTTGACGCAGTAATTTTGTGAATCGTTTACATTGCTTTTTTATAATATAAAATATTCTTATATACTACACAAAATTTTAACTAAAAATAGGTAACAATTTTGATAGCTTTCAGCGTTAATACTAGGCTTACAATATTTTATACCAAAACGAAAAATTCAATAATTTAGAAAAACATTTTAGATTCAAATTTTAGAAATACATACATACGAGTATATCCTATTTAGAATTACTGATTCAATATTGAAAGCTGGAAGAAGTCCAAAACGGAGTTTATCTGAGATTACTTTTGTGAATTTTTCTGTTGTCAATGAGAACTGTAGTTCCCAGATCTTTTTGAACAGTCTTTACAACAAAAATCTTTGAAAATTTATTTCCAACACGTCTATTCGTTCGTACAAAAACGTTGTCACCTGGTCTAAAGGTCTGAGTTTGTCTGTTTTTGTTGTGATACTCTAGATTTTCCTTTTGAGCCTCAACAATATTTTGCCTTATCTCATCCTTAAAAGTTGTCGGTATTGAGTGAATGATGTCAATTGGTGTTTGTTTGGTGACCGAATGAATCGTCCTGTTGTACTTAGCCGTGGCAAGTAAAAGGAGTTCGCCGGTATCGCTGATGTTCTGCTCTATTTTTGTACATCTAGCTATCTCAGATAGAGTGCTGTGAAACCTTGCAAATTTTACAATTTGACAAAATTTGCTTTAAAGACTTTCTTATACCAGGGAAAAAATAATCTGCCAAAACCTGTTGGGTATTTTCGCTCGCAGTCCGATGAGCGCGATTGTGCTCGGTTGTCAAAATTTCAATTTGGTCAGTTGGATTAAAGATATCTGTAACCATTTTTTTGGTGTGAAGGAACTTTACTGAAGGAAATAAGGTTAATAATTTATCTTGAATTTGAGCTAAGGTGGGTAAGACACAAAAAATTGCGTTAACAACATTTGGATTAATAGTTTCTTTAAACAATTGAATTAAATTTTCTGGGCTATTGAATGTAATTGTATGTCTAATTTGGGTTTTAAAAATAATTTTGGTGGATTTGGCAGGCTCAGATTCGTTACTTAAAATTAACTGATTTCTAAAGCAGTTGACTGGGTTCGGAACACTTACTATTGTTTGAGTCAGAGATTCCTCGCTGTGAAGAGCTGAAGAATCTGAGCTTTGTGTTTGATCTAAAGCGTTTATATGTTGTCGTGATAAGGCGTCAGCAACAAGATTCTCTTTCCCAGGCTTGTAGAAAAACGTTGGTGAGAATTCTTCAACAAATGCCCTCCATCTCTTCATTTTCGCATTAGCGGCTGGTGATCTGTATATATGTTTAGTTGTTTCACTCCATAAAGATAGTTCCGAAGTTTTTGCAGTGACCACACAATGGCGCGAAGCTCTCTCTCATTCGTTGCGTAGTTTTCCTCGGCAGAGGACAATGTTCGGGATATCATTGTTATGGGTCTACCCCCTTGAGAAAGGACAGCACCAAGCGCTTGGGATGAAGCATCTGTTGTCAAGTCAAAGGGCTTGTCAAAGTCAGGATAGAGGAGCAGTACATCTTCTGAAGCAAGAATCTTTTTAATCCTATCAAAGGCTTACAATGCATCGTCGTCTAACTCTATTTTAGTGGTTTTAGACTGTTTGCTTCCTACATTCCCGCTTTCACCGCGCATGTACTTTGTAAGGGGCTTTGAGATTTGAGCATAGTCCTTGACGAATCGACGGTAGTACCCTGATAATCCAAGAAAAGATCGCAGACCTTGTAGCGTCCTTGGAACCTCGTATCCTACAATGTCCCTTATTTTTTGAGGGCAAGTTTTCATGCCCTTGTCAACCACAACGAACCCTAAGAACTCAACCTCTTTCTTGAAAAATCTTGATTTTTCAAGTGAAACTCTCATATTTGCTTCTTTTAGCTTAAGAAGGACTCGCTCAACATCTTTTATATGGTCTTCCTCTGTTTTTGAGAAAACAATAACATCATCGATGTAGACATGGCAAGTTTTTCCTATCTCTTCTCTCAAAACATCATCTATTGCCCTCTGAAATATGATGGGTGCATTTTTTAGCCCAAATGGAAGCCTACAAAACTCATACTTTCCATTGTTGACAGCAAATGACGTTTTGTCTCTATCACGCTCAGAAAGTTTAATTTGGTGAAAACCGGCCTTCAAATCAAGGGTTGTAAACAACGATGCCTTACCCAGATTAGCTAGGATAACCCCGGCATCCGGAATTGGATACTTATCGCTTATTGTTTTACTATTTAGCTTTCGAAAGTCTATGACTAGACGCATTTTACGATTGCCAAGTTCATCAACACCTTTTTTGTCAACAACCCAAATTGGATTGTTGTACGTAGATCGAGATGGTCTTATTATCTTATTGCGGATCATATCTGTAATTTCATTGTTAACGAACTCGGTTGCAGCCATCGGATACGGATATGCTTTTGAAAAAATCAGGGAAGTTGTCAGTCGTCCTTATGGAAGCAACAACTTTCGTATTGAATGGTAGTAGTTCATTTGAATCGGCAAAGACTTTTGATTGACGTTTAATCATTATTGAAAATTCGTCCGATAGTGTTGGATTGTTCATTGAAGAGATGCTGTTTACATCTCTACAGTAAAAGTAAAGTAATTTCTCTCCAACACCATTGTACGATAAAATTCCATTTCTAAGATCTAAATTGGCCGCTATATCTCTCAAAAGATCAAATCCAATAATACCATCGAAAGTCGTAAGTGTTGGAAGTAGGAAAAATGAAGCGTTCTTATCAAAAATGTTCATAGTGCATTTTGATGTTATCTGGGTAGTTTCATGAATAGACTTAACGGAGAATGGCTGGTTTACTAGAGTAGTCGCTTTAATTGATTTTAAATTTCGAATATAATTCTTAGCAGCACCAGTATGAACTAAGAGTTTTATTTCTTCTCCTGCCAGTGTTCTGGTAATGTATGGCAGGAGGGACCTACCCCTAAAATATGGATCTCATCTGTTTCATTTTTTTCGTCGTCATAGAGTTGCGCTTCATCAGAACAGGTGGAATCATCTGAAACCTCTTGATAGTATCTACTGTTCGCAGTGGTGTTAGGTGTAAGCTCACGTTGATTGAGGTGATTTACTCTTTGAAGCTTCGGAAGCGTTTGCCTATCAGATTCTCTATGACGTTTTATTAATGGTCTCTGCTGATTTGGTTTTTCTGGAGGTTTTTGGAAATTACTGTATTTCTGAGAAGAATTTTGAAAATTTTGACTGAAGTTTTGTACCGGATATTGGGAATTATTTGCGTTTTGAAAGTAATTTGGATTTTTTACATAAGAAACTGTGGGATCTAAGTCCATTGTATTTGGAGCCTGCTTAATTTGTTTAGAAGAAATGGGTCTGTAATGGGGAGAATGATTAACGCTGGGATTGTAGGAATGTCTAGGCACGACGTTGTTAACTCCGAAATGCTCAGTTCTATTGGAAAATGAATTTGCAAAGGCATACCTTGCTTGATTTACTTCTAGTTCTTGAGTAAGAGCCAGGGCACTTGGCATATCGGTAGGACGGGATGAAAACAAAATATCACACATAGGTTTTCGAAGGCCTGAAATGAAAATCCTAAGAGCATCTTGTCGATACTTCTGACTTAAGGAATCACACAGTGGTTTGTTATCCTCATGTTGCATTATAGTTTTGTTTATAATTAAGGTTAACTTTTTTTCTACCTCATCGTAAAACTCAACTACTGACATTTTCCCCTGACGTAATGTAGACATTTCTTGCTCCAATAGGTAAACAGGTCGCTTGTCTGCATAGGTGGAATCTAACCTCGCGATAATTGCTTTAAAATTTAACACAGTTTTAAAGGATGCCAGCACTTGATCCGCAGAGCCAACGATTTTGTTCCTTATTATGGCCACCGCTTGATAATGACTGGAGCTTTCTTCATAGCATTCAAAAAGTTTATAGGCAGTATAGACAAGCTGCCTGTCGCCATGAAACATAACGAACCTGTTTTCCACTAAATTCAGGTATGGATCTTACCAAGTCCAACGATACGTTGCAACTTATATTGGGATCAATTGAAATTTCGCTGTATTCCTCAACGCGCGTAGGAGTCTCTAATGCCCTAAGTCGTGTTGTAAAATTAGGCGCTCAGCAACAGCGTAAGCTCAGTAACAGTTAATCGGTGTGTTCACCATATAATAGTTGTTGTTGTTTTATAATTATCACTTATAGTTCCACGAATTAGTTTAATGTTCAAATATTTTATTTTTTCCTTTTTTTCTTTTTTTTTTTCACCTCATCAATGGGGTTACTTATATATAGCACCGGCCGGAAATTTTATTCACTATGTCCGAACTGTTTTGCAACGCAAATTATTATCCTTGATAAGGAACTTGGAACTATCTACGTTGCCTCACTATCACGTTGGGCGCCAATTAATAATAAATAAAACACTAGTTTCAAATAAACTTTTAACAATAATTTATTTATTATATTTATTTAATTCCTCTATGAGGAAGCCGCTGAGATACGCACTGATCCACTGACCGGAAACAACTCCATAGTAGCAAATGCGACATTAAACCAAAATGTGTGGCTAGGTTTACATTTGCTGTTTCCGTTCGCTGGGCTTGCACCAGAAAGTTATCTTAGGGTGCGTTCCATGGTATAAATGTTGTTAGTGGGTTATAGCAACATAACTTATATGAAATCACTAGTCTAGGCCGATACACCACAAACATTGGACGATTTGAAAGTCAACATTCACCGTATTACTGATATACGGTCCCAGTTGCTCGATAAAGTTGTCAAAAATTGGACTTCAGGATTATTTAAAATTATCTATAAAATAAAGCTAATATCATAGACATTAAGATTAGCTTAAAGTGTTTCATTTCATATTGAATTTGTATAACTCTAATCAGTCGTTCATAGACCTCCGTGAGGAATAGACGTGTTTCGGCTTACAAAGTGAAAAAAGTAAATAAAAAAAAAATCGATATAAAGTTTATTAGAAACATTTTGTCCAAGTGCATCGGTGGCCCAGCGGTAGTGGTGTCGGCCGACAAAGCAGCGGTCGTGGGTTCGATTCCGCGAAAAATTTCCATCGAATTTTTAATTTTTATTAAGTTTAATTGAATAGACAATTTCGATAAACAAAAAGTGAGATCGATCGTGTGATGAGTGGAACTAAGCGGTCCGCTATCCCAATAGCGGCGTCAGCAGATGGTACGATGTCGTCTGATGATCAAGCCGTTAAGCCAGTCCACGTAAAATCAGCAACAACAACAATAACAGACACTGGCACAAAGAGGAGGAGGAAGTTGGACCCGACTCCGAATATCGTTACGCGTGCGCATTCAGCTTCGCTTGAAATGCTGCATGGCAGAGTGCGGGGGAGAGCTGCGAGGATAGCAGCAAGCGCAGCAGACAACAGCTTTGCATCCCTCGCTGCATCGGAGTCAGATGACGAAGAGGAGGAGGTCGAGGCTCTGCACAGTAGCATTAAACAGCTACAACAAAAAGTGCTAGCCATAAAAGCAAAGCAAGCGGCAAGGAGGGAGATGGAGAAGCAGCAACTACTCCAGACACCTCAGGGACAACCAAAAATAAACGTGGAGCTTCCACAACAACAACAGAAACAACCTCTGGCAAAACAAAAAACACAGAAACCGGCACAGGAATTAACAAAAACAGATGTACAAACACAGCAAAAACATAAACAACAAAATGTACAGAAGAATAAGCCGCAACAACAACAGCAGCAACATCAACAGCAACAACAACAACAACAGCATCAACAACAATATAAGCAAAAGCAACAGCAGCAGCAGCAGAGACAACAACAACAGCAAGAGCAGAAAGCCATCAAACAAAAAGTGCCACCAATTAACACCTTTAAAATGGAGTTAAAGGACACTATCGAACTATGTAAGTCGGCCATAGGCTGTAATTTTTTTATTAAAAGACTAAGTGTAACACAGTGGAGCGCTACCACAAAATCAAAAGTTTATTGAAAGATTCGACGACGGAGTTCTGCTCCTACACCCCTAAGGGTGAAAAGCTGCAAACAATGCTGCTGAGGGGATTAGAGCCGTCGACTGATCCGGAGGAGCTCCTTGCACTGCTGAAAGAGAAGGAGTGCAAAGGGCTCAATTTCAAAAGAGTATACAGTCGTGTGGTACGTAGGTTTCGGGTGCTGGAAGCATGCGTCATGTACATCCCTCTCCGTAGTGGAAAGCGGTTATACATGGTGTCTGTCTATGCACCTGGGGCTACTCAATCCACCTTATTCATCTCAGAGCTCGAGACACTTTTTCGATTTCTGAGGCTGGAATTGGAAGACAACTATTTTATTATCGGCGGAGATTTCAACGCCAAACATAGTGATTGGGGAAATAATATACCAAATACTAGAGGGAACCTACTATTCAATTGGTGGGGTCAGCACAGTGTGATGTATCGACTCGGCCTCAAAGCGACGGATAGTCCGTCGTTTCCCAGACACGGGTAATATTTGGATCTCCTGCTGTTCGACTCACGAATACAACTGACGTGCACTAACCAACAAACTACAAACTGTCTACGCACTTTCGTGTATGACAGTGACCATTGCGGTCTCAGCACCGAAATAACTGTTCCCAACGAAACTGCGGATTTGGAAGAGTTTGTTCAAAGGTATTCCTACAATTATAGTAGGGTGCGTTGGACACACTTCACCAGAACACTGACTAGAGCACTCTCCTCGAATTCGCTCTACCCACCGGCCAACAGAAATCTGTCAAACGAGGAGATTGACAGGTATCTAAAACTAATGGACGAGACAATTAAACGAACAATGGACAAAACGATACCTCGGTATCAACATACTGACAACGAAGACTTATTCCGCAACGCAACTATTGACGCACTGCACCGACACAAAAGTAGACTGCTGTCAAGACTAAAAGCCCTGTACAGACAGTTCACTGACAGACATAACCCGGAGATCATGACATTGAAGTCGTCGATTAAAAACCTCCAAACATTAATAAAGGAAAATTACAGAAACTCTGTAAGTTTGTATTGGAACAACAAAATTCGGGCTGTAAACACCAGCAACCCGAATATGTTCCCGCAAATAAATAAGATATTTCGGAGAAATAATCAAAACGACCTTCCATGTCCTAGAATCGCTCGAACGACGAACAACGAACAAATACTTGCAGCGGCAGGCATAGATCCAAATGAGGCCGTTGATGATGACAACTTCTTTGTGGTCGAGGATCCGCAGGAGAAGGTATAGGCTATAGGAGCGACTTTCCAGGAAGTGTACAAGGCGAATGACATCATTGGCCCGAACCACGGAGAGTCGAGTCCTTGTACACAATTTCTACCTTCGAAATGAAATAGAGAATTGGCGATTCGAGAGCTCGGGCTTCACCCAGTTTAGTGACGAGAATATGGCAAATAATGTCATCACCAACGAAAGGGTATTACCACCGTTCATTTCGAAGGAAGAGCTCCAAACGATCTTCGAATCGCTTAGAAGTAAGACATCAGTGGGAACCGATGAAATACCGAACATTGTGCTTCGACATCTCCCACTAGAAGCGGTGGACATTTACACCACTCTGTTTAATAATGCAATGAATAATGCACATTATCCAGCGCATTGGAAAACTGCGGTGGTACATCCCATTCCCAAAAGGAATAAAGATACTTCCAATCCGGCGAATCTCCGCTCGATCAGTCTTCTTCCAAACATCAGTAAGGTTTTCGAGAGGGTGATCAATAGAGTTCTGACTAAGTGGGTTGAGGACAAACATATAGTTTCGGATAATCAATTCGGTTTCAAGGCGGGGCATGATATCATTCATGCTGCGTCTAAACGCAACGAGGTGCGGTAAATTCGCCGATCCTATTCAACATTTACACAAGTGATCTGATAGGTTCACTTCACCATGCCATAGCGTACGCAGACGACTTAATCGCGTACAGATCAGGTCCAAAGATTGAGGTCATTAATACACTTTTGCAACGCGACTTCGACAAAATTAAGCGATATTGCGATGACTGGAAGTTGAAAATCAACTTTCAGAAGTCGGAAACCATTCTGTTTAGGACGCCTTTGTCTGGGGCCTCTAGGGATACCAGAAAGAATTGGCGAGAGTTCTCTATCGTCGGACAACATGGACAGCCACTAGCTTGTCGAAATGTAGTCAGATACCTTGGGATCTGGCTAGATCAATATCTGTATTTTAACAAACATATAGATGTTGCTCTGGCCAGAGCCAGAGGTGCTTTTGCCCTTACAAGGAGACTGTTTTACAACAGCCAACTCGATGCGAGGGTGAAGGTGATCTGCTACATGGCCCTTATCCGGCCTATGCTTGTATTTGGATGTCCCGTGTGGTTCAACGTGAGAGCAAGTTTATTGGAAAAGATTCGGGTGTTTGAGAGGGCTTGCCTTAGGGCTTGTCTTCGGTTATACAGAACACCAGAGTCTGAGTACATAAAATTCTATCGCAATGAGGTCTTGTACAATAGGGCGAACCTAATAAGAGTGGACAATTTCATCATTAAGTTGACTCGAAGGCACATTGCAAGAGCAATGACCTCATCGAACAACCTGATCTCCGGGGCCTACTACCCCAATTATATGTATCACGAGAGAGTTCGCTTTGACGGCTATGTTCCTCCAGAAGCGTTCCTCTACCTTGATAGCAAAGGTCTGATCCAGGACATAATCTTCCTTCGAGCTAATCTTCCACGTTGCTCGAACAGCTGCGGACAGGCGACTCAACTACGACAGAGACGTCGCACACGGCAGTGCGGAGCGTCTTCGGTTCAGTAGGGCGGTAGGGAGTCGCGACATGAGGGATGTTGCTCGGCAGCACCAACAATTTTGGTGGCTAGTTGAAGGAAGGGAGAGTTCGTCGTCGAATTCCTCAAGTAATATGTAGCTTCATGTGAAGCAAAGTGGGTCACCTAATTTTTTTTAGCCATGGCCGGCTTATATAGTTTTAAGTAGGAGTAAGTTAGATTTAAGAAAAAAAAAATATATAAAAACAAAAAAAAAAAAATTAACAAAAATAAAAAATGAAAAAAAAAAAACATATATATATATACATATATTTATATATTAGGTATATACATATTATGTATATATATATATATGTATTAGATGTAAGTAGATTAAGATTTATTTTTAGGTAGTTTTTAGGATTTTAGTTTTAAGTTTTATAATAAAATATAAAAAAAGTCATGTTACTAAGTTTTTTTTTTGAAAAAATGTTTTCTTAGTTTTAATTATAAGGAATAGAAATAGTATAGTATAGTAGTAAGGTACGTCGAAAGACATAATTTAAGTGTTAGGTTTAACTTAGAGTGCCCGCATGGGGTCAGTAAGCTAGAATAAGATAATTTTAAGTTAATTAAGCTAATTTTTAAGCATTTTTTTTGTCTAGCAAGTAAGAGTAAATTAAGTAATACAATAAAAATGCATATATAAACTAAACTAAAACTTGTATAACTCTAAAAAAAAAACGCACTTTATAACCCATTTTTACAATGAACTCGATTCCACTTTGATGCAAGTATCGTGTGATGTCGGGTTCTAATGGTTTCGGATGTGCTGATCTCCATTGAGTTCTTACTGAGGAAATGGAGGGATCGGACTCAAACAGCGTGATAGTTATGAGATCATGATTTGTGTTGGATCCAGAAGTTTTTATTGTGTGATGTTCTATCAAACACCTGGTATCTTTATGTCTACTTGCCAAATCAAAAAAAAATCTTTCACATCTACTTCGTGAACATCTATTTTTAAATACATACATAGATGTCGGCATGTTGTACCAAGAATCTAAAGTTTTAGTTTCGACCAATAACCCTTTGAACTTCTCTAAATTAATTTTGATCCCGTTTGGTAATACATTCTCGATTAATGACAGAACACTTTATTATTAAGCGCTCATCTACACCTGTTATTTCTGCAGAAAGTTTTGTGTGTCTAAAGAATATTCGAGAAGAATTCCCATCGTTTGATAATCCATATATTGGGTCTACAAGTAAGTTTCCAGCCTTTTATTATGAAAACATAGTTACAATGCTTTATTCAAAGTATCGTCCATCGGAAGCTACAACTTTCCCCCATCTTTCTGGCAATTTATGAATTCCGGACCAAAAAAATTTCTCGTCTTTCGAGCCCAAGAACGTATCGAGCCAATTTTTAATTTCCTCTACTGATCTGAAGCGTATTCCCGTAAGAGCGTTCTGCATCGAACGAAACAAGTGGTAGTCAGATGGTGCCAAGTCTGGACTGTAAGGCGGGTGAGGCAGAATTTCCCATCCACTATTTTCCAAATAGTTTTTCACCGAAACCGCAATATGTGGCCGAGCGTTGTCGTGATGAAAAATGACGGACTCATGCCTGGTCGCATATTCTGGCCGTTTTTCTTTTAATGCCCGCTTCAAACGAATTAGTTGGGTTCGATATAATGGTCCTTTGATGGTTTCACCACTCGGAAGCAGTTCGTAGTATACGACACCCTTTCGATCCCACCATATGCAGAGCATGACCTTATTCACGTGAATATTTCATTTCGGCGTCGATTGGGCGGGCTCGCCGGGCTTTGTATACGATTTTCTGCGTTTAGGATTATCATAATAAATCCATTTCTCATCATCAGTGACAATACGATGCAAAAATGATTTATTTTTATACCGCTGCAGTAACATTTCGGACATGCAAAATCGCCGTTCGACGTCTCTTGGCTTCAATTCGTACGGCACCCAGTTTCCAACCTTTTAAATGAATCCCAATGCTTTTAGGCGCAGGGAAACGGCTTGTTGCGTGACGCCCAATGATGCAGCAAGTTCTTCTTGAATCTGACACGGATCCTCATCCAGTAAAGCGTCCAATTCCGCGTCTTCAAAACTTTTCGGCTTTCCGGGGCGATCTTTGCCTTCAACTCCAAAATCACCACTTTTGAACCGTTTGAACCACTCGCGGCACGTCGATTCACCAATACATTCCGCCCCATAAGTTTCCGAAAGCAAACGATAGGCCTCAGCCGCACTTTTCTTCATATTAAAGAATAAAAGCAGCGCTTCCCGCAAATGACGTTTATTTGGCTGGAAGCTTGCCATGATTTTGCTCGATAAAATGTACGACACCGATAGAACTGCTCAAATATAACGCAGCAAAGTTGTTGACAGATACAAAAACCTACAAATAAAACACATGGGGTCTGACATTTCTGCCCGGGATCCACTGGTGGCGCCATCTCTGACAAACGCTGGAAACTTACTTGTAGACCCAATACATGGAGAACCAGTTAGACTACCTCCCTGTATCCTCTTTTTATTCCACTCAAATGTTTGATTATTACTACCTCCTCGTACTTGCCAACATGTTAGAAGTAATCTATAGGCTCGAAACTTTGAATCCAATTAAAAGCATCTGGATTTGGTGGACGGCTCGAAATATTTTCAGGATATCTCTTAACATTAACCGATGGCACAAGGGCCAGTCAATCCAGTGTCAAGAGCCCACTATTAAGGTTTAAATCTCTCTGTTGACCGATTAGACCACTATCACTTCTGGTTAAAGCACACCCGAAGAAGTGAAGCAATTACTTGTAATCGATTTGCCAATTAATTACAATACCACCAAGGCCAGGGCAGGTTAACGATAACAAACGAGGATACGAATAGATAATCCCGAGCCCTCTAAAGATCGGATCTTACTTCAGAATTAATTTATGTAATACTATGCACACGTTACCAACAGCACTTACTCCTATCTACCAAGTTCAACATTGATTTTCGAATCCAGTAATTCACAATCACAGTGGAGTCATCTTAACGCCCCTTAAGAGCCATTCCGATCACAATCTCTACCATTTACACATTTCGAGCACGTGACAAATCTTAAATATAAAAAAAAAATATATAAAATCAACCAATCCACCTACAAAACTCAAAAGTCATCCAATCATCTAACAAATAGGCAATGACGACCACTTACGATGAATTAAACATCGCTTTGTCGTTCTCACCGAATAACACTAAACCGAAGGCCTCACCGTCTCGGAAATGGTTCCTGAGTTTCTGCCGTCGTTCTTCCGGTTCCGTTTTTTTTTTTTTGCCCCTTTGTGATTTATTGTGATTTTATGGATCGTAAAATCCAGGATTACTCTTACTTTCGTTATCTTCGTGCAAAAGACAAAAGAATTGCACATTATTCTTGATTGAATGTCCTCTGTGGGTATATGTACGTAGTCCTGGTAGAGCTATGACTTTGACAACGCCAGTCATATCTCAATCCAAAGGACATCTTCGTCTCCATACGAAATAAAAAGAAAAAAAAATCAAGAAAACCTTCTCAGTATAATCTGAGGATCTAAAGACACAAAACAAAAGAAAATGGAAGACCATGACGACGACGACGATGACGACGACGACGAGGAAAAGTATCTGAATGGAATGAAAGATTGATATCTCGTGGAATAAAAGCATACGACAGTCATTTGCAACACAAATCGCCACAAACGATATCGATTATCTGAATTATTTCTGTCAGGGGCAACTTAAACTTACACACGTACATATGTACATATGTACACCTACGAAATCCTGCCGGACTTTGTGTCATAGATTTTGTGCTAACGACAGAACGGATTGAGTTTGAGACCAATTTGAAGATAGATAGATATGGGGCAGTGATCCCTCTGATTGTGGCGGAGCTTTCTATGGTTAGCGGCAGTAATTGAAAGGCCCTATTTGACTTTCATTCGGAATGTCCTTGTATTAGTTATCCGAAGGAAATCCTTGTTAAACTTCTTAAATACTGTTTCGCATTTTTAGCTCTAATGATGCTTAGGTACCGATAGAGAACAGGAAATTATTCAACGGGTTCCGTTCCAAGAAATTGTTTAGCTAAGCTGGGCTGAATCTTACTGATTAGCCCGCTGATAACATTAGGACACATGGTGGCTTTGAAATGTATATTCTTGATATACAGAAGCGAGCTATATTTTCAGCTGTCAAACTTATAGCCCACCCTGACAACCTTTCTTTGGGTAGTTCTTGCAGCAAAGTGAAGTAGTTGTACTCTTGCTAGGAAAAGACAGCAAACACAGATAATGTCCTCAGCTGAAATTGAATTCAAATCAGAGGAGCCACCACTACCAATGGTATTGGCGAGCGCCGTCCTTCCTAGAATCTTCTAACGTTCATCATTAAATACAAGAGATGAGGTAAGCCACAGTGACGGTATGCAGACCCTAATTTACATTTACATAGTACTCGGCCTCACAATCAAATCAAACGCATCGAAACACCTGCTGTGTCGAATTGACCGATTTCGAAGGAGCGTAGTTTTTCCATCCCTTACCTCACAAAGGGCAGACTTTATTAGAAGGCATTGCTTCAAGAACTTCTTACGCGACTTAGTCAGCTTGAGTTGTACAAAATGACTTCAAAAGAGCTTGTCAGTCAGTATTGGCAACCGTAGCAGACCGTAGCAGAGTCCGCCCGACTAAAGAAAATTATGTCCAAACATCGAGTTCCTAGAAATGCTATTGAAAGCCCTCTTCCGTTGGAGTTTCACTGACCGTGAACACGTTGCTTCGAGCGACGATACTATCATAAAAGGTATGCTAAGTGTTACCAGTATTACGTGGGCGTCTGACAGCCTAAAATCCTACAAAGTGCCAAGTCCAGATGTTCATCTACTGCAAATGACAAAATCGCACATCATACCAGTGGTAGTGAACACATACTCTGAATGCTTAAGGAGATGACAAGTGTCCACGCCGTTGGAGGAAGTTATTGTTATTTTCATTCCGAAAGCTGGTAAAGCAACCCACTAAACGGCCAACCGTTAAAAAGCCGTAAGCCTCAGATCGATCCTGTGAAAGGCTCTGAATTGGCTACTTGACATATACTTCTGCAATATAATCACCGATAGTTCAAAAAGCCAGCAGGCGTAGTTAAAGGCAAATCCCCGAAAGGGCACATAAAATGGTAGAGACCAGGTGGTAGGTCTGAAGACAATCTTCGGTTCTAGACTGGCTCCAGCATACACACCGAAACCCTGACAAACAGTAAGAATAGCCTTTCAACCAAAAAAGCAACGCACTCGCCAAAGACTTCAGATCAATCAGTTTCAAGAGTATGGAATTAATAGCTTGGCTTCATATGCGCGCAACTGCCATACGATCCATAGAGGGATCTATCCAAGATGCATACCATGAATAGAAGCCGTCCTGTCAAGAAGGAGTAAACGCTGGGAGTGCTTTTATCAACAGACAACTCTTGACTCTGATCTTATGGACATGACGTCTAGTATAATGACACTGGAATCTTGTTCCTGCGAAAATACAAAAATTTAAGTCGTCTTTCCCAGCAATGTTTCCGGCCAGAATCTGAGCCAGGAAAGGAAGGTAGTCCGGTCCTCAAGGATAACTAGAAAACTGAAAACTCCGCATGCTAACGGAGGGGTGCTCAAGGGGTTAAGGTACCATTGAAATGTTTGCACACAGTGCGGGAAGGAAAATTAGGGAGGGAAAAAAACATAGGTACCGACGT
The DNA here is from genome assembly GCA_963966105.1 of Volucella zonaria. NCBI lineage: Eukaryota > Metazoa > Arthropoda > Insecta > Diptera > Syrphidae > Volucella > Volucella zonaria. The sequence continues at coordinate 14,490,499 of OZ014533.1, forward strand.
ACGTTGGTTTTGAATGTCTGAATATTATAATGACTAGGAAATAGAGAGTTCTACAGGGCATTCCACAAGCGAGTTGTTCGGCTTAGGAACGAATTATGATATTTCAGAATACTTCCGAAAGTGGGCTTGAGCATTCATAGCAAGACGGTTATTACGGTTTGAAGGTGCGAAATGCCACTGATTTCTATGGAACACTGATGGTGGAAATAGCGGTAAAACAAAGTGAGACACGAGACATTTCGACGGTGTTCGAGGGTGTCCATTCACTGGGTGATATTAGCATCAACTATGAGTTTTATCGCACGGGTTTGAGTCCTATCTAGCAGGTGCAGAGATGTTTTGGGCACATCTGACCAGATGTGGGCATTGTACTCCAATTTTGTGAAGGCCAGATCAGAGGGGGTAAAATATTTCTTACATCGCTTGAGGAAACCTAAACATTACGCAGCATTTTTGACGAAATTGAATATGTGGTCATTCCAACGTAAGTTGTTATTGACACACATACCGGGAACTGAAAGTTTTTCGGCTTCAACGATGCAAGTGCCATCTATGGATAATGGTTGGGTGGTTAAATTTCGCTTTAACGATAGCAGACAGCATTGTGTTTTGGAAGCATTAAATTCCACTCGGTTGATAGTTCCCCAATTGCTTATGCTGCTAATGTCGGAATTTCATGAGGAATTTCATACGCTGCCGTTCCCGTTCTACAGCCGAAGAGCAGGGACGTGAGTCCGGGAACGAATACTGTCAGCAAAGGAATATATTGGATTAGAAGTAGCAGACAAGAGGTCACTGATGAAAATTAAAAAGAGTGTCGGAGATAAAACGGAGCCCTGGGGCACACCAGCATTTATTTTGTGAATATCAGACTTGAAACCGTCCAAGACAACTTGAATTGAACGTTCCGAAAGGTAATTTCTTATCCATTGAAGAAGAGAGTCGTCGATCCCAATTGCACGCATTTTCGACAAAAGAGCCTGATGCCAAAATCTGTCGAATGCCTTAGAAATATCAAGTGCAACTATCTTGCTTTCGCCAGATTGATGTACGCTTTGGTTCCACTTTTCGGTGAGACATGCCATCAAATCCCCAGTGGACCTGTTACTATGAAAACCATGTTGCCGGTCATGGAGAAGTTTGAAAAGGAGGGACGTAAGTTGTGTCTTTTTGGTGGATGGCAACGTTAGATTTCACTCCTCGTTCGGAAAACATAGATCTGTCTACATAATAAACGAAGAATCAAGGATTGTTAAGGATCAGCGGCAGTTCTAGCAGCCTGTGAATCCTACTTACCGCTTACAAGGTAGTTCGGCAATGCAAGACTTTGTTAAACGCAGTTGGAAGACCGAATTCATCGAGTCTTGCTAGTCTTAATTTGATTTTAATTTTTTAAGCTTAAAAACTAATAAAAATTACGGTTTCTCAAAATCTAGGATTTACCACTACGGCTTAATGCTAGGGATGGTGAAGGAGTTCGAATTTGAGGGAGAGAGTGCTGCAATTAAATCGAAAACGGTGGATTGGTAGATAAAAGAGACATGCAATCGGCGGAGCCTGAGAGGAGTCGATGAATGAGAAGAATGTTTGCTGCGTCCCTACGTTCCTAAGGGTGTACAGGTTAATGAGTTTAAGACGGTCGCGGTAGGGAGGTAAGATTAGAGGATCGTCCCAAGGAAGACGTCGAAGAGCAAATCGAAAAAAACGACGCTGGATCCTCTAAATTCGGGATACACGAACTGGTTGAAAGGGATACCACGCTTGGCTGGCATACTCGAGAAGAAGGAGCACAAAAGTGCTGTTGAGTGATCTGGTCACGTGCGGGTTGTAGAATTCATTGGACCATCTTTCAACGAAGCCAAGTGGTGAGTTTGCTTTAGTAATTATCTCATCAATATGTGAGCGGAAATTAAGCTCCCAGTCTCATGATATGCCAAGTTCGCGGATAGACTGAACGAGGGATATAGATTGGCCGTGAAGATGGTAAATTCGGGGAGGAGACTTGTTGCGCTTGCGTGAGAAGGTAATCGATTGACATTTCGTGACATTGAGTTCTAAGCAGTTCTTGATGCACTAGGTGGAAAAGCTATTTAGATCTATTTGAAGGAGGCTGGAGTCATGTGAGGAAATGGGTTTAAAAAATTTGTGTATCGTCAGCACAGGGAGAAAATGCTGAGTGTTGAATGACCCTTTCAAGATTGTTAATGGTTAGGATGAAGAGAAGTGGACCTAGGTGTCTACCTTGAGGAACACCTGAAGTGGCCAAGAAAGGGGCCGATAGGACAGACCTGAAACGAACACTATAAAATTCCATTCCATATCCATTTTAAGATAGAAGATAGCCGCAAAACGAGTTCAAAGCCCAGGGCGGACGATTTGAACAGGTCCAGGATCTTTTCAAATTCTTACTGAAATCAGTTGTTATAACGTCAACCTCTTTACCATTTTCTTATGCTGAGAGAACAGAGGACACGAATTCGACGAGGTTAGTGGTAGTTGATCTGCCTTTCAGAAAGCAGCGTTGATTAGGGGAAATAAGAGATTTGCATGTGAAGGCTTAGCTATGGAGTGGTAATTAGTGATTTCGCTCTTTCATCTCTCTTTTGTATCGGTGTTATGAAACAAGACTTCCATATTAGTGGAAATTTACCTTGAGAGAGCGATAACCGGAATAGATTTGAAAGGGTATAAGGGACTTAGAATCGTTTATAAGCTTTTTTTGTTCAAGCTAGGCGAATTGAAAGTATGACCCGAGATAGTTGGAATAGTCAGCAAAAGAATTGGATCGAAGGAAAACTGCCCATAATTTCTTTCTCTTGCTACGTAAGGAGCGAAGTCTACGATTATACCACGGGAGCTCGTAGAAGTGGTTTTATTGCGCGAAAAGGGTTCATAGAGAGGAATAGAGCTGAATAGTTCACTGTAGAAAATAGAGAGAGCACTTTTAAGGGGCATATTGGCGAAATCAAAAGAACAGTGACTAAGTTGTGCGTTGATTTTGCGGAAATTCACTTTATGAAAGTCGTAAGAAGAGGCAGCTGCAGATGGAGCGGGCTGGTTAGGAAGGTGGTGGAAGAGAGAAAGAAGAAGTGAGAGGTGACAGAGTAAGATAGAGGAGGTTATTGGGTCAGTGGTGAAAATGAGGTCTAATTGCCTACCCATATAGTTGGAGATCCCACTAATTTGGCATAAGCTAAAGTCTGTACGCTCATCCAAGAAGAGACATTCTTTGCTCGAGTTAGGGTTTGCGATAAAAAAAAGATTCATCATCTGATTGAGTCCAGTGCAGTTGAGGTAGACTGAAAGCGCCGAGAGGATCAAATGCGTTAATTATTTGATCAATTGAGTTGGTAGCATTCGATAGGTTGTGCCGGTAGGATGTAAGAACACATAATGTACAGGGACCTGCAGAGGAGTGTTATCTTTATTGAAACGTAGTCAACCTTAGAAGAAGTAGAAACAGCGTTTGTAGAAGAGTTTAGGTCATTGTGGACGGCCAGTAGGACCCCTCGGGAAGGAGAATCATCATTTGGATGGGTAAAACATTGAAATTCTGGGGGAATAATTCTTGATTCTTTGTATTGGGAATTAGATTAGTTTCAATCAGAGCATAGACCTCAAATGGTAGAGCGTGAGATTGACCCAAGACAGCACGGGTTTTAGATCGCAGTTCTCTTACGTTTTGATAATAGAAGGTTGGAAGAATGTTATTTCGAGAGGGCGTGGGCGTGGATAGTTGAAACACTGGCAATAGTACCACGTTAGGGGCGAAAAAATTTGTCGTTGTCAGCTCTGCTCCGTTAAAGGTGTAAAATCCTTTTTGTGTGCACATAGTTAGTGAACGCAGCAAAGTCGTCTGAGACTTTTTGGAGAGACATATTGAAAATCTCATGGAACTCAATATGTAAGTTGCTCGGACTTTTAAGGTCAGTAGGGAGACCTTCCTGCTGTACGGAGACCATGACGCTTATTTTAGTGCTCCCTCATAGCAAACTGAGTCGGACTTGTCATGCAGATACTCCAGAAGGAGACGTATATTCTCGTACGTCTTTTTTTCTCTAAGCCTTGAAAGTGCATAATGACATTCTGTTGTGTAAAAAGTTTGTTGAGCTATTTTGACTGTGTGAGGCAGAAGGAGGTCAAAAATGGGGCAAATGGACGAAGATGTTGAGAGCAAAGCAGCGGTAATTGAAGGGGCATTAGACACATTTTCAGATGAGGGATTTATAATACGGGAACTAATGAAGTTGAGATATTTGGCACCGGTTTTGAGATCGAAATTTGGGAAAGAATTGCTAAAGCTAAAAGGAGGGTTTCTTGCGACCCGAACTTACGCTAGTAAATTGAGTTTGATATGGCCAGAGCTGCAGATGGCATTCTTCTCCAGACTGTTCGTTGTTAGAGGGTAGCGTATTGCCCTTGGCGTAAGTGGCAGAACATACTGCGACGTACTGCTTCTGGGAATGTCCATCCAATGTTGGCATCAGGCTACGAGTACTCCCCACTTGTATTGTATTGATTGAGAAATTCCAAATGACATTCAAAGAATACAATTCGCTAGTACTTTGTCCAATTGCTCTGTTCCCAGAGGAAAAAAAACGCGAACAAAATAGCAAGCCGTCCTAAATGACCAATTTCAATGGTTTTACTCCCGTGGTTTTACCCAGCGTTCAGCACTAACAAAAGGATCCTGCACTGAAGCTCTCAAAATGTGCGACATACTTTGGCCTAATCCTTGGCAATAAACTAGTCTGGAACATGAATATTGGAGAGATCATCCATAGCTTCTTACATATATCAAAGAACCTGTACGCTGTCATTATTGGGAGCGTTCGAATATGTATTGTAGGTTGAGTTGATTTTGAAGTCGGAGTACCACAAGTCTAGTTCTTAAACATTTCCTCAATTTTATTAATGCTACTCGCATCTTATGTGCTGCCTCAAAAGAAAAAAGAGGAGAACTAATTTTCCGAACGATGGTATTTTTGTACTTACTCGTAAATACATCCTTAAGAACCTATTTATTACATTTTCTGCGCTTTTGTCTCTAGAAACGTGCGAATTAATCGTCCAATTTGTTACTTTCCTAAGGACCATGTCCTCGCTCTATTACATGAATCACAGCCGAAAGCCCCTCGTATATCGATTGTCGGAGGAAAAGTTTGACACCACCCCAAGTACCAATATTAGTTCCCTCTAATTAGTGGATTTGTTTCCATGTTAGAACAACACATGAATGTGTCATGTATCTACGGCATAATGGGTGCGGAGGGCGTACATAGAGTGTGATCTTGATAAAAGTTTCCCCTTGGCTTTTGGCACTAAACGAATTAATTTTGAAAGACAAATTGAGCTGTGTCAAGAGTTATTAATCATGACAGTTTGATACTCTATCCATATGCCTCCTGGACATGGTACTCTCAAGGAGATTATGTGTTTGTGTGGTGTTGAGTTTATTCTTCTTTTTTTTTTTCCTTTTTTTTTTTTGTCTGGCATAGGTCAAAGATTTTATCTGAGAACATTTCTCCCTTCATTTAATTAATTCTAAAAGTTTTGGTCTATTTCCAAAGGATAAGGTTACATGACATTTGCTTTGATGAGGATTGAACAAACATTCAGTTGAAGGTCAGTGTAAGATAAATCGTGTCGTGTTTATAATATGTGTCTGTTTCGTTAAAGAAAACAGAAGATTCAACACAGATTGACGAGTGTTAGGCTTGGTATTCCAAGGACAACAATGTGAAAGCGAAATGAAATGAAATTCCGATGTAACTCGTGATATAGTCATCCCACAAGATCGTAACGTTAAATTATCGTCCACAATGGTACATCAGTTGTATCCTACTATGTGTAATGTCAAGACATTACTTTTCGAATGGGGTCTTACGAGTCATTTTGCTCCCTTGGTTATTACTTCGGTCATCTGTTCATGTCAATTTATTTGGCTCTGCATCAACAGCTACCATATTTCAAGCAGTTGAAACCGTATATGGTTGCTGTCATCATCAGACCATCATGTTAAGAGTGTGATTAACCGGAACAAACAACAATACCACTTAATTGTGCTGCGGTTTCTTTTACAAAACTGTCAAACTACTGTTGATTGTAGAAGCTACTTGGGTCCCCACATCAGAGTATCTCAATCTCCTTCAATACAGAATTGTAGAGGAGTAACCAAGCTAAGTAATGTAGAAATTGAAACAGGTTTCAATATCAATAGCCCCCGATAAGGACGGCTTTAATATTGAAAAGCCATCAAAACGAAAAAAGGACAACGAAGTTCGAACCTGCATATGGAATGTTCAGACACCTTGAACGGGCCAAGCGCACCCGAACAACTAGCGAAGGCCTTACCCTACTGATATCACCGCTCCAAGAAGCGCTTTGTGATGAACTGAACAAAAGAAGGGCGAAAAACCATATCATACGAGTAGACTACAGTGAGTGATACAGAAAGTAGAAGCAACGGCTGTAGGGTCATGGATTTATTGCCAGCGGCAGAAAAATGCAAAAAGTCTTGGACTTCAACACGTGAGCCAGCGCATTGTCACAACCCAAAGCAAGCCTTAATTCGACCCCAGCAACAGCTTGATATATACCCAAGCCCAAAGTAGAATGCTCCTTTGGGCTGCTAAACAATCCCTACGAACTAGGCGCCTTAGTATGACATTAAAAAAGAGGCATCTTTGGTGGTCAACATGACACCCTCCCTATGAACGAACTCAGGCTTATTAACTCTGGCCTCTTCTCCATATTCACAAATTAACATGGCTGCCACCTGATCATGAGGTTTCAACTAAATTGATCATGCTGCGATCCACATAAGGCGCTTCTTGTAGAAATTCTGATCTTCTGAGCGGCTAATGCAGACTCAGACCACTACGAAAGATGCATCTACGGATATGTAAGATGCCACAGCAACGGAGAAATACTCGATTCTCGCCAACTCGTTGCAAGGTTCTGAACATCAGCGGCACCGATGCATAGAAATACCACTGATATGCTGGCTTTCACCCGATCACCCACGCGAAACACCTGGTTTGATGAAGCGTGCAAACAAGCATTCTCGTGTAGCAAAGCGCCATGAGAATTGCTTGCACGCACTATAAGCACAGGAGATGGAAAAAACATCGGCAAGGACAAGAACGAAAGCAAAAACAAGGCATACAGGTACAGAAAGCTGCAACAACGATTAACGACAGTCAGCGCTGAGTATACACAACACCACCTCTGCAGACTGTTTTATGACGGGCTCCACGTAAACTCCGCTCTCAGGCACAACGCACCATTCAACTTCAGCGATGAAAACATAGTACTCACTCACTTGATCAAAGTCTAGTAAATAGTCCAATATCTGTACTTAAGTTTTTGGACCGGGCTGACTACCTGCCGAGCTTTTTGAGACATCAGAATCTTTTACACGATATACAAGGCATGAGAGCCTTTTCACTGGCCAACTATAGAGTCATCAGTCTCTTTAACATCACATGGAAGATGTTGTCCTCTCGGGGCTATAGTCGAAGACACATTATAGTAGGTCAGGGCTGTGGTGTCCATTCGCTCAACATATCCAAGCCATATCAGGCGTTGAATACGCAGACGTCCAATTAGATCAATGACGCTATACTGGTCCGTTCAGTTGGTGGTTGAATTCCCTTCTCCATTCCCAGAGCAGTGTCTTTCTCTCGAAACGGCCAAGTGCTTCCTGATCCACTTTTAATTAGTTCCAAGCCTCTGCCGTAGAGCAAGATCGGGATATACAGGGTTTTGTACAAAGCCAGCATGGTCTTTCGAGAGAGGGCTCTTTTACTTTATTGCCACCTAAGCACAAAGCAACAGCCGTTCTCTGTCTGATTTTTGAGCCGCTTCTAGCTGCGGAGCAAAATCAGATGAGGTCTTGATCCAGCTCAATGTTATAACGGCCAATGCTGACGTTGTGGCAAGGCCGTCGATGGGGTGTGTTTTTTTCTGATGACAGCATGTATTTCCTTTTGCCCTCATTTCCGTCAGAGCCGCTTCCACTCAATACTCACGAAAGCTTCATTAATGGCTCGCTGTATTCGTTCAATCACATCAATGCCATCGGCGCGGCGTACGCAAGTAATTGCGCGAACCTAAACAATATCGTGGGTGTTTTGTTGGTCAGTGAGTTTTGCAGGATCCTTTCTAGGGCTAAGTAAAAAAACCCCACAATATGCCAGCTCGTCGCCTTGTACAAAACCCTTCTTGAAACTCGTCATGGCGTTATTTAGCACATCCCTATGCATGCTCTTCTATGCGGCTTTGAAGTCGACAAATAGATGGTGCAATTTCCGGATATTGCCCAAAATCTGCAGCAGTGTGAATATTTGATCGACGGCAGAGTTTCCTGACCTGACACCGCACTGATATGGACCAGCCTGATTATTCATGCATAGTTTCAGACTTTAAGGTGGAGCTACGGTCCGGGGTGGACCTGGGCTACCTGTTGGCAGAAACAAACATCTCCAGCCAGCTCGATTTTTAGCTAGCTGCCTTTAGTATCGCACACCAATTTGCTTGCGTCGCCTGAGTCGGGGTTTAACTCCACTGCACTGCCTTTCAGGGGCGAATTCAAAGACTTTTCGGACCAGAACACTGTTGTCCATCCATTCATGAGCCAGCCACCTCAGTCGTACGATCTTCGCTCTTCTGGCTACGCCGATGTCGCTGTGCACCCTGTATCTCCTCCTCCACTCACCGTCGTTTATGTAGACGGGACCGAACATCACCCGAAAAATTTTCCTCAGCCAAAAGTAATCTCATCCATTTTTGATAAGGTCCTGCCTCTGCGCCATCGGTCTTCTTAAGTTTTTTCCAGGACACGCCGGAGTGTGAAGATTTAGTCGATTGTGGACTTTCCTGGGCTAAATCCGCCCTGATATGGACAAATCACATTGTTGACGAATGGCCTATAGTCACACAATACAGCAGATAGGATCTTGTAGGCGATAATAAGAAGACTGATGCCTCTGTACCTGGCGCAGTTCAGAGGGTCTCGTTTCTTGAGGTTTGGGCAAACAATGCTAAAGTTCCATTCATGGGGCATACTTTCTCCAAACATATTTTACAGATGAGTTAGTGTATGCGCCTTAACTAGTCACCGCCTGCGGCTTTAATGAGCTCGACAGACAGGCCATCCAGCGGCTTTATTGGACTTAAGCTTAGATATGGCTATCTTCACATCATCCAGGCCGAGTAAACGTAAGTGTTGGTCTAGATTATCCATATTAAAAGGCTCATTCTGCCTGACAGCGGTATTTGGTTCGCCATTTCCGTTATACAGTCTACCTGAATGCTCTTTCCAAATGCTCAGCATAGACTGTGGCTCTACTACTATGTTCCATTGCTCGTCTCTACAGGTTTCGATTCGGGGTTTGTGACATTCTTATGCCTTGAGTAGCATCTCGGTTCTCATGGTCCTTCTTTTTCTTCCTGAGGCGGTGTTCGTCTCTCCTCTTCTGCTTATAGAGCTCCTGAGCAGTGCTAGTCCTTCTTTGCGCCGCTTTGTGTGCCTCTTGCTTAGCTGCATGTACTTGCCGGCACTCGTCATTAAACCAGGGTTTGCGTTATGGTGACCCAGCGCATCAGAGGCGGTATCTCTGATGGCTTTTTGGCAATGTTTTCACTGGTCTTCGATACTTAATGCTGGCCGCATAGGACCTCTTAAGAGATTAAGGGAGACTTGGTCGGAAAATGATTTGGCGATCTCTTGCGATTGTAGCCGTCCAACGTCAAACTTCCTCAAAGTATTAGCTTGCCTTTGCCATGTTCGGAATATCCGCAAGGTGATGGTCCGAATCAATGCCGTCGGAGCGTTCAGACATCCGTAATACTGGAGGAGGAATCGATCGCGATGTGGTCAATCTGGCTGACGGTTGATTGATCTGAAGATCACCAAGGCGCGTTAGTTACGATGCAAAATCGATTGGCCTGAATTCGTTATCGGAGGTGATGTCGTGCAGGCTATACTTTCCGTTAATGCTGCCAAACATGTCATCTCTTTCTTGTCATTGCTAGGGCACTGCTCATGAGTCTTGTCCAAGAGCTCGTGGAAGCTACCTTTGGTGTCGTCATCTTTCTCCTCTATGGAAGCATGCGCCCATAAGAGGCTGGTTTCAGAGGCTTACATAATTCGGCAGAAGAGGTCTTATTACATCACCGTTCTTCAGGAGGCTCTTTGGTTGACGCAGGCAAATTAGTTCGGTCAAACGTTGCAGCTTTTAATACTTCCTCGTTGACAGCTTTCCCATTGCTGTTCTGCGGTTTGTGTAAGTGGAAACTCAATTGGCAAAGCTTCTACCGGTGTTAAGCGATTAGAGTTTTTCAAAGCGGAATTTTGACGATTTTACCTGACTCCGTTGTGCCTGTGGTACCCACATTCATACCGTGATGCAACAAGATAATGAACCAGCCGAGTCGATGATGGCTCTTCGGAAAGTTCGGTCATTTAGAACGTATTGGGGGGGGGGGGGGGTCTAGAGATTAAGGAGGGTGACTCCCATTAAGATGTGACAATCGCGTGCTGGCTACTAAAATTTCACTCAGTCGTTCATAGACCTCGATAGAGGACGGATGTGTTTCGGCTTCTTTGCAAGTGATATAAGTGATATAATAATTAAAAAAAACAATTAAAAACTTTTTGGCCAAGTGCTTCGGTGGCGCAGTAGCAGTGGGTTCGATTCCCGGAAAAGTTGCATTGACTTTTTATTTTTAAAAAAAAACAAAAAAAAAAAAAAAAAAAAAAAACAATAAAGTTAAAGTGGTGGTAAAGTGTTGTTTATCACGTGATGGATTGTGACGAGCGGTCCGCTATGCCTATAGCGGGACCTGCTGAAGTGTCAGGTGAGGCGTCGAGTGGTTCGAGCCAAACGCCGAAACCAAAGAGAAGGAGGAAGCTTCCAACTTCCAACTTGATAAAACGACCCACCTCATCAACGGTAAACAACTTCGCTTCATTGGCAGCAAGCGAATCTGATGATGAAGAGGAAGAAATGGAGGCAATAAGTAGCAGCATCAAAATGCTACAAGAAAGAGTGCTGGCCATAAAAGAAAGGCAAATGGTAAGAAGGAAGAGGGAAGAGCAGGAGCAATCCCAACAACAGCAGCTTGCTCAAAAGCAGACACAACAACAACAGTCACAACACCGGCAACAGCTAAAACAGCAGCAGCCACAAAAACGGCAACAGCAAAAACATCAGCAGCAGCAGAAACAACAACAGCAGCAGCAGCAACACCAACAACAACAACAACAACAACAACAACAACAACAACAACAGCAGCAGCAGCAGAAGAAGAAGGAGAAGGTGCCTCCTATCAACACCTATAAACTAGAGGTAAATGCTACCAAGGACCTGTGCAGGCTGGTCATTGGTAATAACTTTAATATTAAGAGATTGGGGAATGATCGCCATGCCATCCACTGTAATACAGTGGAGGGCTACGCGAAAGTGAAAGAGCTCCTAAAGGAAACGACGACGGAGCATTTCTCATTCACACCGAAGTGTGAAAAGCGGCAATCGATGCTGCTGAAGGGGTTGGAACCGTCTTCTGATCCTGAGGAGATCCTGGCACTGCTCAAAGAGAAGGAGTGCGAAGGACTCAAGTTTGTGGGGGTAAAGCCATTTACCACAGCTAGAGCCAGGCGGGAGAAACGAAGTCTGCCGTTCTTCCTGGTGCAGCTCAGTCCCGAAAGCCGTCTGGATAGTCTAAGGAGTATCAAGGTCCTAGACTACCAGGTGGTTCACTGGGAAAAATTAAAAAGGAGCGAAGGCGTTATACAATGCGTTCGCTGCCAGAGGTTCGGACACGCCGCGTCGAACTGCCAAATGCAGCCTCGATGCGTGAAGTGCGCAAAGAACCACAGTTCCGAGGAGTGTGCTCTGGGTAGGGACGGAGTATCCGATAGGGCGCAGCTCTCGTGCGTGTTATGTGGGAACGTGGGACACACCGCAAACTATCGGGGTTGTCCTAAGTTCGCTGACATCAAAAAAGCAAAACTGACTCGACAGCAGAAGGTGGAGGTCAAACGTTCACCTGTGAGGTTTCAAACACCAGCCGTCACGCCCCAAATTTCCTACGCCCAAATGGCGTCAGGTACGGGGGCTACGGTACAGCAAGCGACTGTTGCTTCTCCGGCGCCAATGCCGAGAACAACGGAAGCTGCACCTAACATGCTGGCCATCTTGCTCGCAATCCAAGGGCAGATGGCTCAGCTGCAAAAGCAGGTGCAAGAACAGGCCAAGCGGGTGGACCAGATCTACGCGCTGCTGCCGGGCCTAACGCAACACATGTCGTAATGGGTACGCATATGGTGGAGCAAACTTTGAAGGTCCTTGCGGTGAATGTTAATTCACTGATTAGGATCGAACGAAGAGCCGCGATGTTTAAATTACTACAAGACCAAACTCCTGATGTGCTTTTCGCTAGCGAAACCAAGCTAACCGATAAGCACAAACTGGAGTACAATAATTATATTGTTAGAAGAAGAAACCGGCCCGGATCCGAACGTGGAGGCGGTGTCGCGATCTTCATTAAACAAGGTATAAAATTTCACAGAGTGTACAAGGGAGTGTTGCGTAGGTTCCGGGTGTTGGAGGCAGTCGTCATTTACATCCCCCTCCGCAGTGGAAAGCGGCTGTACTTGGCCTCTGTTTATGCACCTGAGGCTCCACAATCCACTTTATTCATTACAGAGCTCGACACGCTTTTTCGACTTCTGAGGCTGGAATCGGGAGAGAATTATTTTATAATCGGCGGGGATTTCAACGCTAAACACAGAGATTGGGGAAATAATTTACCAAATACTAGAGGGAACCTACTACTCGATTGGTGGGGTCAGCACGATGTCATGTACAGCCTCGGTTTTAAAGCGACGGATAACCCGTCGTTTCCCAGAGGCGGGTCTTATCTGGATCTACTGCTGTACGACGAACGTATTCGACTGACAGGTACGAATTTACAAACACCAAACTGTCTGCGCACATTCGTGTATGACAGTGACCATTGCGGTTTTAGCACCGAAATTACAGTTCCCAACGAAATTGCGGAATTGGAGGAGTTTGTCCAAAGATATTCTTACAACTACAGTAAGACTCGATGGACACGCTTCTCCGCAACATTGACAAGAGCACTCTCCTCGAATACGTTAAACCCACCGTCCAATAGAAACTTGTCAAACGAGGAGATCGACAAGTATCTAAAACAAATGGACGAGACAATTAAACAAACTATGGACGCTACAATACCGCGATATCGACATACGACTAACGAAGACCTGTTCCGCAATCCTACTATTGACGCACTGCACCGACAGAAAAGTAGACTTCTGACAAGACTCAAAAACTTGTACAGACAGTTAACTGACAGGCAAGACCCAGAGATTAGGACACTGAAGGCGTCGATTAAAAATATTCAAACGTTAATAAAAGAGAATTACAGAATTTCTGTAAGTTCGTATTGGAACAACAGGGTTCGGGCTGTAAACACCAGCAACCCGAATATGTTCCCTCAAATAAACAAACTATTTCGGAGAAAAAATCAAAACGACCTTCAGTGTCTTAAAATAGCCCGGACAACAGACAACGAACGGTTACTGACAATAGCAGGTATTGATCCAAATGAGGCCGCTGATGATGACGACTTCTTTGTGATCGAGGATCCACAGGAGAAAGTTGAAGCCATAGGGGCGACTTTCCAGGAAATATACAAGGCCACTGATACCATTGGACCTAATAATGACCTGGACAATCGCGTCTTGATGCACGACTTCTACATTCGAAATGAAGTACAGAACTGGCGATCCGAGGGCTCTGGTTTCACCCGGTTCAGCGACGAAAATATGGCAAATAATGTCATTACCAGAGAGGGTGACCTACCTCCGTTCATTTCGAAGGAAGAGCTCCGTGAGATCTTCGACACAATCAGGGCTAAGAAATCAGTGGGGACCGATGGTATTCCGAACATCGTGCTTCGACATCTTCCTCTAGAAGCGGTAGACATTTACACCACCCTGTTTAATAATGCAATGAATAATGCACATTATCCAGCGCATTGGAAAACGGCGGTGGTTCAACCTATCCCCAAAAAGGGAAAGGATATATCCAATCCGGCGAATCTCTGGTCGATAAGTCTCCTTCCGCATATCAGTAAGGTGTTTGAAAAAGTAATCAATAGAGCTCTGTCTAGGTGGGTTGAGGACAAACATATAGTTCCGGATAATCAATTCGGTTTTAAGGCGGGACATGATATCTCACATGCTGCGTCTAAACTGGTGTCCGATATCCAATGGAATAAAGGTAAAAACCAATGTACTGGTGCCTGCCTTGTTGACTTGGAGAAGGCCTTCGACACCGTATGGTTAGAGGGGATCAGTAAACCACTCTTGTACATTCTTTATAATATGCTAACCAACAGACAGTTCATCGTGAAAAATGGCGATGTGACTTCTGTTGGAATATTTCAAATTAAAAATGGTCTTCAGCAAGGCGCGGTCAATTCGCCGATCCTATTCAACATTTATACAAGCGACTTGATAGGTTCACTTCCCCATACTATTGCGTACGCAGACGATTTGATAGCGTACAGAACAGGTCCAAAAATCGAGGTCATTAATACTCTCTTGCAGCGTGACTTCGATAAGATAAGACGATTTTGCGATGACTGGAAGTTGAAAATCAACTTTCAGAAGTCGGAAACCATTCTCTTTAGGACGCCGTTGTCTGGAGCCTCTAGGGATACCAGAAAAAATTGGCGAATGTTCTCGATCATTGGACAACACGGACAGCCTCTTGCTTGTCGAAATGTAGTCAGATATCTTGGGATCTGGCTAGATCAGTTTCTGTATTTTGACAAAAATGTAGATGCTGCTCTGGCCAGAGCCAAAGGCGCTTTTGCCCTTACAAAGAGACTGTTGTATAGCAGCCAACTCGATGCGAGGGTAAAGGTAATCTGCTACATGGCCCTTGTCAGGCCCATGCTGGTATTTAGTTGTCCCGTGTGGTTCAATGTGCGAGCAAGCTTAATGGAAAAGATTCGGGTGTTTGAGAGGGCTTGCCTTAGGGCTTGCCTTCGCTTGTACAGAACACCAGAGTCGGAGTACAAAAAATTTTATCGTAATGAGGTCCTTTACAACAGGGCGAACCTAATACGAGTGGACAACTTCGTAATTAAGCTGACTCGAAGACACATTGGAAGAGCAATGACCTCGACGAATAACCTGATATCTGGGGCTTATTACCCCAATTACCTTTACCACGAGAGTGTGCGCTATGATGGCTTCGTTCCACCGGAAGCATTCCTCTACCTAGACCAGATAGGGTTGATCCAAGATATATCGGCGGTCCCGTTAATCTTCCATGTCGCTCGGAAAGCTGGGGACAGGCGACTCAACTACAACAGAGACGTCGCACACGGCAGTGTGGATCGTCTCAGGTTCAGTAGGGCGGTGGGGAATCGCGATAAGAGGGATGTCGTTCAGCAGCACCAGCATTTCTGGTGGTTGAATGATGGAGAAGATGTTTCGTCGTCGTTTCCGTCAATTACGGACCAGCCTCACTAATGAGGCAGAGCTGACCAGTCTATTTGCTCTCTAAATAGCGATGGCCACCTTGCATAGGTTTAGGTTAGCACTTAAGAAATATATATATATATATTAGTATATACATAGGTATATACTAGTATATGTATGTCATTGTGAATAGTGTCTATGTGTATATATGTGTGTATTGTGTAGGTAGGTTAGGTAGACTAAGGTTTATATTAAGCTAGATGTTAAGTTTTTATAAAAAATATGTCCATATGCTAAGTTTTTTTGTCAAATTCTTTTCTTAGCCTTAAGCATAGAAAATAAGTATATATAAGTATAAAATGTAAACAAAGTCGAAAGACATAGATATAAGAATTTAGGGTAGCTTAGAGTGCCTGTGTGGGGCCAGTAAGTTAGTATAAGATTGTTAAGTAATTTTAAGCTAGCATTTAAGCATTTTTTGTTAGTATGTAAGAGTTAATGATTAAGATAATAAAATGCATTTAAAACTAAAACTAAAACTAAAATTTCACTCCCCGCTACAATTTACAAAAACCTGAATCCATTCACGGACATGATGTTATGCAGGCTAAGTGTTCCGATGACCCGGTCAAAGACGCCTCCTTTATCTCGCATTGCGTTATAATCTTCAACACAATCGTGGTGTGGTAGCTGGCGCACTAAGCATAAAATCCGTCTTATCCTTTTCGATGCCATAAATGCATATATTTCCGAACTCAGCCTTGATGTGGACTGTAACGAGGAGTCCGCTTACATGCGGAAAGCTTACGACTTCTTGTATAAGTCTCCCTCATATAGCAAATCCTTATCCAAATAAGCGCCGCCCTAATTCTTTCTAGCAGTCAGCGTAGTAGATGTCGTATTTTTGTTCTCCTCTTTTAGCGCGCGCCCCATTCCATCGCACTTTTTGGATAGCGGCAAGATCTGGTCGATGTACAAAGCCGAAATTCGTTATCATTCAAATGTTTGTTAACGTCATCAACATTATATTTGTCCGCATTCGAGTCTTTCAGTTGTTTTGCCACAGGGGGTAAGTTAGCCCATCCGTAACCCCCGACTTTGAGTGGCAGGTCCATTAATGAAACCCTGGACAACGGGTCCTGCTTAGTTTTCTTCATAAGGTAGTACAAAGTAGAAAACCAATTTTTAACACAATCCGCCAAAAACGTCCTGCACTTTTTTTCGTTCAATTTACCTCTTAATGGCCTCGGGATTAAGTATCTGTTACTTATTATACATTGACCTTCCCTTGAATGCCTGTCGAGTGTCCTTTAAATTTTAACCGAAAACAGTTAACAGGCAATTCAATCAACCAGAGGATACGGGTAATATGAAAATAATCACATGTGGCAAGGCAAGAATTTCGGTTGCCTCCCTCAATACGTCTAAATCAAAGTCAAATTCAAAGTCAAAGAGTTAGGTCTATGATTTGTCAAACATTCAAATATGCGTATACTCGTACGTGTATAATTAGAAATTCGAAACGGCAAGGACAATTACCCTTGGAAGGTAATCCATGTGACATTGATGTCCCAGCGGAATGAGGCGGCGGAGAAATTGTCTCTTGAGGCACTTTCTATTGGCAGGCACGACATTATTCGTGTTCCCTAATACTCGTACAACGTGGTAGTTTAGTTTCCAAAAAAACAAAGAATAGTTCTGACTTGTAGACGACATCTGAATGGCACATTTGCACGGAGCCATTAAATTCTCAGAATTCAATTCAAAAACGTTTTAATCGCACAAATCCCGAAAATGTTCTTTGTTTCAGCCTCTGGAGTCCTACCTGCAAGTAGGACTCATTTCCACTACCACGAAATTCCTGTTTGTCAAATACGGTACAATCCACATAATTGCAGATTTACGAGTACTCGTATTTGTCTTCCCAGAGGCACGGTCTACTCCTGAAATATCAAAATTAGTCTAAACCACCTTCTGGCGATATTGTACTCGAACTCATACTCATGCTGGTACTCGTTGTCGTCCTTGTGCTAAGACCAATTGTACAAACATAATCACGTCCATTAATGAAGTTCTCTGGAATTAGTTTAACCTCGGAATAGCCCACAGTCTCCGTAGACACCTGCAGGCACTTTGACTAGAACTAGCGAATTGGTATCCTCCTCGTCCTGGTTACTTGGGTTGCGCAATGGGAGTCACTACGAAACAATTGTCTACCCAGTCCTTTTATGAATTATTAAGTGATCCCGATGAGTTATTCGTTTGACCCATGTTCCAGAGCATAACGGATTGTGGATTCTGTTTGCAAATGAAAATATTATTCCACGTGGAATTTTAATATTCCATTATGTACGAGGAGCCTAAAAGATGCTAAAAATACGTCAAACGCATCGTCTCTTTCAATTTTGTTTGTAAACAGACATGGACCACCGTCTTGACTTTGCACCAAGATAAAGTTCTAACTTCGGGTGACAGATGGCTTTATCGCCCGTGAGATAAGAAAATTAAACATACAAATCGCATGGGTAGTGTTGCCGTTGAGCGGCTGTTAGAAGTAGTAAAATGTGGCAGATTGCAGTGTTTCACACAATTGTTTGATCACAAACCATGACTGGCCTTTGAAAAAAGGTTTCTCTGAGCCTTTTATCCAAAGTAACTCTATTGATACAATTTTGTGTCGAAATGAGACTCTAAAACTGCTCGAGATAGAATCTTCTACTGTCATCAAGTACAACAAGACGAACCGTGAAGCAATCCTTGAAAATCTGTGCGATGGTGGCTCATACAAACTTGGATGGTTAATAGGTCGGAAGCTCAAACCAAAACCTTCTCCATACCCATCAGATACCTATGATGGTAAAACCGGTCCTAGTAGTGCCTAGGATTGCAGGCAATAGCACAGAATTTAAAAACCTGCCCAAAAAGTTCATGGCCAGTGGATTATTCTATCCGAACATCCCTACGATAACCTCTAGCTACGGAAAGACCGTTTAGAAGGGCGGGCTTTTTGTTTGCGACAGTTTAATCGAGCTTAGGACCTATGTCTTCATTGTGAGTGACTCGAATGTAATATTGAAATGCCATAATGTGGGACAATTTCTCACCAACTCAACTATCAACAGTGCTGCAAAAAGACGCTCTTAACTTGCTACTCACCGATCGCCATAAAGTCCATATTTTCCAAAAAGGAGATAACTTAGTTGGTCCTTGAAAATTTTGGGACTTAAGATTAAGTATAGGCCACGAAATTCAAGTTCATTCCAAGAGCCGGTGAATATTCGTTTCCAGCAAATATAAACTCTACACCGCCTAACCGTAGTCACTATACGAGCAATAGGTTCAGCAAGCAGTTGGTAGCTTATTCACTGTAGGCTTCGCCACTTGAGCGAAGATATCCAGCTCTTAGGTATCGTAAGCATAAGATCTTGCTGCAAGTCTGCCTTTATTCTGTAAAAAGTGAAGTTGCCAAAAGGTACTCGTAATTCCACTTCGATAGGTCACATTCAAACTGTCTTGTTGAATTTGCTACTTTCAAGAACCATAGACCGATTTTTGTTGTCTTCTAAAGGTTTTTGAGAATGTAATATGCAATGTGTCCGTGTTTAGAAATACAGACTGTTACAACCTAGGAAAACATGCCACAGACCAACGCTAGCTTCAATGTATCTGCATAGTTTTACAGAAATGTAAGCAAGGTGGCTTCAGACAGAGACGGGGCTCAGAAATAGTAGTACAGCTTCTGTAAAAATTATTCACTACTCAGAAACGTAAAGATTTAAATTTCACTCGGGAATTTAGAGTGGACATAGCAAGTATTCGCGAGGTAAAAAGTAGTGACTTTGCTCTGTACTTCAATACAGACCAGCCGTTTTGGGACTTAGTGAAACACGACCTGATCTCTCAGATCACTCTGATTTGAAGTTACCTGGCTACGAACTAGAGCCATTATTCTTCCCTCAACGCGGTCTCGCCATTTACGAGCGTAGTGATGTAGCTTACGAAACTTCTTCACTATGTGATCCATGTTCTAATCCAGAACTCACCTTCGTGTGGTTAAAATTCTACGTCCGCGGGAAAATTATCCACTACTGAAGCCCCAAACCGGACAGCACTTGGACCTTTAACGAATTTGCTGCGCTGTCTGACTCCATTCAAAGAATTGTTCCCCTGTATCGTTATTGTTCCGAAATCGTTATTACGGGCGATTTCAATATACACAATTCCGGGTGGCTTCGACATTCTGGACAGACAATACCCGGAGGACGGTGTGTTGAGATTTTCGTTGCGGAAGACAACCACATCCAGCTTGTAAATGAGCAGCCGAAAATAAAAGACGTTGGGAGTCATACCGTCAACACCATGGACTTGAATTTAACTTCTCACGCTGATAAGTAAAAGGTCGATATGCTATCCCCTCTAGGCTCATCGGACCACTGTGTCATATTAGCTAATTTCTCGTACATGGACCACACAGTTAGAGGAAAGATTCCTAAAAGAACCGTATGGCAATATGAGAAAGCCAATTGGAGTAGACTTACCACCACGACCATCGATCGTGAGGTTCCTCGATAACGACGTGGATGCCGCTGCCGATATGATCATAGACAATCTTCCCTTTGGAATGAGATGCTTTATACCTCATCGAATGAAGAGTATCAAACCAACAGAAAAGGCACGGTACGACTTGAACTATAAATAGTTGTTTTGGTCCTACAAGACCAACCCGACAGAGGAAAACCGAAAACAGTTTAAACGAGCCAGGAATGACCGCAACGGCTTTCTCAAGCGTGTAAAATTCCAATACGACCAAAAACTGAGGCAAAAAATACTGCAGTGTCCCAAAGGCAGTACAAATTTTTGGTCATTCGTCAAAAACACTAGAAATTCTGCCTCGTCCTCCATCCCAACGCTCATTTACAATGACCTCCCAGCTGTCAGCTCTTTGGACAAGACCAGTCTGCTTGCTGCACACTTTGCGGCTAGCTCAACACTCCCAAATTGGGCTTTGTCCCCGTCTACACTTGAGTGCTTCGAATCTTCAATGGGACAAATCCACTTTCGCATTCGTGTAGTAGCAAGAGTTCGTAAAAACTTCAACATTCACAAATCCGCTGGTCCAAATGGTATACCTGCCCTCCTTCTGAAGAGGTGTTTTCCGCGCTCGCAAAACCACTGCGTAAGCGTTTAAATCAATCCTACTCTTTAGGATTCTTTCCGAGAAGATGGAAAACAGCATTTGTCCAATTCAATTCAAGGTGTCTTGGATGGTTTCCAGTCTGATTAATGCTGGTGTTCCACAGGGCTCTGTTCTGTTTCCGACACTCTTTTTAATTTTCATCAATGATGCTACTGCTAATCCAATACATATATTTCTTAACCAAAAACAGTACTCTCTGCTTTTCATATTCGTTCCTGGACTCGCGTCCTTGCTCTTCGACTGTAGAACGGGAATTTCAGAGTATGTTTAGCTCATTAAATTCCGATTTTAGCAGCATAACCAATTGGGGAACTATCAACAGAGTAGAATTTAATGCTACCAAAACATAACGCTGTCTTCTGTCGCTAAAGCGAAATTGAAGTACGCAGTCATTGTCCTAAAATGGCATCTACATCTTGGAAACCGAAAAGCTCTCCATTCTCGGTATGTGTATCAGTGACAACTTACGTTGGAATGACCACCTCTTCGATGTCGCCAAAAATGCTGCGAAATGTTTAGTTCCCTCAAGGGATGTAAGAAATATTTCACTCCCTCTGATAAGGCGTTCATCCGCCCGAAATTGGAGTACAATGCCCACATCTGTTCAGGTGCAACCAAGCCTTCCTTGCTCTTCCTAGATATGATTTCAAACCGTGTGATATAACTCATAGGTAACGCCAATATTGCACAGTCAATTGACATGAACGCCGACATAACATCTCTTGCCTCATCGGGTTCTATCGCTACCACCATCAATGCTCCTCTGAGATTACCAGTAGCATTTCGCCTATTCAAACCTTTAACTGCAATACCCGTTTTGCTCTGAATACCCTCAAGCCAACTTTCGGACGTACTCTAAAATATCGTGATTCGTTTCTACACAAATAATTCGCTTTGGGAATGCTCTGCCGAGCTCTTTATCTCCTAGCCAATGTAACCTCCAAACATTTAAAACCAACGTACATCGGTACGTCTCTTTTCTTGCTCCTAAAGTTTGCATCGCTCACGGTGTGTGCTAACATTTCAGAGGTGTCATAAAATCCCTTGAGCGCGCGCTAATCATAAAAAAAGAAAATAAATTGGCCATGGTGCTGTTAAAGTCTCTGGAATCCGTCAGGTCATGCATTAGAATTGAACGACATAATCCCTTAAAATCACGACAAACGATTTCACATAGGAAAAATGAGGGGCTCACTCGGGTCGTTTTCCGAGTACGCAGATCCCACTAGCGGTTTTACCGGCCTGTTTTAGAATTGTATGTTCATGTGCCACACGCCGGCTCAGAAAACAGTCGAGGTAAGACTCTTTGATCTGTCTGTTTGAACCTTTAAAAAGGACAAGACAATATTGACAGAAACTTGACCGAATGTATGCCAAAATCTTGTTGGTGAGCAGCGAGGACAACCAGCAAGATGTTGCTTAATATCTGCCCCTCAGAGACGTTCAACCTGACATTCGTTTCGAGTTCATTGTTTTCGGCACACAAACCTTTCTGCATGGAATTGATAAATCGAACTCTAGTAAAACGTGACAGAAAAGATGGGAGAAAGAGTTTAAGCCCAAAAAAAGAAATTGATGAGGGGACCAACAGGCTGGTGTGGAACAAGACTTTCTACTCATTTTCTCGTCTTGTCATGCAGCAGTTTCGACTTTCATGGGTTGCCTTTCATTATGACGAAAATTCTTTTTTCTATTTTTTAGTATATAGCCCGAGAATTGAACCCAAAACTCTTGTCGAAATAGTCAACAAACTTAAACAAGATGATTCGCCATTACCCCAGCTCACACCTTAACTTGGCAACTTTATTTCCAGCATCAAAGCACCAATGTGTTTGGGATTGCTCTACGGCAAGATTGGGATAGTTTTCATATCTGAAGAACCTCTGGTCACATTGATGGTAACTTTTGCTAGAACTACGATCAAAATTTAAGTTGGTAATATCACAGGGATGTACTCGTATAGGATCATATTTCTAGCTTTCATGAAGACATCGGCAGCAATAGCTATCGGGTTTTCCATTACGGACTATGCATTTTTATTGTTGACTTCAATAGGTCGATTGTTTGGATGGCTGTATGGCAAGTGACGCCATGCCGGCCTGTTGGAATCACATTTCACCAGTGTTGAGTGAATGCAATCGCGGTCAAAAATAGTACTCCAACATGTCCTAAAAGCGGTTTCCATCAATTGTAATGTAGCAGCCATCATCACCAACGAAAAAATATGGTCCAAACTGTAAATTTTTGTGGATGTAATGGCGTCTGATGAGGCAAATGTGAGCCGTGCAACAGTGCATATTTTGCTTGTGAAAGAACATCACGACTTATATCAGTTCATCGGGGAACAGTAACATTGGTTCCTTGTTTCATGGTTGTTTTCAAAATTAGTGAACATGTAGACCAAGGTCTTCTTATTGTTGTAAGAAAGATCGTAGGAAAAACCAGGTACGCCAATATTATCGATTTAGCTTGCCCAAAGGCGTCATAATTCAAGGTGGACTTGGGCCCCAACCAATAAATCTCTAACACGTTGGGAATGAGCTAATATTCATTGGCTTTACATGCCTTAGACAGGTATGTACTTTTCTAGCCAGACCAATGTCGCCATACAGCTCGTAGAGTTGAATGGTGAATCTGCTCCTCCAAAGCCTGTCAATGCAAACGGCGACAAAAATCACTCTAATGATCCGGCGTTCCAAATGATCACAGATACCTTAATCCAGGACTGGGCTGATAATGTTCTTATAGGTGGGTCAATAAGTCCCTGAAAATCAAAACAGACTTCGTTTAAAACAAATCCAACATTTTGTCACCCAAAAAGCCTCTTTTAAAAGAACGAACCCAAATTTTCTGACAGATCTGTCAAATAGTTTTGTTGTGACAGCCATTTTGAAACAGACGCTTAGGAACATTTTCGCCAAAATTGGAAAGAGGCGGATTTGGTGTGTTCATTAAGCACTATTTTTTGCGCAAAAAAGTCAAACAAAAGCTTGAAAAGTATTACGGGGACACATTACCATCGATTGGAACCATCTTGTTTACTGGTTTACTCAATTTCGGTGATCGTACCATCACAAATGACCAGCACTGGGCGACCGGAACAACTGAGGTTACCACACCAGAAATTGTCGACATGATCTACTGTATGATATGTATTGGACGATCGCCGAGTAAAGGTGCGCGAACTTGAAGTGGCTACACGTGGATTTCAGTTTTTCAAAAATATTTGGATGTAAAAAGAAGCTATCCGCTAGATTTGTGCCACGGTTGCTCACAATAAACGCAATCGTTTGACAACTTCAAAGAAGTGTTTGGCGATGTTCAATCACAATCCGAAAGAGTTTTTGTGCCCTTTCGTTACAGTGGACGAAACGTGAGTTTACCACAGCACACCAGAGATCAAGGAAACGTCGAGACAGTGGACTTCTCACCGAAGAAGCCCAAGGCGGGTCTTTCGGGCGACAAGGTCATGGCGACAGTTTTTTGGGGCGCGCGTGGTGTCATTCACATCGGATACCTTGAAAACAATGAAGTAATCACCGGTTCCTATTACGCAGAGCTGTTAGATTGATTCGAAGCCGATTTGAAGCAAAAACGACCGCATTTGGCGATGAAAAAAGTTTTCTTCCACAAGGACAACGAACCGGCGCACAAGTCCGCAGTCGCAATGCCAAAATTGCAGGAATCGGGTAGCGAATTGCTCCCCTGCGACTACTTCCTGTTTCCAAAGAAGAAGAAATGGCTCGTCGGTAAGACATTTTGGTCGAATAGAGAGCTCATCGATGAAACAAATGCCTATTTTGAGGGCCTCGAAAATTCGTACTATTTGGAGGGCATCAGCAAATTGGAGAAACGTTGAACGAGGTGTATCGAGCTAAAGGACTTTCCTTATTTCAATTTTCAGGGTCCTATTGACCCAGGGTCTCCCCATTATTTTCCGGTAAAGGCTTGTAACTGATTTGTTTCTTATGCCAGAGAAACAGGCATTGGTAAGTGAAGTGCCATCTTCAGAGATAATAGCAGACACGAGTTAGAATACCTGCGTTTGGCCAGTGACAGCACTCTGCGCTCTGCCAGTGATATCAATTTTATCAGAGGGTACTAGTGATTCACTTGTAAAGGTTTCTGGAAAACTTTTGTCCTGTTCTTGACTTGAGAATTTCGTACATTTTTGTCAAGTTACGAGTAGATGTTAAGTAAGTCACGTGACGTTGCATAGCCTTATGAGCGTTCTGCATCAATGTGCACAAGTTTACGGGTTCGGCAGGGATGACCAAACTGGACGCGGTAGAAGAAGTGACCATCGATCTAGATTTTTGGTGTTTTCCCTAGGATCTGCCGTAGTGTGAACATTTGGTTGATTGTGGAGTTACTTGGCCTAAATCGCGTTGATAGATCGTTGGCAAATGGTTTAAGGCGTACACATAATAATTCGGACAAGAGTTGTACTCGATGCAAAAGAGAATGATGTCTTTATACTTGAAATACAATAGTTTACAAGTAAAGGTCCTCCTTCTTCCTCGGCAGGCATATTTTCTGACCCAAATCCTTAAAATATGTGGAGGATACTCACTATCAAATCTTCTCCAGCTCCCTTCTATTGGTCAGTAGGAATGACGTCGGTCCCGGCAGCCTTGTTTTGCTTTATTTAAGGTATTGCTGTCTGTACTATATTTTTGTCGGGTGCCCGGAAATACTGGTTTTCATCGCTCAAGTTGAATAGCTTTTTGTGTCTAATAACGTGATTCGGATCGTCTCCGCTGTTTAACAGTCTGCAGAGATGGCTTATCCATATCCGCAGCTACGTGACTCTGCTACGAAATTGCCTTGCGCACCTGCGCAAAAAAAAAAACAGGAAGTTCGGCTTCTATTGGCCCCGACACCTTTTTTTTACTTTTCGGAATATTTTAGCTGGAGTATCACCTCTTTGTTCTGTCGATTGCGTGCTTCCCTGAGAAACCAATATTTTTCGCTTCATAGGCAAGTGGTCTTGTTACATGTGCTTGATCGCACTCTTCATTACACCAGCAGTTTCGTGGAAGTATTCGGGTGAAACCCAGCACATCAGTCACGGAATTTTTGATGGCTTCTATGCCTCGATGCTACTGATCTCCATCACTAAATCCACTTCGTGAAGGTATTAGACAAATGTTGAGGGATATGCGAACGACAAAAATTCGGACGGATTGTTGCGATTGCAGCTATTAAATGTTCCATCTCTTCACAATAATCCTACAACAACGTAGCGTCTCATATATCCGCGGACGTACGAGTACCTTAGCTGCAAGTAGTTATTAGTTTTTTCTACATTGGCCGCTTGGAATGCACGGACATCTTTTATACTCGTAGGTGTAGTTAAGAAGTTCCTGGTTCAGGTAATCCCCATATTGCCTTGTGAATATTGAGGATAGGAAACCGTGTGCTGACTATTGTGATACTTTGGCATACAGCAAAGCCCGTAAGCCTAAGCTGATTTTCAAGCGAGGAGTCATGAAGGGTATCCTCTCCGTCAGTTCTGCCAAAGGCGTGGTCTTTTCCTATTTTGGCGCTCAAATCGTATAAAAGGTTTATAACGTTGTACTTAGCTCTTTGCTGGTAAGTCTTGTCGTTTAAAGGACGATTAGTGCATATTAGGTTAATCTTGTAGAAATTAACGCTCTGGATTTTTTGTCTAAGTCTACCACCTGCAGCAAATCTGCTCCCAAATAGACACTGCTTCTCCCCTCTGTAGAAAATCCCGCCAGATTTTCTGGATGGCGATGATATCTGCTTTCCAACACTCTAGGCTTTCAGCTCGGAATTCAGATAGACGTTACCTGTTTAAAGTCCGAAGTCCTTCTCGTGCAAATTTGAATGTCATTTGACCTTTTTCCGTCTTATTCGAGACTATTGGGGTTTTGCAGGATATTCCGAAGCCAATTACGCAATCCGCGGATGTAAGAGCTGTCGTCAGTCCACTATGGATTCATTCGTCACTATCTCCATTTCATCTTGACTAGTCCTGTAAGTACATTTCTATCAGGAATATTGAAGCCACCCAGTTACATGTATTCATCTGCTGTACGTTCTCCTTCAAGATTATAAATTTTATCACTAACATGTAAAACAAGCTCAGTTGACGTGTAGGGCAGTTACAGCATTGAAAGTCGCCAGGTTGACGCCGCTAGTCTTATCGTACAACACTCAGTCACAAATATTCTGCAAGCTGAGTTGGATAGGAAGTTGGCAGTAGTAGCACAGGGAGTACAATAGTAACTTTGTTGTTTTCTGTTTCCTAGACGTTCCGCGTAATTTGAAATACCAGGAGTTGTTTTGACAAAGTAGTAGATCGACCGCACACGGCAATACTAATCAAAGGACATAAAATAAATGTAAATTTGAGCAAAAATGAAAACAATAAAGGAAAATACGATAGAAAAGCGAAAAATAATATCTTCCTTTGTGAATAACGAGCAGAAGCGACATCTGACAAACAAAAAGGATATTTCATTATCCTGTTGACTTTCTTTTCATCGTTTTGTTTTTCTGTTTTTACTGTTTTCTCTGTTTTCTGTGCCGCCTCAGGTTTCCGGTGGTATCCTTTCATTTCTTTCCCTTCAACGCTTTGTCATTTTAACTAGATTACCTTATGTTGGTTTCAACAGAGCAGAGTCGAATCGAGAATAGCCAAGTCAGAGGAGCAACAGCAGAAGTAAGAGCTGAACAATTGAGTTCAACTGTTTGAGACGCGCACCTGAAAAGGATATCCTTATAAAAACGTTAAAAATTTCCTTTGTTTTCGTTCTACTTCCGCCAAAAAAAAAAAAATTAAAAAAAAAAAAAAAACAATAATAAGGAAGAATCTCTGAATCAAAGGAGGCTTCAGGATAAAATAACATAGAAATTCATAACTGAATAAAAGGACTATCGCCTAAAGACAGTTGCTGGTCGGGCTTTATTTTCATTCGATTAATCCGCACAGATGCGGATAGTAGTCGGAGATAATCGTACATTTTTACGTATCCAAACATTTGTATGTGTGGAACACAAAAGAAAGGAAGCCATAAGCAGGAGGAGATTTTCGAGTTTCCTCATATACCATTCATACATATGGTGTGCGCTTTTGAAAGAAGTTTCTGCTCACGATTATGGCAGACCGGAGATATTGATTTAAAGCGAAGCAAATTGCTCTCTGGAGGGATGATGCCTTGCAGTGATTAAATTATTGACCCAAAAGGAGCACAGAAAAAAGCTTTTCAACATCAGAGCTCATCTGTTATGAGTGGAAATCCTTTTCGATCGATGAATAATGCAATTTCGATAATTAGTTATCATTGGAAATATGGTATTTTTTGGTGTCCTTTATGTGAATTAATGGTCTTGCATCGTAATGGACAGCTCTGATGGTTTAAAAATCAACGAGAGTGAGGCAGAATTAAGATATATTCGAGGCATGGGATGTCCATGAGCGGATTTCGGATTTTCGAAAGAGAGGTCGAATCCAAAGTGGGTGCTTAAAATCAGTCGAAATTCAAGGTGCATGGGAGGCTTTTTGGAACACAAAAGGAGAGAGGAACTAACTGCCATTATCCGCACTTTCCTGGATTAGCTTCTTTTGTCTGTGGAAGGTACATGGCACATGGAATGTGTGAACAATTTACCTTAATGTGAGCAATCATTTTGATTCTGTAACTTATTTCGACTTCCTCTACAGCTAGCCTTTATGTCTAGAGAAGTCAATACTCCTGCCGGACACCTGTGCACTCTTTTACAATTGGCCCAATTGATGTGACACTGATACGCAACATTAGCATGTCTAAGTCCTACTTCGGGGCGTCCTTCCTTTGGCTACCTTGTCGGTGATCATAAGGTTCTGAAAGGAACCCAGGTGAGACGTCAATCTAAGCACCAAAGGCATCCAAACTGGACGTAAAACTATTAAAAGCATTGAGGTGACCCACAATCCACCCGTGGTCTTTTCAACTGCGACCTGTGGGCAGATTCTAGAGGCCATAACCAACGTACTAAAAAACTCCTCGCCGATTTAGGCGCTGCCCCAGGAGCTGCTGTATCACTTGATTCCGGTGGCTCCGGCGCTTCTTTCTACGACGTGTTCGCTAGATTGAGCTGGAATGATGGAGAGAATATCGGGGAGGTCCTGCTTGTTACGGTTAAACTCTAGAATAGACCAGTGGTTGGTCAGAGTCCTGTTTTTTGATGCTTTCTCTCCGAAATCCGAAAATGTGGAACGGGCTGAAGAGGAGGCGCATCCTGAAGGACTACCGTCTAAGGAGCACATGGAAAGGAAACGGAGAAGCACCGCTTAAAAAGACGGCAAGTGCTGTTGAAAACGCGAATGCTAAAAGTCTCACTTCTCCAGCGGCGACTGAGAAGAGAAACAGGTGACACCCACTGAAACTGCGCTGCCTTCTTCTGTCCCGAACAGGATGAAGAGGAAGAAAGCTTCCAGCACTTTCTCTGTCGATGGATATTTCCGCGAACGATGCCCGGATGAAGCTGGTGACGCAACCAACAAAGGCTGTAGTTCCAGTGGTCGGAAATCGCATAAAGTGGTTAAATCCATCGACGAAAACAAAACCAGTGATGGTTTTACACGCACACGACGACGTCTGGATAAGTCCAGTGCTACAACCAGCAAAGGTCGTAGTTTTGGTCGACATAAGTTGGATTATGCGGTGAAATCCCCGTTGAGAAGCGACTCTGGTGGTGAGTTCCCCAGCGCACTAGATCCGGCAGTTCATGTGGATGGAACTTGGATGTCGCTGGAAAACCAACTTCCAACAAAACCACGAAACACCAAAGGGAACAAGACCGGTGCACCCGCAAGGATATTGCTATCACCTCTTTGGCACTCCAAATTGAGAAAGCTGGAAATGACAACAGTCTGAATGATGCTGAAAGCAAACACTGAGCTAGCCAAAGCAAAGAATGTTTGCATTCAGAGAGAGGGCTAAGATAGGGAAAACGGAGCTCTTAGATTGAAGTGCTATACCCAGTAAACTCTTGAAAGTTTGAACAATTCTGAAACAAGGCAACAGAAAATGCATGCCATCATCTGGATTCCCGCCGCAACTCAGAATCGGAGAATGTGCTGATGGGCCTTCATATCCAGAACCCTCAAATCGACACCGAAAAGTGGATAAACAAAATTCACAAGGACAGAAAGATGGAGAAAACAACGACGGCTCCTCTCTTATTGTGGGCTTAGAGACAGCTTCCGTCAAGACCATTAAGTCCAGGTATGATTCACATCCCTATCTGCACCTTGAAAGAGCTTATTTCCACTTTGTTTTCAGATGAGCGCAGATAAGTGACGACCACTAATTTATTTTATGTACTCGGATCAACCTCCTACATTCCAAGTCTGCTCTTGAATCCCTATGTAGGAGGCTGAATCAATACCTCACATAATATCATTATAGGAACCATGGGCGTGGAATAAACGCATCTGTGGTTTCGGACGTTTAAGGGGTTTCACCCCACTATAGTCTACTCCACTCTCTCCATCTAAACTTGGGTAATTTTTTAGCCAAGATCTTGTTACTGCAGATTGAAGTTACGAATCGAACGGAGAATGGCATAAATTTGTCGTTGCGTCAGCTTACTTTCCCAATGATTCGTTATTACCACCTGGACCCAAGGCGGTAGACGAACTCATTGAATATTGTGATGCCAGGAAGAAGGATATGCTACGATGCTAATGCTCAGAATACTTTTTGGGGCAGTAAAAAATGCAACGTGAGAGGCAATCATCTCTTGGATTTCATGCTATCGTTTGACCTGGTTGTCAACAATTTTGGCTCCCAGCCAACTTCAACTTTTGCAAGGCAGCAGATAATCGACGTAACGTTATGCTAAGGAGATTACCGGCCGGAAAGTACTATCCGAGCTCTCCATGTCATACCATAGATGCGAAGTCTCGACCACGTTCAAGAGGAAGAATCTGCGGAAAACCAACTGGACACGATTTAAGGAGGAGCTAGGACAGTACTCCCTCCAGAATCAGGGCAAAACAAATGACAGAGGAATCTGCTTAGAAGCTGCCTGAACAGTACGCTCACCAAGTGCATCGAACTGTCATCTCCAGCTAGTAAGAAATTTTGGAGATTGCCCGTTCCTTGTGAGATCACAGATCTGCAGCTTCTTCGTAAAGAAGTCAAAAAACTTCTAAGTAAATCACTTAAGACTAATTTGGAGGAAGACCGGAGTCTTTACAGAAGAAGCTTATTCGGATCTCGAAGTGTACCTCTTATAAGACTTTTGTGAAACGATTGAAACTGTATGTGAAACCAGCAGACTGGTCAAAATCCTCAAAAGGAGAAGATCAACCAGGCTAAAATCACTCAGCTTTAGGCTATTATCCCTGATAACCTAATCCGAACCAGCTTAATGATACAATACGCCGCGGCTGGTATATGGTATCTCACCGGATACTGTTGCTTCCTTCGATGGCTCCAAGTTACCTGGCATTGATGGCATATACCTAGTTATGTTACAAAAAGGTATAAATCAGCTATTGCTAACTCTGAAGAGAATCCTTGCACTTGCATTCCTACTGAAACCCTGGCGAACAGTGAGAGTAGCCTTTATACCGAACATTGGAAAAGTGGACTACACGCTCGCCAAGAGCTTCAGACCTATAAGTCTGACTTCGTTCATGCTGAAAAGCATGGAGAGAATGATCGAGATCTATGTGTACAAAACTACCTTGCGAATGCGTCCTCTGTATACGATGCAACACGCCTAACAGTGAGGAGGATCCTGCGAGAGTGCGCTTCAGAAAAAATTGAAGGCGCACTCAACAAGAATACGCGCTGGGCATGTTCATCGACATTGAGGGAACTTCCGGAAAAGCATCCTTTGACGACTGCAAGCCTAACTCGCCCAGATAATACAAGTAGACGAATCCCTAGTTATGTGGATCAAAACAATGCGGATCCTCACTGCGACCACTATGTGATGACAAGGTGAAACACAGGTTGCTCGCATGGTGGCGTTGTGTCTCCATTGCTATGGTGCATGTTCTAAAGTCTTTGCGCAATCCTACGCGGATAATGTACCTGCAGTGTCTATTGACCAAGGCAGGCCTAGACCTGATAGATGATTGATGCATTAGAAATTGGCTTTCAGTCAATCCTCTCAAAACTGTGGTTGTTCTCTTTACGAAGAGGATGCTGACTGGTCTGGCTCATCTAGTGCTTAAGGGCATCATAATCCAATTCTCTAAAGTAGCTAAGTATTTCGATAACAAACTTTTATGGACTAAACATGATACGTCGAAAGCCTCTAAGGTGCTATCAGGCTAGTAACAATAAAAAAGAGTCTGTCACAAAAAGGAATCCTCTGGATCAACACAGCTATAGTAATTATATCCTGTGCGTCAGTCGTATGGTGGAAAAACCTTTTACCAGACTCCAAAGAACGGTCTATCTCAACTGCATGGCGGCTTTCTCTAGCACACCTGCCTCCGCTCTAGACGCATTGACGAATCTCCCTCTCCTTGATATTCATATCACGAGCGGCACTCTTAAAGTCATCGCCCACTTACAAAGAAGTCGTCTGTGGTATAATACATACTGGAGCTTCAAAGACCTTGCGTGCCGACTGTCTAATGATTCTGGTCTTGTGGACATTCCATCTGATGTAATGACACTAGAACTCCTCTTGCGGAAAAACTACGAAACCGACTTTGCCTGTGCCTAAGACTGGTTTCGAGTAGAATCTGAGCCAGGAAAGGAAAGTAGTCGGTTCTACACAGATGGCTTCAAAATCAATATGGTATGCGGTTCTGGGGGCTTCCTGGAGACACACACTCCTTGTTAGGAAAATTTTCGTCTGACTCCCAAGCGGAGATATACGCAATCCTGATGGCAATAAACTACAGGGCGACTTATTCGAACTGTAACTTTTTAAAATGCTATAATTTTTTTATTTTTTGATAAATTATTTTGTGCCAAAGCAAAAAATGTTGAAAAATACATAAATTTTCAATTTGTATCAGTAGTTTTCAATATGTCCACCTTTCGCGCGAATAATGGCCTTGAGACGGCCGAAGAAAGCATCGCACGCTGCACGCAAGTGACTCTGCGGTATTTTGGCTCATTCCCGGCGAGTGCTTGTTTGAGGTGGTCCAAACTTTGGTATTTTTTAGTGCCAACCTTCGCCTTCAAAATACCCCAGACAGAGAAATCCAACGGATTTGCATCCGGAGAATTTACAATCCATTGTGTCGAAGAAACGAAGTGTGGAACATTGTTTTTTAACCAATCTTGGTTGACGCGCGCTTTGTGAGACGGTGCCGAGTCTTGTTGAAATGTCCACGGTCTTCGACCAAAATGACTGTTTGTCCAAGGCTACAATACTGCCTCTAAGACAGTTTCACGGTATACGATCGCGGAGAGCGACCATCGGCGGTTATGGCGGCCCAAACCATCACCATCGGTGCTGCCTGCTTTCTGGAGGCCGTCCGAAGGTGTAAATTTTCGAAGGACCTCTCTGGCAAATAAACTCGGTCATTTTGTTTGTTGACTTGACGTATTGCTCGAGAACAAATGGCGACTCATCGGAGAAAACCAAATTCGGCAACTCACCACTTTCGTGCAAGCGTAGCAACTTCTTCGCTCTTTCGACTCTAACTTTTTTCTGTTGCGATGTAAGATCGTGTGCTTTTTGGAACTTCAATGGCTTGAGCTCAAGCTCATTTTTCAGTATGTGCTGCATCCGTTTCAACGATATGTTGAGCTCACGAGCATTTTTCTTCCACTTCGACGCGGATTTCGCTCAATTCGAGCCTCCACTTTCCGAGCCATTTCTGCCGATGTTGCTGTTTTTTTATGAACCCACCTCCATGGCGTTTTGCAACGCTGCCAGCATCACGGTAACAAGCTATGGTTCGAGACGCAAATAATTTATTCACGTTGAGGTACTGGAGGGCTCTAACGATAGCTACTTGTGGTTTTCCAGCCAATTATAAAGCAATCACGTTTGAATTCCATCGCGACTAAAAATTTTTCAACACAACTGAGACGCAAATCGTTCAAAAGGCTTGTAAATAATAAAATTATCTGTCATGTGCCAAAATTTGAGCTCACTGTCATGAACGGTTTGGAAATTATGGCAGTCTGAAGTTGGTTCGATTCATTCAGGGTGTATATTGTGAAGACCTTTGGATGGGGCGAAACATTCGGATCTATGCATCTGTAGCGACAGCCAAGCCGCACTTAGAGCCTTGCTGACCCCTCTAGTTACTTCGGAGGTAGTTGAAAAATGCAAGACATAACTGGTCGCAGTCAGAAGGCCAAACTCACTGCGTCTTGTCTGTGTCCCAGATGACAATGGGAGAGGTAAGTTTTTCAGGACCCGAATCTACGTTAAGACTGCCTGCGTCCTGGGTTAACCCTTTCATTGACAGCTGGATTTCAAATGAGCAGAACTGCAGATGACATAACTCCCAAGGTTGCAGGCAGACCAAAGGAATGCGTCAGGACAGCCGCCTGCTGTCCCTCAGTGTTAAAGACTGTAGGCTGCTTACTGGCATAGCGCTACATGGCACTACACTTTTGCTACGCGCTTAAATGTGATGAGCATAAGTGATACAACATTCTGCAACACTTGCTGTTAAAGTGATGACAACACCATGAAGTACTACCTCTGTGAATGTCCAGCTTACGTTCGCATTTGGCGTGATGGGTGCTGGTACTGTAGGCACTTTATCACTGAAGCGAGCACATGCTCCTTCAAGTGTGCTGTTCCGACAGAAACAAAAAAATACTTCCTGGTGCTTCGATAGCTACGAAAGAGCTATTATGACAAATGTAGAAGCTTTGTTCTATGGAAATATAATACTTAGTAGCACATCACTGTCCTCTTTCTGATGTTTGGTATCCACAGGTTAGGCATATGGACGAACTAGGAAGCTCGAATTCGGGACAAATACTTTCTAGAGCAGCCATGATCAGTCAGGTCAAATCTCTAAATTAGATTTGGGATACGATGAAGCGTCCATCCTTCATTCGTGGTACCATCCCATCGCACTATCCACGTGATGATCAAGGCAAACTTTCCCTCCCTCTCCAATTCAATTTATTTTAAAGCATACACATGGATATGGTTTGTCGAGATTT
Source organism: Volucella zonaria (assembly GCA_963966105.1). Taxonomy (NCBI): domain Eukaryota; kingdom Metazoa; phylum Arthropoda; class Insecta; order Diptera; family Syrphidae; genus Volucella; species Volucella zonaria. The sequence continues at coordinate 14,525,345 of OZ014533.1, forward strand.
TATCATAAACAATTTTCATCTGGCTCATCTCGTTCGTTGATATTGTTCGAAACATATCCAATGCCCTTATGCTTTGAGAATATTGATAAATAGACGGCGGCTTCTTCTTTTAGACTTTCATGGGCACGACTTTAACTTATAACTTAAGCCAATACTCAGAGGTATTTTGGTAAGTGAGACTTGTACATTTCCGGCGGGCTATTTTGGCGAACACGCTCAATTATGCCACAGATAAGGCCGCTTTTCCTTCCGCGTATGTAACTATTGGATTAACTTTCTTATTATCGGTTCCTAACCGAATGGTTTTCAGGATAAGACCCTGTTGTAGGACATACTGTTCTGAATCTCCTGTAATGGGCATAGTAGACTAATCTGCAATAGTTAAGTGCCGTACTACTACATATTTCCTAGCCAAACCTGTTCGCCATTTAACCTTGGTTGCTTTCTAGGAATTTTCAGATTGACTGTATTTAGCTGCGACGACTCCTTTTCCATTTGTAGTGAATCTGTCTCCACTGTTAATCGTCTTCCACTAGCTGTTTCTGTTTTTAATTTCTAAAGACACAAATGCTCGACACAAATCAATTCAAAATTGCACCTTTTGTCCCCCGACTAATTCCGTCCATCATTCAAGCATCACCGAGTTGCATCTCTGAAGCAGAGATTTAAATTTCCCAAGTCAATCAGAAGGACAGCTTGATTCCCATCCTCCAATACAACCGACTAGTATTTAACATTCCCCACAAGACTGCTCGTTGTAATTGAAAACTTATCTCACCAATGTGTCGGAGAAGGATTTCTGCGGGACAGGAGTATGAAGGCTAACAACAGTTAATTACCAGTGTCACACAGATTGTTAAAACTTTCGCCAGTTGCAGTGACAATTTATGGATGTCCTCCCAGGACATATACCCTCTGCAACTGCTGACTGGAATCGTCACCGTCATCATCAACAACTGGTGTCCTATTTGAGCTATTTGCTCACCCCATTAGCAAACCACCTCACCGACATTGGGTTAGTTGTTGGAACGTGCTTTGTCTTAAGCTTGCGGATTTGTGGGCGAAACCACAACCAAAGGATATTTCATGAATACTCGTACTCGTACCTATACACGACTATGTACAACATCATTGCAACAGTATATGACATTTTGCACTACCTACCTCGCATGTCCTTGGAAATGACAAAATGCTACAACTGCACAGTGGACATACTCTCCAGATGGAGGAGTAGGAGTACGAATAGACCAAGTAGTCCTGGTTCTGGTTCTGCTTCTGGTTCGGATAGAGTAAATATAAATAACTTTTGCGGTTCGCCTCAGAGAGGGTAATTAACTTGTAGATCATCAAATAACCGATGCATCTGCTGGTGCTGTGCAATTTCTGTTCAAGAGATGTTTATCGATTTAGTTTAATTCTTTTATACGAGTCTGTATATTTTTTTACCAAGAGGAATTTGTAATTCCTTACATCCCGGACTTGTTGATCGTACAGGGGAAATTACATTTTGAAATATTTCCACGTCATTTACCTAGATTCTCTGATAATTAAACCTTCAATTACTGGAATTCAGTGAATCTGAGGTTTAGCCCTTTCGAAAGAGAACTTTATTAAGCAGCTACAGAAGGCTGGATCAAATGAAATTGCTGATAATGGGTCTATCTATGACCCGATTGGCAAAATTTACATCACGGTAATCCAACGTAGACATAGCGTGGAAGGTTCCTGTCAGTAAAATCGGATGCATTAAATGTTATGTTTTATGGATGAGCTGCACATCTGGAAAGCATATTTTTTTGAATCAGAATCACAGTAACAAACTCCTGATTTTGTGAAGAAGTTATATTAGCCAGCTTGGTATAGGCTTCAGCATTTTAAATCACTGACTATACAACTTTCAACAAATTCTGGATTTAACATAATTAGTTCTTGGAATATATCTCTAGTATCTGACCATGGTTCAAGCCTATTTGGATGTGAATATTGCCTATTCTGCACAATCGACGGGCGCTAGAACTGGCAGAAGTTTCGAACTAGAACACCTATTACGCCAACGTAAAGTTGATATAATTTGCGTTCGCTAAACCACACGTCCAAATATCGAAAACTCGGCTCGCTACTTGAACTTGTAAATGAAAGCACACAAAACGAACTATTATGGAACGGAGTTGCCATCATATTCGAAGTGAAGCTGCTTACTATCGTAAGAATATCAAATATTAGGGATCAACTAACGCCTAACGCCTAACGCCAAACGCCAAACGCCTAACACTTATAATATCGTTAACGACAACGCACCGCGACTAGGCAGTGGGCATAGTCTCTAGGTTTTTAACGTAAACACCTATCATGTAGACTTAAATTTACGGGATGCCCATACATCCATGGGAGCAAGGATACCCCTTGCCATCGCTCTGCCGCCTTCCTGAGATACCAAAGGAGAACTTTTGTTAGAGGCACAAGTTCCACCCATGGTATGGGTCGAAGCCGATCTAAAACCTCTTACTGTTCTTAGGGTCACAGCACCCAATACTTATTGCAACTCAACATTAGGCCGCGACCCTTCCTGAAATTTCGTTTAAACCCCAAACTGACTGATCAAATCTTAGCAACCTTCGGTGGCGTCATCTGAAGATGTTTACGATAAGACCAGTAATATGCTCTGTCCCCGCTTTTTATTAGACAACGTCATTGATGGACGAAGCCTTGATAATTGGGCCTGAGCCCTAGGCAGTGGGCAACCGAAAAGACAAATATCTTTGAGTACCTTCGATCAGTTTTCAAATAGAGCATAAAGGCATGTAATGAGAACTTAAGCGTACTCGCCAGGGATCGGACAAGGAACTCCGCAGAAATTTTTATCTCTCGGAACAGAGAATTCAAGCAAAGAAGTACAATACTCGGACATTGTGCTGCTTGTACTGGAATTTCTCAGCCTTTCCCAGAAATATGAGTGAACTTTCCAGCACTAGCGTTACCTGCTGTCAGATTCGCGCAGATATACGCATCGTCCCTCGCACAGAATGTGTCGCAGGATGTTGTGTCACACATTGGTAAATGGCAGTGGTACACCTTATCACAAAGAGGGATAAAATTAGGACCAACCCTGCTAATCTTTGGTCAATTAGTCTACATCCGAAAATTAACAAAGTATTCGAAGGGTTGTCAACAGAGCTCTGCTGAAATGGATTGAGGATAACAATGACACTCTTCATGCGGTGTCTTAACTCATTTGCGGCATACACGGGAAAAAAACACAAGAACCAATGTACGGGTACTTGTCTAGTTGACTTGGAGACACCTTCGACATCGTATAGTTAGAGGGTTTTTCTTCACGCTAATCAGAATAGGCATGCCGAAACCTCTGCTATATACTCGTATGACTTGCAATATGCGTATGGGAAAGAAGTTCGTTGCCAACGTGATTTCGCGTAAAGTTTTTAACATTAAATATGGCTTACACCAGGGGTCGGTTGTTTCCCCGATACTATTCAATATTGACACGAGTGATCTAATAGATACCCTCAATCACGCTACAGCGCATGCAGATGTCATTCACAATGTTTTGCAACGTGTCTTCGATCATATTAACGATTATTGCAATGATTGGGAATCTAACAATCTCATTTAGAACTCCATTGAGGAGGGCCTCTTGGGATACCAGAAATAACTGGCGAAATTTGACCGTCATTGGACAGCTTGGACTTAATAAGTATATAACTTAATTCGCGCGGTTTTTTTTCAAAATTTGAACGTTTACTTAAGAAAAACATGTACAATAGTATTATTCAAAGTATTGCCCGTCTGAAGCTATGACTTTTTCCCATCTTTCTGGCAATTTGTGGATCCCATCCCAAAGGAACTGCGACGGCTTGTCAAGAATGAGTCAAGCGAATTTTTGATATTCTGCTCTGATGTGAACCGTATTTCAATGAGGGCGTTCTGCATCGACCGGAACAAATGGTAGTCAGAAGGGGCAAGGTCTAGGCTATAAGGCGGGTGGGGTAAGACTTTCCATCCACTGTTTTCCAAATAGTTCTTAACCGGAATAGCAACGTGGGGCCGAGCGTTGTCATGATGGAAAATTATTGCCTCGTGTCTGGTCGCATATTTCGGGCGTTTTTCGACCACTGCTCTCTTCAAACGGATTAATTGTGTTCGGTAGCGTTGTCCATTGATGGTTTCACCCGGTTTTAGCAGCTCATAATACAGCACACCCATCTGATCCCACCAAATACAAAGCATTACCTTCGCGCCATGGATATTCGGCTTTGTCGTTGATTTGGCTGGTTGGCCGGGTTTCACATATGATTTTTTGCGCTTGGGGTTGTCGTAATGGATCCATTTTTCATCATCAGTAACAATCCGATGCAAAAATGACTTCCTTTTGTGGCGTTCCAGCAGCATTTCGGACATGCAAAACAGCCTTTCGACGTCTCTCGGCTTGAGTTCATGTGGAACCCAATGTCCTTGCTTTTGAATATATCCAGCTGCTTTTAAACGTTGGAAATGGCTGCTTGAGTGACACCCAAAGATTTTGCGAGCTCTTCTTGTGTTTGGCAACAATCTTCATAGAGTAATGCTTCCAGTTCTTCATCTTCAAACTTTTTTGGCTGCCCAGGACGTTCATCGTCTTCCAAGCCAAAATCAGCACTTTTAAATCGTGCAAACCACTTTTGGCACATTCGCTCAGCTACGATGACTTTCGGCAGCAGTTTTCTTCATGAAGAAGAACTCCCCGCAAAAACACTTTTTCACTTCAAATGAATGACATATACTGAAATGACGTACAATGACAGTAGCTTTCCAATGCATGTTCCAATGAAATAATACAAGGTACGCCATCTCTTAGCAAACCGCATGAAGTTATAGACCCAATATATCGGCTGGGGCCAAAAAGGCTTTAGCTTTGATAAGAAAACTGTTTCAAATCGGCCGGAGCATTGGTGTCCATTCGTTTGACATATCCATGCCATCTTATGTGACTGATTCGTAGTTTTTTGGCCAGGTCGATGTCGCTGTAAGCTCGTATATTTCGTCGTTGGATCTTCTGCTCCAAAGGCCGTCAGCGCAAACAGAACCGAATATTTTTCGATGGATTTTTCTCTCGAAAAGACTGAGAATATCTTTATCTGCTGTCGATGGAGTACATGCTTCAGGGCCTCAAAGTAGGACTGGGATGATCAAGGACTGCCTTCTTAGCCCAAAGAAACAGACATTCTTCATTTTGTTTCTGCGGAAGTGCTGTTGGTAAAACTTATTGCAGAGCCAAGGTAGACAAAGTCCCTTATTACTTCATTCTGTCCAATTCGTCGATGTTGCAGGTCCCTTCTTGTTGACAGCATTTATCGCTCCATTTTGGTAGCATCGCTTTTAATACTAGCGAACGCATGGGTGATAGCCTGCCTGAGTACTCCCAGTTCCACAGACTTTTTGAAAGATTGTGCCTTCAGTGTTCGCTTGTGAGTTCCACACAATTCTTTCAATACACGCGTTACCTCGCGTAAAACCTTTTCGAACATAAAGGTCTCGGTTAAAACGTTACCGACCTTGACCGACCATTCTCCACAGATAGACGAGCTTGGTGGGGATACCAAAACTAGAAATGGCTCTATATATCTCGTCTCTATAAATACTCTCATATGCGGCCTTAAAATCGATGACAGGATGATGAGTATCCATATAAACTTCTTGAGTCTTTTCCAGGATCTGCCGGAACGTGAAGATTTGGTCGATTGTGGACTTTCTTGGCCTGCAGCCGAATTGATAAGGGCCAATCAGGTTGTGACGAACTGTTTCAGACATTCACACAATATGGCAGATGGGATCTTGTATACGATGTTGATGAGACTTGTCTCTTTCTTTGTGGATCAAGCAAATAATGCTAAGGAGAACGGAAGTTTTGGCTGCTATCGTCTGAGCTTCTTCGCCGTTATGCAGTCTTCAACAGCTTTAATCGCTTTTGGAGCCTGTGGTGCACTAGTTTATGGATTTGAGAATGAATTTGTGGAAGTAAGGACAGCTGCTTCCAGGCGGAAGTACAAGTAACAGTATATACAAATAGAAGAAATGTATTAAAAAAAAAAAAGTATCTGCAATCTATAGTTCTTAAGGAACTAGAAGCAACAGCAGATTCACAGGCAAAAACGATTAACAATTAAATCGCAAATTGAATGAGTGGGGTCATTAAAGAATAACTTAAAAAGCAGTAAAAAATATGAAAAGATGGTAATTAATAGAAATTAAGATAAAAAGCAATAAAGGAAAGAAAAGAAAAAAAAATAAATACATTCAAAGACAAAATTATCTATGTCAATACACAAAGCAGTTCAATAACATCTCTGTAGTTGAAGTCTAAAAGCCATGATTTCATTTGTTTGAGGAAACTGAATTCATTACGTATACGTCTTATATTATACGGTAGCTTGTTAAAAAGTCTAGGAGCGGTTGTCGTAAAAAAATTAAAAAAGATTTGCACATTGCGATGAGGTACTTGGACGAGATTTAGTTCATTTATTCTAAGTTGGTAGTTAGATGTTGGAAATGGGGTCAGTAAGCTAGAATAAGATAATTTTAAGTTAATTAAGCTAATTTTTAAGCATTTTTTGTCTAGCAAGTAAGAGTAAATTAAGTAATACAATAAAAATGCATATAAACTGAAACTGAACTGGTAGTTAGATGAGCGTCTATTTAATAAATAGCCAGATCTTTTGAAGAATATTTTTTAAGACTTTATAGCAATGTAAATGTTTCAAAGGTAAAATGTTAAAGTTTTTAAAAAGCACTAAGCTATTATACCGTCGGTTTTTGTTACAAATAAGACGAATAACATGTTTTTGTGTTATGAGGAGAGGATGCATTTTAAAACCATATTCCAAATAGGTTTGTCTAATAGCTGCCATCAGATACTTCTTAAGCGCAGTTGTGTGTGCCGACCAATTCATCTTCCAGTCAAGCAGAACTCCAAGATATTTAAACTGATTAACTTTAACTATACCAAAACATTTGTCAGAGCAAGATTTTTTATCAAAATAACGAAAGGTCCATAGTCTACTTCTATTCCACTCTGATTAAACATCATAATTTTTGTTTTGTCACTAATAACCATTTTATGCATTTTGAACCAATAACTTAGAGTTTCAATATCATGATTGATATCAGCACAAAGATTTAATGCTGAATTGTTTGTGAAAACACACGCCATATCGCCCGCAAATGTAGTGACTTTGCTTTCATATTTTTGTAAGAATAATGAGCTAAGAGATATAAGAAAAAGAACAGGACGAAAAACAGAACCTTGGGGAACACCGACAGGGACAGAACGTAAGGAACTAAAGACGCCACTAATTTTTACTCTTTGCACTCTATTGGAAATGTAGGATCGAAACCAATCATGGATGAGATTCAGGGCATTCGTTTAAAAGCCATCTATAGCCTGACTTGGATATCTCGGGATATAGTCCTCCGAGAAGACCAAATGGAGATTATGCTTCGCTCTTTGGAAGACTATCGTTGATGTTCGAGAAGGTCTGCATTTAAAGTTGAGCGCTTGCAAGGTTTCTACACAAAAATGTTTGATGATGGTGGTGAGTAAACTGCTGGATGTTCTTGCCTTCGGCAAGGTTGGCCAGAAGCACGCTGATCTCTGTCTCGCTGTGACATCCGATCTTTTACAGAACGGGATGTCGAGGATCCCGAATACATTTGCATTCCTATTCTCCCTTCAATGCCGTGGAATAATTTATGTCAAACATAAGCCTCTTCCCAGATATTACCCTAAAGTACAACACCACGTTTACCTGCGAGATACGATGCCAAATTTAGTGTCACATCTTTCCATCGAAGAAGCCAACATCAAGAAATCATTTCGGATGTCTGCTCCAATCAATTTGTAGACACCATCCTCGCAAATATTCAATCCTCTCTCGCTATAACAAGAAACCGCGTGTCCCTGCTCAAGACAGCACAGGAAAATCATAACCGGGTAAGTGAAATCGGTCCGGAAAAGTTTGGAATAGCCAACTTCTTAGGAACCTTCTTCTCCGCACAAATACTTATCGAGCAACTGCAACTGCCGCTCTCGCAACTGATTCGATACTTCCTAGATCTATAGAACGTGTTCTCTGGTTTGACCTACAGCGACATGCTTATTAATGAAACAAATTTGACTCCGTGCTAGTGCTCTTTACCTGGTCCTCATTGTGAAAAATCGATTTCAAACTGCTCTGGCTCCATGTCAGCTTCTACTTCACATAGCGGCAGACATTAGCAATTTCCTCACGGAGGACGTTTCTCCAGATCCTTTTACCACATCACTGGTGAGTCAACTTTTCACAATATCCAATCCAAAGCCAGGAAGAGTTTTCCGTGAGATCATCCCCATTATCCAGTGTGCGTCGCCGGTTGTAACACCCCCAGCCAATGTCAAGATAAAAATGTGCGTAGAGCATATAGTTGAACTCTGCCCGATGCAGTCGCAGGATAATGTTATCAAGGTTACTGTGGGACTTAATTCAGCTCTACAATTCGTCGCAAAGGTGGACAATCTTCAAGAGGCCCAAGGACAGGAGATGCGTATTAAAACCAAATGTCCAGATCAGAATATCCACACGGTTGTACCAAAGCTATCCGACATCAAGAAGATTATTACGGAAACTGGAGAACACGACACTAACTCTAGGCTGAGGACAATACCTTTGTTGCACAGCGTTTGGATAGAAACTTCGTGGGTGGAAATCACATTGTGCCCGGGCACGGAGTTGAAGTTGTGGAAGCCAGTTAAAATGTTGTTTGCCCCGAAACCTGTTAGAAGAGCTGATCTTCTATCAGCGTTTTTATCGTGTGTTATAACAGCGGAAAGGGTACAAGCCGCGTCATGAGAATTAAACGGTATACCCGTACAAATGTTGGTCACAATTTTCACTTAAACTATGTCGGTTTGGATCATCAACATCGATATTCTCGTCAAGGGTGCGTGACTTTTGGGCAAGCCAATGTCTCGTACTTATTCGTACAGAACTTTGAATACTGGACGTAGTTAGCTATCCTTTAAAAGCTTCACGTTGCAGCTGGTGATTCCTTTTCTTTAAATTCTCATTGATGAAAAGCGCTATGAAGTTGAAGCCTATGTCACTGAGGCTTGGTAGTGTTTTGTTGTTTTTGGCAAAAGTTTGCCCCGCACGTTGATTGGAGAACTTCAGGAGAATGCAGGCAGCATTCGTGTGACCGTGTTGATCTTGCGTGGAAAATTGTTTCTAGAAGAGGTAGAGCGATATGCTGTAATGCATGACCATTAGATTTTCATTTAGACTTGCTGGTATGCCACAAACGATTGCTTCGGAACCAATTTTATTCTCGTATCATTTGATCAACGAGGAGATCCTACCAAGCTCATTCTTGTTGTTTTGAGCAAAATTTCTGTTGAAGCTCGAGTTTGACGCCATTCACCAGTTGGTTCAATTTTATTTCCAATGCAGACAGCCTCGTATCCAATATTTGGGTAAAGTGCTTGACCCATTTCTCCAATTTTTTTTCAATTTTACTTCACAGTAGCACGGTTGGTGCTTGAACCCGGCGAGCCGATTCATTGTTGCTATAGGGGGTTTGCTCTTGTTTCTAATGGCATTTTGTTTACACAATAAATTGAGATGAAAATTTAAAATTAAAATTAAAAACACAATAGGCGATTGTTTATGTGAGAAAAAAACAACTTTAACAACTGTAGCACACCTTTAAAGGACTGTAGCAGATAAAGCAGCAATTTAAGAATGGTTAGAACCTAAGTGTACTCAAGTTAATGTGTGGGCAGAAATTAATAAAGACTATTCGCTCTTCATACTTTAAACGTCCTTGTATCCAGAACCTGTGTATTGTTTGTAAAAAAAAAAATATTGCTTTGGGGAGAGAATCAGAGTTCATTTGCTTTCGTCATATCCCTTTAGATGCAAAGGATATGACGAATCCCTGATTACAAGCCTAATACCACCTTGATCAAAAAGTTATTCAGAAAATTAAAAATACAAATTTATTCATCTAAATCTATATTGCCCCCTTCAAAGTAATCCCCATCGACTGCAGCACACTTATGCCAGCGCTTGATCCAATCCTCGAAACATTTTTTATATTCGGTTTTCGGTATGTCCATCAGCGCTTCCTGCAATTTTTCCATTACTTCCTCTCGGCTGCTGAAACGCGTTCCCCATAGTGAACAGAACGAATTCACAGGGAGTCAAATCAGGTGAATTCGGTGGCTGTTGGATGGTATTTGTTGCATTTTTCGTCAAAAAATTACGAATCATGATGGCACTGTGCGACGGTGCGTTATCATGGTGCAAAACCCACGAGTTTTCTGCCCACAATTCTGGTCTCTTTCGGCGAATAATACGAGTACTCTTTGTTTACTGTCTGGCCTTCTGGCAAAAATTCATGATGCACTACACCGTTGTAATCCATGAAAACCGTGAGCTTTGCTTTCTTTTTTGACTGAAAACGACGTGGTTTTTTTGGTCTCGGCTCATTTGGTGAACGCCATTCAATTGCCTGATGTCTGGATTGCGTGTCGTACTCATAAACCCACGTCTCATCTCCAGTAATATGATCCTTTTAATGAATGTGGGATCGGATTCAGCCTCGCAAATCATCTCTTTTGCGACGTCACCACGGTCAATTTTTTACATGAAATTGAGGTCTTTCGGCACCAACTTTGCTGCTACACGACGGAAACCCAAATCATTAACCAAAATGTCTTGGACGGATCCATAAGCAATGTTCAAGTCCTCCGCTATCTCTCTGATGGTTAATTTGCGGTTATTGACCAACATTTCTTTTACTCGTACTTCATCAATGTTTTCGTCGGTTTTCGAAGTCGATGGTCTGCCACTGCGTTCATCATCTTCGATTGACTCACGACCACTTTTGAACCACTCGTGCCACTGGTAAACGACCGTTTTCTTTAGAGAATCGTTGCCGAAACACTTTTCCAATATTTCCAACGAATACGAGTACAAATTTTTCTAAAATTGTAAAATATCGCCAACACACACAAAAATAGATGTACTCTTGGCTACGTAACTTTTGCAAATGTCAAGCTATGAGGCTAAGATTTAGAGAGAATGTCAACAACAGATTTACCAACTTAACAAAAAAACAGAACTCAAATCGTCTCACATATCCACTAAAGAGAGTGAAGACTTTGGAAAACATGCTACTACGTCCCTGGCACGATGTTCCGATTTTGAGATCAAGCTAAAAAAGGATGATGATGAGAAAAGCTTAACGATCGCAGTATGATCGGCGTACCAGTATCCTGGATATTCAAGTTATCCGAAGAACATTAACTTGAATTACTATCTTGCTGTAACAGAGCTAGGAACTCCCGGATACCGAACCCTCTATGTAACGAAAACTGTGAAGATATCCAACGACTACAGGCGCAAAAGGTAAGTGACGACCTAATCATCAAGCCATCATATAATTGTCTTCAGTTCCACAAGATCGAAGTGGAGCACCAAGTTCGACGAAGAAGCGGCGCTGTCCAGAAAGTCATATGAACTACTCGTTGACACATGCTTAGCACAGCAAAATCAGGTTTCATAATTGATATCACTTTTATATACAGCGGCTCGCTGAGAGATATGTAATGACCAGCCTGTGAGTGATCACTTAATGCTTCACTGGTTACAATCGGTACCGGTTCAGCAATTCGTATTAACCGGACAACACGGAAGCGGTCTAAATGGAATATCAGTACCTGTAAGGGTCGTCGTTAGGGAGGCGATAACTGAAGCCAGAACTGTAGGGTATTTTGTAACCCAAGCATCGTGGTTAATAATCAATGCATGTAAGACATGTTAATGTATGGACTGGGAAAGGCAATACAATGGCTTCGGCTGAAGGATCTCCGAAATCTCCGAACTTACCAACGTGCACTTACCAGCAGGTGCAATGCACATGAAGCAAGAACCCATCTAAAAAGTGATCATGTCTAGCAAACGCCTTTGCTTTAGATATCTTTGAGAACATCTTATTCATGATGAGAAAGGTTTAAGGCTCTGCTCTAGACGTATTGACGAATCTCTTCAATCTCTTCTTCCATCTAAAAAGAAGCGGTCTTTGGTACAACACGCACTGGGCGCCAGCTGTCTTATGACTCTGGTCTTATGGACATGCCGTCGGATGCAAGGACACCAGAACTTCTGATGCGGAAAAACTACGAAATAGACTTTCCTTGTGACCAGGACTGGTTTCGGCCAGAATCTAAGCCAAGAAAAGAATGTAGTCGGGTCCTCATGGACGGCTCCAGAACCAATATAGGATGTGGCGCTGGTGTCTAACTACAATTTTAGTTTTCACTTCACGTTAGGAAAGCTTGCCCCTGTCTTCTAAGTGAAGATTTACGCAATCCTGATGGCAGCGAACTATATTGCGGAGAATCGGTGGAGGGGGCGAAGCATTTGTATCTGTAGCGACAACCAAGCTGCGATGCAAGAGATCACTGAACACGGTCCTAAGGCTAAATTCAGTGACTCTTGTCTGGGTCCCAGGTCACAATCGGATCACGGGAAATGAACTTGCCGGCGAGGTTCAGAGGAGAGTTTTTCAGGACCCGAACCTACGTTGAGTCTGCCTGCGCCCTCGGTTAAGGTTTCTATTGACAGTTGGGTCAATAGACCCAGACGGCACAGCTCCCCGGAATGCTCCCCGGACCAAACGAATGTTTCCGACGGAGGCCTTTCTGCTGTCCCTCGACAGTGAAGCTTGCAGGGTATTGCACTTTTGCAAAACACTTGGATGTGATGGGCATAAGCGACACAACATCCTGCGAATGCCCTGCATACGCTCGCATCAGACTGAAGGGATTCGGCACTGACGTGGTGGGTGCTGAAACTGTAGGCACCTTATCACTGAAGCGCTTACTCATCTTTCTTCGTAAGTCTGAAAGATTTCTGAAACTTTAAAAAGAGTACAATGGACTAGTTCTTTGTCCGAGTGCTAAGGATAGTCAAATGTATAAATGAGTCTGAAAGGACTCCGTCCCTATTTCCCAAGAAAATTGGTCAAATTCATTACGAGAGTGCCCGCTATGCGAAGAATTATTCAAAGCATGTAAAAAAATGCGCCATCACCGGGACCGGATGGTATTTGGCGAAATGTTTAACGAGTCTCTGCAAAAGGGTGACGCCTCTGAAAATTGTAAACACCAACGACTATTACTATTGCCAAAGCGAAATGAAACAACCAATCCTTGATCTTATTGTCGTATTTGTTTATTTGACATAGTCGAGAAAGTCTTTGAGCGGACCATTTACAATAGAATTTTGCCAGCAATTGGAATAGCAGGAGATTTATTGGAGCAACAATACAGTTTTCGTAAGTTATGGTCAGAAGTGGACGTAATTTACGCGATAATAACTAGGACAGGCGCTGGAAAAAACGCATCAAGAAATACTGTGCCATTACAACCCTGGACGTGAAGAACGCATTTAATTCGACGAACTTGGAACGGATTATGGCCCGTCTTTATCGTATCGAAATAGTGGGCTATCTTCATAAAATGATGATGAGCTACTTCTCGTATAGAATCCTCCCCTATGACCCTGAATATGGGGTTAAAGCGTACGAAGTTTCTGACGGTATGCCACAAGGCTCGCTCTTAAGCCCCCTATTGTTTAACATTATAATTGATTGAGTGTTCCGCCATGACGCAGCGTCGATTATCCGATTTGCTGATGACATTGCAGTGGCAGTTGTAGCAAAAAGGTGAAACAAGTTTAAATAAGTGATTTTGGTGTTTTTATAAGTCCTCCAAGAAGATGTTTGTTTACTGAGGCGAGAAACGAAACAATTGAAATTGTATGACGCTGGTTGACTAGCACCGGCCTGCAAATCGCCGATTATAAAACGAAGCGGTGCTTACTAGGAGTAGGTTAGAGTTGGAGGGCAGAAAATTGTTTCCCAATCGTTTCTTAAGTATCTCAGACTTATTATTGACAGTCGTCTAGGTTTTAGACATCACCTAGTGCATATATACGAGAAATCCTCGAATGCTGTAAGTCCACTTACTATGCAATGCTGATGAGGTCCAAAACAGAAGAGAATAGTCCTTCTTGCTGTGCCTGCGAGTTGTATACTCATGTATGCAGCGAAAATATGGTCTAATTGGGAGTTAGAACTGTGCACCGCCTTAGACCACTAAGAGTCGCTGGTGCTAGTCATGTCTTCAATTCTAGCTGTCGACATCCCTGCTAAAGAGTCAGTAAGAATCCAAAATAACCGACTAAAAGACGAAACAATAAAGTACGAATGGAACCGTAACATCGCAACCTGGAACTTATCTTTCCCAGGAAGATGGAAAATCAGGACAAAATAAACCTCCATCCAACCTGGTTTTTGACGGGCTACAGCTGCTTCAGAGGGGATCACGGAAACATCCCAAATTGTTCCGAAGAACACGAAACACATGTCTTTTTAATTTTTTTCACGATACGAGTGGATAGCCCAGCGGGATTAATTTGGAGAGAAGGCCCTCCCGATAATATCATTGCATACATGATCCATATAGCGGTGCATTTTCTCAGCTACTTTAGATGGTTAGACCGTCACAATAAAGCGAACAAGTTTTACTCTAAAATGAGTGATTGATCGAGAAACTATTGACTGCTCAAAAGCTTGGTTTTGAGCCAGCAGCGCAACAATTAAGTTCGTGACGTAGTTCCTGCTTCACCTCCTAGTGGTGGCGCTCGAGCAATCTTAACTGACTAAATCCGTATCCTAAGTCTAGCGTTTCTAGTCTAGGTAACATCGGTTAGCACCCTGCGTTACCGAAAAATTCCCGCTACGGAAACCGACATTACGCCTCGGATAAGTAATGAGCGAGTGGTAACGACTTTTACCCGGACTAAGATTGGTCTCTGGAATGTGAGGACACTCCTCGACTCAGAGAGCGAAGGACCTCAAAATGCGAGATTACTCCAATTGGAGTTCCTTCGATATAACTTAGTCATATTGGGAGTGAGTGAAGTAAGATGGTTCCCCAACGTTTAACACTGTGCTACTCTACTTAGGCAAGTCTTCCGGCAGTCCCCATGAATCTGGAGTGAGTCTGCTGCTAACACCTACAGCCGGAAGAGGCTTAATTTTCTGGCACCCACATGGCAATAGGATCGCTTCGGTCAGACTCTGGATGAATCCCTCGATTGAGAATGAAAAGGACAACTTCTACAATCAGTTATGCGCTGTTTCAACGTAACCCCGAACGAAGATATCGTCGTCGTGCACCTGAATGCAAAAGTAGGCAACGAAAATGAAGAGCTCCGACATGTGTTCGGGAAGCACAGCCTTGACTACCAAAATGACGGTTGTCTAGTTTGAGGCACCATGTTTGAGCATAAGACCTGCCACAAAGTCAGCTGGGTGTCAAATGACAGACAATCGACCATCTGGCGATCAGTCCGAAACCAACGAGGAGCCGACATGGGGTTGGTACGAGATCTTCACCTTATGGTAGCGTCTGTCCAGTTACGTACTGCATCTGTTCAAGGACTACGCAATATCACCAGAATACCTAGGTATAACATCGACCGGTTAAAGATCCTCTCGCTAGGAGTGGAAGCAATCAGCAGCTCACTGACGCTGTGAAAAATGTTTTCACATCCGGAACGGAAAGTATTGTTGGTAGACGGCAGCTAAGACATAGCAGGTGGTTTACGGAAGATACCTGGAGGCGGATTGAAGAACGTAAACTACTCAAAGCTCGTATTGTAGATAGCTCAGCAGTAGGGAGGACCGAGCTAGAGTCCTTGTACTTTTTTTTTTTTTTTGTAAGGCACCCTAAAAATGTTTGAACACGGCACGGGCGATTAGTCCCGAAGAAAGACTATCGAAGGAAAGTGAGAGAAGTGCAGCGAAGGGTACGACGGGACAAACGTAACTATATCGACGCAGAGGAAGTAGCGAGCATGTGTGATAGCAGAACCGTTTACAAAATCACCAAACAGCTAACAGGTGGTCATCGCTCTAACCAGGATAATGAGAATCACTTCAAGCGATTTTGCTACAGTTCTTAACCGTCAGCAATGTGCACCCAAATCAAACTGAGCTGCCCGAAGCAACAATTTCCCGAATTCGCACCACTACTCCCTGTAAAGGTGAGATCGCTACCACGATCAAAGCGCTGTAGAACAGCAAGGCGATAGAACTAGATGGTATGCCTGCAGAGCTTCCGGGAGCCGCTTCAAGAAAATCAACGGACCTTTCACATCCTCTTGTTGAAAGACCTTGGCAGACAAAGTGAGTGGAAGAAGGGAATGATTGTCAAGCTCTCCGAAAATGCCAGTCTCATGGCGTGTAAAAACTGGAGAAGCATTAGCGTTTTCCACGCGGTTGCTAAGGTGATAGCCAAAGTACTTCTTAAAGGTACACTCGATGCCGAATAAGCAAGTTTCCGCTCTTGATCTTCCTGTGTCGACCACATCAACACCCTGTGGATAATTATTGAACAGTGCGTTGAATACCGGTTGCCACTTCACCTGCTGTTCAAACGGATATGATGTGTCTAAATGTTATGTCCTGCATAGAGGAAAATTGTCAGAGCAATTCGAGGTCCAAAGTGGGGTCCGACAAGGTTGCATTCTATCGCTGATACTTTTTTTTATTGGTGATTATTCTTCACGCAGTCTTCTCTACTGGAAACGGAGGAATTCATTGAACTGTTATGTCTCAACTCTATCATCTGGACTACGCTGACGACGTTTGTTTACTCTCACACAGGATTACGGATCTACAAGACTGGAGATGGAGGCAAACGTTATGTGTTCGAAGATAAACACTATCAAAATCAGGAGGGTCTGCTCTAATTTAGCAACTTAAGTTAGCGTTGCTGGACAACCGGTGCAGAGAGTCGATGATTTGCAATATCTTGGGAGTATTGTCTCTACCGAAGATGGAACCCAACAGGATATTGTCTACCGAATCGGTAAAGCAAAGTCTGCGTTTAGAATGATGTCCATGATATGGCGAAGCAATGCAATCAGCTTAAACACAAAGCTACGACTGTACCGTTCAAATGTTGAATCTGTGCTATGGGTGCAGCATAAGAACATCTTAAAGATTTTCTGGTCTAATGTTATCTCTAACGAACATCTATACGAGAGAACGGATCAGAGATCACATCCAATGCGGAAGTGTCAGTGGATTAGTCATGTACTTCGAAAAGACGATAGTTCCATAGCAAACTACGCGATACAATGGAATCCATTATCGCAACGGGTCGGCCGAGAAATACATGGCGCCGAACAGTTGAAAAGGACTCACGATAATTGGGGAAGAATTTGAGAGAACGGGTGCACATTGCCAGAAACCGTACACGATGGCGCGTAGTCGTAGTTAAGGCCCTACGACCCACAAGGGAAACACGACATAAATAAGAAAAAGTAAGAAAGTCCTTAAGACGATCCCAGCGAAGTAATGCCTTATGGCGGTACCATGGGGGGCACAAATCGGTCTGTTCACGTACGAATGGTTTTAGAATCTAGTATCATGAAAGGTATCAGCTTTCCAGCAAAAACAAAAGAAAACAAAGTGGCACTTGCCTCCGAACGTTATAACAAAGCATCCTTTCTCTATATGTACTCGTATGTAGGGCTAAACTTTGTTGTCCTGTGAAGGACTTCTATAGAAATTTGAACTCACGAAAGCGCAATTATCCCTTCAATTCTCGCTAAAGTAAGTTGCATTGGAAGAGAGTTAAGAGAATTTACGGTCCCTGTGGACACAATGAAAGTATCTTTTCGAATTTTAAATATTTCGTTGATTTTTGTTCAATGTCATATCACAACAATATCGACAAATATACAAATACAGAAACATAAATACGTACTCTTCTAAGGTAACCTTCATACATTGTATGTACGAAAACATCACCAATAGGTCTCGTATGCTTCACAACCAATTTTCGGAAGTTAACACAAAACCAGGGTAACTTTGTCTAGACCTTTTTTCTAAGTTAAAAAAGGCAAATCAACTTAAACAACAACTTGTATCAACAACGTGACTTGGATACGATATTTTCGACAGACTACTCGTATCGCCGGTGTAACTTGAATTTTTTTACTCATCCGAATAAAGAATGCTTAAAGTGGTAGAACCGAAACGCAAACAACCATGGCAAAGGTTCAAAAGTTTTAAGAGAGTTGTATTAGTTGTAACATTTGTTAGCCATTAACCCCCTTTGAAGTTGAAAATTCGACCCAGAATGTACAAATATTCAGAAATACCTGGCAATTGGTATTCCATGCAAACGACTATGGAAGGACCATCTTTTACCATTTCATCCTTCTCCCTGATCACATTATTCTCATATTTCATTCCTATTTCCTCGCAGTCGGCATTATCCTGGTGAATGTATAAAAATCTAACAAATGTAGATATATTCGATGTACGACCGGACTGGTTAATCCCTAGTCCGATGGGTTGTGGGAAGACCTTCCTCGTCTCTCCCCATGGGCGATACATTTTTCACTTTGCATTAATGTCCTTTGGATATATATTTTTTTTTTTTTTATTTTCTATTTGTTTGTATAATTCCATATAGGATATGCCATCCGTTATATGATTACTAATCATCTTCACAATTTATAAGAAAACCGTCGGTTTCGGGATAATATCCGAATGCGAATGCGAATACGAATACGAATACGAATACGAATACGAATCCGATTCCGAATCCAAAATCGAAAGTTTAACCATTTCCGTATCCGTTTTTGTTTGTGCCTCCTACGCTGCCCAGATTTATGTGCCTTCTCAAAGGATATTGACATTTGTATGGCGCGGCAGAGAGTCATAAAAACAAGATGCTTTCACTTTTGCTTTCATTTTAACTTTCGCTATCGAACAAAGGCAGCCGAATCCGAGGCAAACAAACTAACGCCCCTAGTTCGAAGAAGACATGTGAGCACGAGTAGGCCGATAGAATTTCGAATTGTATAGTATTCGCGTCAAATAGAGTTGTTTTGCCGATAAAATGGAAAACATAAAAGAAAGGGATACACAATAAGGACAATAGGGACATTTGGAAGGAGTGCTGTCGATGCTGGCATTCGCATAAATCTAAGTCTGTGTCAGAATCATCGCGCCTCGAATGTAGAGAGATTTATCGAAAACTGCTTGACAGGAAGTCGTTATCCGTTTGATAAATTCTTTATCCTTCGACCAAATGTCCTTTCTTTGTCATATTTCGAAAGGCTTTTGTATCATATAGTCCCTTGTACGATACACATACTTGTACTCGTGTTCGTATAGAGCACTCTGTTCTGCAGTAAAAGTGAGATCCTTTTGAATAAATTGACGAGTTTATTTCATAAGTGGATTTTCGACAGTGGATATAAAGTTGAGGATTTTATAGTTTATTGGTGAATTGATTGCGGTGTCACGTACCAGGATATTGTCATTATTTTCTCATTAAGTACACACCCTGTTCTATTCCATGCTTGTTTAACCAGAATACAATTCATGTGTCCTAAGCGTTGATTATATTAGCAAACGAGTCAAAGCAGTCCTATCCTAGCAGTACGAGTATGGTAGATACTACTCCTCGTATAGTCGGCGCGGCGTCCTGGATAATTACTGCTGGCTCATGCATTATAATCGAAACGAATGAGGATGTGTCGAAACCAAATACCTTTTATCCGAAATATTTGACACGAACAACGAAGTATGTTGGTATGCCGATTGGTTGGAATGCGTGGTTACCTTGCTGCACGAGGTAATTATTTAATTCAATACCAGAGCCGACCCCGATCTATGTATCTGGGATCAGGGATTCAATTAAAATTGCAATGCAACACTGCGACGAATGGCGCAACCCTGAATTGTTTGGATGCGGTTTCCCCTATGCTTCTCTGTGGAGGACGCTCATGCAGAACAACCCTTGTTAGTTGCCTAGGAGCTGTACGCCAGACGACTGTTTCAGATGGAACTGAACCTGATTGTATCTCTACCTCTACCAACTGCCAATAGGTACAACAGACATTCGGGAAAATTATTTTTGAAAAGCATTTTCTGTTAATGAGACCAAAATGTTTTGTGTGTTGGAATTTGTAGTACTCGATTCGTGTACGCTTACAGTGGATGCTGTTTTCGTGAAGTTTGACATGTCGTTAGAGTTTCGCAAATGAGCACGCCAAGTTGGGTTATGAATGTTGGTTGCTGGTAAATAAATAATAATGGGTAATGTGAAATTATTGAAACATCTTCGCCATTGTGTTTACGCGGTAGTAATATTGTGATGTAAAAAGGTACCTGGAACACCAATTAGGAGAGATGGATTTCCCAATTGGTTGGCTTCCATTAACTGATTTCAAACTGATGTTTTAGAGTGACGGGATGACATCTAATTGGATTTGAAGTTGTTTTGATATTCATCTCACTTCATTATTTTAAAACCCGACTAGAGGTCGAGAGGAACAATGAAAAAAGGAACAACCTAGTGCTTGGTTGATTTGTGAGAGAGGGTCCTTCACATCGTTCGCATCATTTGAGGGAAAGATTCACTGAACACATTATTTGCTTATTTCTGTTACAAACAGAGAATAATCTGTTTTAAGTTTATCGGTTTGAGGACCGAAACAGAGAATACTTCTTTCCAGATACCAGTTATCTAATTAAGCTAGGTCACTTGCCACTGAAATGACTCAAGCATATATCCTTTATATTTCTTTTTTTATTATAATTCAGGCGCACCAAAGGTATGATGAACATGCTTAAAAATGTTGCCCAAATCGCGGTTAAAGAAGAAGAGAGATCGATGTACCTTGGTTTTGAATGTACGCAGGCTGTAAGGGCTAGGAAATAAAAAGTTAGCCACAAAAGTTCCACAAACTATGACATTAAGCGACTTAAGAAAGAATCACGATATTTCAAAGTATGTCCAAAGGTGATCGCCTGGCCGTGACCCGCCCTAATGCAAGATGCATATATTCTCATACCCTTACCAACAAGACTGAAGATCCCACAAAGGAGGATTTTGTTGACCTCTTGGACGGAGTCTATGTAGCCTGTCCGAAGTACGATATTAAAGTTGTACTCGCGGACTACAATGCCAAAATTGGTAAGGAGAGCATCTTTGGCCAAGCGGTGGGAAAATACAGCCTCCATGACAGGACAACAGATAACTGCTTCTGACTCGCATACCTTGCGACAGCTAGTAATAGAGTGTATGTAGTACGAGGTCCCTTCACAAAAGAATCCACAAAGCAACCTGACTAACTCCGAATGGCCGAACCACCAACCAAATCGACCACGAGATTATTGACGGACGTCACTTGGCAAATGTCCTGGATGTTAAAATATTTAGAGGGGCAAACATCGACTCTGACCATTACCTGGCGACAGCCCGATTCAGAGTTGGAATTTCAAATGAAAAACAGCTGCAACAACATCCAAAAAGGAGGTTCAACATTGGACGCCTACCCACACCGGGAATAGCCAGAGACTACAGAGAGCGCCTGGACGAAAAACTCTCCAAGATGCCATTGCCTAACACAGACGTCAACATCATGTGGTCATATTCTTCAAGGAGGTGGCCGAAAACACCTTAGGCTACCAACCACTCCAGAAAAGCAATCAGTGGTATGATGATGAATGTGAGCACAAGAAAGAAGGCAACAGATGTGGCATACAGGAAAATGCTGCAACGCGTCACTAGACCAGCGTCAGATGAGTATAAGTCCAGAAGAAGGGAGGAGAAAAGACTACTACGAAAAAAGACAAGAGCTTGTGCGTTCTCCCAGCTCATGGATATCGAAGATTGCTAGAGAAGAAAAGACACCAGCAGCCAAAAGCCTAGTCATTTGCTTTAAAACGGACCTCCAAGCACTTTAGCATTGCGAAGGTAATCTCGTTAGTGTCCAACAGGGAATTGTGGAAGTATTCGTATTTAAGCAACACCTCCGGCAATTGCTTAATGGACATGACCAAGAGAGAGTGATAGGGCAAGAAGATGCCTTAAGTCGAAGCCCAGCATAGAAGAAGTCGGCAAAGCTGAAAAATAACAAAACCACTGGCTCAAATGGCCTGCTATCTAAGCACTTTATAGACGGAGGCAACGTATCGACAAGGAGCATGCA
Source organism: Volucella zonaria (assembly GCA_963966105.1). Taxonomy (NCBI): domain Eukaryota; kingdom Metazoa; phylum Arthropoda; class Insecta; order Diptera; family Syrphidae; genus Volucella; species Volucella zonaria. The sequence continues at coordinate 14,547,466 of OZ014533.1, forward strand.
CCAGATCATTCGCAAGGCATCGGAGGACAAAAGCATCCCCGGCTACTAGAATATCAGCTTTATGTTATCTGTCCCATCTACAAGAAGGGCGATCCTATGTTTTATAACAACTATCGAGGCATACCCCTACTTAAGGCCGCCTATAAGATCCTATCCTGTGTACTGTGTGAACGTCTGAAACTGTACTGCACCGCACAAATCGGCCAATTCTAGTGCGGCATCCGGCCCGGTAAATCGACATCAGACCAAATTTTCACATTATAGTAAGACAGAGCTTGGAAAAGACCAACGAGTTCCAAGTCGACACACACCACCACTGAGCTATATAATGCGATGGCTGAATTCGAGTTCGCGGGTAAACTGATCCCGATGTGTCGCATTACAGTGAAAAACTCGCAATGCCCCATTCAGTGTAGAAGTAGAACCTCCAAATTATTCCTAACTTGCACCAGATTTCGGCAAGGACACGTGTTGTCGCATGACTTTACCAAGAGCAGATACTACGAGGGGCAAAAGTCAACACGGAAAGTACTGTATGATTTTAATCACACGTTCCCAGCATGCCATAATTGAAGCCTTTACCACAATTGAAGAAGAGGCTAAACGAGTTGGTCTTAAAGTGAATGAGGAAAAAACGAAATACCATATATGCTGCCACTATGGACAGTTACAACTTTGAGTTGATCAAATCTCGGGGCAAATGTTAACTCCACAAACGACATCATGCTGGAGATTCAACGAAGAATAACCTGCTACTTCAGTCTGTCGAAACAACTTTATGCTCTACAAAGCCGAAAGCTGGACGATAAATAAGACGATGGAAGTTTTAGGCTCTTTTGAAAGAAAAATCCTTCGTCGAATATTTGGTCCTGTCTATGAGAAAAGCGTATGGAGAAGAAGTTCTCCAAGGGGGGACTCTATGAGCTGTACAAAGATGTGGACATACTACGGTGGACGATAATGCTCCAGCTAAGGCGGTCTTCCAATCCAAGCTACCAGGTTCAGGAAGAAAAGGAAGACCGAACCTCCGGTTTAAATATCAGACGATCGCAGACATGAGACAGCTTGGTCTTTCCAACTACCCCCGGGACCGTAATGGATGGAAGGCTACTGTTGTTCAGGCTTTGACCCTCTAAGGGTCAAGTAAGTATGTCCACAAGTGAGATTGAGGTTTAAGTAATTGGTAATTTCGTACCAGCACTAGTAGTCCAGAATGCGATTAAACAAAGTGAAGCAAGAGGCATTACATCGATGTTGAAGAGTATCAATTACTTGGGGATGGGGCAAGATTTTTTATATTTTTTTGAAGAAGGACCAACCTTCAGGAGATTGTACCATAAAATTTAAAGTTCACATGTTTAAGGAGGACATTAGAGTCATTCCTTATGATGGTCTTTTTAAACGATTTCCTAACTCTGGCAGCCGCATTACATATCGAGTCGTACCATGCCTTTTTCCTTTGGTTTAATGCTCTTCATCCTTTGAGGGATAATTATTTATGATCATATCGGCGGAGCCATCCACTCTTACAAAAGATGGTAATTAGCTTTCTCGTGTTTTCTCGGTTTTCTCTAAGTGTGATGAGTGTATTTTTCAAACGATATAGTGTACTTATCAGGGTGAGAAATTGAAAACAGGTCCTGGATAATGGCAGCATGATTATCAATGTCGTACATATATTCGTGTGGGCTTCTGATGAATAGCTTAAACGGTAACAGATACTCGCAAGTTCATTTGTCCCGCAGAGTAGTACATTGTAAGCATCACACATAATATTCAACACTAGGGGGCCAAGAACCCAACCTTGTGGCACACGGCCAGTTTTATTGAATGATTAAAATTTGATACAGAATCACAAAGTAGCGATGGAGACAGGCGTTCCAATTTCGCTCAACTAAACGCGTTTTTCACACTCAGGATTGAAATGATGCAATATTTGTTGGTGCCTCGTATCCAGCGTCCGCTCTGTATAGCAATTTAGAGCTGGTTGTGTCAACATCTGTCGTATATTGAAAGTCAATTTATTGCTCAGCGATGTTTCTTGCTCTCAATATTATTTAAGGACATTGCCTAGCGGGCATAGAGAATAAGTGGCTAAGTCGAGGCTAAGTAAATCGTAAAGATGTGATTAAAACATTTGGGGACGTAAGCCGGATTGTCGGAGAAAGAGAATCCGAAGAATATCCTCGTGTAGAACTTGAATCGTTGAAGCCGAAAAACTTTCCATTCTCGATAAATATATCAATGACAACTTAAGTTGAAGTGTCCACATATTTGCTGTCGCCAAAAATGCTGCGAAATATCTAGGTTTCTTCAAGCGGTGTAAGAAATATTTCTCCCTCTCTGATCTGGCCTCAATATATAAAGGCATTCATCCGCACAAAATTGGAATACGATGCCCACATGTGGTCAGGTGCCCATAGATCTTTTCTGCACTTGATATATAGGGTTCAAAACTGTACGACAGGATGCATAGGTGATGCTAATATGAAGCAGCCAATTGACAATCTCGAACACCAATGAAAAGTCTCCTGCTGCACCTTGTTCTATCGCTATTTTCACCATCAGCGCTCAATTGAAATTACTAATAGCACTGCGCTATCAATGCCTATCAGTTTACCCTCCAGCTCACTTTCGGACGTATATTGAAATACCGCAATTCTTTCCTAAGCCGTACCGCTGCCGAGCTCTTTATTTCCTAGTCATTATAACCAGCGAACATTCAAAACCAACATACGTCGGTATCTCTCTTTCTTTCTTCCCTAACTTTCTTTCGCCGCAGCTATCCTCAAACTTCAGTGGGCACAAATTATAAAAATATAGAAAATGAAAAAATGTGCTGTGAATTTCCCCAGGGCCTAGGCTTCCTTGGCGTAAGTGCCGCAACACCTTACGCTGATTCGTGAAGCATACGTCTGCTCTATGATGATCCTAGGCTCGAATCAGGTTACTGGTATTCAGCGGTTTATCACTGAAACTTTACTAATCTTAGAAACAGACATACTCCTTACAATGGACTAGTTGTTTGCCTGAGTGGTCTGTTCTTATAAAAGAAATTAAACAAAATATTTAGAGACAAACTAATAAATAAAATTGAAGGTCAATGTTGGCCCCAGAGTCAAGAATCAACGATTTCAACTCCTACCACCTATTCGACTTCTGGCGCATCATATGCTGACCGATAATCTTCATTAGACAGTCTCTTGTCGTAACTTGAGACAGATTTTCTCTTTACCAAAAAAACTAAATGTTAAATTCAATCTGCGCCTTTGCGGCTGCGGAAAGTTGATGTATCTTTAAATCAAAGCTCCTACGTTCATTCCTGTTCAGAAGCAAGTAGTAGGTTGCCTCTCTCCCCTGTCATTGACCCAAAAACTATTAAATTCATCGATATTCTCGAAAAGTGGTAGAATCCTCAAAAGCCACTCGTGTGGCAACAAATAGCTCCCCGAGAACCAGCAGTAGGTAATCAATCAAAATTCTGTCTGAGTACGCCACCTATTTGTTATTCGCCATCCAAAGAGTAATTGCCTTGTCAATGATTTTCTATCCTCCATTCACAAGCATTCTAAAACTGCCGTGGGTCATGCTAAGTGAAGGGCTTCCGACCTCACCTCGTTAATCCTAAACTAAACAAAAAAACAAAAAGGAGCGCATTTAGGTCGAGTGACTTTTTTTTTTTTTTTGTTCGCTTTTTCAAATAAATAATCATTCAATTGGCTTCGTTCAGCTATGCCGAAATCGATAAAGAAATGGTACACACACCTCCTCCAAGAGTTTGTTTCCCATACAAAACGCTGATTTGCTGCTCTGATTCACGCGAACAGCTTTTTGGATTCCCTACCACTCTCACTAAATCAATTTCTATTGCGATATTTTATTTCATAACATCGGCCATAAACTCTTCCATACATCAATCAATTCTACGTTTACAAGCCTTTTTTGTAAGGTTTTCCACATTACTCACACTTTTTTGTAATTTAAAAAAATTTATTTCAAAGCGTAAAACCCATGAAAACATTTGTTCATCTCTGCAAATTCCGTCGCCAACAAATTTTTTTTACTCTTTCATCTTACAGCCATAGGAAAACCCATCGACAACGAAAATAAAGCTGCAGACAAAGCAGTAACCAGTAGATGAGGTTGAAAGTGAAGCCTTTCAAATTCAAACCGATCGGCAGTTCGATACGTAATTTCAATATTCCCCGATTGATGAATTAAAAATCAGCACGAAGAAGGAATATAATAAAAAGGAAACAAACTCCAAACAAGTACACAAAAGTAATCGCATAAAAAAAAAATTTTCAAAAAAGGACATGAACAGAGAATAAGAAGGACGTGTGTGTCGTATGTGCTTGCTGTTGGGTACTAAAGTAGGATAAAAGTGGTTGAATATAGTCGGAATCTGAAAGGAGCAGTCTTGATTTGGAAATCTAATTGAATTTAATAGCGTTTGTACAAAAAAAAAATATTTAGTACAAAAGTACTAAACCTGAATAGAAGTACTAAAACAGTTTTTGATACCAATTTTCGACATGACATTTCTTAAATAAAGCATTTTTTTTCCTACATATAGCTTTTTGTCGTCGCAAGGGAAACCAAAGGTGTACTAAAAATGTACTAAATGCCGATTACATAGTTATTTTCCTTTTTTTTTCAAAATTTTGTTATGCCTTATTGTTTATAATCTTCACACTACATTGGTTCTACCTACAACAGACAAGCTGATCAAGTCAGTGGAAGAAACCAAAAAAAATTATCTCTCTTCATTATTGGCCCTAGTGTACCCCGGACAACTTCCATAGCTGTTCGAGCGGCATGGAAGATTAGCAGCCTCTCTTATTTGCCCTGTATCAGTTATTTAGTATCAGAGAAATACTTCTGAGGGAACTAAGCCGTTGAATTGCACATCCTTGTGATACATATAGTGGGCTTAAAATTAGGGTCTTCGTCAAAAACGTTCCTCTTGCAATGTGTTTCGCGTCAGCTTTCTGTTGAAATAGTCTAATCGTCCTGGTATACAACACCTCACTCGGACAGACTCTTTTCAAATGAAGGCCAGCCCTCTCAAGCACTCGAATCTTCCCAATGAACATGCTTCTATATCGAACCACACGGGACATGCAATGCAACCATGCATCGAGGGATTTTAAATCTAGCGGTTTCAAACGATCGAGGTAAGGTAGTAGGCAGGAGGGATTCCGTAACGCGAAACGTTGCAAAGTCTTGATGCAATAGAAAACAGTCAAAGGGAGACACAATGTGCTGAAAGATTGTGATGCCATCTGGATATACAGAATTAATGTAACAGTGGTAACAATAAAGTTAACAGCATCAATTATCTGGATGAGGACCGGATAGGGGACCCACCGGAAGAGGCATTCATGTGTTTCGATACTGTGGAAGTGTCTTTCTTTTAAGATGGTAGTAATCCACATCCGATTAAAAAATCAAAAAGAGCCTAGGATTTGAGGAGGATAACTTCTGGCAAACTTTCATCGCATGTTTCGCTGAAACCGGTAGCAATTACATCAACTTCTTTGCCATCTTCTAGAGCCGCACAGAATACTTCCTACGAATAGGTCAATGATTTTTGAAATACCCTTTAAAAATCTGTAGTCGTTGTTCGAAAGAATGGACTTGCAATGAAAAAACATCGATCCATACATTATGCTCTCGAAGGGCTTCGGAGTGGATAACATTTTCGCAATAGGCCTACACTTTAGGATTTCGTCTTTTCGGCCTTTAAATGAAGAGGGATTATATGCGTGTTTTTCTAGGAATTATTAAAAATATCCTATCTAGTGGAGAGCTGTCAGGGGTTGTGCCAAGAATGTAGAGCCCAGTCTGCTTCGATTGAAAAATAGTTCGTTTATCCATAGGCCCACGGCCTTATGAAAGTCAATCAAGTAGACACCCGAGCGTTGTTTCTGGCTTTTGTTTCACTAGACATCAGATACCAGTTTAGAGCTCTTCTGTTGAAATAAAAGGCAGTGGTTTTCTCTCGGCTATGACATATTTTCGTCACTGAACTGAGTAAATTTGGATCGTCAATTCTCTAATGTTTTAGTACACAGTTTTTGGCAAGTAAAATTAAAACGAAAGAATATTTTTTAAAACTATTTAAGGGGGCGCTCGATGGCTACAAATTGTAGAACAACTTATTCGAAATGGCTCCAATTTGCCTTCCAGCAACGGCGAAGTCGATCTAACCACTCGTACTATTGCAGTACGCATTAGAAAATTTTCTACTGCTCGACCAACGATGCGCTTCATGCAAGCCATAGTCTCCATTGTAGTCTACTGGATTAAGATCTGAGATACCGGATGGTCAATCATCCGGAGAAATGAAATTCGGAGTGTGTTTTTTGCCTTATAAGGTGAGCTGTACAACGTTGTTTCGCCGAGGTTTAGGCACCTTTCTCGAAGTAATTGAGCTCAGTGTCTCCCCACCAAATCATCAAAGAAACACAGAACCATTTCCTGACGACAGAGTACACACTCTATCGCCTGTTTGCTGAACGATTCTTCAATGTTGAAAATTTTCTTGTCAGTAAAAAGAATTCGTCTGTGACCGTTCATCGCGTACTGGCTAACCAACGCTTTCGACTTTGACTTACATTTATGGTTGAGCGCTTCTGTCCCTTGTATACGCTGACTTCCAAATCACGTTTTAAGATGTGCGGCAAGCGGCCTTGCTGATATCCATCTCCCGAAACATGATTTTCTGCTTGAACAGTGGATTTTTACAAATTCGATTCTCCACATCTTTGATGACTCGTGGCATTCGCAGTGTGCAGACGGCCGGATTTCAAACGGTGGACTATTCCACCAGTATCCTGAAATAACTTCACAATACGATGAACAAAGTTTCGTGTGATTTTCAGTGGCTACAGCGCTTCGTAGCAGCATTTTTGCAACCAATTACGACAACTAGATTTTCGAGCGAGCCCAATTCCATGATTGCAAACAACTGACGTCAAAAACATTTTAGGCGGGAAGTTTGCATAAATGTCACTTGTCAAAAAGTCGTCAAGTTGGAGTGGATGCGTTCAGTGGATCTTGAGAGTGGATGTGTTCATTTTGTGTATCAAAACATTTGCTAGTACTAGGTATAGACGGACTGATTCGCCTTGTTCACTTCCTGGAAAGTTTATCTTGCAGCCTCTACCTACTCCTGCGAATCCTCAATCACAATGATGTTGTCATATCAACGACTTCACTTGGATGGATGTGTGTGTCTGCTCCTATAAACAGAGTAGCATATATCTTTGAAGGCTCCATCGGGTCTAGTTAAATTGGGAAATTCTGTGAAGAGTTTTATGTACTCAGTTCACAGTTGCATTGAAATCTCCTAGTTGAGAGTCCAGTGATGCCGTCTATGAGTCTGCTATGCGCCAGATATACAAGTAGACAGTGGTATACCAGGAAATCTGCTCCAAAAATTAGTAAAACCGCGGCGTAATCTGAGGTCCAAGGTGGAACGAAAAGATGGAGACAACCGGAAATAAGTGCTCTGTTAGCAGCGAAGACTGTATACTCCAAGGCATGGCGCCAATGACGTGAGTGAATAAGTAGAAATAATTACACGTTTTAAAGGTGGCTGGAGGTGCTGCAGTCATTTACCCCCATTAATGACACCACGCGTTTTTCTGCCAGAAGTTACACGGTTCTTGGCAGTTTCTTGGGTTGGCTCCCTAATCTATGATTAGTTTGACCTGCCAGAATTGGAAGTGAGTGAAGCTCATTGGAATTCTATCTAAATAAGCGGCCTTCAAATCGACGTCAGTCACTGTGGTTACACATGAATTCCTTCGATTCCTGCGATAACGGAGAATATGCAAGGGCTTTCTGTAGCCGAGTTCCTCTTGGTCTAACATTGATCGCGTTTGGATTGATCTCTAAACAAAGGCAAGAGACGAATGCATTCTTCTTTTAAGCGTTCATAATGATATCCTGTGGTAAACAGGGTCGAGATTTGCAAGGATGATGTTGAATTTGGGCATATCAGGCCAAAAGTTTCACGGGGCTGAACCGTGCTTCGAGCTGTGCTTCGAACTGTGGAAACGCCAAACGGGTGGTAGTTTCACTTATATGTGTGGTTTCCTTCCATTTCAGGATTTAGGGTTGTACTCGTACGTGTTGAAGTCGCGATCTGGCGTACAGCTGGCTCCTCTATGTTTTGGGGGTTATTCATGTTCAATGGTTGTCATCACACGGGTATTGGGTTTTGCGAGTTAATGACTTTCCATTGCGAGTCTAAATTAGAAGTCGAGAAAAACGTTGAAAGCCACTACATTTTCTACAGCAACTCAGTGGAGGATGTGGTGTCAGCATCCTTTCAACAAAGGAAAAAAGTACTTGAAACGCTTGTTCTCTGTCGCTGACAATCAACAGCTCAGGGAAGTTCTATTGATTGGCAATAGTGTTACCAAGGAAACAAACAACCAGATCCCAAACCACCAGCCGAAGAGGAACGTGTTTTCTTGCTTGCGGGCGATCAACCTAATAGCCGATGACCTTAACAGAAATTTGAGACGACCTTTGGGTCATATTAACATCAACAGAAAAATAAACATGGGAAACCCAACAGCGAGCCTCCAGCAAAGCAAACAAGTCAAGATCAGAAGCTGGGGATATCCAAACATGGATTACTGTCAATGAGTCTATTGTCAGCCTAAAGAAAGAATTTCCTTGAAAAGGACGCTCCAATGGTAAAATGCTCTCAGATGGAAAATGTACCTCGTCCAGTTGATCTGCCGCCAAAGAGTATTTTCGCCAAACTGGAGAAGCTCACAAACTACAGAATCATCAGCAATCAAGCATAAAGTATCCTCTTCAGTCGAAAATACTGTGCAGTCGTTATAAGCATGGTAGTTCGAAGGAAGCATAAGTTCATCGCTCGATCCAAGAAGAGCGTGTTAGCCTTGAATTGTCTTGTATATGCCAATATCTCCAATCGGAATGTCAATATATGGAAGCAAAGGTCCGCGTCTGCCTATGGGGATGCATTAGACGTAATGCATTCGGTTGTTGCAGCCAACAATCTCGCAATAGCAACTTCAGGGTGGTCCAAATACAAGTTCCTTCTTAAAAAAAAAAATAGAATGAACAAAGATCAATTATCTTCGGCTGACTTTGCAGTAGCGCATCCTGTCAACACAATTTTTCAAGACATTGTTGACTGTTTCTGGTTCTATCTCACGAATTGCTTGGATAACATTCGCTTTAAAGACTTGAATTCTTTCTGGATTATCCGCATAACATCAATCGTTAAGGGCATGCCGTAACAAAAAAGCCTAACGGGCTCAAATCGCAGCTCCAAGACGGCCAATTGACATCGCCAAGGCGGGTGGTAACAGGATTACCGAACTTAGCGCGCAAAAGATTGATTGTTTGATGCGCTGTGTGGCATGGTACCATCGTGGTTAAACCAAAGAAGTCTATGTCTTCAATTTCAGCGCACAAAAATTCGGTAATCATGGCTCAGCACTTTCGAAATAAAATGGGCCAATGATGCCACCACTCCAAAATCTGCACCAGACTGTGACTCTCTGCAGATGTATTGGCTTCTCGGTAATCACGTGTGGGTTTCCCGATACCCAGATTTTGGTTTATAACTTAGTCGCCGGAATAAAACTGCGCTTCGTCAGAAAAAATGATTTTTCGGCCAAATTCTACGACTAATTCGAGATGTTGTGACGCCCGAACTCAGAGGCAATAACGAAGCAGATGGTCGTTTGCCTTCAGTTGCTGAGTCAAATGGATTTTGTAAGGACGAGATCTTTGGCAAAATGCTCACCAGGCTGGTGCTTGAAATGTTGAGTAGTTGAGATCGATGGGACTGAATTCTATCCACAAGCAAGCTAGTCTCATGAACTTTTTGCACAAACTTATTACACTTACTGCGGTCACGGTGGCTGCTTCATTTCAGCCAAAAATTTTTTTCAAGACACGCGCTAGTTGGGCAACACAGCACAGAAATACGTTGTTCAAGCGTAAGGCGATTCATTTTATTCTACGGAGATATGATACTGACTGACAGTCAAGATTTCGAGCGGGAAAAGGCTGTCAGTGTCAAAATATCGTATGGTTCAAAAAGAAACTTGTATTTGGATCACCCGCTACGTTTGATGATACTTTTCTAACCAATCAAGCCACTTGGACTTCTGCTGTGCCACCACCTCAAACACAGATCACATAAGTCTTGACAAAAAAATCCCACTGCCAGGGTAACAATTTCATTTCAAATGAACGGATGCTTGGCCGATGCCACATTTGAAAAACAAGGTAGAGGCGCCCGAGAATTATTTCAGGCTGCTTCTCAGGAATTGCGGCTGAAGACGAGACCCAAGAAAACCAAGGAAATTTCTGAACCAGTGTTACCAAGCCAATTCAATAACATACGCATACACCAAATGTGGAAAGATACCTAAGCAACGCCAAGAAACTGCCAAATAGTGCATCCAAGATAATGCTATTTTCCGTGCGTGGTTTGTTGTTTCTAGATGTATCCGTCTGTCAAGCAAAGACTTATATACTCGTAACACTATGTTGGTTCCATCAATTGAATAGTGGTATTATATTATTTTCCAAATCTCCGCAGATTATGGAATAATTCCCCTCTGACTCCACTCTTAGGAATCGAAAAAGCGGCTCGAAGTCAGGCTGGATTGAGTAGCCTCAGATGCATAGACAGATGCCACATACGACCGCTTTCTACTGCGTGGAGGCATGTAAACCACTCATAGCTTCAGCATCTGAAACTCACAAATTGCTTGGCTGTACACTCCTATACCACCACCTAGTTTGCAGTTGTTTCAGCTTCTTCGTTGTATTTTACCTTCTGTGTCCGTAGATGGCTTAGTTTCGCCAGCCAAAGACATATCAAGGGCTTGGTCTTTGAGCAATTTGAACAGTGTGACTCTTCGTTCGACTTAAGGGTTCGCTTCACCATGATCGGACCCATTACGGTAGGTCCTATTTTTGCCCTATTTTTGCATCTGATGTTGCAGGTGAGCCATCTGTCTCTGGAAAGAGAGTGAGATATCCAGTATATCGGATGCGCTAAGCGTTGTTGCTTTTTGCATCGTTCTTCCCCTACGTAATGCCTGATGTTTGAATATGTGCAGGTGGACGCCAGGTTTACTTCCGTATGTCCTGGAACTGAGAACAATCCCGGTACTTTGTAGTGCGTCCTAGGTTCTTACATAAGGCACATGAAACATGACTTCTGTCAATCGATCCAGTTTACCCAGAGCGCATTCCTTGGGCTTATGGTTGTTTCCATCGAGGTTGTATTTCGTAAGTCGATTCGACCTCTTTAATTTTTGTCAGTGTCCACCCTGGTAGTCTAGGACTTTAGTACTTCTTACATCATCCACTTTGATGTCGGGACGTAGCTGAATTAGGAAAAGCAATAGTGTCCGCATCTCCCTTTTCGTTCCAACGTGGTAAAAGGCTTAAATTCCGCTAAACCGATCTCGTCTAACTCTAAGAGTCACGAGTTCCTTCGGATCGGTAGGCGGTTTAAAAATTTAGGTGTGGCATTTCGAAGGAGTTACCTTATAAAGAGATTTCCGTTGACGAAAACAACACTTGCTCCATCGATGGAATCGAGCATGTAAAAATATATCCACATCCGTGCTCCACAAGACGTATACGTAACCAAACGTGCTGTTTGGTTTGATGGTTTTCCAGGAGTCTACTGCTACTAGAATTATCTACAGTACCACCCCACCCACTACACGTGCTATGTGAAAAAATATTTTCGTTCTGTTTTTTTTATGTAAATCCACGTTCGTGCATAGTGCTTGCGATGGTCGTAAAAATGTAGGCAAATGGAGACAACACCGAAAGTCCTTGTGCTTCAAATCTCTCACCAAAACCAGAGTAGGGGTGGGTGATGCATGAGGAACCTGGAACCAACTATCACCACCACAAAGAGAACAAAAAAAAAAAAACCCGCCCCAAACAAAGCCAAAAAGGAAAAAAGAAGGACCAACCTAAAAAAAAAAAACAAAAAACAAAAACTTCCTTTCGCTCTGTTAATAATTCAAGAGTATTTCTTTTGCCGTTGTAGTACACCAGGGTGTACCTTCAAACTACCGAATAACCTACAACTAACAACCAACTGAACAACCGACTACCGTTATAATATTTATTTTTATTTTCATGCTTCAGCTGGCAAATGTCCTTTCCGTTTCCTCTGCGCTCTCTAGTGTGTTGAAGTACTCGTATCTTTAACATTTGCGATACTCCTAGTATGTGCGTATTTGTAAGCTAAGCATGGTAATAATTTAGATTGTCGTGTGTCGATTTATAAGCATTTTTTGTTACGAATTTTGATTTATGCACAAGGGCATATCCGTTGTCATACATTTGCATTAGAACTACGAGTGTCGTTTGTGTAGATACTCGTATCTCCACTGCTCCTCTTTACCACCAAAAACCTGAAATTAGGTGCTTTAATATGCTGGGATTAAAGTTCGAATATATGGTATTGATAGTTCTCAATTTTCGCTTCGTCAACGAAAAGTTACCCCAGTGGTGCAGCGAAAGATTGATTCAAGTATGCGCACCACCATACTCGTAATGAGATAAGATACTCGTACTTTGGAGTGTACAGCACCTATTGAATGGTTCGAGTGTGAATCAACAAAAGTTTTCGCGTTAGGAAAAGTTTTCGATTTCCTCATCCTTGGATTCATTTTTCTCTATCTAACGGAGATAATTAACTTTTCCTTTTTTTTTTTTTTGTGTGTTGAAATGGGATACGAGTATGTGTAGAAAGTTAAAGGCCGTCGATGGATAGCATAAATGGTAGGAACTAGAATCATCTTCATCGTTAGGGACTCTTCAGTATCTGTGGAAAACTTTGAAGCGTGATGTTTAGGGATCTTATCATTATTTTTTTAGAGAAATAGAGAGAGAGAGAGAGAATTGAAAAGTTGGAAAGTCTTAAATGCAATTAGATAACTTTAATGGTGTTACGGCGCGAAGGATAACCGTCTGCTATGAGGGAAGACGTATCAAAAGGAAAATTGAGTCAACAAGATACGAAACTGGCAGACGACAATGATGACTATTGGATTTTGCTTCTTTCTTTTTTGTCCGAAAGAAAATATTCAAAAATCCAAAGTCCCTGAGGGCGTGTGGGATCATATCTTTAAGTAGAAAATGGTTCCAAAAGAAGGTATTGTGGGTTCTGTCATTAGTTTCAATATGCAATGGCATGATGTTTGACTGAAATTTGTTTGTAATCAGTTACTTGAAAAGGTTGATGCAAGCAGACATATTGAAGATTCACCGCCTAAGCGAAACGAGTGCCATTGTATGTAGATAACGTCTGGGAACTCAGTTTTTCTACTCTCTCATCAGTTCATGATTTTGAATCATAATGGAGTAGATACCAAATTTCGTTGGGAAATGATAAACATAAACGGAAGGAGAATTCATGAGTAATAAGGACCCATCTGAGGCAGGGAGTTTGTTCTTATCTCTGTGGAACAGAGTCTCGTTTGTTCGAAGTATCTCTCCTTTCGATCTCTGATAGTGTAATATCTTAGTTTCTGCCAGGAAATGTAAATAAAAACTGACCGGCTGAACAACTGAATATAGTTGTTGAAGGAATATTCGAGATAAAGGATACAATTCGATACAAGTGATATTTTGTCATCTTGGTCTTCCACATATACAGAATGGAATATTCATTGTGTGCACCTAACGTCAGTAAGTATGGTCCCTTCAACCACGGCCAGACTGATGATGAACGTTGCCGTCTTTATAAAATTGTATAGGGCGACCAGATAGCAAATGATAGTTTCTCCAACTGTTATGTTTCAGCAGCTGTCAGAGTTACCAATGACATCCAGCTGTCAAAGTATTCAGTAATGCTTGCGCTTTCATCGTGCACCGTTTTACGCTTGCCGAACGTGCGGAAATTTTTAAAAAATATCGAAATTCCGACTCTATTCTAAATAGGCAACGTGAATTTTGTCGTGAAGTCGGTCGTCATCATGGCTTCAGTGTTTTTTTTTTAGGGATTTAGATACACTTAAAATGTTTGCACACAGCGCGGGCGAAGGAAAATCTGGGAGGATAGAAAGAGAGGTATCGGTGAACATTGGTTTTAAATGTTTGAAGATTATAATGACTAGGAAATAAAGAGCTAGGCAGAACATTCCATACGTCCGAAAATGGGTTAGAGGGTATAATGATGAGCATTCATAGCGAGAAGGGTGTTACACTTAAAAGTTTGAAGGAATGCTACTGGCAATTACAGAGTGAGACACGAGACCTTACGTCGGTGCTCGAGGGTGTCCACTGTTTGAGTGATATTAGTATCACCTATAAGTTTTATCGCACGACACTCAGGCACTTCGTCGCACCGTGGAAAAGTTTGAGCGTGAGTATACTCCTTTGGATCTTACACCAATCTTAGAGATTGGTGCGAAATGAAGAAAACATAGCCGCCGTAGCGGCCAGTATCGAAGAAGTCGATTCGGCGCGGATCAACTGAATTGGGTATCGCCGTATAAGATTGTGCTGACGACCATAAACAACGCCGTGAGTCCGCTAATTGGACGGTGAAAATGTTAGCCGGAGATCCGGATTTTGGCCAAAAAATCATCATCTTGGACAAAGCCTATTTTTGGCTCAGCGGCTATGTCATCAAGCAAAATTGTCGTTATTGGAGCGAACACAATCCGCAAGTGTTCAGCCAACCATCAATCATCGGCATGGCATCATCGGACCTGCTTTCTTTTGAAATGAGGAAGGAGACACCCTTGCCGATAATTGTCTCAGATATAGATTGATGTTAACTGACTTTCTGTTGTCAGAACTCGATAACATCGATATATCCGAGCTGTAGTTCCAACAAGACGGCATTACATGCCATACAAGCGACACAGCGCTCGAAGTTGTGAAGGAGAAATTTGGTGACTGGGTCATCTTACGAGGAGCATTCATCAGTTGCCCGCAGCGATTATACGATTTGACACCACTCGATTATTTTCTCTGTGGCTGCGTTAAGCCCATAGTCTACGCTAATAAGCCAACCAATTTGGACGAGCTCGAGGCCAACATTCGACATGCTATTACCGGAATAACGTCGCACATATTGGACCAAGTCATCAAAAATTGGACCGAGCGTTTGAAGCACTGCCAGCGAGGCAATGATAATGGCATGAACGTAGCTTCGAAATGAAACCAGATTCAATTTTATATCTCACACCCTTGTTGTTTTATTTAAATTTTCTTTCCTATCGTTCTTATCCAATCACCCTATTTATGTTCTTATTTATTTATTTTTTGGTTTTTTTATTTATTTATTAATTTATTTACTCCTCCTTTCTCTGTAGGCATATTTAAATGCTTCTATTACACTCTCCAATTTTGTATTAAGCACATACAAATTGGGTTTTAATAAGTAAGGATTTTTTTTGTTCGTTGTCTCCCTTCAAATAACAGTAATTAATGTAAATAAAATTCTCATTCTCCATTAAAAATTTATTATAATTTATTTTTTATTTATTTTTCAAAGGATCGGTACACATAAATTTGTAAAGTCCGGGATTTTCACGCTGAGGTACAGCACCATGTTGTTCCCAATGTAGGTATTTACGGCTCCCAACACTGCTAGATTGCGATGATCTAGTGGGAACCGATGCTTTCAGCGTGGCGAGGCCGTTGACAATTAAAAATTTATTTAAATTTCAGTTGAAAGATATTTATGTAAATCTGCATATAATATCCCTGTATTGGAAATTGTGCGGTGGCTTGCCTTTGTAAATTTTAAAACGAAATAAAAATCTAATCTGAAAAATCTGATAGAATTCCGTTCCACAGAAGATGAATTAAAATATAAATGCCTGGCATACATCTGGAAAAATAGGTTGATGTGAAAGACGATTCTTTCCTATTTTACATTTGAAAATGGTTTTCGTCATATGAGCATCCCGATGACCAATTACAAACCCTTTCCTGTCAGTCTAGTTCTTTACCACTTTTTCGAGCATCTGCATCCACAGATCCGCAATAACTAGACGTTATATTCTAAAGCTTCAATCCTTGCTGTTTTATCCACATAAACAAGCGATTTCGCGTAATTCCACAGAAAATAATCGAACGGAGTTAGATATCAAAATCGGTGGCCAATTAGCAAGTTCTAATCTTGAAATCACTTTCCTTCTCATCAAATTTTGGATTTCAATAAATCGATGTTATTGGCCGCAGTGTTCCACGCAGCCGTATTCTGCTGGAATCATCTACACTAATGTCCTGTGAATTTAGAATCAAGTATTCCTTGACCATCTTTGTGAATATGTCACTATCGCCTGTACCTCGAGTTGCTGCTTGATGTCAAACACGTACAAACCACACCATTCAGTTAATTTTTGTGGATGTTATGGTGTCGGTAACTTCGTTTATTGTGACTCTTATCCTTAAGGACAATTTCACCAAAAAATTCTAGAACGTCTTGCAATTGGTTTTGGGCCCATTCTGAGAAGAATGCACCATGCACCATGCACCAGTTGAAGCTTTTAAAAGATTAGGCGAAGATCCTTTCACAAAATGCTGCAAGGTACAAATGGACAAAATCCAAACGCTTGTATGCTAACACGTTCGGGTTTTCATGAACACTGACCCCAATTGTGAAAATATCTTGTTCGGAATGCATTGGTCCCATTCTTGATGTTGGTAGGTCGTGTAGATTAAAATTAGTGCAAAATCTATTCACAATACGGCGTCCAGATAAGAGGCCTTTTGGGTCCATAAAATTGACAAGGTGTTAGATAGATTTTTTTAACTGAACACTGATTTCGGAAATATGTATATTCCGTAATTTATATTGAGCAAAAAGTTCTGCAATTGTCATTCAAAGTAATATTTACAAATGTGGACGGATCTGCACTACGATTGATCGGGAAACAATTGACTGTCTTACAACTTCGATTGGGCCAGCAGCGCAAGAATCGAATTCGAAGCATACTGCTGGCCTTACCCCCCAGTGGTAGTCCCCAGTAATAGCATGAATGGATTCTTACTCATGAAGGCTAAAATGGCAAGAGTACGCTCGGCCAATCGCATAATACTGGCCTACGCCGTCATAAGACTCTCAACCCTATTCGCAAGAGATAAAAATGTGGAGAATCAGCTAAGAGCATGGCATAAGGAGGATGAAAATCTGCGATGTCTTTTACGGTGATTGCTGTAGGGATTCGGATGCGGATTTGTCATACACGGCAGAATTAGGTAAGACGTCTTGAAAGTTCAAGGCTACATTCCCTGACATAAGTCCAATATGCGCCCATGCCCCAACAGAAGACACGGACAATGCCACCAAAAAATGTTTGTACGAGCTCCTCGACAAGACAAAGAGCAATGTCCGAAGTATGACGTTAAAATCTAATTGGGCGATTTAGGTAAATGCCAGGACAGTTGCAAAGCATAGCCTGTACCATGTTTGGCAACGGATTTAGGCTTATTGACTTTGCGGCGGGACGAAATATTACTAAAACATGACGGTCTCCGTGTCATGAAATGCCAAACCAAATTCATCATTTTGGATCAAAGTAAGACATGCTTTTAGCCAGAATTGATTCGTATCACTAGATTATTGCAGCCAAGGTATGAATGCGTATCTCCCATTCGCCACAACAAAGAAGGACTACTATAAGAAGTTATAACGTAGAAAAGCCACAACCGTAAGAGATCTCTCTACAACCCAGCATCTAGCCCTGTAGCAATACTGCCAACGTGCCATCAGAAACACCGCAACTGATGTATTGGATTTTTTAGGCAAAGCCCTATTGCGACCAGTTAAGGAGACTGCGTGGAAGACCTTGATCACACTAGTTCTACTTTACTGCGCTGAAAGATAGACCCTGTCAGAAGCGGATGAAGGCAGTAGAGGAAGACCTCAATTTAAGTCGCTCGCACAAAAGTACATGAAGACCTCAACCGATTTGGTGTGGGCAATTTGAGGGAGTTAGCTAATAATCCGGCTAACTTGAGAGCCCTTTTAGTTGAGGCTCAAGTTCACCCAGAACTGTAGCGCTACTTAAGTAAGTCAGTAAGGACTGAAAATCTTGTAACGCCTTGACTGATACCGGTGTAATGAGAAGGATTCCAATGCCATTGACAAAATGGCATCGCAACCCTACAATGCAAGGACATTGTCCTTTGATTTGTCAGTGTTGAATTGTTGGATTCTATAT
The DNA here is from genome assembly GCA_963966105.1 of Volucella zonaria. Taxonomy (NCBI): domain Eukaryota; kingdom Metazoa; phylum Arthropoda; class Insecta; order Diptera; family Syrphidae; genus Volucella; species Volucella zonaria. The sequence goes on from OZ014533.1 coordinate 14,565,690, forward strand.
TCAATCGCTTGCACCGAGTTTCATTATTGGTGCTCAAGATTCATCTCCCTGCATAAAGATGGAATGCAGTATGAAGCTACTATGAGCTTCAATAGTGACATCACCTGGATTAATTCTAATAATTTTATAAAAGTTGAATAAAGGTTCGACATTTCCTCTGACCATTTAAAAAAAAAAAAAAAACAGAACCAGCAGGACTAACTGGCAGTAATTCTAATTGGGAGGCCGCAAGAGAGAAATCGAGGAAAACGTCGAGCTAAGCTTGAGACGTCTTATGAACTCGGAAGTCTAAGTTGATGACTTTGTTGAAACCATTCAATATGTCGCGTGGAGTGACGGACTATATCAATGGAACCAACAAACTGCGGTCTTACTCGTAACTATCCACCGAAAATAAAACAAAATGGTGATGGCAACAAAGTCTCCCTCCACAACATAGAACCTGGTTGAATCATCTGTGTATCATGCTACAACAGATCATTAGAAACTACTCGTATAACAGCCATAAAGCTGGCATTTCCAGGTAAGCCAAATAATTCAAGGTAAGCTTGACAGCAGAAAAAGAATGCAGTAGAAGGCACTAAAAGACATAAAGCCATAGAAGTCCTTAAAATGTCATCTGGGAAAACAAAAACTAAGCTCGGAATGTAAATTAGAAACGCTCCGGGTCAGTCACATGGGAAACTATCGAGTGACAAGAAGTCCCATAGACCGATGTCGCTTCTCTCAATTTTCTCAAAAATTGTTGATGGTATACTACTTACGAAATAATCACATCCCTGATCATCAGTTTGAGTTCGGAAGCAAGCATTGAACAAAAGGATTTGTTCAAGCGTATTTCTTGATCTCTGGCACGCCTTTGAAAGGATGTGTCACGAATGCTTGAAATTATGATTACAACACGTCTTACCTTTAACCAAGAATACATAAACTGACAACTTATCTCGGGAACAAGACTTTTCGAAATTTTAAACGGCATACAACGGTGATGTGTAAGTATGTGCAAACGCAAATAGACGTATTAAATTTTCGCTCGGTGTTTTATCGCTAAAAATCTGGTGTTTCATTGCTAAAAAAAAAGGCAAAACCATATATTAAATAGTGCGAGGAAACGGCAGGAAAGCCAGTTTCGTAGTTTAAACACCTTCTTTACTTAAACTCACAGCAATTAAACCGGATCTCTAAATCTGCATACAAAGTTTTTCAAGAATTTGTGTTCTTTTTTTTTCTTTCTCTCTCTTGCATCTTCTTCTTTTCCCATACGCGCAAGACGTACAACACCCTCAATGCCACATACACGCCAAAAAGCTAGAATCAACAATCCAACACCAATACTCAAACGCTCTCCCTCAGTCTCTTTAACGCCAAAACTACAATGCTCCCGCCAAACCGCGGCGCCACCAGTAAACCTACTGTCGCCGACACTGAAAGCGCAACCGCAACCGAAACTGCGTCTTCTAATATTGCAGCCGTCATCGACAGTCCCATTATCGCTATGCTCGCATTCTGTCCACCAAACGGTGCTATCGCTACGCTCACTGCTGCTGACATCGCAACAACAGCAACTCATACCGCAGTTGTCATAGACGGCCCGGCCATCACCCTCTTCTTGAAAATGTTGGACGAGCGACTGAGCAAGCAAAGTCAAACGCTTATCGAAGCTCTAACGAATGAAATAAATAAGCTGCGGGAGGATGTGGATCGCAGACTCTCTGAACTGAGGGAATCTTGGTCTTCGCAGCTGGAGAGTGTCATCTCAACTGTGTCCGATCTAGTAAAACGCGTAGAGAGTATTGAAGTCAACAACGAAAATAGAACAAAAGCAGTCAACGAAAAAATAAACATTATCAATCTACGTGTCGATACCCTGCAAAGAAAGGAATTTGCAGCTGATGCTGTCCTCTTTGGGGTTCCTCAATTGAATGACGAAAACTTGCTTGCCTATTTCAATACACTCTGCGACGCACTCCACTGTGAGCCACCAAGAATGAAGAACATCTTTCGTGTACAACAGCGCAGAAACCACAAAAGCCGCACACCACCGCCGATAATTCTGCAATTTCCTGTTGTAATGTTTTCATAGTTCTAGTGACCATGGTAAGATTTTTAACTACTTTTAATTATCTTTTATCATTAGCTAAAATATTCTGTGCTACTAATCTTTCAACAAAGAGCTCCCGAAAACACGATGAATACGGAAAGCTTTTCGGATGCTGGGCATAGAGACTCTGCGATTGCTGGTGCAAATCAAAATCTGGCTGAAATGGTTAGGGTTCTTTAAGTACAACATGAAGGCTTTCACATCTGCCACATAAATGCCCAAAGCCTCTACCCAAAAATTGATGAATTTCGCCATGTTTTCGTTGACTCTAAAATAGATATTATTTGTGGCTAGGGACATCTACGAGCTCTTGCGATCTGATAGGATCGGTCGTAAGGGAGGTGGAGTTGCGATATATGTTCGTAATATGCTAAATTATAATTTTGTTTGCAAGTCTAATCCGAGTTCGCCTATTGATTTCTATTTCATAGAGGTAAAATGTAGTCAAGACAACATTTTGGTGGGCGTGGTCTATAGGCCGTACAATTATATTTCACTTGCTCCACTTTACGCTGTTATAGAGGAAAAATTCTGCAGTGTCAACAACATTGTCATAATAGGCGATATAAATTGTAACCTGCTGAACATTCCCAATTCAATAGACTTCTTGAAGGACATGAAATCGTATGATCTATGCCCTGTCAACACGACCACTCCTACTCATTTCACGTCCGCATCACAAACCCTTATCGATTCAGTCTTTGTTTCCAATAAGGATAAAGTTTTATTGTACAACCAACTCTCTGCACCAGGCTTCTCGAATCATGATCTGTTGTTTCTAACATACTATGTTGAAAATAAATATACAGAGTCCAAGGTCATTTTCGGAACATAAACTACGAAGCATTGCGCTATGACATTTCTAGTAAAAATCCGGATGCCCTTGGTTGATGATCAAGTAAACTTCCTCCAACATCAAATCGTCTCACTATTTAACAAACACCAGCCTTTAAAAGCAAAAACTGTCAAATCAGCTTCAATCCAGTGGCTAACTTCAAATATTCTTCAACTCATGAATCAACGAGACAATGCTTTTAAAAGTTGGAAGAAGTACAAGACTGAAGAGTTCTTCAATCGATATCGATCACTCCGTAATAAAACTACCCACATAATTAGAAATGCTAAGCGTGCTTTCTTAGAAGTCTGGAAACAAATCCATGAAATTGGTATAGGTAAAGCCAAAAACTCCTGAAAATGTCGATTGTGACAAACTTAACTCGGTATTCTCAACATCAGCAAATCCAAACCCTATTAATTCACTTCCACTTGATTTGTCGCCGGATGATGACAGTACTCTTCTTTTCAATTTTTATAGGGTATGTCAAGAAGATGTTGCTGAAGCTCTACTAGGAATTAAATCTAATGCCATGGGACTTGACGAAATCCACCCGAAATTTGTTCCCTTATATACTGCCTCTTATTACTCACATTTTTAATACCATCCTTACAACGTCTTCTTTCCCTTCGCGATGGAAGGAAGCTAAAAGTTATTCCAATCCAAAAGAAAACTAACGAAAACTTAGTAGATTATCGACCGATTTCAATACTCCCGTTTCTTTCAAAGGTATTTAAGAAAACCATCTTTGCACAAATGCAGAGTCATCTCCTAAGTAAAAAACTGCTAAGTGACAATCAGTCGGGTTTCCGCGCAAAGAGGAATTGTAAGACGGCCTTATTGTAGATGAAAACAATGCCACCATTCTCACCATACTCGACTTTTCAAAGACCTTTGATACTGTCAACCACACAATTCTTTGCTCAATACTTAGAAAAGACTTTATATTTTCACTCCATTCAATGAAACTTATTTTCTCTTACCTACACGGGAGGCAGCAACGGGTTGCAGTGGATGAACGATTTTTAAGGTCTTTGCCAGTAATGCAAGGTGTGCCTCAAGGCTCAATTTTGGGACCACTACTTTTCTCTTTCTATGTAATTTTTGGTGGGGGCTGAGGCCCCCATTTATTGGCTTAATACAAGCTTAATCTAACTTAAAAACTAACAGAAAGACTTAAGAGCTAGTGACCAAGGAAGTGATGGAGGAGATCTTGTTTGAGACGAGGAGTGCTCAGGTGGAAATGAAAAAGGGAGAGGTTTGAGTTGACCTTTCGGAGCATTCGGGAGATAGGTTCGTTGGAGCCATAAGAGGTGCGGTGGACCGGTAGATAGAAGAGACGAGGACAACGTAGATTGCGGGGGTTAGTATTGAAGGAAATGGAGTTCAAAATGGATGCACAGTCGATGGAACCTGAGAGAAGACGATAAATGAAAAGAACGTCAGCAATATTCCTACGTTCTTCTAACGAATTCATATTTAGAAGTTTGAGGCGGTCTTGATAGGGAGGTAAGATTAAAGGGTCGTTCCATGACAGGCCACGACGTTGAATACCCTCGATTCGGGAAACATGAACCCGGTGAAAGGGGGACCAAGCTTGACTGACATACTCAAGCAGGGGGGCGAACAAAGGTAATATAGAGAGATCTGGTTACATACGGGTTGGAAAATTCCTTGGACCATCGTTTAATAAAGCCAAGGGATGAGTTGGCTTTGAGGATCATCTTATCAATATGCGAATGGAAATTAAGCTCACTGTCGAATAATATGCCAAGGTCTTGAAAAGACTGAACCAGGGGAATTGGTTGAAGATGGAGAAAATAAAGTCGGGGAGGAGACGGGTTGCATTTACGTGAGAAGGTTATAAATTGACATTTGGCTATATTAAGTTCTAGGCAGTTTTTGAGGCACCAGATTGAAAACCGATCAAGGTCTTCTTGAAGAAGGGCAAAGTCCTGGGGAGAAGAAATAGATTTAAAAAATTTTGTGTCGTCAGCGTAAAGTGAGAGGGAGGAGTGCTTAATGACACTCTCAACATCGTTAATAGTAAGAATGAAGAGAATCGGGCCAAGATGACTGCCTTGTGGAACTCCAGATGAGGCCAGGAATGGAACAGAAAGGGCGGATCTAAACCGAACACTATAATATCGGTTTACCAGGTAAGAAGAAATCCATTTTAATAAGAGAGGCTCAAAGCCGAGAGCAGACAATTTGAAAAGGATCAATTTATGAATCTTATCAAATGCTTTAGTGAAATCTGTTGCGATAACAGCGATTTCTTTGCCATTTTCTAAGGCTGAGAGTGCAAAAGACACGAATTCAACTAGATTTGTGATAGTTGATCTACCTTTTAGAAAACCATGTTGTCGGGGTGAAATAAAAGGCTTGCATTTGAAGCTTAACGCTTCGTATAAAATGCTTTCAAAGAGTTTGGGTATATGAGAGAGTTTAGCAATGGGACGATAATTACCTAAGATAGTCAAGCATGTCTCTATACACATGTTTGCTGATGATGCTCAGATCTATCTAAGTTTGCCTCCAAAACACTACATCGAAGATACAAGGCTAATATTGGGTATATAATTTATTTCGTGCGTTTTTTTTCAAAATTTGAACGTTTATTTAAGAAAAACATGTAAAATAGTATTATTCAAAGTATTGCCCATCTGAAGCTATGACTTATCCCATCTTTCTGGAAATTTGTGGACCCCATCCCAAATGAACTGCGCTGGCTTGCCAGCCAAAAATGAATCAAGCCAATTTTTGATATTCTGCTCTGATGTGAACCGTATTTCAGTGAGGGCTCTCTGCATCGACCGGAACAAATGGTAGTCAGAAGGGGCAAGGTCTGGGCTATAAGGCGGGTGGGGTAAGACTTCCCATCCACTGTTTTCCAAATAGTTCTTAACCGGAATAGCAACGTGGGGCCGAGCGTTGTCATGATGGAAAATTATTGCCTCGTGTCTGGTCGCAAATTCCGATCGTTTTGCGGCCACTGCTCTCTTCAAACGGATTAATTGTGTTCGGTAGCATTGTCCATTGATGGTTTCACCCGGGTTTAGCAGCTCATAATACAGCACACCCATTTGATACCACCAAATGCAGAGCATTACCTTCGCGCCATGGATATTCGGCTTTGCCGTTGATTTGTCTGGTTGGCCGGGTTTCACATATGATTTTTTGCGCATGGGGTTGTCGTAATGGATCCATTTTTCATCACCAGTAACAATCCGATGCAAAAATGACTTCCTTTTGTGGCGTTCCAGCAGCATTTCGGATATGCAAAACCGCCTTTCGATGTTTCTCGGCTTGAGTTCATGTGGAACCCAATGTCCCTGCTTTTGAATATATCCAGCTGCTTTTAAACGTTTTGAAATGGCTGCTTGAGTGACACCCAAAGATTTTGCGAGCTCTTCTTGTGTTTGGCAACAATCTTCATAGAGTAATGCTTCCAGTTCTTCATCTTCAAACTTTTTTGGCTGCCCAGGACGTTCATCTTCTTCCAAGCCAAAATCACCACTTTTAAATCGTGCAAATCACTTTTGACACGTTCGCTCAGCTAGCGCATGTTCACCATAAACTTCCACCATGACTTTCGGCAGCAGTTTTCTTCATATTAAAGTAATGAAGAAGAACTTCCCGCAAAAACACTTTTTCAGGCACAAAGTTCGACATATTTGAGTGAAAAAAAATTATTGTTGTTTATGCTTCAAATGAATGACATATTCTGAAATGACGTACAATGACAGTAGCTTTCCAACGCATGTTCCAATAGAATAATAATAATGGAATAATGCAAGTTACGCCATCTCTTAGCAAACCACACGAATTAAGTATTAAATGAAGATCTTCAGCGTATACTAAACTGGTCAACTGAAAATGACTTACTTCTCAACCCTCTTAAGTCGAAAGCACTCGTGGCCCACAAAAAATTGCTAGATATATCGCATTTTCCACCTATTCAACTAGCCGGAAGCCAGATAAACTACGTTGATTCTGCCAAAAACCTTGGTATTATTTCAAACCTGGTCTACTCATATGAATGCTGCTATTGGGAAAGTATATGGTGGGCTACGCACTCTTTGGACTACAAAACTTTTCATTGCTATAAAAACAAAACTCCTACTAGCGAAATCTCTTCTTTTACCCATGCTTCTTTATAGCTGTGATATTACAATCTGCTGCCCAGATTACAATACTAGAAGAAAGCTTAATGTCGTGTATAATAATATTGCCCGCTTCGTTTTTAATTTAAAAAGATATGACCATGTTTCCCTGTACGCAAAGCAAATAAGCGGTTGTACCTTCGACAATCTGCTTATAGTTAGTTAGTTAGTTAGTTGACTTTTATTTTCAATAAATTTTTAACAATGTAACGATTAACCTAAGTCTTTAATGGTTTGGCCTGTGGCCGTCTACCAGGTTAACAAAATACATACTTAAGTTTTACATTAAAAATCTCCATCTATGATACGCTTTCTATAACAAAGTGCTGCTACTGAGTAATCATATAAGACTTTCCATCCTTTTTCTCCATTTAAAATGCTCATTACTTCATCTTCGTCTAAATCATGTTTTCCGAACATTGATAGTCGAAATTCTTTTAAAATCGGACAAACACCAAGAAAATGTTAGATGTCTTCTCTCTTCTTCATGTTGCAGAGGTCACAAAGTATTGTTAAATCTGGTCTATGGGGTATAAAGTGTAGTTGAACGAGTTCCCCTCTCAGTTTGAAAATAGTACTTATTTTGTCGACTGCGTGACTATCTAGGAAGTATGTCTTTTTCATTTAGAAAATGGTTTAGTTTGCTGTAATAGTTCCTAAACAGTGACGATTCAGCTTCTTCGACATATTGGTCATATGTATGTCTGGCAAAATTAAACTACGTTTGGTATTCTGCATTCATTCATTTCTAGTATTTTTAGGATATAGTTGAAGTGCATTTTGAGCGTGTACAAGAGCAAAGAAGGAGTTCCCGTTTCAAGATGTAGCAAATCTTCTTTAAAAAGTAGCGAAGAAATTTTTCCACAGCATCGTAGCCATTGTAACCCCATACCTGAGCTCCGTAAAGCATTATCGACGATGCGGTTGAGTGGAACAAAGTTTGTTTTGCACTTTGCGATACATATTTATTTTTGAAGCAACGTTCCCAAATCGAACAGATAGCTGTTTTAGCAACAGCTAATTTTTCCTCAAAGTGTGGTTTGAAATTTAAGGAGGACGATATTAGGATACCTAGGTATCTGTATCTGGATACTACCTCAATCTCTTCCCCGTCTAACTTCCACTTTTCCAGATGTGAGAGGCGTCCTCCTGCATTTCTGAATATCATCATTTTTGATTTACCAAGGTTTACAGTGAGATTCCAACTTTTACAGAAAGCATTAAGCCTGTTTATCATTAACTGCATACCTTGGGTTGTGTCATCCAGAAAGACGATATCATCAGCATACATCAGCGCAGGAATTGATACACCGTTGAATCTTATTCCACCTTTGACATCATCTGTTATATCATTGATGTATAAAATAAAAAGCAGAGCACTTAAAATACAGCCTTGTTTAACACCCATTGAAGTTTCGAACTCTTCAGAAATTAAATCTCCATCCCATACATATGCAATATTATTCTCATACAAGGCTCTCAGGATTCGAATAATTTTACTTGATACACTGATTTTGGCAAGCTTGTAAAAGAGTGCTTCCCGTGGTATTGAATCGAACGCTGCTCGAAAATCTACAAAGAAGGCGTACAACTTTTTTTTCTTGCTCTTATATGTTTCAGCAATGTTTGTTAAGCAGAATATCTGGTCGATTGTAGAGTAACCTTTCCTAAATCCAGCTTGGAATTCTTTAAGGATGTTATGTTCTTGTACCCATTCATACAATCTTTTGTAAATTAATGAAGCAAACAATTTGGTTGAAGTGTTTAAAAATGTGATTCCTCTGTAGTTCTTCGGGTCCCTGTAATCGCCTTTTTTGTGTAGGGGAAAAATTATTGCTTTCCTGAATACGTCGGAGATATTAGCAGAGTCGAATATTCGATTAAATTCAATTGTGAGAGAATTCATAAACTCATATGTGCAATTTTTATAGAATTCAAACGGGATGCGATCAATACCAGGTGCTTTATTTGATTTCGATTTGCATATTACTTCATTGACTTCTTCCATGGTAAATTCAGAATCTAATTTTTCGTCTAAAAGCAGAGGGGCTGCATATTGATGTAGCTGCGAGGTTAATGGGGCATTAAGAAGATTATCGAAATGAGTCCTGAGTTGCGGGGCCTTAAGACGTGTGTCCGTTTAGGTATTTGACAGCTTTCCAGAACTGAGCAGAAGATTTTGAATTATTTATAATCACAATGTTTTGTTGTTCAAAGGCTACTTTTTTGATGTAACAGATGTGTTTGTATTCCTTGCTGGCATCTTGATAGAGTGCTTTAAAGATATTGGAGTTATTCGACCTTAGAAGTTTGAGAAATTTAAAAGATTTGGTTCTAGCTTTCATGCAATCAGAATCATACCATTTTTGTTTATATATTTTATGAGTTTTTAAATCTTTCTGTTGCGGAATGGATTTCTTTATTATTTCCGTTAGAGCTTCAATATTGGCTGTATAACGCTGTGTGCGTAGTTCCATAAGATTCACATTCATGTTTCGCTGATACGATTCCATTATTCGGTCATTCCAGACAAATTTCGGCAGAAGGCTTAATGGTTTTGTGCAAGCATAGTTGCCGCTAGCAGTAGAATCTAAGGGTTACTTCCAAAGGCATGTGGTCCGAAAAGATCTCGGTTCCTATTTGAAAACTGTCTAGAAGCTTGAGCCAATTTCCCGAAACAAAACAGTAATCTATTATTGAGCATGATGTTCCTCTGATAAAGGTCAATTCGCCATCTGGATCTACTTCGCAACTACCATTCAACAAGCACATGTCATACTCATCAGCAAGTTCAATTATTTTTGCTCCTTTGTTATCACAAATTAGGTCTTTAGATCTGCGACACGGTTCCAGCAGAGTACTGTTGTATCCCGATGCGAAATTATTTTGAGTGAGTCCTATACGACTATTAAAATCCCCAATAAGCATTATATCCGCACAGTCCAAGGAGTGCAGTGAGTCGCAAAGTTTATCGAAATCACGCTGCCAATGATTACAGTTTAAGTAGATTGGTACCAAAACTACATCCAGTGTATTCAGTTTTAAGTTAATAACATCCAGTCCTTCGAGGTCGTCACGAAAGCCGAATAGTGTTCCACCACTTCGTCTCCCAAAAAGTGAAGTTTTTTTATATCAGGAGACCAGATTAATTCATAGTTTGAGAAAATATTCTTAAATCTAATTTCTTCATTATCTAATAGATGTGTTGCAAATAATACAAAAATATCAAAACTTTTTACTTAATTAAAAAATGTTACAAAATTCATTTTGTTTTTTAAACCTGACACATTGTAGCTTAAAATTTTTATTTTCCTGATAACTATGTTTTTTTTCAGCATCATTCTGGTAGACATGGGCACATCATGCGTCACGTACAGCCGCCTTAGAGCTTGTGGATGGATCCAAAGATTTTTCGCATATTGGTGTTTTGCTAAGTTTGGCGTTTGAAGTTTTGTGAGAAGTGCTCTCTTTCGTAACTGTTTTGTTTGTATTTCTGATTGCATAAATAAAAAGATTTTTATTTAACGAAGTGTCACCAAAAATAGATTGTATTATTTCAATGCCACTTTTTTCACCACACCTCAATCCAAGCGCGGAGTCCCAAGTAAAGATATTCTTAGCAATGTGGAGCTTGTCATCCCGTAGAGAAATTTTTATTGATGCGTCTTTTTGACGAAGCTCCTTCATGATTGGAATCATTTTTGCCCGATGTTGTCTAACGTTAAAGGGTAAGTCCTTTTGGATGCTTATTCTAGTATCCTTCAATTTGAAGGCATTCCTCATCACGCTCCAGGCAGACTCCTTCGATCTCATCTTTAGAACTATCGTAGACTTGTTCGTGTTATGGTTGTGTATCCTATACGCAGACTCGACGATTTGATTCGGAATTGAGTCAACTAACCCGGCGCAAATGGATTTTTCATTTTCGCTCATGTCTACTTGATCTTCAACAGGCAGGTGAACAACAAGATTCGCTTCAGTACTCATCTGTACGAGTCGGTCAAGCTGGTTCTCAAGACGTTTGTTTTGTTCTTCCAGATACGCAACTTTTTGCCTCAAGTTCTTCTTGTCGCATACTCAATGCTGAGATTTGTTTAAAGAAATCTTGCAGATCTGCCTTTGAGGCTAATTGTTCCACTAGTTTTTTATTGTTTTCGAGTAGAATTTCCTGCATTCTCTCAACACTCAGAGTAGAAGTAGATCCCATAGCGAGTTTTGGTTCAATTTCACTAAAGCTTTGGTGGCGTTTTTTGTTTCCTGGGTGTTCCGGAGAGGTGTGGGATATTCCTCTTTTTACCATTTATAGGTTAGTTTAATGGTGGAATTTTTAACTTGGCTATAAAATAGCTTAGGTGTTATAACTAACTCGAATTTCAATTGTCTGAGGTAAAGCGTCTCTTAATTTATAAGGTGAATGTGTTTCCTCAATTAACTTTCACTTAAAACACTTTTCTTTTTGCTTTTTGATCCGGAGATAAATTTTTTGCTTCCACTTTTGCTTCAATCAAATGTCAAACTCCTCTAATCTGTTTATATATAGAACCCTATGTCTGTTGCATGATATCTTGCCAAGTAGGCAGCCGAACTATTTATTCAATAAGCTTCGATTCCTTCAGTCAACCAGATCGCGCTTGCTGGTTCAAACAAGTTTTGCCTGTTCAACCTCCGAACGTCAGTTTTTTGTTAGCTCAGTACGTTTGTGGAATTCTCTCCCCATAAACATTAGAAAGATTCGTAGCACAAATAATTTTAGATCATTTGTTTTAAAATATCTGGCCACTGGAACTGTCACATACCTATAATTTTAAATGCCCGTAAACTCTTTTATGAAAACACTTTTGTAACTTTTTAAAATCGGTTATTAATTATTTTGTAACCTCCATTTTTGTTTGCACATATACTTAAATTAATTTTAAAGGCTTGCAAACCTTAAAAGATGCTTGTTATCTTAATTTGTAATTCTAAATGAATAAATGAATAAATGAAATGCCGCAAGGAAGTGTTCTCGGTCCGCCTCTCTATATATTCTAAATACTTGTGATATATCGCAAGTTGAGAGGTATACTAGTAGTAGGTAAATCTTAGATGAAACAACTACAAAGGTCTCTTTACAAAGTAAATCAATGGACTAAGGTCGGAGGGAAGGACCTCAAAATATTTTTTTTAATATTCTAGTAACCCTGACAAAACTTGTGTATAAGCGATTTTCTTCTTAATGGTTCCTGTAGAGGCTTAAGCCAGCTACTCGTAGATGATGCCCTCACAAACTTCCATTCGAGGACCAAATCATTCCATCTCTCATGAATTCCATGTTCTACAACATCATTTTACCAATCCATTTCCCTGTCTCCTATTTTTGAAATAGAAAAAAAAAAAAAAAACCAAACACTAACGTCATCTACCAATGCTACTGACATAATTCATAATTGAAATTTTCCTTATCTCCTTCTTGGTTCCGAAGAAAGGCTGACATTAAATCGTACAAATCTTACTTCCACATAGCTACCCTAATGCCAATGTGTGTCCACTGATCCGTTTGCTCTGTATCTTCCTTAAGCATGCGAATTTAAACGGACTTACATTACTAATCTCTTTGTCGTGAGCCAAAAAAAAAAAAAAACAGATCCAAAACATACGAAAAAAAACAAGGATAAAAGCAAAATGCCGACCTAAGTAATCTCAGATTAACTTGTTCTTTAATGTCATTATGTTCACTCTTTGGAAAATGTCACGAAATGGAAAAAATAGGGGGGAGGGGGGGGGAGGACAAAAAAAAAATAAATAAGAAGAGAGCACAATGACAACCAGATTGTGGAAGTGTACGTTGTCCCCGGAAACATATCTCTCTAGTATAGTCTGTGAAATCACCATCCTTGCCACCACTGACTTTCCATGACTCCTCCATGTCCGATACAAAGGAGGCATTCCAATTTTCTTTCATCTTTTGCCTTCCTTCTCTTCAAATTTACTAGGGAATTGAAAATTGAAGTAGAGAAGCTTTACAGCCCCTTAACCCCATCAAAAGTATCTCATTTGTAGAAGAAGGACTCTCATTGTATGTGTTTATCATCTCATACCAAAGGCAACGCTACTTATTATATACAGAGATACAAAATGAAATGTCTTTGCCTTAACAGCAAAATACAGTCCATTGGCCATGGTCCAATTAGAATATCGCTTTGATTGCGGAAATACACGCGCCTAACTCCTCCACTTTGGTATAATTAGGGCAATCAACCAGCCATTCGGTGGATACCAAGATGGTATCGCGAAAGACTTCCTAATCTTTGGAGCATCCTTGGTTACCAATACTCGTATCTACAGCCACTTAAAAGTAATGAAATTCCATTCTAACCGCAGTACAATAAAACACAAAAATTATGAGACACCCCCTCTGGTTAATTAAGAGAAAATTCAATTTACTGAATTCATCCTTCGACTTACCCATTCCGAATGGTGTGTATCCTGCTGTGCTGAAGCAATCCACCTTAAGACCAAACAACGAAGGCAGCCAATAACACTATTGTGGTTAAATTTGGTTAAATCGGTTTAGCACACCGTTCACACTGCGCCACTCTGGCACTCTCTTATTCACTGCACACTCTATAGGGAAGCACGTTATTAAATTCACATTTACCCGGACGACAACCACAAAGCACCGGAAGAATTAAGCAACACTCTGGGCACAATTAAGACGTCTGCCTCATGCTCTGACCGATCTACCGAAGGCTGGTTGGAGAGGCATCATGATTGATTTATTCAATTTGTAATTTTTTTATTTTTATTTTACATTTGACAATCAATCCGTCAATAATTCAACAATCACCAAGTAGACCGACACACATCTGACATCACAATCCAAGTAAAATTAAGAAGCGACTATCCGAGATTATTTGCACTCCGATTTGGTTAGATAGAAAATCGCGTTGGGAGGTCGTGTCTAAATGTTTTAGAACTGTTCACGATGCCAACGATTCGGTTACCATCAACGAACTGACGGTTAAAATTCGAAGAGTTTTGTGTTTATCAGGAAATACGACAGCGACCGGGGACGCTACTGTAGTTTAGACATGAATTTAAAGATTCTCACCATCAAATGTGGTGAATTTGGAAAGGATTCGTGTGCGCAAGACAGAAGTGGATTGTATTCGGAAAGATGATTGCTTCACAGTTGACATCGAATGCATCATGTCGATAGTGCTCCTTGGTTGTCATTTAAATATCGCAATCAATAATGTGTCGTCGAAAAGCAATTGACACGACACTAACATGTCGAGTCGACAAAACTAGAAATAAACATGCAAATGTTGTCAAGCAAGACAGGTTCGGTTGAGCTGTATTTGAAAAATTGCGCGTTACTGATTGCCGCCAAGAGTTACACCCAGATATTGTATCTGAAATGTCAGCTTCACCCGTTCGAATGGCTCTCTGTAATCTGATCCGATCAGATGAGTTGATCTGGTTGAACTGCTCTCCAGGACAAAATTTTTTTTCTTGCAGAAATCCCTGATTATTTTGATATCCCGAGACTTTTGAGCTGATAAAAGAGCATCATTTGGCTCAGAAGACTGAATGGACAAAATTTTGTTTGCTATGCTTAGTTCCCTTCTACAATTTTTTGATTTGTATCCCTAGTTTTCCTTCTGGTAAACGGCCATAGATGCTTGGCCATCTATATGTTCCCTTACAAAGTAAGAGACCGTAGCTCTTGCTACGCAGGATGACAAATTCAAACCTGGTTTAAGGTTAGTGATGCGATTACATGAGAGCACAAGCGTTCTCACTTTAGCCTCTCACTACCAACTCCTACTCTCACCTCCACGTTGGTGACTAGTGGGTGCCTAGTACCTCGACTGGAGATTGGGTAACCAACCCCTTTGGATGGTCGTTGGGGGCAGCGAACGAGAGAGGGGGGAGGAGTGGTCTCTCACAAGTGCACTTCTTCTTGTTCCAGGCGGCAGCGGAGGAATTCCCCAGATGGAAGCAACGGTGGCGTCTACAGTTCCAGTCAGGCTGAACTATTAAGTGTAATCCCTATATGAGCTGCTTCGACGTATTCGGATACCAGGTCTATAGGGATCTCCAATACTGAGTCAGGGTGTTGTAAAAGAGTTGGTGGCGAATGAATCCTTAATGGGTCAACGGCAGCGCTCATATCCAGAAGTGGATTACTGGCACCGGTCAAATCTAGGGCCTGGTGCTTCAAGTTGGGGGTTATACCGTCGGGGTAACTTCCCGACCATGGAAAAAAAGAATAGTTATGAGAGAGACACAACCAGCCTCGGATAATGGAACTCCTCAAATGGCAAATAGACCCGGGAACGCCAATGGACTACGATATGAGAGTGTGTACCTAGAATGTGCGAACGCTGTACACCCCAGGTGCTACTCAAACACTAGAGTCTGTCCTCGAGCGGTATAAGGCAGATATTACCGCCATCCAGGAGATACGAAGGATAGGATCAGGTATGATGAAAAGAAAAGCTTGCGACATTTATTACAGCTGCCATAAAAGATTGCACGTATTAGGGTGCGGATTCGCTGTGTCAAATCGGCTCAGGTCAAAAGTCATTGACTTCAAGCCGATAAGTGATCGCCTGTCTGTGATCCGCATCAAAGCTACCTTCCAAAACATAAGCCTAATATGTGCACACGCCCCTACCGACGAGGCTGAAGAACCCAGGAGTTCTATGAGCTCCTGGATGGAGCCGACGGAGCCTGTCCGGAATATGATGTCAAAGTTGTACTCGGAGACTTCAATGCTAAAGTCGGAAAGGAAAACATCTTTGCCGGGTTAGTTGGTAAGCACAGAACAACAGACAATGGCTACCGACTAATCGATTTTGCAGCAGCTCGTAACACGGTGATAAGTAGCACTGAGTTTCCAAGGTTAAGGATTCACACAGAAACCTGGCTCTCTCCAGGCGGTCTAACAGCCAACCAAGTCGACCATGTGCTAATTGATGCGAGGCACGCATCCAACATCCTCGACGTGCCCACATGTCGAGGGGCAAATGTTGAATCTGACCACTTTCTTGTTGCGGCTAAATTCAGAGCTCGACTTGCCAACGAGAAGAAACTGCGAACCGCCCAGAAAAAGAAATTCTACGTTGGACGCCCTAGCACACCTGGAGTAGCCAGAGACTACAGAGAGCGCCTGAGTGAGAAACTCTCCATTATGCACTCACCTACCACAGACGCCAACCAGTGGTCCCAGTATCGCGACATCGTCAAGGAGGTAGCCGAAACCATCTTAGGGTACCAGCCACCCCAGAGAAAGAGCCCATGGTATGATGATGAATGCGTTTACAGGAAAAAGGTGACAGAAGATGCACACAAGAAAATGCAGCAGCGCAAAACAAGGGCAGCAAGGGAAGAGTATCGAGCCAGGAGGAGGGAAGAGAAGAAGATCCTGCGTAGAAAAAAGAGGGCCTACGTAGCATCCCAGCTCAAACAGCGGAAACAACATCCAGAGGTTTTGTAAGAAAGCCAAGCAACTGGCTGCTGGCTTCAAAACCCGAACACAAACTCTTCGAAACACCGAAGGAAACCTAGTCAGCGAAGCATAGGGAATAGAAGATGTGTTTAAGCAGCATTTCCAGCAGCTGCTAAATGGGCATCATGTAGAGAGAGTGATAGGACAAGAAGAGAACCCACATCCAGTTAATGAAGAACCAGTTCCACCACCCAGTATAGAAGAAGTTGGCTTAGCTATAAAAAAGCTTAAGAACAACAAGGCTGCAGGCTCTGATGGTTTACCAGCCGAGCTCTTCAAATACGGTGGCGATGTTTTGGTAGGACGCATACACCAAATCATCATCCAAGTATGGGTGAAAGAAAGCATGCCCGACGAGTGGACTATCAGCTCCATATGCCCCATTTACAAAAAAGACGATCCTATGTCTTGCAAGAATTATCGTGGCAAATCCCTGCTTAATGTCGCATATAAGATCCTATCCAATGTACTGTGTGAACGTCTCAAACCGTTCTGCAACACACTAATCCGCACGTACCAGTGTGGCTTCCGGCCCGGCAGATCGACTATAAACCAAATTTTCACACTGAGACAAATCCTGGAAAAGATCAACGAATTTCAAGTCGAGACCCACCATCTTTTCATCGACTTCAAGGCCGCATATGATAGCATTAATCGTCAGGAGCTTTATATGGGGATGGCCGAATTCGGGATCCCGGCAAAACTGATCCAGTTGTGTTGCATGACACTGGAAAACACGCACTGCAACGTGCAGTTTGTAAGTAGCTCCTCCGAACTATTTCAAACATACACCGGATCTCGGCAAGGTGATGCGCTATCATGTGATTCCTTCAATCTCGTCCTAGAGCAGATAGTGCGAAGGGCAAGTGCCAACACGGAAGGCACTATCTTCAACAAGTCCGTTCAGCTCCTGGGATATGCGGACGATATTGATATCACCGGGCGCTCGCAGCGTTCCGTGATACAGGCTTTCACGGCGATTGAAGAACAGGCGAAATTTGTTGGCCTGGAAGTAAACGAAAACAAGACCAAGTACATGCTATCATCAATCAAAGAATCATCTGTCCACCGCCTAGGACAAAACATCACTATTGATAGCAACAATTTGAAGGTAGTTAAAGAGTTCATCTACCTCGGAGTAAACATGAACTCCACGAATGACACCCTAGTGGAGATCGGACGAAGAATTACCATAGGAAACCGCTGCTACTTCGGTTTGGCAAAGCAATTGGGTTCAAAACTCCTTACTCGAAGGACGAAATGTACGCTTTACAAAACCCTTATCCTGCGAGTTCTACTGTATGGCGCCGAGTGCTGGACGATAAGCATCGAAATAAAAATTCTTCGACGGATTTTTGGTCCTGTGTGCGAGGAGGGCGAATGGAGGAGAAGATACAACCGCGAACTCTATGAGCTATACCAAGATGTGGTTGTAGTCCAAAAAGCCAAAATACGTCGACTACATTGGCTCGGCCACATCGAGCGAATTTACAACAATGCTCCAGCTAAGAGAATCTTCGAATCTCAGTCCTCAGGTTCGAGACGACAAGGAAGACCGAACCTACGTTTCAAAGACCAAGCTATCGCGGATGCCAGGGCGCTTGGTCTGGATAATTGGAAGCAGCGTGCCCGGGATCGTAGAGGATGGAAGGCTGAGACTCTCCACGGATCGGGAGCCCGTTAAGACTGTGAAGGTATCCAGAAATCGAATTAATCAAACTAAGAAAATATGCTCTTAATGCTAAATTGCTGGACTTTTTTATGTTAATAGTTAAAACTTGAATTAGGTTAGGTTAAACAAGGGTATGATCGATATGCCATCACACAGACACCAGACACCAAAACGGGCCCATCGCGATCCCCGTAGAACCAGTTGAATTTGTCATCAAATAGCAAAAACCTAAACAATCGCCCAATTTCCCTGCAAAAACCAAGAAAGCCATTGCAGTTCGTGCCGCCTAAAGTTGTTGCCTAAAAATTTTCTTCGACTACGCGAGAATGCCTCGCATTCACACAGTAAATGTGTTATGTCCTCAACAGCTGGCAGATCACCGCAGAATCTGCAAATATCCGTATCTGACATTTATCAAGCCCGTCCCTAAAAAAGGCGAATCTTCTTCTCTCTCCTCCAAATCAAACCAAAGTGGAACCAAAGCGTGCATCAATCTGACGAAAGCAAGATAGTTGCACTTGATATTTCTAAGGCATTTGACAGAGATTGGCATCATTGCATCCCATTGCAATTGGGATCCACGACTCTCTTCTTCAATGGATTGGAAATCCCTTTCAGAACCTATAATTCAAGTTGTCTAGGATGATCTCAAGTCTGATATTCACAAAATAAATGCTAGTGTGCCCCAGGGTTCCGTTCTGTCTCCTAAACTATTTTTAATTTTCATCAACGATCTCTGCTGCTACTAATCCAATATATTTCTCTGCTGACGACAGTACTCTATGCTTTCCATATTCGTTCCCGGACTTACATCCCTGCTCTTCGGCCGTAGAACTGGAACGACAGCGTATGTTAAGCTCATTAAATTCCGATATTAAACGCATAACCAATTGGGGAACTATCAACCGAGTGGAATTTAATGCTTTCAAAACTCAATGCTGTCTGCTGTCGTTCTCATCAGGTGCTCTTCAAACATCTCTGCATCTGCTATATAGGATCCAAAACAGTGCGATAAAACTTATTGGTGATACTAATATCAATCAATCAATTGATACCCTCGAACACCGACGAAAAGTCTCCTGCCGCATTTTGTTTTATCGCTATTTCCACCACCGATGCTCCATTGAAATCGCCAGTAGCGTTCCACCCATTCACACTTTCAAACGTAACACCCGTCTAGCTATGAATGCTCATCCCATTTTCGGACGTACTCTAAAATATCGTGATACTTTCCTAAGCCGTACAACTCGCTTAGGGAATGCCCTGCCGACCTCTGTGTTTCCTGGTCGTTATAACTTGCAAACATTTAAAAACAATGTACATCGGTACCTGTCTTTTCCTCCTCCCTAAATTTCCTTCGCCCACGCTGTTTACGAACATTTTAAGGGTACAAAACCTCTTGAGAGCGCGCTGATTATAAAAAAAAGAGTCTCACCGGGTCCCCGCTGCATAATGCTTTGTGCACTGTGCGGCAGCCCCTGGCTATATCAAAATTGATGTTGGTCAATTCCATTGCCTTGAGTGCGGCCTGGCTTTCGATGTAGATAGCAGCATCTCTTTCTAATACCGATCTCATCTGCATTAGTTCAGTCGCCCTGAGGACAGCTAGAAATTCTGATTGGAAGACACTGCTTGCGTCCGGTAGTCTTAGAGACCCTCTTAGTTCTGGGTTTTCCAAGAAGATACCAGAACCTGTTCCTTCCTCTGTTTTTGAGACATCTGTGAAAATCGCAATTTCATTTGGCCTGATTATTGCATTTTTTTTTTATAGTTCTCACTCTCCGGATATATTATATCATACGGGATGTCGAAGTCGACCAGGGAACGAATCCGTTGCTATTGAATTGCCTTGCAGTAGCTCTGCTAGGACCATGACATGTCCGAAATTATTGCTCTTGAAATAACCCAGATTGGTGGGTTGTATTGCACTATTGCTAGCAAATTTTTTGATTTGTAGATCAAGCGGTGTTAGGTGCAGAAAGTTATCTAATGCTGCCGTAGGGGTGCTACGAAGCGTACCTGTAATAGCTATGGAAGCCGGTTTTTGAACCGCCGCTAATTTTCCGTAAACCGTTTTCTTGTTAGTTGTGTTCCAGCACACTAGTGCACCGTATGTAAGTACGAGTCTTGCCACCACCTTATACAGCCAATACACCATAGCAAGTTTCAAGCCCCAGATTTTTTCTACTGTTCTTTTGCAAATAAAAAGAGCATTATATACCTTTTTGATTCTTTCCGCTACATTAAGATTCCAATTCAGTTTTTTTGTCCAGAATGACACCCAGATACTTCCACTCCACTCCGTTGAGTTTTGGGTGTTTGAATTGCGGTTTCTTGTACTTTCTGATAAAAAGAACCAGTTCCGTTTCGAAACACTTGACATTGAGACCACAGTTTTTGGCCAAGTGCTAATCGGCTTCAGGGCAGCCCCCATAATGTCGCTTAAAATATTTAAGTATCTTCCCTGCAATATTATGACCATCTGCGTATACCGTGGCACTTATACCCATTGTACTAAGCTTCTTGAGGATGTCATTGATAACCAGCACCCACAGGAGTGGCGATATGACTCCCCACTGAGGGGATCCGCTGGTTACGGACATTCTAACTGACATTTTCCCAATAGAACAGTTTATTTTCGAGATGGCAAGCATATTGCAAACCTAGTTTAATGTTAGCGTATACAAGAGCATTTTCAATGGCGGTGCACTCCACGCTTTTGAAACCCCCTTCAGTATCGAGGAAGGCCACCATCGCAAACTCACCGAAGTGTGGACTCTTCTCTATTTTCCCCACCACCTTATGCAGGGCAGTTTCTACCCACGTCAGTAAGCAACAGCAGGCAGGAAGCTGACTTCCTAGGGACGTCGGGAAATATTCACTTCTGCTTGCAATCTAAGGAGTTATGCCATCTGCAGTTATGCTTATATGAAACCCAATTGTGAATGAAACGTTAATCGAGGACGCAGGCAGACCCAACCTAGGTTCGGGTCCTGAAAAACTCTTCGATTTCATTTTCCGTGGTCTGTGACCTGGGGCCCAGATAAGGCTAATTTAGCTTTTCAACTGCGTTCAGTGAAGTTTTGCATTAGCAAACTAGCTTGGAAGTCATACCGGCTTTCAGCAAGGCTCTAAGAACAGCTTGGCTGTTGTTACAGATGAAAATGTTTCGCCCCCCTCCGCTGATTCTTCACGATGTAGTTCAGGATTGCATATGTACAATATGTATATCTCTGCTTGGAGAAACGATGCAAGTTTTCCTAACGTTGCCGTCCTCCAGAAAGATACCAGAGCAGCATTCTATATTGGTTTTGGAGCCATCCATGAAAACCCGACTGCCAAAACCAATTCTGGGAGAGACAATTTTGTATTTTTTCCGCAGTTGGAGCTCCGGTGTCATCAGACGGCATAAGACAGCAGGCGCGCAAAGTCACCATAGCTCTAGTGCGTATCATACCAAAGACCACTTCTTTTTAAGTAGAAGATGCACTCTCAAAGTGCAGCCCATGATATGAATATCAAGGGGAGAAAGATTCATCAATGCGTCCAGAGCGGGGGTAAATGTGCTAGAGAAAACCCCAATGCAGCCGAGACAAACCGCTCTTTGAAGTCTGGTAAAAGCAGCAATCACTTATTTTGGTGAGAGCTTATTCCACCAGGCAACCGACGCATAGGCTATAATTGCAGATCTTGAGCCAGAAGGCCGACATCGCCTTAGAGGCTTCCGACTTAATATCTTTAGTTTAGAGAAGTTTGCTTTCCAGGATGGCACCCAAATACTTAGCTTCTTTGGAGAGTTTGATGGTTGGTTATACCTTTAAGCACTAGATGAGTTAGACCAGACAGCGTCTTCCTTCCCAGTTTTGAGAGAATTGACTGAAAGCCCATTACCAGTGCACCAATTGTCGATCATGTCCATGGCTTTAGAGCAGACAATCGCTAGACACAATCCAACAGACACTACAGTTACATTATTCGTTTATGCTTATGTATAGACATCAGAACGATTGAGCGCGTTGAGCAGTGAGTCGAGCAACAAGTACGAGTACCATAGCAGTGGAGACAGAACGCCGCGTGGCAGGCAACCCCTGTTTACACTGGCAACCACATATTGGCCACAGCCAGCATCCGCAATCAATGTCCTGTTCACTAGCATTGCTTTTATACACAAAACTAACGATTCGTCTACGCCATGTTGTTTGTCCGAGTTACAATTGCTGTTAAAAGTTACATTGTCGAGAGCACCCTCAACGTCGGTTAAAATTCCCTCGGTCTAGGGAATTCCTTCTTGTCGAGTGCTCCTTCAATTCTGTCTACCAGATTCTAAAGCGCACCCTCGCAGGATCATCCGCGTTAGTTGACGTGGTGTTGCATAGCAGACAGGGGATGCATTCGCAGAGTAGTTTTGCGCACATGGATCTCGACCTTTGTCTGGATGCTTTTCAACATGAAGGAATTCAGACTTATAGTTCTGAAGCTCTTGGCGAGTGTGTAGTACTCGTTTCTGATTTTCGGTATAAAGGCTACTCGCGCTGTTCACCAGGGTACAGTGAAGGTTCTCTTTAGAGTTACCAGCAGCTGATCTATACATTTTTGTAACGTAACTGGTTATATGCCCGCGGTGCCAGTCAACTTGAAGCCATCAAAGGAAACAACAGCATGTGTAATGGCCTCATCCATCGACAAAACCGAAGAGATATACCAGCTTCGGCGTATTGTGGCATTCAGCTCACTAGCAGTTTCGTTAATAGGAGCTGATTGTGAGCTGGTTCCGATTAGATTACCTGGGGAGTGAGCCTCAAGCATGAGACGGAGAGTCTTTGCTTTCGACTCGGTGTAGGTAACATCAGATTTCCTGACTGGTTCCAGCCAGGTTGATCTTCCCTTTTGAGAACTTTGGCCAAGCTACTAGTTTCACCGACAGTTTCGATCTTTTCGCAAAAGCTTACAAGACGCACTCTTGTAAATATTCCAATCTTCCTCCAAATTAGTCTTAAGAAGCGTTTGGTGTTTAGAGGTTTTCTGATTTCTTACGAAGACGCTGCAGATATGCGAAGGAACGGGTGTTGTCATTGAATCGAGTCGTCAATAAGTCGAGAACGGTGTGGTACGTGGTGCCATCAAGGTGGAAGCAAGTCTTGTATACTTTTGGAAAGATAATCACTGACCATTGCCCCGTGGCGTTGGACATTGGCCATTACACGGGCTCCAGCCCAATTTTTAAGCAATATGGACCGATGATGTCACCACCGTGAAGGCAACAAACAATGCAGTTTGGTAGGCGTAATTGCACCTCATGGGTCATTTCTGGATTTACAGGGTGACTGACTCGAACTGCAACATCAGTAGTTTCCAATATGTCCACCTTTGGCGCGAATAATGGCCTTGAGACGGCCAAAGAAAGCATCGCACGCCGCACACAAGTGGCTCGTGCGAAGTGCCTGTTTGAGGTGATCCAAACTTTGATATTTTTTAGTGCCAACGTTCGCCTTCAAAATACCCCAGACAGAGAAATCCAACGGATTTGCATCCGGAGAATTTGCAATCCATTGTGTCGATGAAATGAAGTGTGAAACATTGTTTTTTAAGCAATCTTGGTTGACGCGCGATTTGTGAGACGGTGCCGAGTCTTGTTGAAATGTCCACGGTCTCACCGAAATGATTGTTTGCCCAAGGCTTCAATACTGCCTCTAAGACAGTTTCACGGTATACGATCGCATTAATTTTGACGCCGGTTATGGCGGCCCAAATCATCACTATCGGTGCTGCCTGCTTTCTGGTGGCCGTCTGAAGGTGTAAATTTTCGAAGGACCTCTCTGGCAAGCGAACTCGGTCATTTTGTTTGTTGACATATTGCTCGATAACAAATGGCGACTCATCGGAAAAAACCAAATTCGACAACTCACCACTTTCTTGCAAGCGTAGCAACTCCTTCGCTCTTTCGACTCTAACTTTTTTCTGTTGCAGTGTAAGATCGTGTGCTTTTTGGACCACCTCCATGGCGTTTTGCAACGCTGCCAGTATCACGGTAACGAGCTATGGTTCGAGACGCAAATGATTTATTCACGTTGAGGTGCTGGAGGGCTCTAGCGATAGCTACTTTTGGTTTTCCAGCCAATTATAAAGCAATCACGTTTGAATTCCATCGCGGATAAAAATTTTTCAACACAACTGAGACGCAAATCGTTCAAAAGGCTTGTAAATAATAAAATTATCTGTCATGTGTCAAAATTTGAGCTCACTGTCATGAACGGTTTGGAAATTATAGCAGTCTGAAGTTGGTTGCGTGTAGGGTGTATTTTGCTTGTTCACAATACCGTGAGCCTCGTCACTAAACACAGCCTTTTCATAGACTTCGCTCTCTACGAAACAAAAGAAACAAGTTATGGGCGGTATTCCTTCGCACCCACACTTCTTTCGACTATTCAAATTATCTAGGTACATATCTTCATTTCATTGAACTCTATAACTCTCTCTATCAGCGCTACCTGAATAGTGCGCAAACCAATCTCATAAATGACCCCAAGTCAATTGCAAAAGTAAGACTGATGGTTATCCTTCCTCCCTCGCTTTCGAAACCAAAACTTCATGTGATCCTCCTACCATCGCCAACTTTTTTGCTACATTTTTCAAGCAATCATTTGCCAACAACTCCTTCGTACCAGATCCCTCTTACTTCAATGATCTACCAAATTTCTCTAATGGTCCCTTTCTCACTCAAAATTTCGATCCTGCAGTTATTGAAGAAAAGTTACAAAATCTTAAGGATGAATTTATACCTGGCCCAGACGGACTCCCCGCCATGTTTCTTAAGAAATGCTCTTCCAACCTACGGCATATAACGCGGTACGTTCATTGCATTTATATGCGAACGACAACTATCGTCTACGACGCAGGGGCATTGACAGCAGAGTGGACAACTTTCTTACGAGCTGCTACTCAATTAACGAAGCCATACTCTTAGCTAACAACGTTGATAGGATCCCCGTGGCACTTCAAATTGCGCAAATGGAACTCAAGCAGTCAGCAAGTGATAGACCATATAACCGCTGGACTACGAGTACATCTACTGAGGTACTTGTTATCAGTTCGACGAAGCATCTGTTCTTGGTTTGCTATGGAATCCAGTTATGGGTGAGTTCTTTTTCAATGTGGCACTAGACCCACACCCTAAAGCTCCAACGAAGCGGCGCGTGGTGAACGAAGTGGCATGACTTCCTCTGGTTTGCTGGCACCTACGGTCGTCACTGGGAAGACCTTTATTCAAACGCTTTAATCCAAGGGCGTCACTTGGTATGTCTCACTTGAAAGTGAACTTTGTAATGCTTGCTTTAAGATTCGCAATGGACTTGATGCTTTAAATCCATTTCGGATCCCACGGTGGTTGGGCATAGTGGATCTAGAAACAACTGCTCTTCACGGGCTCTGTGATGCTAGTTCGCTTGCATCCGCTGCAGTTATTTATATGAAGACTATTGGTTTAGACAAGCACCTACAGCGCAAATACACCTTACTAGCTGTGGTCGGACTTGAGCAGCCTTCTATAATCAAACCCTATGCTAATCGGGTCGGTAAAATACAGGAGTTGACGGCTCCTGATTGCTGGCATTATGTTCGGACGGCTCGAAATCCTACTAATTGTGCGAGCTGGGGTATCGGGGCGGAAGAGTTCGTAAAACATAAGGTGTGGCTACAAGGCCCATATTAGTTCATGGATAACGTCATACTTTTGGAAAAGTCTACGTCACCGACCCAAAATGTGTTAGATGTCATGAAGGGTGAACAGAAAGTGTCTTTGAGAGCAATGGTTATGGAGGAGATGGTCAAGTTATTCGTCTGACGGGGCGTTTTAGTACACACCCACGACTCTTGCGCACTGCGGTAATTATTTTGCGTTGCTCCATGGAAGACATCTACGAACGCGTGCCATCGGCTCCGACGAACTGGAAACAACATTAATTTCACTCATCAAGATCTAGCAGTCTAAGATTTCAGTTCTGATCATTAGCATCCACTCAACCCTTATCTGGTTGAAATTGGTATCTTACGGGTGGGCGTTCGACTCCACAATGCATCCGTTCCTTATGATCATCGCTTTCCAGTAATTTTGCTAAGGAAGGGTGTTTTCGTTTGGTTGCTGATTAAGCATACTCATGGCGAAGTCGCTACTTGACCTTGAATGCTTGGCAATCTATACGGACTTATGCGCATAATTGTATCATCTTCAGGCGCGGTACCACCGTAGTGTCACTATTAACCAGCAAATGCCGGCACTACCAGAGCCTTTCATTGCATCAAGCATAGATTATTTCAGTCCCTTCACACTCTGCATTGAAGCAAAGAGAGTCAAAACTTAGCGGGCTCTTTTCATTTGCATGACAATGAAGACTGTGTAGATAGAGGTTGTAGATGATCTCTCATCGCAAGTGTCATTAGATGGTTATATACG
This sequence comes from Volucella zonaria, assembly GCA_963966105.1. Lineage (NCBI taxonomy): Eukaryota > Metazoa > Arthropoda > Insecta > Diptera > Syrphidae > Volucella > Volucella zonaria. The sequence goes on from OZ014533.1 coordinate 14,592,409, forward strand.
GTTATACAGAGACAACAGCGTAGAATTTGTTGAAGCCAACCAGGTTCATTAGCACAATTTGGCGAGGCGAGCAGACCCAACAGTCATTGACGCATATTATGACCACCTTGCACTCCAGGTCAGTTTGTGTGAGGCTATAATCCAGTCCGTGAAACGGCATTTGGTTCCATTGGTCGGAGCACAGAGTTTATGATATAGCCAGCTGCAACCATTGACGGTGCGCATCGAAGGGTGGCTCAATTCTAGTCCACTGACAGTACTCCATGACGATCGAGAGGAAACTTTGGCACACACTACGGGCGATTTTCTCATTGGAGTTCTATTGATCGCCGTTCCAGAACCAAACATCATCGATGACCCCACCATTCGCATAAAACATTGCCAGTGGTTACGACAGGTTTATCAACACTTCTGGCAACGATAGGGCGACGAATACCTGTCCATCTTGCAAACGCGCAACAAGTGGCAGTGGCGTACGGAGGATGTTAAGGTGGGTGACATTGTGATCGTTCGTCATGAGAATTTATCACCGACGGTCTGGCGGTGGGGCCGAGTGGTCAAAGTCTATCCGGGCAGCTATTAATTGATAGGCAATGCGACACTGAGGGCAGCAAATCGTATGTACACCCGGGCAGTGCAGAAACTATGCCGAATCCCGGAACCAGATTGTTGTTCAAAGTAAAACGAGATGCAATACGAGTACCTACCTCCATTGAGAAGTACGCCGTGAAATGTAATCCGTTTATCCAGGGTCGTTGGGTTGATCCTAGCAGACGTTGCGCAGAACAGTTGATGAGAAATCGAGAATACTTGAGATGAACTGGAGAGAGCTGAAACGTATTCACGTATTCAGAAAAGCCGAGCAGAATGATGCGCAGTCGTTGTTAACACTCCATGCCGCACGAGGTCACAGAATGTTAAAAAACCGAACAACCAGCTACAAAATTGGTCCCCACTGATGAAGAACCTAGTGACAACCGGAAATTTGACAAGAATAGAAAGGATGGAGGAAAATCGGCCATTCGCTCGCTCGAATTGGAAAACTAATTTCATTTAAAAGGCGACACATTCCACTGAGTACTCATTGAATATCCATTGTCCCCATTTATAGCTCAAAGAAATGACCATTCAAATCCCATATCACAGGTCCCTCTTCTAAGCGAATACATTCACAGTCTTCTGCCAAATCCTGCTCACAGTCATTTATTTTAAATTTAGCTCACGCCATAGATCCCTTCCACAAATTGGACCATACAAATTAAATGACACCCGAACATGACATAGTCAGTTTGTTAGAAGACGATTCAATTTTCCAGCCAGAACTGCCGCTGGTACCACTTCCGCCACAATCTTCCCCATCTCCATCGAATGTGTGCAAAAGAAGTTTGTATATCGAAAAATAAAGCAAAACAAAAGAAAGGATAATCTCTTCTAAGACATCAGGCAGTCTCCCCAATTTTTCAATCCTTAAAACATGGTAACTGATGAAAAGGAATCCCAGAGATACATAATGTGCCTCCGAAAGTGTTCCCTTCGAAAATTAAAACATAAAAACAATGAAACGTCCTGGAATGCAGGTAGTGGTGATAGGGGGCCCAAAGGACACAAAAGAAGGATAAAGAACGAGAGATTTCGCAGAGAGTTTCACCAGTGTGATGAAGGATTCATTAGAGCGGCAGAATTACCGAAGGCGTTCGATTCATGGAGGACTCTATTCCCTGTTAAACTTGTATTGTACGAGTATATGGGGATAATCATGAAATTCATTGTAATACCCTGGAAGAGGATTTTCGGTTTTGGTTGCAGATTTTGGGTTCTCTGGATGGGCGGATATGGACGAATCTGAAAGGGAAAGTAGAGATTCGAAAAGAGGCGTAAGGCAACGACCGACGGTTGGTTATGGAATTTTAAGTATTTTTTTAGGATATGTAGGCTGGAATAGGTTGGCGAGGAATTTTTAGACGGAAACGTATTAATTGAGAGAGAAATGGCAATAAAGGATTTAGGAAGGTTTTTAAGGGCTTAAGTGCAAATTGGTTAGGTTAGGTAATGGCTCGGCCGGAATTAAATTGGCCGAGAGATCTAATTGGAAATTTGTAATTAAAACAATATGGGCAATAGCCGTGATTGTTTTTTGAAAAATGAATAAATTGCTAAAATTGCTAAAGAACATTCGGTGAACACTTGTTCTGTTGATCTGGTTACTTGTCTTTAGCTGTTTAGTGGGAGCATATCTCTTCTGAATGCCAGTAGAGTAAAGAAGGTGTCGAGTTCCATAGGCATGATATTCTAGCAATTCGGTAAATCTAATTTTTGCAAAACCCTGGCCTGGGAGATTCTGTACATTGGAAATACCCATTCTAAGGCGAGGTATTGTGCTTAAACTGCTGAAGGATTATGCGTTCTTTGGAAGGCCGGTACGTTATTTTCCCGTTTCCTTTGGTGAATGGACTTCCATTAGAAGAACGCTTCTGAATCATTCAAACTTATTGTGAAAATCGGTCCTCGATTCGTGAAGCGTAAAGAAGATTAGACGATCGTTTTAGCCCTTATAATTGAGTACGGTTTTCGTCATACTGCGAAAGTTTCGTATCGTATATTCTACATGCCGCAATTTCAATTTCATTGAAGGATAATGTGAAGCATAAAATCGGAAGTTGTCAACTCGGCATAGTTTGAGCCCAATAGAGAGGCATTTTGTGAAAAGATCTCCGGCTACATCCGCGTAGATTCAGAAATTCAAGACAAAGGAGCATGGTTTGCAATGGGAGTTCGCGGACTGGGCTCTAGAACAGCTTAAACTGACAATTTTTTGAAATTTTGGTGGGGGTTGAGGCCCCCATTTATTGGCTTAATACAAGCTCAATCTAACTTAAAAACTAACAGAAAGACTTAAAAGCTAGTGACCAAGGAAGTGATGGAGGAGATCTTGTTTAAGACGAGGAGTGCTCAGGTGGAAATGAAAAAGGGAGAGGTTCGAGTTGACCTTTCGGAGCATTCGGGAGATAGGTTCGTTGGAGCCATAAGAGGTGCGGTGGACCGGTAGATAGAAGACACGAGGACAACGTAGATTGCGGGGGTCGGTATTGAAGGAAATGGAGTTCAAAATGGATACACAGTCGATGGAACCTGAGAGAAGACGATGAATGAAAAGAACGTCAGCAATATTCCTACGTTCTTCTAACGAATTCATATTTAGAAGTTTGAGGCGGTCTTGATAGGGAGGTAAGATTAAAGGGTCGTTCCATGGCAGGCCACGGAGGGCAAATCGGAGGAATCGACGTTGAATACCCTCGATTCGGGAAACATGAACCCGGTGAAAGGGGGACCAAGCTTGACTGGCATACTCAAGCAGGGGGGCGAACAAAGGTAATATAGAGAGATCTGGTTACATACGGGTTGGAAAATTCCTTGGACCACCGTTTAATAAAGCCAAGTGATGAGTTGGCTTTGAGGATCATCTTATCGATATGTGAACGGAAATTAAGCTCACTGTCGAATAATATGCCAAGGTCTTGAAAAGACTGAACCAGGGGAATTGGTTGACCATGGAGAAAATAAAGTCGGGGAGGAGACGGGTTGCAATTTACGTGAGAAGGTTATAAATTGACATTTGGCTATATTAAGTTCTAGGCAGTTTTTGAGGCACCAGATTGAAAACCGATCAGGGTCTTCTTGAAGAAGGGCAGAGTCCTGGGGAGAGGAAATAGATTTAAAAAATTTTGTGTCGTCAGCGTATAGGGAGAGGGAGGAGTGCTTAATGACACTCTCAACATCGTTGATAGTAAGAATGAAGAGAAGAGGGCCAAGATGACTGCCTTGTGGAACTCCAGATGAGGCCAGGAATGGAACAGAAAGGGCGGATCTAAACCGAACACTATAATATCGGTTTACCAGGTAAGAAGAAATCCATTTCAATAAGAGAGGCTCAAAGCCGAGAGCAGACAATTTGAAGAGGATTCCTCCTCTTATCAAACGCTTTAGTGAAATCAATTGCGATAACATCGATTTCTTTGCCATTTTCTAAGGCTGAGAGTGCAAAAGACACGAATTCAACTAGATTTGTGGTAGTTGATCTACCTTTTAGAAAACCATGTTGTCGGGGTGAAATAAAAGGCTTGCATTTGAAGCTTAACGCTTCGTATAAAATGCTTTCAAAGACTTTGGGTATATGAGAGAGTTTAGCAATGGGACGATAATTGGTAACTTCATGCTTAGATCCCTTTTTGTGTATTGGGATTATAAAAGAGGTCTTCCAAATCTGGGGAAATTCACCCTGTGTAAGCGATAGACGAAAAAGATAGGAAAGGGGTAGAGACAGGTTGGAAGAGCATTTCTTAAGAAACATGGCGGGGAGTCCGTCTGGGCCAGGTACAAATTCATCCTTAAGATTTTGTAACTTTTCTTCAATAACTGCAGGATCGAAATTTTGAGTGAGAAAGGGACCAATAGAGAAATTTGGTAGATCATTGAAGTAAGAGGGATCTGGTACGAAGGAGTTGTTGGCAAATGATTGCTTGAAAAATGTAGCAAAAAATTTGGCGATGGTAGGAGGATCACATGAAGTTTTGGTTTCAAAAGCGAGGGTGGAAGGATAACCATCAGTCTTACTTTTGCAATTGACAAATTGAAAAAAGGACTTGGGGTCATTTATGAGATTGGTTTGCGCACTATTCAGGTAGCGCTGATAGAGAGAGTTATAGGGTTCAATGAAATGAAGATGTGTACTTAGATAATTTGAATAGTCTTAAGAAGAGTGGGTGCGAAGGAATACCGCCCATAACTTGTTTCTTTTGTTTCGTAGAGAGCGAAGTCTATGATTATACCAAGGAGGGGATGTAGAAGAAGTTTTATGGCGGGAGTAAGGCACATAAAGGGAGATGGATTTGAATATTTCTCTGTAAAAAATGATGAGGGCATCAACCAGAGATCGATTGGTAAACTCAAAAGAAGCACTGCTTAGATAGGTACTCGTATTGATTTTAAGGAAATTAGCTTTGTGAAAATTGTAAGCGAATAGAACTGAAGGGGGAGGCGATTGAAGGGGAGAGTTGTGGAAAAATGAGAGAAGAAATGGAGGATGAAAGAAATAGGGGACAACACGATACTGAGGAGTTGATGGGATCAGTTGTGAAGATAAGGTCTAATTGCCTTTCCATATAGTTGGAAACGCCACTGACTTGGCATAGACTAGAGTCTGTTAGCCGATCTAAGAATAGGCATTCCTTAGTAGAAATGGGATTGGAAGCGATGAAAAAAGATAGGTCTTCAGATGGAGTCCACTTCAGCTGAGGCAGATTAAAATCGCCGAAGATAATGACATCATCAAGCGAGTCTGATAAGTCAACCAAATTATCAATTGCTGCAATAGTAAGTTGGTAGGATTCGATAAGTGGCGCCGGAAGAATGTAACAACACATAACGTACAAGCATCTACGAGTGAGGGTTATTTTAACCGACACAAAGTCGAGCTTAGGAGAGGATGATGTTGCAACGAGAGAGGAGTCCAAGCTGTTGTGAATATCCAGTAGGACACCTCGGCAAGGGGATTCAATCAAGGGGGGTGCGCGATCATCATCCCGAAAAACATTAAAAGAAGGAGGGAATAACTTTTGGTTTTTTATGTTGGGGATGAGATTAGTTTCGGTCAGAGCATAGATATCAAATGGGAGAGCATGAGATTGGCGGAAAACAGCGTGGGTTTTAGAACGGAGTCCTCTTACGTTCTGGTAATAGAAGGTGAGAGGGAGGTTTTTGCATGACTTTTTAGGGTCGAAAAAATTTATCATGGTCAAGGCGACTGCGTTGGAGGTGTGAGACTCTTTTAGAGTGTAAAGAGTCTGCAACTTTTTGGGGGGGCGTATTGAAAATCTCGTGATACTTTATATAAAGTTTCCTGAGACTGGTAACGTCTGTAGGGAGACCTTCCTGCTGGATAGAAACCATGACGCTTGTTTTTGTTTTACCCTCGTAGCACACCGAGTCGGATTTATCGTGCAGATAGGCGAGATATAGACGTATATTCTCATATATCTTTTTATCTCTAAGCCTAGAGAGCGCATAGCGACATTCGGTGGTATCGCTAGTTTGCTGCGTTAATATAACAATATAACAAAGAACACCTTTTTCTCATCGAACATGAGGCGGTGGCGATAGGCGATTCCAGAAAGCTGAAACTTGCATATCAAATGTCATTCATGATTACTCGGAGTGCAAAGCAACCGGTATGTGGTTGAGGGCATCTCTGGTTTTCAACAAACTCAACGCCAGTACACGGCAGGGATGACTGCTAAAACATTTAAATATTGGCGCGAGGTGCCAAACGACGGCGTCACGTACGAAGAAGGCAACGACGAGGAAGACAACTGTCATCTGCAATTTTGTTCACACAAAGTTCAATGGTAATAGAACCCCTAACCGAGGACGTAAACAGTCCCAATTTTCCTCTGAGAAGTGCCTAGGAAATTTATTGTCGCTGTCCTACACCGTTGAGAGAAGCATGGAGTTTTTGAGCTTGGAAGTGATGGGAAGGTTACTTAATTTTTAGTTAAAAGCTAGTTAAATCTTTATCTGGATAGACAATACAACCTTCGTATTTTTGTGGTGGAGGTTTCTGAGATCATTAAGACTTAAAGTTTGCTGGAAGATCTGAATTGAGGCTTTTCGTTTGGTTGGAGTTGCAATGTATGTACAGTATGTATGGCTATTGTATAACTTATGGCTGATCCTGAGAACTGACTTGGTTTAGATACGAGCATAATACTAACATCAATGAGTCTAGTCTATGAACTATGATTTACCTGAATTGTTTTAGTTTCGAAGATGTACGGATATGTGTAACTATGCATTTAAGTAGTGTGAATTAAAAAATAAATATCTTAAGTGCTAAAGGAAGTTTGCCACTACTTGTAGACCAACTCTTCACCGGCAATGGCGTAGGCTTCGTCTTTTATGTCCAACTTTGGAATTAGGTGCGACTGCAACTGCGATTGTGACAGCGAATTGGAGGAAGATTGGAGGAATTTGGCTTGTCCACCAGTGGGAATTTCAGGGTCTGTTTTGGGTAATCTGTCGATTTGTGACTGTTTGCGATTGGGTACAGAGGTTTTGGTTTTAGTTTTTTCCACCGGCTTTGGACGGGTGTGAATGTCACAGTATTTGCGTAAATGACCCTTGCGAAAGAAGCTTTTGTTGCACATGTCACAGGTGTGCGCTTTGAAGCCAGTGTGAATTGCCTCTTTGTGACGGCGTAAGTCGGTCTTATGGTGGAACTGCACTTGTGCGATTTATCTTGAGATTTGTGGCTAGCTAAATGAGCATCGTAAATATCTTCAATTTGAAAGCGTTTACCACATTTTTGGCTTCTGTATGGCTGCTCACCGGAATGGAAGATTTTGTTGTGCTGAGTGAGGTAACAGATTTTGGTGAACTCCTTATCACATTCGACGCACTTGATGTGTCCCGTTGGCAGGATGGTTGAAGTTGCATTCTGTGTACTTTCACGTTTACGCTTATTGCTTGGTTTTATCAATGGTGTAGCGTTCGTAGCTTTCGACTTTTCTCCCACAATCGGTATCAGATTTGTTGACGTAGTCGACGATGATACAGTCGGAGAATATGGATTTTGATCGTTCTGTGGACCAAGATGTGGTGGTGAACCATGAGAACCGAATTCTGACATTCGATTATAGTATGATTCGGGAGTTGGTGCTATTGGTGAGGTGGCTTGCATAAGTCTCTCCTTAAATGTTGGCATACCACCCGAGATTCGTTGAATATCAACCATTGGCTGGTGGTGAACTAATTGAATAACATGGCCATTGGCATCTAGGGCTACCATATGTTGTTGTTGCAATAGTTGTTGGTTGATTTCTCGGAATGGCTGCGATCTGTTGCTGCTGCTGTTGTTGTTGTTGTTGCTGATGTAAAGTTGGTCCTCCTCCTGATCCATGATGGATACTTCTGTGCTCATAATGGTCAGCAGGCCCCTCGGTTGGGAGGCTTGGACTGAGGGACCTGCTAGCCCGTTTGGGTGACCGTTCACGGAAGAGTTTAAATTGCTTTGTGGATGATATTGTTTGAATGCTTGCCACTGTTGCTGTGCCTGTGGTACAAAACCATTTGGTGCGGCTGTCTCGATTGACTATTACGGTGATGTTTCGAATTCGGATAACGACTTGGATGCTGATGAGCACTGATTGGCATCGTAGCTGAATCTGGTTGACCACTTGATTTAACGGCATTCTTATGAAGCGTGGTGTTGTAATGACGCTTCAAATGTCCAGAACTAGTAAGCATGCAGTACAGTTGTAGGTTTTTCGCCGTCGTGCCTCATTTGATTTCCAGGTAACGCTTTTTGTCGCCCCTCCACTGCTCGATACTGAAATAAGTTGTTTTGTCTTGTTGTTGTTGATGGAAATTCGGATGGGCTCGATGACACAGGATTATTTCCGCTTGTCAAGTCTGCATTAGCGAATGATTTATCGTCGGGTCGGTTTTGCGATTTAAAGTCGAGTTTCCAAAGTTTGTCGGCGATACATATTCCGACTTAATTGGATGGAATTCGATAGTATCCGGTGTGCTTTGTTTCGGTTAAATGCGGTGCAGCCATATAAGCCGGATGCATTTCCTAAGGCCATGTCATTGGGCGTTGCATTGGATGCAGTCGGGGATTTACACCACCAACAACATTGCCCTCTGGATGCGGATAGACCATTTTTTGTGAATCCAAATCTGAAATATCCGAACTGGGTGGTTCTTCTTTGATGTACGGAGCAAATGTTTGGTATTGACTACGATCTGCAGCCGATGTTGTTGAACGCTCCACCGAAATTATATTACAATTCTCGGCGTTTTGTACTACATGGAGAGCTGAATAATGCTCACTGAGCTCCGTTTCATTGACACACATTACACCGCATTTATTACATTGCTTTGATGTGGTTACAACTTACAATTCGAGGGCTTAATGATCTATTTGATATAGAACTGCTGGAGTTATTTCTTGATGAAACACCGTTGGCACCCATCGATGATTTGAGGGCGGTGTTAGATGGTGTATGCCTCCGTTGTTTAAATATGGGTGGTAGCGCTGTGATGATGGTGCAACTTTATAATCTGGATGTAGAGATGCTGCCACGGTTAGAGATTGATTCTGCATTTAGTAGGATAGAACCGGGTTTTGTTGTAGCGCTGCCGTAATCCACACCGGCTGACGCATGATAAAATTGCTCGTAACCGCTTAGATATGAAGCAGCCGGCGGATGGTAAGAATGCATATCTTGATACATTTGATTTGAGTTCACTAAAGTTGCACCGCTACCATAGAGTTTATGTTGATGTTGTTGTTGTTTTTGTTGTTGCTGCTGCTGCTGTTGGTGCTGCTGATGATGAGTTGGTGGCTGATTTGGAGTTGGTGTTGGAGGCTGATTGTCACTAGAATCGGCGGCAGCACTTACGGTGCTATTTGACACCGAATGAAGTGGTGGCATCTCGGTTTTAATTCCAGCCATAGTTGAAGTAGTTGAATTTTACTCTACATTGGACGAGAGCAGCAAGGAATTCACTGAATACACAACAGTGTTGTCGATTGTTGCCACTACTGGCGCACATGCTACCTCTTCCGTACTTGAATTTTCACCCTTTGCTGATTCTTTTTTGTTTTGTGGTGATGACGACGGTGAAAATGGTTCTGCTTTTACGTAACGGCTCCAAATGATGGACTTTCCTTAGCCTTCTTATCTGGTAATGATGTGGCGGTTATCTCGTTACTACTCCAGTTAACACTAATTTCATACACTTGTACGTTTCATCAAGTTTGACTTTGACACCTCTTATCAATCCGGGCTGTTTGCACATTTACAATAATTGTGTATGTAGATGTGTTTGTAGGTAATTGTTAAAATGATAAACAAGGAAAAAACAAAACAAAAAATGCCACGAAAATGACGGGCACAAGCTCAGGTCTCATCATAGCCTTGAATACTTAAAGGACAAATGAGACCCATATCTTGACAAAAACTCCTTTACACTGCCAAGAAACTTACAGCGCCTTAGTCCAAAAAGGTTTATCATCCGAAATGACACTCAAATATCAAGCTTGTTTGGAAAGAGCTAGACCAGTCAGCTACCTCCTTCTCGTTAGAAGAACAACTTAAATGTTGAGATGATTAATTGAAAGGTCATTTACGGTTAACCAATCACTGATCCCGTCTAGGGCTGTATGTGCTTTAGAGCATACAGTCCCGACTATGATGAGGTATTTTCCTGCCACAACTATAAGGTTTTCCTCGCATGCAAGTCTTCCATCGCAATAACTACGCTTACCATATATTCGACGGACTAGATCCGCCTCCCTAATCAACAGGATATTTCTGAACCTGGAAGTTGCCCCACAGCTTACGGCCTCACAACGACAAACCACAGCACGTTGAGTTTAGAACCCATCACATCATCTTTACAAAAAACTAAAACTAAACCAGTATCTAGCCTTTGATCTTTTGTGAAACTGTGATATCTTTCCGAAATATTGGGTCAAGATATGTCAAGATTGATTCCCTCTGTTCCTGGTAGATGTTGAGTCAGTTCTTTGGGGATTTGAACTTTGGATCTAAGTACTAGGACAGTTTCTTATTATTCTAAGAAATATATTGCTTTCTTAGGTGCTTCATTGTTATTATCTTCTACTAACCATCTCCATACTGCTTGCTTCTCCTCTGATTTTTATGGATTTGCATCTAAGTAATGCCGGTCTCCACAGAAAAATCTTGAAAATTCTGTTCAATGGCGAGCTTCTTCTAAATGAATTCAATGTAACCCTTTGACGGTTGTTTCCGTCTTCTTTGAAGCCATTGTTTGCAGTAATTGGTGGCATCGTTGATTACTTTTCTTACCACCTGTACCTTTACCCTATAGGTACCGCAAAAACCAGTCAAAATTGATTGGCATTTCCACTGAATGCCACGTGAGCAGTAGTGCCCAAAATATGTACACTCTCAAACTTTAAATAGAAACTCCAAGATCTACCTCAATAACAACAACCCCCACAGAATCTTGTCACCCTCCTAACAAAAGGTGACTTCACCAAACAATCTGCCTTCAAACCCATTAACAGTCACCGCAAACTTTCGGTTCGTTCTTTTGTTATGGTCCACCCTCATCCAGTCGACCCTCAAAATGAAACCAATTTCCACTGACTCACCATCAAATCAAATTACGCAAAAGAGTCACAAGAAAAACCTGAACAAAAAGGAATAGGAAAAATAAAAAATAAAAACGAAGAAGCAAAAGAAGAAGAAGAAAAGGCAGCACAACGCTGCTCGCTTTTGCCTTACTTTGCCAGCTTTGCCATCTCATTATACTCTATAAGCACTTTTTAATGACCTACTTACCGTTAAATCAATTTCAAACACAGAAAACTCATTATTAGAGAGCCCCCGAAAGGCCATTTTTTTTTTCTTTTTTTTTTTTTTGTTTACTCTCCCAAGTCAACCGACCCAAGTTTGCTTGCGTCCAGGTGGGTTATGTCAATGAAAAGCGTTCACTACTCATCCCAATGACCGCCACTTCTTTCTCGGTTGTCCTTCCCATTCCAATTCAATGACGTCCGCATCATTCAGTGTTTTATAAGTATCTCCATCCCTTCATCATCATCGACAAGGACACACACTTGCAATGGGGAGTTAAGTCCTTTTATTTTCAACTGGTTCATGGTCATAGGCGTTTTGAATACGTCTTCTTCTTTTTATTCCTTTTGTTGTTTATATCCTCCATCAGCGGACTGTGTTTCCCTTTCTTTATTTGGTGACAGTTTTGTTTTCGGCACAAAGGACTTTCGCACTTTTCGTAATGATTCTTTATTGCTTCCTGCTTTCAACAAAAAAGGAAAAAAAAAAAACAAGAAGAGAAAAATGAATTCCCACAGGCCGATAGGGTGTTTTGGATTGAATGCCGCCTTGATGAGGGCCCAGTATGCTTACAGAAATTATTTAAACAAGAAGCTTTTAATTCAGGGCCTTAAAATTGTATGTCGCTGTCAGTTCAGTTCGAGGGGCTTTACTTGGTGAATTATCGAACACCGTTTGGAGGCAAACCTGAGAATTTTCGCAGAAAAATCAGAGGAAGGCATTCTGTAAATGAAAAGTTTTGGTTCCGTACTTTTCCACAGAGCTCTGGAATTACGCTGAAGCTTTTAAGCCGCCTGAATTTTGTCAATCATTAATCAAATGGTATCTCATGAGGACTAACCGACAAACATCGATGTATAAGTTCCTTTGGTTCGTTGAATGGCGGAAAAATGTTTTAACTTAGAGCGGCAACAAATTAACAGCAAAGCCTTTCTTGTATCGACCACATCAGGAGACCAGATACTAGTACTTGCGTAGGGATTTTCAACTCCTAAGCTTGGATAATTCGCCAACCAAAATCTAGTCGCCACAGCCCAGCTACAAATTGAGCTGAGAATGCCATAAGTCCGTCTTTGGGCCAGCTTGCTTGACTTATGAATCGGCACTACTGCCATCACCACAGGCAGTAGCCAAACTTATCGTAGGAAAGCTACCAGCTTATAGATATAGAATCGGATGCAATGTCCCGACCTTTTAGAAGAGGAGGAATCAGAGTAAAACACCGACAATGCAAAAACTGCCAGAGCTCTGTCCAAGCTCAGAACAACACAGAAGGTAGAAGAAGCTGCTCAAAATTTGAACAGTGGCCTCACCAAATATTTTTAACTGACTTGGGCTGCCAGAATAACCTCCTACAACCCACCTATTCCATGGTTGAATACATGCCCGCAGCGACCATCTAAAGGAAAGGAAAGATCGATTTAGAAAGATGGCTGAAAGGAGGCCGAAATCTTTACAGATCGAAGGCTTATTCCGATTTCGAAGAGTGCTTCCCAAAAAAGCTTTTCCCAAAAGATCGAATCATCTGTTGCAAAAGACTGGAAATATCCAGAAGATCTGATGGCACATTTACTGAGTCAGAAGCAGAGATTATTGGCTTCCCATGTATCCAGATCAGAAGTGAACCAGTTCATATCACCAAACCTTCAAGGGACCCGAACGAGGCGATTAAATACGCGTTTGCTACTAATTTTGAAGGCCATCATCATTGCCAGCATGCCGCAAACATTTTAGGAGCAGTCAAAGTGGTCTTTATAGAGCAAATTAGAAAAAATGGACTCTCGCAAAGAGGTTATAACCAGTCAGTCTAACTTAGTTCAAGTTGAGGAATATGAAGCTAATGGCTCCATGTGCATACGCCGGATTTGCGGATCAGCTCATTCGAGCAAGCTGCAAATTAGTGAGCGAAACTGGATTTGCCCCCGACAAAGAAGAACTAGGCGTTTGGTATTTTCATCGGCATCGAGGGTGTTTTCGGCAATGCAACTTTTGATGGCATACAACACCGGAATAGATCCTTTGTTGCGGATACTAACACCGGTCAGTATGTGCTGTTGGGGGATAGTCCGCGCCCAGTCTCGACTACTATGGCGCATATTTTGCGACGACGACGACTCTCTGCTTAAGGATCTAAATGGTTGTAGCGCCTGCCCTCAGGCATATGCAAATCATACAGCTGCTCAGTGTCGTGGAAGCAACGCATTTCCGTCTAGGACCTTTGCGAACTTTCTTATCATTTCTTTGAAAGCTACTAGAGAGCTGACTTTACGGGGTGTCTGGAACACAGGTCACAGTGGGAAATGAGATTGCCGATAACTTATTAGGCAGAGCTTATAGGAACACATCTCTTGACATCTCGGCATTGGACTTGATCATCACGATATGTCCAAAGATACCTTTTCGTTGCTTATAGCAAAGGTGTCAGAGTTTCTCAGCGGGATTTTATCCAACATCTGCCGTATATTTTTTAGTACAAACGTTGGTTCATTACCTCAAGAGTTTGTACACGTTCCACCCCATTGTGTGTGATGGGAGTTAGCGTCACATCCAATATTCAGATCGGACCTTTCCTACTACTACTCCTTGTTAAAAATTGAGTTAAGTACCGCCGGAGGGGATCTGTCAATCGATTTATTCGGGCGCTCATAGCTGACTATGACCTGATCGTCATCGCTTAGAAGCTTGGAGATAGATAATTTGATATTAGATTCCACTTTCATTACCTGATTCGGCCTTGTAGGTGACCAATTCGGTTGATTGCAGCCTTCCTCTTGTTTTGCCTCGGGCTACCTAAGGTTCCTGGATGAAAGCGATTTAGATATCGATGTCTTCCTTAGTCATAACGTAGGCAAGATTTATCTGTACCATGGCCGTCAGCGTTCCCCTTTTCCTTCCTATGGAAAGCGACTGATCTTGCAACGGGGTATTCCGACCCAGATCTTGTAGATTCGGCATATTTTTGTGACTTGTTTAACTGCAGCTTACATGCCATCTTTGGTGTGGTTTCCCAGTTCATTTCCCCTTTCAATAACCTCTTACTTGTTACTGTGAAGCTCTGAATTGAGGTGTTCCCCAACCGTCCTTTAGGTTTGGTGAGATCCAGGAATTCTTTCTTTTCGACAATACACAGTTCGGGTTTTGACCATGGAGCTTTCGTATTGCCGACGAAATCTCTCAGTCATTCCAGGGTGGTTATATTATCCATCTTGAATCCTTTCTGGGTGATAAGCTGTGCGAAGAGCGGGATATTACCAGTCTCTTTGATGATAGCTTCTCTGACACCCTCTAGAATTCCCAGTTCTAGCAGCAGCGCCATTGACCATCAGAGAGCTCCCGTTCTGGATTACCAAAGTCAACTATTGCAAGTCTCGGCTGAGTACTTTTTCTGGCTTTTGGCATCCCTGCCTATCTTGGGGAGGTTGTGATGTTTAACCGTCCTCTTTTAGAACTACCAGCAACCGGTCCAGGTTTGTAGGAGTCCCCACCTATGGCGGTTGATGGTTTTTTTGGTTTTTGGGCCTACCTATCCTCAGCGGTTGTAGCCCTGCTGGTTGCCCTATTCTTCTCTCGTTGCCCTATTTCACGAGCCCCACCTAGCATATTCTCTGTCTTTTCCGTTAAGGAGCTACAGTCGCGATTCATAAAACGCCTTAGCAGCCTCCTTGCATTGGAACGTTGTTTGAGACGATTTAGATCTCTCTTACAGGAATTGGGGTTGCCAACAACCGTGGGTACACTTTCTAACGCAGTTTACCTCACTCTTTACTATCGTACATTTTTTGCCCTCTACACCAATCTTAGTGGAGCTTGCGGGGTTCGAGGACACCTTGGAGGGTCCCGTCGACTTCTCGTTATCCTTATCCTTTTGTGTTGGCTCAGAAGAGGTAAAAGCAATAGACTCTTTCATCCTTGGGGCTGGTGCTTCACTGTGCTTTGTGTCCTGGATGCTCTCTGCTGTTTTGGCCGTTTTCTTAGAGGTATAGGCAATAGGCCCATTCGGCTTAGAATCCAACATGGTGCAGTTTAAAGTTCTAGAATCGTGGCTAGTTGTTCCCTTTCAGGTTCTTTTTATTGTCAGAGTCCTTTTCATAGAGATACGAGCAATAAGTTCGCTCGAACAGCACAAAGTACCAGAATTTTCGGCATGGGCTTCTGTCAGCGGGTCTGGATTGAGTTTTACTTCGGTGCGAGCAATAGGTTCGCGCTGCTCTAAGTTCATATCCTTGAAGTAGTCGTAGGCGCCGTGCAAACGTTCACGTTCGAATTCTCTGAGCCCTTTTTCGGTGCTAAGCCCTTTTATCGCCAACGTGCCCTTCGCTATCTTATTCCGACGGGATGCAGTCGACGATGTGGGGAGAGTTTGGATGAGTATCGATGTCGATTGTCCCGACACTTAACTCATCCGATACAAACGTATTTACTTACTCCGGTGGCGGATTGTCGGCAGGGCGGGTATTCCTCTCGGCCGCAGGGTCTTGGTTTGAGTCGCTTAAGGTAATGCTAGCACTCGTCTTTGATGTCGGTGTTTAGGTTTATGTTCTTCGTATTTTGTTCCCATGAGTACGGGAAGGAATGTCGTCCTGTGTACAATATACAGGAAAGGGGAATTGAGTTAAAACTAGAGGTCTCCAGATATCTAGAGTTTTGCGCCTGCGACTGATGTCTCACTTAGCCATGCAAGCTTCGACGCGCATCTTGCCTTAGAAGACCAGCATGGGTAACGCTGCTGTTAAGCGGAATTGCTAGCCATTTAGCCCCGTGCACTTAACACCTAGCTCTTCAGTTCGTTGGAGTTTACTTAAACTCCTTCACCACGTCAAGGTAGATGAACAAATTCTTGGATGGCATGAAGCTCAGCTTGCAGGACGCTGGGACTTTTTCCCGTTGGTCTTGCAGTACTTGCCTACACTTACTTCTATGTCCATATTTAGTCCATCCGTATACCACTTGGTATCCTAAAGGTTTGACGGTGGATTTTGGAACTGCCATTCTTGTCGATTTAGGATTGCTATCTTGGACCTCCTGTAGAAGTTGAAAGTTTTTGGTATGCGGTTAATTACGACGCAGATTTTGTTGAGTTCAGGAATCCGAGGTCCGATTGTACTGAGAGTTTTGCGTCTCCTGTTTGTTGTAACCTGGCTGTACAGTGAATTGCTATAAACTGGAATTCGAACTAACACTCGGCGCATATTGAATTAGAGTCGAGCCTGGGATTTGTACCCCAAGCGGACTTCTTAATAACTTGAGTTAAAGATCCACACTGTTGGAAGGGTCTTTAGAGGAGACCTGTAAGTGTGCCATGTATCCGTGGGTTTTGTTCTGATAGTTGTTCTCGTTGCTTAACCACTTCAGCTTCGACTTTACAACTACTTGTGAAGGATGATGTGATCGCTTCATTGAGCTACTTCAGTGGGCAAGCAATAAGTGGGACATTTAAGATGTCTCAACTTATCTGATCTAGCATAAATTGAAAAACGACCTGCATAAGCTCTTTGGAAATTTGGGAAGTAAGCTTCATGTGCCATTTCTTAAAGGAAAAATCAGTATCCTCTTCAAAGGTCTCTGTGAAAACTATAGAGACGAGGAAGAAAAAGAAACCATCGCTCAGATTTTATAGAGGATTCCATTATTGTTGACCGTGTGTCCTGGAAGTCATGATATTTCCATGATTTATGCATCCCACCTTGTCGGTATATTCCTCGCATATCTTCTGTAAATTCAATTGGTCCAATAGCAGAAGAATACCAACTCCTCCATATCGTACAGTAGGGTATCAACTTAACCACTTCCAACATCCACTAGCTTCTCCCAAAATCCTGTCTCACTTCTGTTACTGTTCCATCTCACTGATTATTATTTATCAATCGAAGGAAAATTTGAATTTTCAACTCATGCTCCAGTCCCCAGGGTACGTCCGGTGCATGACAATGAGTCATTGACATGGTAGTGGTTACTGTGTTGCTATTTTGTCCCGGTGTGCTGTTGAAAGAAACAAATATCCTTGTGACTTATAAAGGGCTTCCGGAAGCAATTCATTTTGCTTAAGGGGCGAACCTGGCGGAAGAACCATGTTGATTGGTGTTGGAATTTGGTCACCTTGAACAGGGTGGTAAATTTACCCGCCCCCTGTTTCACGTTTACCTTGGTCTTCTTTCTGTTTTTTTTATTTTTGATTTCATACCCACGATGACGGTGATTTCAATTTTAGATAGGAAAAGAAATTTACACTCGTCAAAGGCTGGAGGCAGGAGGCAAACGAAGACATGCAAGGGAATATTTATTCGCATAAAGTTGTCGCAACAGGAAATTTGTTGAAATGTCGAATTTGTTGAAAGAATTCACATGCGAGGGTGGGTGTTTGGTTACGAAATTGAAAAGATATTTAAGTGGCCCTAAAAGATTAAATAATTTGTCAGTAACTAGATAGGCTTTGAATGGATTAATGTGGGAAAGTTTGCTTTGATGTGGACTTGAAATTGGATTAGACTTTGATACAAAGTGTGAGAGATATCGGTTCATGATGGCGTGTGGGTTTGGCTGAGTGTTACCTCATAGCAGCATTTCCTCCTGACCTAAGTAAACACATCCCGACTACTTTCAACATGCCTTACATGTTGCGAGCGTGCCTTGAACTAAAGTCCAGTCTTACTCGTATCTTTTCAACTAAGTAGCCTTCGCTTCATGGACACAAATAACTAATTGGGTAGAGTGGTTGTGTGTCCCTTATCAGTGCTTTTTGATTATTCTGAAGTTACAGCTCCGATACACTCGTAGTTCAGATTTAGACAGCAATAATATTGTTCCCAAGATAGAGGCTGCTTTAATAACAAGTGCGCTTTTCTAGTTCAACTTATTTGTTTCAATCCGTCCACGTATCGTTCTAAACATTTCCCATTGCGAAAAGATGCTTTTCAGTACGGCAGTGACCTGTCTGAATGAATGTGACTAGAGGAATTTCACTTCTACTCAGTACCATGAGGATCACATTCCATGTCTGACATTATCACTGAGAACAGTAGCTTGGGTGTCTATAGAGAACGTCTCAGAATCTTGACGTAGAGAGGTAGTGGCAAAGAGCAAATTTGATCTGTTCATCACCTACTACCCTTGTTGATAGAAGAATCCTTTGTGGTCGTTCTTCCATATATCGCAGAATTTACTTTCTTACTAAGACGGCGTTATAGTTCGGGGTGGACATAGGCCTAAATTCAGTTCAGTTCTTACTACCATAGATCTCACTCAGCTATTCCAAATACCCTTACCAGGACTCGATCATTGAAAACTGTGTTAAAAGTGTTGAAGAGTTATGTAGCTCGATTTAGACCTCAGCCAACCTTATACAATCCACAAAAAGCGAGTCTATAGGCTCCCCGCGTGATGACATTGATATCCATTTTCAGTCTTCGTCGAATAAACATCTCTCTCCCAAACAGTCTGATCCATCGATAAAGTGAACGATGTCAGTGATGAGCTAACTGCGACTCGATCCTTCGTGTGTGATATTGAACACCACATTGCAATGATAAATGGAAATATCGATGACACAACACCAATTCACCCGCAGCCTTACCTGAATGTCCACTATAATACATCGCTCATAGCTGAATTAATGGAACCCGAACATCTAAGCCTTCTTCAGACAATCCAACCTGCGGATTCCTGCGAAGCTTCTTCCAACCCAACAACCGAGAACACATCTACGTCAACTCCTTCAGTCGCCACGCCAAGAAAGCTCATCAGTCACTTTGATTCAACGTGGAAACCTTCAGAACGGCAACGTAGGCTAGACGTATTAGAATTTTGCACACATCGACACAATGATATCTTCTAATTGAATGTCAGGAGTTGGGTTTGCGGCTTTGAAAACACGGTAATGCAGTTTTCAGTGTAATCCGACTAATCATTTGTCCGGTATCTTGTAGCGCCTTTATGATAGCGATATTATCGACGGGAAGAATATAAGTCGTTCCTCAACCCTTTAATGTGCTGTTTCAATAGAAAATATCGCACAACGTTAAAAGCAAGGGACTTTGCATACAGCCCTGGTGCACTCCAACTTTAGCTTCGAATTGTCTGGTTATTCCCGAGTGCGTTTTAACGTTGTGGTACATATCGTGTATCAATCTTATAAAAGTCTTGAAAAAATGTTCGGATCCTAGTGTCGTCCATAAAAGATTCCCAAATAAATTCGCTGAAATCAAGGACTCTTCGAGCTGGAGCGTTAGTGTTCATTCCCCCTAAGTTCCCTAGCCATCTTATGTGACTAATGTGCACTTTTTTGACCAGGTCAGTGTCACTGTAGAGCTCATAAAGTTCGTCGTTAAATCTCCTCCACCAAACCCGGCCTACATAAGCATTCATCCACCTTCGCTTCCATGCTTCTGCTCCATAAAGCAAGCAAGCGATGACAAGGGTCTGTTCATAGTTTCTTAACAAGGCTTTACCATTTCAGCAGCAGGCTTCTTGTTCTTAAGCATTGATGTTGCCATCCTCACTTCATTTAGGGCGAATGGATGGATCTCTTGACTTTCACTGTTTATGTTGAATGGTTTATTCTGCCCCTGAGCGCAATTTGTGGTGGTTTCGGCACTTAGTGGTCTTCAGAAGTAGCTTTTCCATATCCTTAGTGTCGACTGTGAGCCTTCTACTAAGGGCCCTGGTCCATTTCTACAGGCCGTTCGCGTTTCTTCCTTGGACGGTTAATTTTACTAATTTACTTGCTTAAGGTGGCGCTACAGTCCAAGGTAGACCCCAACAAGGTTCTCCAGCCAGCTCTATCTTTAGCTAGCTGCTTCCAGTTTCGCACGCAAAGTTGGCTGAGGTCCCATTCTACTTGCGTGAGTCACGCTATCCCTCGGGAGCGGATCCGAAGACTTTTTGGAACGGAGCATCGGTGTTCATCCGCTCTACATGACCCAGCCACCTCTGTCGTTAGACCTTCAGTTTTTTAGCTAGTTCGATGTCGCTGTACAGCCCGTACAGTTCGTCATTGTATCTCATCTTCCACTCATCCCTGACGGATATGTTCGTGCGTCATAGAGCAGGACTGGGATTATTAAGATCTTTTATAGGGTTACTTTTGCTGTTCGAGAGAGCGCTTTGCTAGTCTTAGCCCACAGAAGCAGCGATTGGCAAGAGTTATTTTTCGTTCGAACTCAGCGCTGGTGTCGTTGTCTGAATTGATAGCAGATCCTAAGTAGACGAAGTCCTTAGCTACCTCAAAGTTATATCTGTCGAGGGTGATGTTCTGTCCGAGACGTCGGTGTTGGGTGTCCTTTCTGGTTGACCGCATATATTTGTTGACCATGGAAAGCACTACTGACATCACGCTGCTTTCTTCTGATTGTGTCAATATCATCGGCGAGTATTGGATGGACTTTTGAAAGAAAGCACACTTTCTGTGCTGGTCCGTGAGTTTTGCACTATTCTTTCAAGAATGATGTTAAAGAAATCTCTTGACAGCGCATCGCCTTGTCTAAAACCTCAAATGTCTCTGTGAATTCTTTACCGACCTTGATGGAGCAGCGTGCATTCTCCATTGTCATCCTGGACAAGTGAATGAGTTTGGCAGGG
Source organism: Volucella zonaria (assembly GCA_963966105.1). Lineage (NCBI taxonomy): Eukaryota > Metazoa > Arthropoda > Insecta > Diptera > Syrphidae > Volucella > Volucella zonaria. The sequence goes on from OZ014533.1 coordinate 14,613,387, forward strand.
ATGCTAAGGCTAGACATTGCTCTGTATAGTTCGTCTCTATAGATACTCTCATACGCGGCCTTAAAATCGATGAATAGGTGGTGTGTATCGATTTGGAAGTCATGGGTCTTTTCCAAGATCTGCCATAGTGTGAATATTTGGTCGGTGTTGGACTTTCCCGGCCTAAAGCCTCACTGATATGGACCAGTCAGGTTGTTTACGAACGTCTTCAGGCGTCCACACAATATGACAGAGGTTCTTGTAGGCGATGTTAACAAGACTGGTGCCTCTGTAGTTGGTGTAGTTCAGAGAGCCTCGTTTCTTGAGGATCGGACAAACAATGCTGAGGTTCTAATCATCGTGCGTACTTTCAAGTCATCGCCTGCCGCTTTGAAGTGGTCGGCTGTTAGGCTGTCCACTCCAGCAGCTTTGTTGGACTTCGCTGGCTATCTTCACTTCATCTAGCCCAGGTGGACGGAATTGTTGGTTTGCATTGTCCAAGGTGGAAGATTCATTCTACCTGACAGCGGTATTTGATTCGTCGTCACTGGTATACAGTCTACAGATATGCTCTTTCCAAATTCTCAACATCAACTGCGGCTCTGCTACTATGTTCCCTTGCTCGTCTCTATAATCTTTGGTTCCGGGTTTGTGTCCGTGGTAAAACATCCGAAACTCAGTTCTGGCGTAGCGTCTATCAATTTCGTTGACCGCGCACTTCTCATCCTCCTCCATCCTCGTAGAGCTCGTGAACAGCTCTAATCCTTCTCTACAGCTTTGTATGCCTCTTGCTTAGCTGCATGTACTTGCAGCTCAGTGGTTGCGTTATGGTGGCCGAGTGAAACCCAGCGCATCATAGGCGCTATCTCTGATGGCTTTTTGGCAATGTTGCCGTCTTCGATATTTAATGCTGGCGGCATAAGACCTCTTAAGAGATTATGGGAGACTGATCGGAAAAGTATTTGGCTATCTCTTGGGATTGTAGCCGTCCGACGTCCAATAAACTTATCCACAGTATTAGCTTGCCTTTACGTTGTTCTTAACATCCGCAACACTACAACGTAATGGTCCGAGTCGATGTTGGCCCCTCGGAGCACTCGGTCATCTTTAATACTTGAGGATCGCAAAGTGGTCAATCAGGCTGACGGTTGATAATTGACCAGAAAATCTCCGAGTCCCCTTATGAGAATCCGTTATCGGAAATGATGTCGTGAAGGCTTTACCTTCCGACAGAACTACCAAAGAAGCTCTCTTTTCCCAACTTTGCATTAAAGTCGTCGAGGCCAATTTTAACGTCATATCTAGGACACTGCTCGTAAGCCTTGTCTAAGAGCTCATAAAAGCTATCTTCGGTATCGTTATCTTTCTCCTATGTGGGGCGTTCGCGCATATAAGGCTAATGTAGCCCTAACACAGATTGTTACGAGGCACTCGTCCACTTGCCGGAAACTCAAGTATGCGAGTTATTTCTCGACGTGTGCTTGGCTACATTCTTCATCAAACCATCGGTTTCGTGGAGGTAGTCGTCTTACGGACATCAACTCAATTGCGAAGTTTCTGCTGGCTCCTTGGCATCGATGCCACTTGTCTTCAGTACTTGAAGTTGTACATGTGGGGAAATTGAAGGATACATGAACGGCAAAGACCCTGGCGGTTTGCTGCGCTTGCAGCCATTCAATGTCAAATCCACAGAGATAAGTTAGCTGGTAGTGGTATGAGTCTATGTTCGCTACTCGGAACGTTCCGATATCTATACTGCAGGAGTCTCTTGAATTGATCGCGACATGGTCAATTTGGTTGAGGGTTTGATAACCAGGTGACTGCCATTCCCTTTCTGGACGTTAAGATGATGGAACCATGTCCAAGCTATAGTGATGTTTCACTCTGCAGGAAAGTCAAATATTTTTAGTGCATTTCCAGCATGCTATGCTTCCGGAGTACGCTGCCAAAAATGCTCTCCTACCTATCTGGGAGTCAAAATCACCTAAGATGTCAAGGAAGTCCTAGAAACATTATTTTCTTTATGGAGGCGTGAGCGCATATCAAGCTGATGTTGGCGAATACAGACTTAATGCGTATTGCTTAAGACGTTCTCACCTAAGCCCGCCGCTTACAGCAATTCCGCACCTATGTAATAGACGTTATTTTTATTCTCTGTAGCAGTCGCCGTAGTATATGCCATGAGGAATCGAATGGACGAGACCAGATCCTCGAGGAGGTAAAATAAGAACAATTGATGTGCAGTCATATCTGGAGCACTGAGCATCGGTATATTGACGCCGATTAGTGCCTATCCTAATCGTACACACTACCAGATGTTGAAATTGCTATTTTAAGTACTCATTCGAAATGCGGTCATGTCCAACCACTTTGTTATTTGGTAGTGTCTTAAAACACGTCAGCGAACTAATTTTTGCTATGAACTTATAGATGCAAAAACGTTCACTTATTCCTTCGGACAGTTCATTTCAGTTTGATTATATAGCGCTGACAAATACGCAGGGCCAAATTGATTCGAAAAGCTCCAGTCTTTCTGCAAAAACAAAGCGGTCAGATAAGCAACTAGTCTACTATACTGCTCCTCAGTTGATCCTTACCCAACATAAGCCAAAATCGCCTAGAGCGCACGCCGGATGTTTTCTATTATTTCGATCTGTCAGTTTCTCGGTGAATCTGGACCATTTTGCTGTCACACTCATGTGCTGCTTCTCATGCATCTGCGGCCAAGCGTTGATGCAGTTATACTTATCGTTTCGCTCGATATAGTGGCATGGGATTATTATTTGAGATCTTACAGCCTTAGTCTCCTGGAGGTCTCAGAAAACAATCCAATCGCACCATTTCCATGTATTCGGATGATTTGGGATTCTAGGCTGCTGATTGCACAAGTTCTTATCGCAACGGTCTGGGATGTACTCGTATCAGGTCCTAGACTTCTCCAATAATTGTATTATTTGTCTAATCTTTCTGCCTACAACAGGATTTTACTTTTAGAGGTTTTCATTGAAATTGCTGGCCGAGCTTTGGGCCCAGACCCTCTTGCGTAATAGTCGGAACACTTATCCAATGCGTCACTTCACCACCTAAGTTTTGCAAAGAAGTGTCCTCAAGTAGTTGTATCTTAAAACTGATGCACTTCGTAATTGCCGAGTTAGAACCAAAAGTTTGTATGCTCATGGCACCAACATGTCATGTAAACATCTAAAACGGTGACATTTCGATGCGTTCCTGAATTTGCAGATCGAGGTCCCACTTCGGTGCTACGTTGTTAAGACACTGCTTATAAAATTCGGCATGATGTTGGCAAGATAAACTCCAGAAAGCAGCGCTTGGCTAGCATAATTGGAACGGTCACGGTAGTCCTTGGAACTAAGTCGAGAAGAATACAGAAACCAGAAACCAATCTTCATCCGAGCAGGCCAAGGTCGTTTTAGTTGAGTCAATCCCTATTTGAGTCATTAAAACGATTTCAGATGTCGAGGCCGATTTATAAAATAACGCTAACCCGCGTCGACCATTTGATGCCATTTTAGTCGCGATATACAGCTATATAGCCATATAGTCGTTCGTCAAAAATATTAGAAATTCTGCCTCGTCCTTCATCCCAACGCTCATTTACAATGACATCCCAGCTGCCAGCTCTTTGGACAAGGCTAATCTGCTTGCTGCACACTTTGCGGCTAGCTCAAATGGGACCAATCCACTTCCGTACTCGTGTAGTAGCAAGAGTACTAGATCTCAACGTCCACAAATCCGCTGGTCCAGATGGTATATCTCCCCTTCTTCTGAAGAGGTGTTCTTCTACGCTGGCAGAACCACTGCGTAAGCTTTCTCATCAATCCTACTCTTTAGGACTCTTTCCGAACAGATGGAAAACAGCATTTCCCCAGCGCGTCCCTAAAAAGGACGAATCTTCCGCTCTCTACTCCTACAGACCCATTGCACTTACGTCCCTTCTTTCCAAGGTCATAGAAACGCTGATAAACCGTCAGCTACTGACATATCTCGAAACACGAAAACTTCTTAATGACCGGCAATATGGTTTTCGTAGCAACAGGTTCACTGGTGATTTGATGGCATGTCTCATAGAAAAGTGGAACCAAAGCATGCATCAATCTGGCGAAAGCAAGATAGCTGCACTTGACATTTCTAAGGCATCAGACCCTTTTGTCGAAAATGCGTGCTTTTGGGCGACGACTGTCATCCTCAATGGATTAGAAATTACCTTTCGGAACGTTTAATTCAGGTTGCCTTGGATGATTTCAAGTCTGGTAATCACTAAATAAATATTGGTGTGCCACAGGGCTCCGTTCTGTCTCCGGTACTCTTTTTAATCTCCATCAATGGCCAGACACCATTGCTACTTCTAATTCAATATATTCCTTTGCTGACGACAGTACTCTCTGCTTTTCATATTCGTTCCCGGACTAACGTTCTTGCTCTTCGGCTGTAGGACGTGGACGGCAGCGTATGTTAAGCTCATTAAATTCTGGTATAAACAGTATGACTAAATCTGGAGCCACGAACAGGGTGGAGTTCAATGCTTCTAACACACAATCCTGTCCGCCCTAACCGCCCTACTATTATCCATGAATGGCACTTACATCGTCAAAACCAATTAACTTTCCATTCTCGGTATGTGTGTCAATGACAACTAACGTCGCATTGACACCATATTTGGTGTCGTCAAAAATGCTGCGAAATGTCTAGGTTTCCTCAAGCGATGTAAGAAATATTTCACCTCCTCTGAACTGGCCTCAATATATAAGGCATTTATCCGCTCGAAATTGGAGTACAATGTCCACATCTGGTCGAACGAAACATCTCTGCACTGCTAGATAGGATCCAAAACCGTGCGATAAAACTCATAGGTGATACTAATATCACTCAAGCAATGGACACCCTCGAACACTAACGTAATGTCTAGTGTCTCACTCTGTTTTATCGCTATTTCCACCACCAGTGCCCCATAGAAATCGCCAGTATCATTCCGCCCCTTCAAACCTTTAACCGTAACACCCGTCTCGCTATGAATGCTCATCAGTATACCCTCAAGCCCATTTTCGGACGTACTCTAAAATATCGTGATTCGTTCCTAAGCCGAACAACTCGCTTGTAAAATGCCCCGCCGAGCTCTTTATTTCCTAGTCATTACAACCTTCAAACATTTAAAACCAACGTTCACCGGTACCTCTCTTTCCATCCTCCCTGACTTTCCTTCGCCCGCAAACATTTTAAGGATACTTAAATCTCTTGAGCGCGCGCAAATTATAAAAAATAAAATATAGTCGTCACCATGTATGAGTTAGAAACCTCCGCTTTAGAACTTTGAAGACTGCTCGTTTCCCGACTTTGTTGCCCCTGAAATAGTCGATGGCCTCTGTCGGTGCGCCTTTAATATCATGTCTACCAGGTATATTGCATCTGTGCATACTACAAGCCAGTCTTTCCACTAACACCCTGTCTCACAATGATGCTATGCCTAAATGACACCACATATCAAGCTGTAGAATCAATTCCGTGAAAAGTGTTTAACAATCTCAAGGAATTTAGAAATCAGATGCAGTTTTAGACAGGCTCCCCATTAAGCCAAGGTTGTAGGTGTACCACATTCTTTTCTTTCTCAATAATAGTTTGCACCCTTCCAGGACATCGGAATTGCTTTTGATTCACTGATGATCGAATCTACGACAGAGAAATCCAGTTACGGAATCTCAATTAACGACGGAGCCACCCCCAACTGTCCTCAACAAAATGAGTAATGTATCTATTTCTTATCCAATCTTCGAGTATATTGCAAATATCTTTATGCCACCATAAATATTAAAAGTTGTTAATAAGTTACAAAGTGATAAAGTTCCCCAAACTATCCTTCCAACTTCACTTTCTTTTCCTACCAACTTTCGAACACCTTACTAGGCCATAAATTTCCCAATATTATCTTCTATTAACAAAGTTTCATATTACTTTTATATTTTTTCCATTTTCCTTTTGTTTTTAGTTTATTCTGGACCCGTCGAAAATAGCCAAAACCCCATATGTCCCTTTTGCCGGCAGTGTAACCATAACACTCATATCCTTATCAACGGTGACTTTCACCCCAGTGCACTGTCCAGTCACCAAGCTCCCACTTATGATATCACAATAATTCCCAGGCGGCACGCAACCATACATCCTCTTCTCAAAGTCCTCCCTTAGATCATTGTTGAAGGTAATAAATCCCCTATTGCCGCGACAAAACGCCACATGATTTGGTCTTTCCCCATCTATCTGGAAGCTATTGATATCCTCGTCTGCAACATAGCTTGCGAATGCAATCATATTTGCTATGGCATTCCATCGGTGCTCGCACACCCATCCGGATTGCTTCTTACACTGCCCGTCATGGTCCATAAACTCCGGTGATGTAATATCACCATTCCCATCGGCTGGCGGTCCACCGTCATAAATATCGAATCGGAACGAGCTCATAATTCGTTTAATCCCATATGGATGGGCTAACATGAACGCCACAGCCATTGTGTATTTTTTCGGCTTCTCATACGTTAGCACCGATTTGGGATCCATTCCCCCCAGACCATTACCACGTTGAGTATAATGCGTGTCGATGAAGACCAACGCGTCAAGTGGCTGTAGAAAACCCCTGGCTGGTCCCCAATTTTCCATTGAACTCATTGGTTGTTGGCCATTGAACACAGCTGCGATTTGCACAGCATGCCAGGATTCAGTGACAACACCGTACCCGATGTACTCCGTTCTGAAAGGTAAATGGTGTGTTGCTATCCTGCTAAAGGATCAGATGGACTATGAACTCACTTGGAAATTGCCTCGTCGCTCAAGTCAATAACTTCTTGTAGGAAAAATGGACGAGAGTTTTCTGGAAAGTCATGTTTGGTGCTCAAATTGTTCACCATCTCGTAGATGTCCTGCAAATTTGTCATTAAAATATTTATTAGTTATTTTTTTTTTTTCAAATCAACAACTCACTCTCAAGTCCGCAGGCCACATGTATTTGGCCGCATCCACTCTGAATCCAGCTGCACCCAGATCCACAAGTTTATTCAAGAAATCGACAATTGCTTTCTGTACACCAGAGTTCGAGTGATCCAAATCTGGCAATTGTTTCAACTCACAATTGCGGATCTGATGGCCGTCGGTGTAGTCCACAATAGCACAACGTCGATGGAATGATGTGTCATCATACGGCACCGAGGGGTAGCTTCGCAGAGCAGCATTTGCTTGAGAGCCTCCAGTTCCCTCCATGAGTTGTTCATAAGCCATTGCCTCGTTGACAACTCCATCATCGGTTCGAATTGCATTGCCACCAGGTCTTGGGGCGGCCATATGATTGAGGACCACATCAACATACACCCTTACTCCTGCATCATTGCATGCCTTCGTCATTGCTTCGAATTCGTCCTCATTTCCAGAGCGCGAGGCGATTTTGTATGAAATTGGTTGATACCTCTCCCACCACGGTCGTGCAAAGTCATTTCGAATTACATTCTCACTAACCGGTGAAACCTGCCACCAATGCAATCATTCAACGGAACCATCTGTTCCATTTGTGGATGTCTTACCTGAATGCCGGCAAATCCTCGAGGTCCTAGGAAGGTCTCGCACTCCTTGGCGATGTCGTTGAATTTCCATTCGAAAAGCTGGACGATGACGGTGCGATTCGATTTGAAATGTGGGTCGTGTTGAAGTGTTCCAAAATCTTGTACTGTTGCTGCTTGAATTGTCCCGATTGCAATGAGAACAAAGGCTAACATGTCAACTGTTCACGTGTGCTCGGTGTCGTACGGAATGGAGTCATAAACATTTTTGTGGAATGTTCTTCCAAACGCCTTTTGTTAAATTTTATGTTGCGTGCAGTTTGCTCACAACACGCAAGTGTTTAACACTGCAATCACTTGCAGCAGATGGAGGTTTTAAAGTTACACGATGCAGCTGTCATTTGCATTCATGGATCAAGGTTTCTACGAGTTGTGAATCCATGAGATTTTGCATATCTATTGGTCAATAGAGATACCTTCGAAGTCCTGCGTTCAATTCTAAGTGCAGCAGAGCAGTAATCACTGCTCGAAAGAGATCATCGCTTTTCTACAGCGTTATGTCACTGAGGGTATTGAATGCAGGCCTTTGATAGAGAACATGCGAGAGCAGCTTTCACCGATTTTATCTTGTCCAACACCGTTCAACTCTCAATGTTAATAGATTTTTGAAATTTAGAAGCATGCGGTCCTAGGACGTCCTGCTCAGCAACTGAACCACGTGGACAGCAGCGAGTATTTATCCATAAGGGCGACACACCTCTGACTTTTTTAAAACGTTCTTGAAAAAGTTACACGAGGATGACTGTTACTTCAACAGTGCAACTAAAGGCTTTAGAATGACAGAAGTTCGCTAACTTTCTAGTATAGGGCCAGCAATATGAAGCATATTATACACATACTCCATCTTATGAATCTGGAAGCCAACAGGAGTCAACGAAATTCAATATCCCAATGACTTTGGCAGCAGCCAAAAAGCTGAAAGGAGTAGCTCAGTGTACACAGAGTCAAGGATTTATCGTGAACACCTGTCGTGGAGGCATAATTTCACGGGATGCCTGTACATCCATGGGAGCATGCTCTGCCGCCTTTCTGAGTACCAATTCGGAACTGCGTTGGAGGCACAACTTCCACGCCTTTTATGAGTCGAGGCCGATCTAAAACCTCTTATTGATCTTAGGGTCACAGCACCCAGTACTTATTGCAACTCTACATTGGGTCAAATCAACAGGAAGACGCTTCCCGCGATTTGGGTGTCAACAAGTCAAGTTCGGACTCCCATGATACCGTGATTTAAGTCCTGGTAGGGACTACCGGTGGTTATGCCGCCAACAAGACCTATGACCGGTCGCTTGTAACTGGACAAATCGTAGCAAATTTTGGTGGCGTCATCTGAAAACTGTTACAATAAGACCAGTACTTTGCTCTGCCCCCGCTTTTTATTAGAAAACGTCATCGATGAGCGAATGTTTGATAATTGGGCGGGGGCCCTCACTCAGTGTACAATAGTGCTACGAATACTAAAAATTGTAACAGCGATATCAGGACCAGTTCTGGCAAGCAACGACGTGGTAGCTCTCCTCATAAGCAGCCGTAAAGATGTCGGGGCTCTGATTTTACAAGTCGAAGAGCACAAATCAAAATTAAGCTATTTGAACTTGGTAATACTTGACGCTGCACTGCGCATGCAATTAATTGCGCCGATGCAACAAACTTATGTATTCACAGCGATTCCAGATGATGCCGAGATTGGAGAGGAAAAACTCTAATGACCGTGGACATATCACCTTTTCTACCCATCATAGACTAGTGGGACTAAGACACAGTTGACTCATTTTGAGATCGAGAACGTCCATCAAGTGTTGGTGAATTCGATAGTTACCAAGGACATTGGTCAATTTTAGAGGCTGAGCCTGAAAATTCCGACATCGCGATCGGGTTCATGTTCTCAGTGCCTAATTTCTTTCCTCTTGATTACTTGCTTACTTAGGAGATGCTACAGTTAGGGCTAAGCCTGATCTTCACCTGACTAGGCTCTCCAGTTTGTCTGGTGATTAGCAAACTGCCTCCAGTTGCGCACTCCAAGTCGGTTGAGATCCCCTTTTACTTGTGCACGCCACCTAAGTTGATGTCTTCCTCTACTCCGGGTTAGAGTTGAAAACTCTGCGGATCAGAGCATTGGTGTCCATTCGCTCTACATGTCCCAGCCATCTCAGGCAACTGATGCGCAGTTTTCTGACTGTCGATGTCGCTGTACAGCTCGTAGAGTTCATCGTTGAATCTTGTCCTCCAAAGCCGTCAACGCAAATGGGACCGGATATTGTACGAAGAATTTTTCTGCCGAAATGACCGAAGTTAACTTCATCTGCTTTCTATAGAGCCCATGCTTCAGAGCCATAAAGTAAGATGGGATGATCAAGGTCTTAGATAGAGTCTCGTTAGTTTTTCGTAATAGGGCCTTACTACTTAGCCTAAATGAACAGCGATTGGCAAGAGGTGTTATTGACAAAACTCATAGTTGATCCAAGGTGGACAAAGGCTTTTGACGTTCTGTCCAATTTGTCGATGTGGTGTGTACATTCCCATTCACTGCTAAACACATTTTGGTAGCTTCCGATTCAATACAGGCCGCTGTCTTCTCTCGATTTCGTCGATATCATGGGCGTACGCTAGCAGTTGCACAGACTTTTAAAAGATTGTGCCTCCTGCGTACGCTTGTGAGTTCCAGGATATCACATGACAGCGGGTCACCTTGTCTAAAACCTTTTTTAATATCAAAGGCCTCGGTTAAGTCATTACCGACCTTGACGGAGCAGGGAGCGTTCCCCATCATCATTCTGCACAGGCGTGCGAGCTTGGCAGGGTTCCCAAAATTAGACATTCAATTTTTGATGACTCGGTTCAATATGTGCGGCGTTATTCTGGCAATATCGTGTCGAATGTTGGCCTCGAGGTCGTCCAACGTGGTTGGATTGGACTTGATTGACTAAGGACTTGACATAGCCCCAGAAAAGATAATCGAGTGATGTCAAATCGCATGATGACTCAGTCACCAAATTTCTCCTGCACAACTTCGAGCGCTGCGTCGCTTCTATGGCATGTAGCGCCGTCGAGCTCCGACCACAGAAAGTCGTCCTATACCTGAAACCATTGACGGTAATGACGTCTCCTTTCTCATTTCGAAAGAAATAAAATGACGATGATGCCGCCATGCCAAAAATGGGTTTCGTCCAAGAAGATGATTTTTTGGCCAAAATCCGGATCTCCGGTCAACATTTCCAGCGCTCAATTAGCGAACTCACGGCATTGTCTATGGTCTTCTGGCTTCAATTCACGCATCATCACAAGCATGTAGGCCAAATCGGCATTTCTGGGTCATCTTCATTACTTTCGCATCAGCCTGGTTGGTGGCTTAAGATGCAAAAGGGTGTACTCACGCTCAAACTTTTCCACGGTGGGACGAATTGCCTGCACACTGAAGCCACGATGACGACCGACCTCACGACGAAATTCACGTTTCGTATTTACAACTTGTCCACGTTCGGCAAGCGCAAAAAGATGCATGATGCAATGGCAAACCTTTTTGAATATTTTGACACCTGGATGTCGTTGGTAACTTTGACAGCTGCTGAAATATAACAATTGGAATAACTATCATTGCCATCTGGCTGGCAGCCTACAGCTGGTCTTTAAATGCTGTCATATGCAGCCTTAAAATCGATGAAAAGATGGTGGATATCGATTTGGACCTAATGAGTAGATTTGGTCGATTGTGGACTTTTCTAGCCTGAAACCGGAATGATAGAGACAGCAATCAGGTTGTTGGCGAAGGCCTGCAGACATTCACACCATATGGCAGACAAGATCAGGAAACATATACCTCTATTGTTGGCTCAGTTGTGGATCGGCAAAACGATACTAAGATTTTATTCATCAGGCATACACCCTTCCGACCAGATCTCTAGGTGCATGCTCTCCGCAAAAAAATTCACTTCCAGCAGCTTTGAATACCTCGGTCGGTAAGCCGTCAGATCCAGCTTATTTGTTGCATATCAGCTTAGATATTGGTATCCTTGGTTCGTCTGGGCTTCTTCGCTGTTAGGCGGCCTGCAGAAAAAGTTTTTTCCATATTCTCAGCATCGACTGTGACTCTGTGTCAAGGCTCCAGGCTCCTGTGTGGGTCTTCTTACCTTAACACGTTCTTTTTACCTGCTGGTAAAACTTCCGTATGTTGTTCCTAGAGTAGAATCTCTCAATATCTTCGATCGCGTGCTTCTCGTTCTCTTATTTCTTCTTTTAGCAAAGCCGATGTTCTTACCGTCTCTCCTGCTCATAGAGCTCACAAGCAGCTCTTGTCCTTTGTTGCGGCGCCGTTTTGTAGGCTACTTGTTTAGCTGGGATATATTGGTGATGGTGTCACAGCAGATGCGGTCTGATGGCACGTTGACAGCGTTTCCACTGATCTTCGGTACTTGATGCTGGCGGCATAGGAGTTGTTGAGAGGTCTATAGCGATGGCAGCTTTTGCGTTTGGGAAATTTGCATTCGCATCTTGACTGTAATAAACTTCCAGAAGACTACAGGCATGCCTTCCGTCTATCGCAAAACCATCAAGTTGGTTTACCGTTTTATGATCAGGAGATCGCCGTGCTTCCTTGTGTATTTTGAGATGAGGAAACCGTGTTCTGCTCCAGTAATATTTCGTCCCGCCACGAAGTCGGTAAGCCTAAGTGCGTTGCCAGACGTGGTATCGTCTAGGCTATACTTAGCAACTTTCCCACCAAAGATGTCCTACTTTCCTATTCTGGCGTTAAAATGGCCTGGTACGATGTTAACGTCATTTTTCGGACATTTCTCATATGTCGTGTCGTGGAGCTCGTAGAAACATTCTTTGGTAGCATCGTCGTTGTCTTCTGTAGGGGCATGGGCGTATATTAGGCCTGTATTAGCGATTTAGCGAATTATTAAGACTTGACCCAGGTCTTCTTCGGTAATCACTCAAGAGTGTGGCCGCCATCAAAAACAATACTCTGACGAAGCACTTGTCAATTTTGATGAAATTTCACCGTACCAGGCTGAGCTTTTCCTCTCTCTCCATCGTTTCGACTCGATCTACCGAATGTATTGCAGAAAGAGCTACAAAAGTCATGGAAGTCGCAAGATTTGGCAATTCCTGGATCAGCGCCAAGGTCTTTTTCGTTGATTGGACCTCCACAATACAATATCGCTCTTAAGACTACCATCTGGAGTACATAAATCTATTGCGGTCACCGCCATGCTGTGAAGCGGCTTATCCTCTAGGCTGGGCTATGGCGCTTAATTCGACGTCTCACCTCAATGCATCCTGCCACGACAAATTCTGCTGAAGAAAGGAAGTTGGCCACCCAGATACTACATAGCTGGTCTTTTGCATTAACAAACACACAAAACGCATGCAATTCTCCAATAAAGTATCGCAATCGGATCTCAAAAAATGTCGTCCTATTACATCAAAATCACAAAAGTCCTGTGTGTACGCCTGCCAAACACCATATCCTTTGCAAGTTCTTAAAATGACCAACCCCCGTCGAAATAAATGGCCATGTACGAGCCCTACCGTAGTTGCACCATCGATTGAACTTTTCAGACAATCCCATTAACGCCAGGTGAAACATGAAAACTCTCTGCCACATCAACTTCAAACAACTCAGCACCTTAATCAACTTCTAAATTCTACAGAAATCACTTCATCACCACTTCCTTGCCCTGTTCTATGATGGCCAAGGGTACACCAATCGTCTACTCGTACTGTACAGGGTAAAAGTGTAAAATGCAATTCCACCACCAATCAAACTAACAGTGATTGCAAAGTTCATTTTCCATTGCCTCCGGATCAGCATGCTCCCTCCACTAATCCTCGAGCACCTACTTTGCACTTAAAAACTTCATTTCCAATCTGGATTCCTACTCCGAGCACCGTGGTCCGTAACAGCAATACCAGTTCCACAGATAACCAATTTGGTCATGCATTCCCACTTTTGCTACTCCAAACGGCTCTCCCCTCCTCAACATCAATCAATTTCTCTCTTCGTTTTAATCGATTGAATAGCTGTAATTTCCTTCACTTTGTTATAGCTCTTCCTAAGCTACTCCATCTGTTTAGGTGCTTTGATGGACACTTTCGTTTTACGGATACTTCGTACAACAGTCCTGGGGCGAAGTCTAGAGTTTAGGATTCTGTATAGAGTTCATCGTCGTCAATGATTACAGAGACGGTGAGGGACATTACACGAGCATCAAAGTACACGACTTTTAAAGGTCGAACAATTTCTTGGTCATTGTCCCCTCGTTAGAAAGGGTTCGGATAAATGTCTGACATCGACTGACATAAGATTGAAATTCTTCTCTCAAGGTAAGAGATTAGGAGTGGATAACAAAGGTAAAAGGGAAGATTTTATGGATTAGCTTTAGTTAAAAGGTAATTGGGTTTTTGTTCAAGACATAATGAAAACAATATGAGCCTCAAGTGAGTCCCCTGTGGAACATCATCAATTTTAATCGATTTTTGAAAGCATTTGTAGGAATCCTGATGGCACTAAAAGGATTTTATTTGAACTTTTCTAATGTGGTTTGGAGGGAAGATTGTTGTGTGAAGAGAAAGATAGTTTTGGCGAAATATTTCCTCATTTGATCCTTTCAGTTAAAACTGAGAAAATGTGATTCAACTAAGCTGAGCTTGTCCTGGGACAAGGTGCCTTTTTAAGAAATTTAATAAAGAGACATCACGGAGTTGACGGAAATTCTATAAGGTGCGCTTAAGTTTGGCTGAAAGACAAATTGAGAAGAGCAAGGACACTAGTGAAGCCGTAGATAGTCGTCTTTTGGGTAAAGAAATTGAGCTTACCTTGGGTTGACAGGAAGAGGCAAGTGTAATACCATGACTCAATGAATGAGAATTATAGCTGCATTAGTCCCCTTAAAAATAATTGATAAATAGGATAACTCCTGGAAAATGAGGATACACCGGAAAAGATTAGACAACAGAGAAAGACGGAGAGCAAAGTGATATCTTCAAATTCAGGCTAAAGCTGGATCTGAATACAGAGAAAGATGAATTAATATTTTTGTCACTGCCGAAGTCTCGTATGGCATAGGACCGGAATTAAAAGACAATCGTCATTGTAACTTCAATGAGGCTTGTGCTCGTATCAAAACCCACTTTGTTCAAACAGAAACAGACCATTTGTTCTTTAGTTTAATTTGACTTTGCCACGACAAGCAATAGACACACCGACTTCTATGATGTTTTGTGTCGGAAGCCAATAAGGCTCTGCAACTTTCCTCAGGGGACATATTACCTGCTGAGGAAGATGCTCGTCCTCATGTTGAAGAACAATCGCAGAGTACCTGTTCCGCAGTTTCATCATTCAAATAAAATTTATTTTGTGCAGTTGACATCTCAGACTCCAGTGTCCTGGAGAAAAGCCTTCTAATTCCTTGGAAATCAGGTTAGATTCAGTAAATCGACACTGCTTAATTGACCAACTTATATGTCCATGGTCCACTGTCCGCTTTCTTCAGCTGAAAATGTAAAATGTTCGTCCTTTAAACACCAGTTTAATAGGACATTCGGGAGAAGATTTTCTTGCTAATTCATCAGCCACAAACCTTCAAACAAACATCAGGTAACAAACCTTCAGTACTCTTGGACGTGACACCAACAAGAGTCTGATCTTAAGACGCTGGGCTAGGCTTGGAAGGCATCTAAGTAGTCTGATACGGTTTGTTTGACTTCCAGTGGACATATTAACAATGGCACCTTCTATGGCTACCTCGAGGACACTACATCGCTAGAACAATCGTACTCTGTGGTCATCAGCATCAGTACCATGCCCCGTTTATGATCCATTAGTGTAGCACATCGGACTTTTAACGTGCAACGGAGAATGTAAGAGGTTCTACGCCGATCGCATGCTCTTCCCTACCATATTTACGCCCTGACTGAAACCAATCTAATTCCCGACATAAAGAACCAGTAATTGTTCGCCCCTACTTTTAATGCTTTTTGCAACGACGATCCTACCCGGCCAAATGATGATTCCCCCTTTCGACGCTTCCTACTAGCGATCCACAGCAGTCTCAACTCTTCTCCCATTACTATTTCCTCATCCTCTAAAGTCGACTTTGGCGCAATAAGAATATCACTCCCCCTCAAGTTACACCCTACCAGCTCACCCTATTGAATCCGACCAACTTACTATCGATGCGATCGACCAGTTAATTGACCCGTCTGACTCTATCTGACAGTGGATTCCATCAGATGATCAATCGTTTTTCATCGCTTCAAATGCTATCTCAGCTAAGGGATGCCTCTTCTTAGATCGTTTAGCCGACTCAAGTCTATGCCAAGTCAGCGGTTATTTTCACAACAGATTCAATTAACTCCTCAGCCTCACTTTGTCCCCTATCTCTCTCAATAATTAGTAACTACCACCATCCCTTCCTTCTTCCGTTTTTTTCTTCTGTCCAGTTCACTTTGTTTGACTTTTGTAAAGCAAACTGTCACAAAATCAGTGACTATCTCAGTAGATCTCCCTTTAACTTTCACAACCTAACCATACATAATGCCCTATCCATTTTTTATAGAGAAATATTTAGTTCTTGCTCCCTTTACGTTCCATTTTCCCGCCTTGAAACATCATCTACTAGTCCTTCCTGGTATAAGAGTAACAAGTTATGGGCTGTTTTCCTTCGCACCAGGTCCTCTTCCGACTATTCCAACTATCTTGGCGCTTATCTTCATTTCACCGAACTTTACGATTGCCTTAACCAGCACTACCTTAACAATGGGCAAGTCACCCTTAAGTCCTTTTTCCAATTTGTTAACTACAAAAGAAACTCCGATGGTTACCCACCTTCTCTTTCTTTCAACAACAATTCATCAACCGATCCACTCACAATTGCCAACCTATTTGCCACCTTTTTTAAATAATCCTTCACTCACTTGGAATTCTCCAATGGCCCACTGCTCTCTCCACCTCTGGAGTTCCACAAAGCAGCCATCTCGGTCCCCTTCTTTTTATATTAACCATAAATGATCTCGATGGGATCATCAGACACTCGTCTTTCTCCCTTTACGCCGACGATACCAAATTTTTCAAAACCATTTCCTCTCCCCATGACTCCTTCCTCCTTCAACAAGATCTTGAGAGTTTTTCGATCTGGTGCCTCAAATGCCAATCCATGACCTTTTACATAAGCGGCACCAACCTCTTCCCTGACCCTGCCTCCATACAATCTCTTCGCGACCTCGGCATTTTGTGTGATAGGGAGCTCAACTTCCGTTTGCATATGGATGGGATAATCCTTAAAGCCAACTCTGCACTAGGTTTTGTAAAACGGTGGTCCAAAGAATTCACCAACGCATATGTGACCAGGTCCCTCTATATTACCTTTGTTCGCCCCCAGTCAAGTATGGTTCCCACATCATCGTACTCATATCTCGAGAATCGAAAGAATCCAGCGCCGCTTTCTTCGATTTGCTCTTCGAGGTTTGCCCTGGAACGATTCTTTTATTCTGCCCCCCCTATCAAAACCACCTCAACATTCAGTTTCACAGTCTAGACGATCTGGAATTCGAGAGATTTCCAAGTGACCCGAATTTCCACTGGAGAGGTTTTTAGCTAATCGAATAAGTTTGGTGATTTCCGCTTTCTTGAAATATGCAAAAGAATGAATCTAAATAGAGCCTCTATGACTTCCGTCCGGCGAGTTTGCCTAGTTCTTGTAATACCGAGACATACTAATATTTAAGGGGTTGCAGGATCGTAATTTCGTTCATCATGCCTGATGTTTATGATACAAAACTAATTTTCGGTTTCAAGCTCCAGACTTAATCGTATGTTCGATGAAATATCCATAAGGCATTGCCTGCTCTGTTATAAACTCAACCAACGATCAAGGGAAAGGAGATAAATCTAGAACGCAGATAAAAAAATACACGTCAACAAGACGTGAATCGCTATACTCCAAGAACGCGCAATAATTGTTACGATTTTCTTGAGGAATAATTCGACAGCGGTGGCGCAGCGTGAATTTTGGCGCAGATTTCCCGGTCCTCCGACACCAACTGGGCAAACACAACGACGTTTAGCGGCTCACCCAGACTAGCATGGGACAACACGAAATGCCGCCAGGTCTGACTGGCCAGGAGCAGCCGTTCTGCTGAGAATATCGCATCTGTAGTTGAAGATGTCACAGAGGACACCGGACTATCGACTAGACGACTAGACGACATGCCACGGAATTGGGCATCAATCGGCGGTCTTTACAGAGAATTTTGCTGAAAGACTGTAAGACGTTCCCTTACAAAGTACAGGCAGTGCATCAGCGCTACAGAGTCATTCTCAACGACTTTCACCTTCCTCGATTGGATGAATTGGGACTGAAGAGCATGTAATTCAGGATGGAGCAATGGCGCATACTACACGAGCTACAACCGAAATTTTGAGGGCTGTATTTCTGGGTCGTCTAATCTCTCTTTTCGGCAATTTGCACTATAACTTCTCACCCTGACAAGTAAAAAGTCGATGTGCCATCCATCGATCATATCAGTTGATTTCTCGTATACACAGTACCGAGTAAAGATTTCTAAAAGATCTAAAGCCTACATTGTCCCAAAGGTAGTAAAAATTTTTAGTCGTTCGTCAATTTTAATCTCGATCCCAGGTCAATTAAAATGACCTTCCAGCTGTCAGCTCTTTTGACAAGGCCAATCTGTCCAATTCAGCACTTCCAGATAGTGTTTTGCCTTCGTCTGGACTTGAGTGCGTCGAATCTTCAATGGGATGATTAACCTTCGCACTCGTGGAGTAGCAAGAGTACTTAAAGATCTAAACATACACAAACCCGCTGGTGGAGATGGTACCTCCTTTTGAAGAGGTGTTTGGAAAAACTGGGTTCACAAGCTTTTTTATGATCCTTAATGATGCCGGTAATTAAAACGGATTTGCGGACTACTGACTCGAAATCTTTGCAAAAAAAAAGGGTTAGCAGACAAAGAACACGTTTTCAACAGTTAAATCCATTTATTATACTAAAAAAGAAAGATTATTAATCTGACAACTGCCAGAATAAAGAAATTGATTTCCTTACAAGCGATGTAAAAAAGTTAATGAATATATTGTATATGTTTTCTTACACAAGATGTAAAGGAGATGACAATTGATTCTTGGTAGCTTAAACAGTGTTCTTCCACGCCAGCGTATTGGCGAAAGCATGATAGTTGCACTTGATATTTCTAACGCATTTGGCAGGATTTTGCATCAGCCTCTTGTCGAAAATGCGTGCATTTGGGATCGGCGAGTCCCTTCTTCAATGGATTAGAAATTACCTTTTGGATCGTCTTGAATGGTTTCATGTTTGATTAATGCCGGTGTGCCCCAGGGCTCCGTTCTGTCTCCGACAGTCTTTTCAATTTTTATCAATGATCTCTTGCTGCTACTTCTAGTCCAATTTATTCTTTTATTTTATTCATATTCGGTCCTTGACTCACGTCCTGCCCTTCGGCTGTATAACGGCAATGCCAGCGTATGCTAAGCTCATTAAATTCAGATATTAATTGAGGAACTATCAACCGAGAAGAATTTAATGCTGCCTGCTGTCGTTAAAGGGAAATTTAGCCGTCTAACCATTATCCATGAATGGCACTTACATCGTTGAAACCGAAAAACTTTCCATTCTCGGTATGTGGGTCAGTGACAACTTACGTTGGAATGACCATATATTCGATGTCGTCAAAAACGTTGCGAAATGTCTAGGTTTCCTCAAGCGATGTAAGAAATATTTTACTCCCTCTGATCTGGCCTCAATATAAAAGGCATTCATCCGACCAAAATTGGAGTACAATGCCTACATTATTATTATTATTATTCTTTATCTTTATTTCATTCAAAAAAACTTAAAGCTATACAAAAAATAAATCAATAGTTCTACAAAAAGATTTTTTTTTTTTTGGAAGAACACAGCTTTTAGCTTTAAAGTGAAATAGCAACATACATCTGATTCTGACAAGAGACGAATGTACGAATCGTATTTAACAAACAAGGATTACTTTAATGATGGGGATGCGATAAAATGCAGAGATAAAAACAAATCATAAAAAATTAAAAAATAAAATGAGAGATTAAGTACAAAAAAGTTTTAAAAATTTAGAAAAAATATAATCAGTAACAAAAAGAAGAGAAAAAAAAAATTAAACCAAAGTAATCAGCAAGTCACCAATAATATCATAGTTTAAAGAAAAATGCTAACGCTTAACATTTTTAAGGAAAACGGATTTAACTCTCAGGCATCTTAGATTACAAGGCATTTTGTTAAATAAACGGGGCGCAGTAACAAAAAAAAAAAGCGAGAAAAATGCGATTTTTTTATAGTGGGTACATTGACGAAATTTCTGTTGTGAACACGTAGATTTTGGTTATCATAAACCCTTGTGGAGTTATATCTGGAAATTTCAAAAAATATTTTTAAAACCTTATAACAGTACAAATATCTTAAAGGTAGAAAACCAAGACTTTTAAACAGCTCAAAACTATGAATTTGACGATTAACCCTACATAAAATACGGACAGCATGCTTTTGTTTGATTAACAGAGGCTCTATTTTATTGGAATGTGTACCACCCCAACAAGCTATACCATACTGGAGTTTAGATTTCAGTAGACCGTTATAGACTAGCTTTAAGATAGGCAAACTAAGATGGTAGGACTAAGATGGTAAATATGTCTAACAGCACTGTTTAAATACGAGTATTGCTTTAATGACGTGGTATGTTCTATCCAACTGAGCCTATAATCCAAAGTGATACCTAAGTACTCGTACTTAAAGTTGTCTACGCGTTCGATTACAAAGCAGTCGGCAGAGCAATATGCATGGCAATCAAAAGTGGGTATATTATTATCGTGTATACAGGAATTAGTGGTAGTGTAAAGGCATTTCTTCACAGATTTTACCCATTATGTTAAAAAACATGAGCTTCGTTTTATTGCGTATGACCAATTTGTGAAGTTTGAACCATCTCCTCATTAAATCTAGGTCATAATTTATATCCAAAAAATTGTTGAAATAGCACTTATCGTGATAAGACAAGGCGGTGTCATCGGCAAAAGCTGTGAGTTTACCTTTGAAATGATGAATGTAAAGCGAATTTACAAAAATTAAAAAAAACAGAATAGGACCTAAAACAGATCCTTGTGGAACACCTATATTTATGAGAACTTTTTCACTCAAACAATTTCGAATTCGAATTCGATTTCTAAATAAGTATTAAACCAGTCATAGATAAAACCTCTGAGACCTGCGTTATAAAGTTTATTAGACAATATCTTATGATCTACATGGTTGATGTCAATGAAAAGGGAAGCAGGGATATCAGATTAATTTAGA
Source organism: Volucella zonaria (assembly GCA_963966105.1). Lineage (NCBI taxonomy): Eukaryota > Metazoa > Arthropoda > Insecta > Diptera > Syrphidae > Volucella > Volucella zonaria. The sequence continues at coordinate 14,634,343 of OZ014533.1, forward strand.
CTATTATTATATTTCACCGCACAGCTTTAATAAGGCATCTTCAGTCGATTTGCCACTACGAAAGCCAAACTGCGAAGCACTGAAGAAATTTGTTTTATTTAGGTAAGACAGCATTCTTGATTTGACCGCCGTCTGGAAGATTTTTGAAAAGACTGATAAAAGGGAAATTGGACGGTAATTATTTAAAGACATTGTATCACATTTTTTATGTAGTGGAATTACAACAGCTGTTTTAAGTGAATCTGGAAAAATACCCTTTTGTATACTTAGATTGAAGATATGATATAATACATCTGAAATAAGAAGAGATATATTTTTCAAAACGTTACTTGAAATTTGATCATATGAAGTTGAATTAGATGCTTTAAGAGACTGTATGTAGGTGTGTATTTCAAATGAAGAAAAAACTTTGTCTTTCGAAAGGGTCATGAGTAAGATGGCTGACATTGGTAAAATAGTCATTAAACACAGTGGCAACTTCAAAAGGCTCAGATATAATCACGTTATTATTATTTGAGACTGCGATATCCACGTTAGATTTAGTTTTATTCAAAATATCGTTGACAACCTGTCATGCTTTTTTAGAGTTACCAATATTATTAGCTAATATATTACAATAAAAAGTGTCCCTTTCCATGTTTAGCTCCATACAGATCTTATCGTAATACCTTTTTAGTCTCAAGTTACTTGGGTGTTTTTTAAAACGCTTAGAAAGAAGTTTTTTCTATCTGATTTTGTTGATTAGAGCACTAGTCATCCACTTCTTAAGAGGTTTCAATTTATTGCTCGTTTTTATTTGTGTAATTGCGTGAAGTAAGTGCAATTGTAATTTATTGATAAACAAATCAAAGGCCATAGATGGATTTTGCTCTCTGTAGACTTCATCCCAGAACTCAGAAATTAAAGCTGTCTTGAGAGCTGAAAAATCAATTTTTGTAAACTTTTTAACTTCATATTGTTTCAATCTGGAGATCCGAAGGTCAAGTTGGATGGTGGTTAGGCAGTGGTCACTTATCTTGGGGTCAAATATAGCTGATCTAAATTTAGAAGGATTATTTCTATGTACTCTAATAAAAATATGGTCCAAACAAGAGGTTGTATCGTAAACCACACGAGTAGGAAGTGATATCAAACTATCAAGGCCAAAGGAAGACGTAACCGATAGAAAATTATCAACTTCAACTGAGCTACTTATCAAGAAAGCCAGAGAAATCATCCAGAAAGGCATTGACTGTACAATAACTAAATCTACAATATATACCCCGACAAAACAGTATTGAGCGCCAGAAATCTCGCAACTTAAACTAATTAAATCGACACTATTTAGATTAAAACGATCAACGACAACGTTTGACGACAAATCGCTTCTATAGAACACTGCGACGCCACCAGCAGAATAAGAGTTATAACAGGCTGTTTTCAATGTAAAATTGGGTATGGAATAATGAGAAACTTCATCATCAAATATCCATATTTCAGATAGAAAGATTAGATCCGGTAAGTGATCTAAGGATGCGAGGTGAGTTAAAAAAGTATGAAAATTTTTACGCATACTACGGATATTTTAGTGAATTTAAGAAAGACCTGAAAAAGACATTTTGTTTGGATGATCTATGCAAAAACATGTAAAACTATCAGAATATAAGGAAGAAAATGTCTTTCTGGGAATTTATGAATTCTGGACCAAAAAGATTTCTCGTCTTTCGAGCCCAAGAACGTATCGAACCAATTTTTGATTTCCTCTACTGAGCTGAAGCGTATTCCCGTAAGAGCGTTCTGCATCGAACGAAACAAGTGGTAGTCAGATGGTGCCAAGTCTGGACTGTAAGGCGGGTGAGGCAGAATTTCCCATCCACAATTTACCAAATAGTTTTTCACCGAAACCGCAACATGTGCCCGAGCGATGTCGTGATGAAAAATGACGGACTCATGCCTGGTCTCATATTCTGGCCGTTTTTCTTTTAATTCCCGCTTCAAACGAATTAGTTGGGTTCGATATAATGGTCCTTTGATGGTTTCACCACTCGGAAGCAGTTCGTAGTACACGACACCCTTTTGATCCCACCATATGCAGAGCATGACCTTATTCACGTGAATATTTCGTTTCGGCGTCGATTGGGCGGGCTCGCCGGGCTTTGTATACGATTTTCTGCGTTTAGGATTATCATAATAAATCCATTTCTCATGACCAGTGACAATACGATGCAAAAATGATTTATTTTTATACCGCTGCAGTAACATTTCGGACATGCAAAATCGCCGTTCGACGTCTCTTGGCTTCAATTCATACGGCACCCAGTTTCCAACCTTTTGAATGAATCCCAGTGCTTTTAGGCGCATTGAAACGGCTTGTTGCGTGACGCCAAATGATGTAGCAAGTTTTTCTTGAATCTGACACGGATCCTATCCAGTAAAACGTCCAATTCCTCGTCTTCAAAACTTTTCGGCTTTCCGGGGCGATCTTTGTCTTCAACTCCAAAATCACCACTTTTGAACCGTTTGAACCACTCGCAGCACGTCGATTCACCAATACATTCCGCCCCATAAGTTTCCGAAAGCAAACGATAGGCCTCAGCCGCAGTTTTCTTCATATTAAAGAATAAAATCAGCGCTTCCCGCAAATGACGTTTATTTGGCTGGAAACTTGCCACGATTTTGCTCGATAAAATGTTCGACACCGATAGAACTGCTCAAATATAACGCTGCAAAGTTGTTGACAGATACAAAACCTATAAATAAAACACATGGGGTCTGACATTTCTGCCCGGGATCCACTGGTGGCGCCATCTCTGACAAATGCTGGAAACTTACTTGTAGACCCAATAAGTTAAAATTATAAAAAGAATTTAATTTTCTAGTCTACTAAAACTAGTCTACTCAAAATTAATTACTTTGATAAAGTATCTCCTTCTTTTTTTCTGATGAGTACGGATGAGTTTCTTGTCCACACAAACTGACACTTATTGTCCAGTCTTAGCTGCTTTGCCTTTTCAAGAAGAGATCTTGTGTACATAATGAGGGAGTCATTGATAAAAATCTTGCCGCCACCTCTTGCGCCGCTGCCGCTGCCACTATCACTATTGTTGTTGCTGTAGATGCTAGCAGAAAGCTTGATTTTGTCCATGCGCAATTTGCACATTATCTTCTCCTTGGTTGAAAGAGATGAGAAACGTACACACACAATATTGCCAGTTGTATTCGTTTTTGCCTTCGATTTTCTTGTATTCTTTATGTAGCAAGACTTAATCTCACCCGGCGCGATTTGCACACCAACACTAGCAGTAATAAGCTTCATCACTCTCTTACGCGCATTTGGATTACTGACGCCAGGAATACCAACAACATCCACTGCACACTGTTTCTCTCTTTGCTCTAGCAAATTAACTTTCACCTCCAAGGAAACGATCTTTTTGTTGAGAGATTCATTGTTATTTTCCGGAGCAGGTGCTCCAGAAACATCTCTACACCTGCTAGATAGGATCCAAAACCGTGCGATAAAACTCATAGGTGTTACTAATATCACTCAGTCAGTTGACATCCCTGAACACCGGTGTAGTGTCTCAATCCAACAGTGCTTCATCGAAATCGCCAGCAGCATTTCGCCCCTTCAAACCTTCAACCGTCTAGCTATGAATGCTGATCAGTATACCCTCAAGCCCATTTTCGGGCGTACTCTGAAATATCGTGGCCCTGCTGCTCTCTATTTCCTACTCATTATAATATTTAAACATTTAAAACCAACGTACGTCGGTACCTCCATTTCTTTCTTCACTATCTTTCTTTCGCCCGCGCTGTGTGAAGACATTTTAAGGGATGCAATCCCGTGAGCACGCGCACATTATAAAAAAAGAAAAGCAGCTACATTTAAGGACCCCGTTCAAAATATTTGGTTTGGAAAATATTGGCATATCACTAGTTAGGCTTTTTTTTCTCGGATTACTCTTCCATGAAAGTTTGCGTATTTATATCTGAGCATTAGCGTCAGATAATGGGAATCCTCCTGAACCACATTATTCAATGGTGATGGGTGATGGTGTCAGTACCGGGCCATAAACGAAATAATCTTTAGCAATGACGAACTTGTGTCAATTCCATCCCTGATCCATCATTCTCAACAGTGAAATCGAAAAGTATGTACCCCATGACAGTGCGCCAAGCTTTTAAACCTGCAACAATTTGCCACAATTTTTCATCTAAACATCAGATAAGCTATTGGTGCTCCTTCGTCCGTGTAAACTGTGTTCCGTTGGCCATTTATATTCGTTCAGAGTTTTGTTCGAATTTAACCGCCATACGCTGGACACTGAACGATTAATTAAAATTTCTTATCAACACGAATTAATCGCGCGCACCGCATGTTGAATGTTGTACGCCAAATGCATGCAATCCATTGTATTCCAAATCACCACCACCACCACCACCACCATCACCCTGTCAAGCGCCCACCCCATGTTGGTTATTGTTCGCCTGATAATCAGATTTTTGATGGCAACTTTACGCGACTACTCGTAGGTAGCTACGTATGGATGAATGTGGACCATTAAGGGGCTTATAAATAATTTGTAAAATAGATGGGTTACGGGTACATACATAAATTACGTGGTAAAAAGGATTTTTCCGCCTCTCGTCAAAGTCCTGCTCGAGGCTTAGACGGAACAGAATGTAAATTGAGCTATCCCACCGTCGTCATCATCATCCTCGTCGTGGTTTAATTACACCTCTCCGACTAATCCTTCACACGCATGAAATGCTACATGACGAATTAATCAGGACCTGGTGTCATGATTGTGGTGGGCTATAAATTAGGATTGGATTAGTGGTAGTTAAAAAAGCAATGAAAAGAGTAGCTCCTCGCAAGGATAACTGAAAGTTTTGCTGTAAAAAAATTTAAGAAATCCATTATCTTGGGTTGAAGGTATGAGTATTTTTCCAATATTTCGATTACCACCTGAGATGGGGGTGGTTAGTGGCCTCCTCCGAATTCATTTATTCTTCGAACTAATGCAACACTGTTGATATACGGTTATCTAGAAGATGAAAAACAACGAATCCAACATCCAGCGTAATGGTGTGGAAACAACGGAGGATAATTGAATTCAAGAGAAAGCAGGTTGTTGGGAGGTGCATCTTGCATTACGACGTCAAGGAATCCGTTTAAAATCCTATTAAAGGCATTCGTCTGGTCTACATACCGGCCACCTGGTGTTGTTCTGGTGCTGATAGATGTGGGGAAATTTCCTTTTTAATGTGGTTTAAGTCTTGAAATTTTGCAAGCACAGTATGATACTTTAATGAAGGCGCTTCAAAGGGCTTAGTCTTTTCAATTTAAACTTATCCGCGCATCCTACACATTCGTTTCATTCAACAAACTTTTCGTGAGGCACCTGCATCTTGACCCGGGCAAACCAGTCATTCTATTTATTATTATTTATTATTTATTTATTTATATTTTTCTTTAAAAACGTTACAATAATTTAAGTGACCCGCAAATTTTGGTGGGGGCTGAGGCCCCCATTTATTGGCTTCATACAAGCTTAATCTAACTTAAAAACTAACAGAAAGACTTAAGAGCTAGTGACCAAGGAAGTGATGGAGGAGATCTTGTTTGAGACGAGGAGTGCTCAGGTGGAAATGAAAAAGGGAGAGGTTCGAGTTGACCTTTCGGAGCATTCGGGAGATAGGTTCGTTGGAGCCATAAGAGGTGCGGTGGACCGGTAGATAGAAGAGACGAGGACAACGTAGATTGCGGGGGTTGGTATTGAAGGAAATGGAGTTCAAAATGGATGCACAGTCGATGGAACCTGAGAGAAGACGATGAATGAAAAGAACGTCAGCAATATTCCTACGTTCTTCTAACGAATTCATATTTAGAAGTTTGAGGCGGTCTTGATAGGGAGGTAAGATTAAAGGGTCGTTCCATGGCAGGCCACGACGTTGAATACCCTCGATTCGGGAAACATGAACCCGGTGAAAGGGGGACCAAGCTTGACTGACATACTCAAGCAGGGGGCGAACAAAGGTAATATAGAGAGATCTGGTTACATACGGGTTGGAAAATTCCTTGGACCACCGTTTAATAAAGCCAAGTGATGAGTTGGCTTTGAGGATCATCTTATCAATATGCGAATGGAAATTAAGCTCACTGTCGAATAATATGCCAAGGTCTTGAAAAGACTGAATCAGGGGAGTTGGTTGACCATGGAGAAAATAAAGTCGGGGAGGTTGACATTTGGCTATATTAAGTTCTAGGCAGTTTTTGAGGCACCAGATTGAAAACCGATCAAGGTCTTCTTGAAGAAGGGCAGAGTCCTGGGGAGAGGAAATAGATTTAAAAAATTTTGTGTCGTCAGCGTAAAGGGAGAGGGAGGAGTGCTTAATGACACTCTCAACATCGTTGATAGTAAGAATGAAGAGAAGAGGGCCAAGATGACTGCCTTGTGGAACTCCAGATGAGACCAGGAATGGAACAGAAAGGGCGGATCTAAACCGAACACTATAATATCGGTTTACCAGGTAAGAAGAAATCCATTTCAATAAGAGAGGCTCAAAGCCGAGAGCAGACAATTTGAAGAGGATCAATTGATGAGATATCTTATCAAACGCTTTAGTGAAATCAATTGCGATAACATCGATTTCTTTGCCATTTTCTAAGGCTGAGAGTGCAAAAGACACGAATTCAACTAGATTTGTGGTAGTTGATCTACCTTTTAGAAAACCATGTTGTCGGGGTGAAATAAAAGGCTTGCATTTGAAGCTTAACGCTTCGTATAAAATGCTTTCAAAGAGTTTGGGTATATGAGAGAGTTTAGCAATGGGACGATAATTGGTAACTTCATGCTTAGATCCCTTTTTGTTATTGGGATTATAAAAGAGGTCTTCCAAATCTGGGGAAATTCACCCTGTGTAAGCGATAGACGAAAAAGATAGGAAAGGGGTAGAGACAGGTTGGAAGAGCATTTCTTAAGAAACATGGCGGGGAGTCCGTCTGGGCCAGGTATAAATTCACCTTTAAGATTTAGTAACTTTTCTTCAATAACTGCAGGATCGAAATTTTGAGTGAGAAAGGGACCAATAGAGAAATTTGGTAGATCATTGACGTAAGAGGGATCTGGTACGAAGGAGTTGTTGGCAAATGATTGCTTGAAAAATGTAGCAAAAAAGTTGGCGATGGTAGGAGGATCACATGAAGTTTTGGTTTCGAAAGCTAGGGAGGAAGGATAACCATCAGTCTTACTTTTGCAATTGACAAATTGAAAAAAGGACTTGGGGTCATTTATGAGATTGGTTTGCGCACTATTCAGGTAGCGCTGATAGAGAGAGTTACATATAGAGTTCAATGAAATGAAGATGTGTACTTAGATAATTTGAATAGTCGGAAGAAGAGTGGGTGCGAAGGAATACCGCCCATAATTTGTTTCTTTTGTTTCGTAGAGAGCGAAGTTTACGATTATACCAAGGAGGGGATGTAGAAGAAGTTTTATGGCGGGAGTAAGGCACATAAAGGGAGATGGACTTGAATATTCCTCCGTAGAAAATGGAGAGGGCAGCAACCAGAGATAGATTGGTAAACTCAAAAGAAGCACTGCTTAGATGGGTATTAATTTTACGGAAATTAGCTTTGTGAAAATTGTAAGCGAATAGAACTGAAGGGGGAGGCGATTGAAGGGGAGAGTTGTGGAAAAATGAGAGAAGAAGTGGAGGATGAAAGTTATCAATAGTTGAAAGAGATAGGGGACAACACGATACTGAGGAGTTGATGGGATCAGTTGTGAAGATAAGGTCTAATTGCCTTTCCATATAGTTGGAAACGCCACTGACTTGGCATAGACTAGAGTCTGTTAGCCGATCTAAGAATAGGCATTCCTTAGTAGAAATGGGATTGGAAGCGATGAAAAAAGATAGGTCTTCAGATGGAGTCCACTTCAGCTGAGGCAGATTAAAATCGCCGAAGATAATGACATCATCAAGCGAGTCTGATAAGTCGACCAAATTGTCAATTGCTGCAATAGCAAGTTGGTAGGATTCGATAGGTTGCGCCGGAAGAATGTAACAACACATAACGTACAAGCATCTACGAGTGAGGGTTATTTTAACCGACACAAAGTCGAGCTTAGGAGAGGATGATGTTGCAACGAGAGAGGAGTCCAAGCTGTTGTGAATAGCCAGTAGGACACCTCGACAAGGGGATTCAATCAAGGGGGGTGCGCGATCATCATCCCGAAAAACATTAAAAGAAGGAGGGAATAACTCCTGGTTTTTTATGTTGGGGATAAGATTAGTTTCGGTCAGAGCATAGATATAAAATGGGAGAGCATGAGATTGGCGGAAAACAGCGTGGGTTTTAGAACGGAGTCCTCTTACGTTCTGGTAATAGAAGGTGAGAGGGAGGTTTTTACATGACTTTTTAGGGTCGAAAAAATTTATCATGGTCAAGGCGACTGCGTTGGAGGTGTGAGACTCTTTTAGAGTGTACATAGTGGCGAAGAGCGGCAAGATCGTCTGCAACTTTTTGGGGGGGCGTATTGAAAATCTCGTGATACTTTATATAAAGTTTCCTGAGACTGGTAACGTCTGTAGGGAGGCCTTCCTGCTGGATAGAAACCATGACGCTTGTTTTTGTTTTACCCTCGTAGCACACCGAGTCGGATTTATCGTGCAGATAGGCGAGATATAGACGTATATTCTCATATATCTTTTTATCTCTAAGCCTAGAGAGCGCATAGCGACATTCGGTGGTATCGCTAGTTTGCTGCGTTAATTTAACAGTGGGTGGCGAAAATGGGTCAATAGAAGAGGGAGTGGTTAATGAGTTCGGTGTCGCAACGGCTGGTTTTTCTGAAATAGGGATTAAAATGTGAGAACTGATGAAATTGGGATACTTAGCTCCAGTTCTGAGGTCGAAATTAGGGAAAGGCGTGTGTGTTAGGGGTTGAATGGTGGGAGTTTGAGTGGCAGGAGTTTGAGTGGCAGGAGTTTGAGTTGTAGGGGTTAAGTCGAAAGAGACACGTTGACGTTGGGGCTTGACTCTGCTTTTCTTGGCTCAGTGTGCTTCTCACTTTTACCCTTATTTTTCTTCCCGATAGGTAATTCTCTACCCACTTTGCCAAGATCCCTCTTACGCCAATTCGGTTGAGGCTTTCGATGATTTTCTCATGGCTTAATGTATCAAAGGCCTTACTGAAGTCTAAGAACATGACTAGAACATGGTGGTTTTTGTTTAGACCTGCGTTAATCACTTTTGTGCGATCTCCCAGTAGTAATCCAGTGCTCTTATTTTTTTTGGAAGCCATATTGGTTTGGCTATAAAACTGTATGCTTTTCTATGAAATTTGTTAGTCTTCGTATTATTATTTCCTCCAGGCATTTTTCTACAACAGGCAGAATTGCAAGGGGCCTATAGTTCTCTATCTGGTTTTTCACTCCCCCCTTATATATAGGACGTATTATCGATGTTTTTAATAAATTCGGAACACAAGATTGACTTATACGAGTACTTTGGTTGATAATTGTTCTAATTATTGGAGTCAAAGACAAAGCATTTAGTTTGAGATCGATCGGTCTAATATTATCTGCTCCTGGTCCCTTGTCGGTTTTTAAGCAACACAACATTCCGTAAACTTCTGCTTCGCTTACCTCCTCTACATAGATTGATTTTGCGAGATGTATATTTTCATGGGAAGAGGTTTTGTGAGAGTATCTATGCACTATCTTGGATGCTTGACTAGAGAATTGTTCCGCAAATTTCTCTACTACGAGTAAGTTCGTTAGTTTCGTATTCACCGGAAAATTATTCATAATAATCTCATCGATCGATCTCTTTTTTCGCCCCATAAGTTCATTTAGCACATTCCATGTTTTTCTCCGGTCATTTTTGGAGTTCAAAAATCTTTCTTGGTAGAAGTTAGTCTTAGTTATTAGAATATTTTGTATGTATATATTTTGTATGTATAGGAAGAGAGCTTACGGGAAACATAATTTATTTTAAAAAAAAAAAAGAGAAAATACCAAAACTTGAAAACTTTCAAATGATTTTTAGCATTTTTGACACGATTTTTATGTAATAAGCGCCAAATAATAAATCACTGTCTTCTGCTTTTACTTCTTCACACTATATATTTTTTAATTGGCTGAAAAGACACTTTTTTTTAATATAAACTCCGAGCAAGATAAACCTGTCTGCTTTAGTTCGTTTCACCGTTCGAACACCGTTCTAAAAAATGATCCTGACCAAAGTCATAATAGTTGACATGGCACGTACAGCAGTTTAACAATTCCAAGGATAGTGCTACTAGTCATTCGCGTATGTGACATCTTCGGAACGACCAAAGTAGAGAAGACAATTCGAACTCTTCGTACCACTACCGGGATTGAGTGCTTAAATAGAGGACGAGCTAGTGAAGACTTTTATGTACGTTATAGAGCACCAGAAGGGCATTATTCTTCCTTTTAGATTGAATAGTGTCAGGACAAGGAAATTCAGTTTTTTTAGAGGGAAATCTGACAGCTTTTTGGGTATCCAGTGTATCCAAAGAGCGGCATATTTGATTGCAGGGAATAGAAGCAAAGTGCGTCTCTTTGACTTCTGTCATCCGGATGGTGAACTAACTCGCGATCGAATTGTGCCAGAATATAAGACCGCAAACCATCTAAAAAGCGTCGGATTGACAATGCTCTCAATCTTAATGCTTAACGCTTAATGCTTAAGTCAAAGCAAGGGTTTCGAGCCAAGGAGAAAGAGGCCAGTGGATTTCATCGCATTTAGATTGAAGTTCAATTAAGATTGAAAAACAGGAACTAACAGCGGCAATAGAAGAGAAAAGAAAGGCCAAGAAGGAGCACGAAGGTCAATGTAAATTTGTTAGACCAAGGCTTAACTTTGCAACAACTCCTATAAACAAAATTATTGCGCATGTGGTTAAACTAGATAACCATGCGTCGAACGAAATGCGACCACCGCCGTTTATGAAGACCCCGTGGTCAATTAGAAAATAGATCTAAGAACCGAAGTCACTTCAATCCTATTTGGTCTTTTGTAACATAAATTGAAGACAACTTTATTCCTTCCAAACTTCCAAACTGGCACACTTCGTGCCATAGAAATGCTTCAAGCTGTTGGTTTATTTGAAGTAGCGGACGGTTGACAGAGTCGCATGGAACTGAAGCAGGAGTTTTGTCAAGTTCTCAGATCGAAAATCTTACTCAATAAGGTCCACCATTGGTAAACACTTGGACTTGACTTCTGCCTATGGCACATCCTATCCGCCTTGAAATGTTGACAGAGGCAAAATTCTTGAGTAAACTGAATATAAACTCTGAGTTCTCCCCACATGGGATACGGACATTTTATGTCACACCGTTGTGAAAGCACAATGTCTCCCATCTTTATAAGTAGAACAGACAACTGGATATTGATCTTTATTATTGAACGATGTTGTCTTCTCGATGGTCTACAGACATGTGCCCCACTCTGTATATTACCAGTTCGGTCACTCTAAACTCATCGTGTCCCCACGATTATATCCTCATTGTCATCACCATCATCATCTATGTCATCGGTTCGAATGGAAGTAAGAGTTTCTTAGTCTGAATTGGCTTCACCACTCGCAACTGAAAAATGTTCGTACTTTCCAACGACACCCTCGTCTAGCAATTGACGTGCTGAATCGACGTTGATTCCTCTGCATTCCAGGGATGTCCTCAACAACATAGCGATCATTGGCCAACATCTTATTTACTATACATATAAGGTCCCAGTTAAAGCGGTTCTAGCTTACGAGGACCGAGTCATCCGTAAGAGTTCGCGGTGTTTCAAGCGTTGTTTGACTCCTCTCAATATTCTGCAGCAATCTCTCTCTCCTCTGGCGAGTCTCTTCCGGCTCGATCAATTCAGAGTTTCCCAGCTCCAGTAACAATTTATCTCCCATGAGGCTTGCTTTCGTAGTTGCAGTCCTGGTTATATTTAATCCCAATTGTATCGTCCTCAAGTACCTTGCCCAATCCTTATCCGCCGAACGGGCACATTTCACCGTTCCACCTGGCCGCTCGCTCTCGGTGTCCTCACAGCGTTGTTAACATATTGCACCACGTGGTCCTCGCAATACTGTTCGAACACCTTTACAGTGAACATAGAGCCCCGATATCCAGCTGTGTCCATCAAAATGTAGGGACTCCCTTTTGTGCTCGTAGTCTTCACTGCTCATAAAACGACGTTCTTCGTAAAATTGTCCACAATTACTAGAACGTACCTCTCCCTCGAGTATACGGTCCTAGGTGATTCAGATGAATGGTGTTAAATGGCAGCGGTACCCTGTCTGCACTATGCAACTCACCTTCCGGCTTTCAGGCTCTCCACCAGGACTTCAAGCTCATCTGACGAAAGTTTGCAGCTATAGAAGACTACCGGACGTGGATAGTTGTCTTTTTTGCTCCGTTGTAGGAGGATTCCGATCAAAATAGAAGACGAGGAATCAGTGTGTACTTTATGCACTGACTCCAGACTAGCGGCACATCCTTCAGCCGCTGGAATGCTCTTTCTTGCGTTTCTGTCTACTCGAAAGGATGATCTGCTTCTGTGAGGTCCTTCAATGGAATCCCGTGAAACCGAGGGTTTGCCGAACCCATGGTCTTGGAAAAGAGGCAAGTGCAACTGTCTTCGAACACTGGCTGATGTTCTTTTCAGCTCACGCGATAGTTTTCAGTAATCTTTGGAACTTCTTCAAACCCTCTTCGATTTGATCGATATCGTCAAGGTATACCAACAAATCCCCTCTTCGCAGGCATGACTTAATGATATCCATGCACGCTTGGAACTTTGCTGGGACACTGCCCAACTCATACGGCCATTGCGAAAGCCGTGAACTTCTTACTGCGTTCCTCCACTCATATTTGGTGAAAGGCAGAAGCTAGGTCTAGCGTTGTGAAGAACTCGTTCCCAGACAGAGATTCAACGACTTCCTTATCTATGGGCAGCTTCTTTTTCACGATGCAAAAGCGATCGCTGCCATCCTTCTTATCGGTGAGCAGAAAAGTTCTCACCAGATGCCCAGGTCACCCCCTGTTTCAGCATCTTGGACACCATCTATTTGATAATCTCGCTTTTAGCGAATGGTATTTTATATTGCTGGACGCAGACTGGATGGCGTCGTGAGTCGTCGTAAAAGCGCTACACTCCCAACTCGTCCGCGTTTTGTGCAAAACAGTCTCGCTTTGCATTGATAAGCTCTGCAAGCCTTTGCTTATCTCCCTTTCCTAACTGCTCCACCTCTAGATCCTCTTTTAGAAGCTCAGTGTCTCTTGACCCCCTGGGACATCCTTCAGCCACCGCTAGAACTTGTCGTGTCCTCGAAATAGAGTCTGTGATGGAGATGGATTTGTATGATTTCATCAGCTTCACCTGGGGTTGGTCCTTACTTTCAATTAACATCGGATCTGGTTGTCTTCCATCTGGTACGATCAGAACCTAGTACAAGGCTGTAAGTTTATCAACCCTCACCTCAGCAAACATCCTCCCGACGGAAGTCTGACCTTCGAAACAGCTTAAATTCCTCCGCTCTACGGTGTATTTGATTCGTCCGTCGTCCGCAATCGCTACCTTGCTTTGACTTGGATTCCATTTACGGTTGCATTCTTGATGAACTCGGTTTGTTCTTCTCTCAAAAAAAGCTGTGTTGGTCCTTTCGGATGCCCAACAGCAACCCTTAGTTCTGGTCCCACTTGTAGGCAAACAAACACTTTGCCTCATATATACAGGATCTTCATGGTGTTGCACTTCCATATCAAGCTAGCCTTCTTTCGGTCTAAGGGTGACTTTAAGCCCATGAATATGTGCATGAATGCCTAGCTATCCGTGGCCTTAACGCCTAGGCCGAACTGTTTCAATCTTCAGATCCAACCTCCAAACCTTCATTCTATCCCTTAAAATTGAAAATTTCCCCAAAGGCAGTATGGCAACGTTAAAAATAAAACTTTAAGTGAACGGAAGCTACCCGTAGCTTGCACTACAGATTTAGTTTCTCAAGCATAGTTTGCAAGAAAGTCTCGTAAATGTACTCGCTGGAAACGGTCGCACGTTTAAAAACTAATCTCATTCAACTGTGCCAGTGTACAATGGGAAATTAAATTGTACTATCCGGTTGCAAGATTCCAAGAACTTTGTCCTCCATACTAAATTCCACTGAAGTGGAAAAGAGTATTTTATTCAAAAAAAATTATCCTCAAACTTTGTGTCACAAAAAGTCATATCATTGTTCCACCGCCAGAAAGTCGGTAGCCTCCCAAAAAACTCATTTCCAATTGGCTTTTTCCGGTGGCGGTAAAAGGAATCTGAGTACTCGTATACATACCACTGCCACCACCATCCAGGAAGTTCCAATTCAAATTGCAACCTCACTTTCCTTTTATTCATTCAATTTCGAGTGACTTATGCCGATTGGATTTCTCCATGATTGCATCTTTACTTACCGTGAAGTAGTGCATGAGTGGGATACATACGAATAGTCGTAGACCACTGCAATCCCCAACTTAAAAGAGGATAGTGACGTAAAACTTTACACCACCACTTGGGGCAACTTTTTCTTCGTACAATGTTTGTGCAACTATGTGCAACAAAATCTAATTTACCGTTTACTATACGACACCAGTAGTGAAGTATAATAGAAAAAAAAAAAAAAAAAATCCCCCCCCAACCCAACGGTGAAAGGACAAACTAACTAACCAACTTACCCTACAAACCAATTCGCCGGGTTCCCTTCGGGCGTTTTAATTCGATTTCGAGTAATAAAATCCAACATTTCCACACAACAACAGCTTCTTAGATTATCTGTTGATGGGTAATAGCTGAAAAAAGGACATTTTTCGTTTTCTTTTCGTCCTTTTTTCACTTTTCACTTGTTACCCCGCCGAAGGATGGCAATATTTTGCTACTTTTACGACTGCAGCTTTATTTTGATCGGCAATACTTTAATTTTCACTTTGGCCTTAGTGAGTGTGTATGCATGTACGAGATGTAGTCGCAAGGAGCTATAGAAAAGCGTTTTTAAATCTTCATAGAGCTGCTAACTAAAGCGGCATTGATCACAATGAATTTCAATTATCTTGCACAGGATTTGCATAAGGGAGACCTAATGAGATCGCTACGGGCGGTCTATCGGTTTGCATAACAAGTTGAATGTTTTGCCAAATTTATTCGCATTTTCTCGCATTCAGTGGATGTCCTTAAATTTTATTGCCATCGATAAGGACATGAGAATGAGGGGAAAACCCATTTTAAATTAGGATTTCCTTCAAGGTTATTGGCTACCCATAGTGATGATAGGGGTTTTCTCCTAAATTTCCCAGCCGACTTACAGAAATATCCCCGACAAATAATCCTGTGAGGTTTACAGAAATGTTAATGATATTTAAATATTAGAAGTGTAATCGGATTGTCTAATCTATAAGATTGTAGTCCACGATGGGCCGCTATGTTCATGTGATGTAAGCTGGACATGTTGGGGTTCAGTGAAACAACGAGTTGGTAACAGGAGTGCTATCTTACCCTACTTTGGTAAGTTAGCTCTAGCCATGTTGGATTCTTTTTGACGTATGTAATGTATTCTACTTTGACTAGTATAGGGAACAAATATCGTCCCCACTTTTACAGAGAAATATTCAAATCCATTTCCTTTCATGTGCCCTATTCATGGCATAAAGCATCTTCAACATACTCTCCTCATTCGTCCTATCTCTCTTAAAATTCCGATCTTGCTGTTATTGAAGAAAGGTTACAAAAACTTAAATGTGAATCTCTACCCGGCCCGGATGGTCTCCCCGCCATTTTCCTTAAAAATTGCTCCTCCAACCGTTCTCTCGCCCTTTGCCATTTATTTTTGTATCTCTTACGCAGGCAATATGCCCCCAGATTTGGAAGATCTCTTTTATAATTCCATTACAGAAAAAGGGCTCAAAGAATAAAGTTACCAATTATCGTCAGATATAGATAGATTCAGAGGTTCGGTGCAAATTTTTGCACCTCATCACTGTCTTTCCATAATGATCTTGGATGGGAGATGGAAAGAGAAAGCATGCTAGAGCATCGACAAGTATTGTGACTAAGTATCTGCTACTTTTCCTGACAGACTGGTAGAATTATTTTGAATGAGTCTTGGAGTAGGGAGTCTTGGCTGGGTGCGGTGATTGCAGTGGGCGCCAGTATTCCCGACAGATGTCGCTACTCTTCACTATTCAGAAATCAATTTCTAAGAGTTTACTAAGAAAAGCCAAACAGAGTTGAGGATAACTATTGTAATTTCTGAGTGCTTAGTTGGCCATTTCGATCATACTATTTCCAACTATTTTGGAACCTTTTTTAAGCAATCATTTGCAGACAACCTCTTCGTACCTCACACCATATATTTCAAGTACCTTCCCAATTTCTCCGTTGGTTTCCGTTTGATCCAACCCTCATCGAAGAATAGTTACAAAATCTCAGTGATGAATTTTTACCCCGGCCAGACGAGCTTCCCCGCAATATTTCTAAAAAAGTGTGCTTCCAATCTTTCGCAACCCACTTTCCTCCCTATTTCATCTATCCCTCGCATAATGGGAATTCCCTCAAGTTGACCACTTTTATAATCCCGGTCCACAAAAAGCTTTCTAAGCGTTCTTACATACCCAAAATGTTCGAGAGTTTTTTATATGCTTTCAGTTCAAGTCACTTAACATATATCACCCAGTAAGCATGGATTTCTGAAAGGTAGATCAACTACTATTGTACAAACTTAGTTAAATTCGTATCCTTTGCACTTTAAGGCCTAGAAAATGACAACGAAATCGATGTTATTGCTACATGTTTTGCTAAGGCCATCGATAAAATATCTCATCAATAGATCCTTTACAAATTCTTCCCTCGGTTTTAACCCCATATTACTCATATTAAAATGGATTTCTTATTATCTGAAGAACGGCTATTATAGCGTTTGTTTTAGGTCAGCCTTCGCAACCGCGTTCTTAGGGAGACCAATGTACGTTGGTTTTGAATGTCTGCTGGCTATAAGGGCTAGGGAATAAAAAATTTTCCAGACTTCCATAAACTATCATATTAAGCGACTTAAGAACGAATCACGATATTTCAAAATATATCCATAGGAGATTGCCCGGCAGTGATCCACGTCAATGCAAGATCCTGTAGCATCAGCTTCCGTCAAGGCTCCCTACGGAGTCTGTCCGAAGTACTATGTTACAGATGTACTCGGGGACTTCAATGCCAAAATCGGAAAGGAGAACAGCTTTGTCAAAGAGGTCGGAAAATACAGCCTCATTTATACAACAAATAATGGCTTCCAACTCGCAGCCTTTGCGACACTTAGTAACATAGTGATATGTAGCACGAGGTTCCCTCACAAAAGAATCCGCAAAGCAACCTAGCTAACTCTGGATGGTCGAACCGCCAACCAAATCGACCACGACCTTATGCACGAACGTCACTCGGCAAATATTCAGAATGTTAAAACATTCAAAGCAGCAAACGTCGACTCTGACCATTACCTGGTAGCAGCCCGATTCAGAGCTCGACTGTCAAATGAAAGAAAGCTGCAACAACAACCAAAAAGGAGGTTCAACCTTGGATGCCTACGCACACCGAAAATAGCCAGGGACTACAGAAAGGGCATGGATGAAAAATTCTCCAATATGCCATTGTCTACCACAGACGTTAACAAAATGTGTGCTGCACTTCCATCAAGGAGATGGCCGAAAACCCCTTAGACGACCAATCACTCCAATGGGTGACCGTAACTCAACTGGTAGTGGACTGGCTTTCAAATCGCAAGGTTCTGTGTTCGAATTCCGACCTCGCCCGAAAGACATTAATTTTCTCAGTTAACGAAAATCAAATAAGATGAGTAGTTGACTAAAAATCAACAACAAGCCAACTTCCACTAAGAATTTGGTCTCCCGTTAAATGTTGGATGCCACCCAAGGAGCAAAATAACCACTGAGATCAAACATTTTTCTCTCTCTCTCTCTCTCTATCCAATTTTCCAAAATCTGAGGAATTGTAAGTGTAGTCATACCCACTGGAGTGTTAAGTTCGTGTACAAAAAAAAAAAAAGTCGCTTCTGGTGTCCCACAAGGCAGCCATCTGGGTCCCCTTCTTTTCATTTTAACTAAATATAAACGACATTAAGAGGATTATTTACGCGGACGACAGTTTCAGTTTTTTTTTTCAGTTTGAATGCATTTTTATTTATATACTTAATTAAATCTTACATGCTAAACAAAAAACGCTTAAAAATTAGCTTAAATAACTTACAAGTAATCTTATACTAACTTACTGGCCCCATGCGGGCACTCTAAATTAATCCTAACACTTAAACTATGTCTTTCGACGGATCTTACAGTCTATATTTATTTTTATATATAACGAAACTAAAACTAAGAAAATCAATTTTAAGTAAAAACTTAGTATATGGACATTTTATTTTTTTATAAAACTTAAACCTAAAAACCTACATACTACCTAAAAGATATATCTTAATCTACTTAACCTACTTACATCTAATATGTACATATATTTTTTTTTTTTTAAATTTTTTTTCTTTTTTTATTTGTTTTTTTTGGTTTTTTATATTTTTTTCTTACAATCTAACTTAAACCTACCTAAAACTATGTAAGCCGGCCATGGCTAAAAAAACAAAACTTAGGCTGGACCACTCTGCTTCACATGAAGCTATCTATTGCTGGAGGAGTTCGACGACGAAGCATCCTCGCCTTCATCAAGCCACCAAAATTGCTGGTGCTGCTGAGCAACATCCCTCCTGTCACGACTCCCTACCGCCCTACTGAACCGGAGACGCTCCGCACTGCCATGTGTGACGTCTCTGTCGTAGTTGAGTTGCCTATCCGCAGCTGTTCGAGCGACGTGGAAGATTAGCGGCACCGCCAATCTGTCCTGGATCAGACCTTTGCTATCTAGGTAGAGGAACGCTTCTGGAGGAATAAAGCCGTCAAGGCGAGCTCTCTCGTGATACATATAGTTGGGATAGTAAGCCCCTGAGATCAGGTTGTTCGATGAGGTCATTGCTCTCGCAATGTGCCTTCGAGTCAACTTAATAACAAAATTGTCCACTCTTATTAGGTTCGCCCTATTGTACAAGACCTCATTGGGATAGAATTTTATGTACTCAGATTCTGGTGTTCTGTATAAGCGAAGACAAGTCCTAAGACAAGCCCTCTCAAACACCCGAATCTTTTCCAATAAACTTGCTCTCACATTGAACCACACGGGACATCCAAATACAAGCATGGGCCTGATAAGGGCCATGTAGCAGATTACCTTCACCCTCGCATCGAGTTGGCTGTTATAAAACAGTCTCTTTGTAATGGCAAAAGCACCTTTGGCTCTAGCCAGAGCAGCATCTATATGTTTGTTAAAATACAGATATTGATCTAGCCAGATCCCCAGGTATCTGACTACATTTCGACAAGAAAGTGGCTGTCCATGTTGTCCGACGATAGAGAACTTTCGCCAATTCTTTCTGGTATCCCTAGAGGCCCCAGACAAAGGCGTCCTAAACAGAATGGTTTCCGATTTCTGAAAGTTGATTTTCAACTTCCAGTCATCGCAATATTGTTTAATTTTGTCGAGGTCACATTGCAAAAGTGTATTAATGACCTCAATCTTTGGACCTGATCTGTACGCAATTAAGTCGTCTGCGTACGCTATGGCATGGTGAAGTGAACCTATCAGATCACTTGTGTAAATGTTGAATAGGATCGGCGAATTTACCGCACCCTGTTGCAGACCGTTTTTAATGTTAAATGTTCCAGCAGAAGTCACATCGCCATTCTTCACGATGAACTGTCTACTGGAAAGCATATCAAAAAGAATATACAGCAGTGGTTTACTAATGCCCAACCTGTCCAGCTTGAAAAAGAGTCCTTCTAACCATACGGTATCGAAGGCCTTCTCCAAGTCAATCAGGCAGGCACCAGTGCACTGGTTCTTGATCTTGTTCCATTGGATATCAGAAACCAGTTTCGACACAGCATGAATGATAGCATGCCCCGCCTTGAAACCGAACTGATTATCCGGAACGATATGTTTGTCCTCAACCCACTTAGTCAGGACTCTATTGATCACCTTCTCGAAAACCTTACTGATGTTTGGAAGAAGACTGATCGAGCGGAGATTCGCCGGATTGGAAGTATCTTTATCCTTTTTAGGAATAGGATGTACCACCGCAGTTTTCCAATGCGCTGGATAATGTGCATTATTCATTGCATTATTAAACAGGGTGGTATAAATGTCCACCGCTTCTAGTGGGAGATGTCGAAGCACAATGTTCGGTATTTCATCGGTTCCCACTGATTTCTTACTTCTAAGCGATTCGAAAATCGTTTGGAGCTCTTCCTTCGAAATGAAAGGGGGTAGTACCCTATCGTTGGTGATGACGTTATTTGACATATTCTCGTCACTAAACTGGGTGAAGCCCGAGCTCCCGAATCGCCAATTCTCTATTTCATTTCGAAGATAGAAATTGTGTACAAGGACTCGATTTTCCAGGTCTTGGTTCAGGCCAATGATGTCATTCGCCTTGTACACTTCCTGGAAAGTCGCTCCTATAGCCTCTACCTGCTCCTGCGGATCCTCGATCACAAAGAAGTTGTCATCATCAACAGCCTCATTTGGATCTATGCCTGCTGTTACAAGTATTTGTTCGTTGTTCGTCGTTCGGGCGATTCTAAGACATGGAAGGTCGTTCTGATTATTCCTCCGGAATATTTTATTTATTTGCGGGAACATATTCGGGTTGCTGGTGTTTACAGCTCGAATTTTATTGTTCCAATACAAACTTACAGAATTTCTGTAATTTTCTTTTATTAATGTTTGAAGGTTTTTAATCGACGACTTCAGTGTCATGATCTCCGGGTTATGTCTGTCGGTAAACTGTCTATACAAGGTTTTTAGTCTTGACAACAGCCTACTTTTTTGTCGGTGCAGTGCGTCAATAGTTGCGTTGCGGAATAAGTCTTCGTCGTCAGTGTGTTGATAGCGAGGTATCGTTTTGTCCATTGTTCGTTTGATTGTCTCGTCCATTAGTCTTAGATACCTGTCAATCTCCTCGTTTGACAGATTTCTGTTGGCCGGTGGGTAGAGCGAATTCGACTAGAGTGCTCTAGTCAGTGTTCTGGTGAAGTGTGTCCAACGCACCCTACTATAATTGTAGGAATGCCTTTGAACAAACTCATCCAATTCCG
This sequence comes from Volucella zonaria, assembly GCA_963966105.1. Classification (NCBI taxonomy): domain Eukaryota; kingdom Metazoa; phylum Arthropoda; class Insecta; order Diptera; family Syrphidae; genus Volucella; species Volucella zonaria. The sequence continues at coordinate 14,655,580 of OZ014533.1, forward strand.
CAATCTCGTTGGCGACAGTTATTTCGGTGCTGAGACCGCAATGGTCACTGTCATACACGAAAGTGCGTAGACAGTTTGTAGTTTGTTGGTTAGTGCATGTCAGTTGTATTCTTGAGTCGAACAGCAGAAGATCCAAATAGGACCCCTGTCTGGGAAACGACGGACTGTCCGTCGCCTTAAGCCCGAGTCTGTACATGACATCGTGCTGACCCCACCAATCGAGTAGTAGGTTCCCTCTAGTATTTGGTAAATTATTTCCCCAATCTCTGTGTTTAGCGTTGAAGTCCCCGCCGATTATAAAATAATTCTCTCCCGATTCCAGCCTCAGAAGTCGAAAAAGCGTGTCGAGCTCTGTAATGAATAAAGTGGATTGTGATGTCTCAGGTGCAAAATGGCCAAAATGTTTTTAATTGTGTTTTTTTTAATTATTATTTCACTTGCAAAGAAGCCGAAACACTTCCGTCCTCTATCGAGGTCTATGAACGACTGTGCTGGCAAATATAAGTAATCGCCCGTGTTCAAGTAGTGAGGCACTGACAACGGTCGAATTCAAAAGCGCAAAACATCACAACACAGAATCAATGTTGTCTAACGAAGGTACAGTTGTTGACCGTACTTGGGAGAGAGTAAATCCTGCTAAATTGCGGAAGCCTTTAAACGCCCTATTGCACAGTCGCCGGCGTAAAAGGGAATCGGAGGATATCCCAGCCCCATGTGAAACTCAAAAATTGGCAGAAAAAAAGCAGCAACATTCCGCGACAAGATATAGAATTGAAATTGAGATTTTAGAGGATGAGAGAGAGCGGTACAAGTTTGAACGCGAACGAGCTGCCTTAGATCTCAAACGAGCTGCAATTGAATGTGAACGGACTAGATTGATCGGGGGCGTTCGGCCATTGAATTGCAGCGGGCCAAAAATCAACTTGCTTGCGACAAAGAGTTTCAACGCCTTCGTTTATGCACTTCAATGACACCAGTCCTCTCTCAAAAGATGCTCTCAAAAGCGTAGCGGACGGAACATATGCGGCGGATAGCACATGTGCGAATCCCGGCAGATTCCGGTGGTGGTTGCGATTCATTTTCATCTATAGCTATGTTATGGAGGACGGCACAAGCGATAATGATTGATTGCACAGTTTCAACTCTGCATCTTATGCCAGTGGCCAACATTGGAAACCGCGTTTTCCAAATGCCGTGCGATTCGTTGAATAGATTTTCAACAGCGTTTGTGACATTCAGGAAAGGCGTTGCAAGGTAGCTCGTATTTGTGTAGCTCGAATCACCAATAAGAATGAAATGTCCGAACTCGCCTTCTTCGAATCGTTTTTTTTAAGCCAGACATATTGAAAATGCGCTGATCATTAGTAGAGCCCTTTTAAAGAAGAAAACAATAAAAATTTATTTCAAATTTGTACTAATTATACGAGCACAATACCTGCCAACGATCGACGATATCGTTTATTTTTAAATTCGCAGCGGACACCGTCTGAACGTTTATGGAGAACCATCCCTTACGATTTCTGAAATTTTCCGGATCACCTGGTGACTGAATGTGGATATGTGTGCAATCTATCGCGCCAATTGTTCGAGGGAATTTGGTTTTAGCGAAAAAGTCACGTGTTGTCAGCAGTTGTTCCCTTTGCGTTTCCGGCATACGAATGAATCGTGGTGCAAGATTGGCAATAGCTCTAGGCACACGTTTTAACACATAGTGCACTGTTGTAACGCTAATCCCAATGAAATCTACAATCGCCAGTTGATTTGATCCGGGTGCATAATATCGTAAAACGATTAATAACTACGTAATTCGCCGTAGTTCACGCGATCTAGCAACAAGTAAAACAACAAGAATATAAACGCTAATTAATTCGAACAAATTCGTAATGTGTACTACCGCCTCTTGCCGTACGGCAATGAATCCGTTGTTAATTCAAGAACCATCTTTGTCGTCCATTTTGAGAGACGAAAACGATAAATAAAGGCGCTGTTGTCCCATTTGTTGAATTCAACACGTGGAAGCATCTTGTATTGCCGTCTTTCAACAGACAAATTTTCTGCGTTTTCTTCAACTTCGCTGCTCGAAGAAGATGATGGCCAATTTTTCCAGAAATAATTAGCGCGAAACATTTTTATTTATTGGCCGTACTTTAATTTTAAAGTCCGCGACTTTTTGAATTTCTGACCTCTTTACTGAAACAGCAACACTGCTCCTGTCAACAGGCATCTGTCAGTTGACTCCTGTCAAAATTTAAACTTGCTGCGTCAGTTAGTTTGTGTTTGACAGCTATTTTTATCAGACTACTCACTAATTTGAGGAGAAAATGGAAAAAAGTGAATTTCGTGTGCTTATTAAGCATTATTTCTTGCGAAAAAAAACCATTACCGAGACCAAGGCTAAGCTTGATAAATACTATGGGGACTCTGCACCATCGATTTCAATGGTAAAAAAGTGGTTTACTGAATTTCGTTGTGGCCGTACAAGCACTGAAGATGCCGAACGTCCTGGACGCCCAATTGAGGTCTCTACACCCGAAACAATCGGAAAAATTCACGATATGGTGTTGGCCGACCGAAGATTGAAAGTGCGAGAGATTGTGGAAGCCTTTCAATTTTGAATGATCACTTGGGCATGAGAAAGCTTTCCGCAAGATGGGTGCCGCGTTTGCTCACAGTCGACCACAAACGCAATCGTGTAACAACTTCACAGGAAGGTTTGGCGTTGTTTAATCGCAATATGGAGGAGTTTTTGCGCCGTTTTGTAACCGTGGACGAAACATGGATCCATCACAACACACCAGAGAACAAACAACAGTCAAAACAGTGGGTTTCTAAGGGTGAATCGGCGCCAAAGAAGGCCAAGGTGGGTTTGTCAGCCAATAAAGTTATGGCGACTGTTTTTTGGGATGCACGCGGGATGATCCACATTGACTACCTTCAAAAGGGAAGAACAATCAATGGAGAATATTATGCTAACTTATTGGACCGATTCAATGACGATTTGAAAAAAACACGACCTCATTTGGCCAAGAAAAAAGTTCTTTTCCACCAAGACAATGCAAGGGTGCACACATGTGCAGTTGCCATGGCAAAAATCCATGAATTGGGCTATGAATTGCTCCCTCATCCACCCTATTCTCCAGATTTGTCTCCGAGCGACTACTTCTTGTTCCCAAACCTGAAGAAATGGCTTGGTGGGAAAAGATTTGACTCCAATGATGAAGTCATCTCGCAAACAAAGGCCTATTTTGAGGACCTCGACAAATCATTTTTTTTTGGAAGGGATAAAAAAATTGGAGAAGCGTTGGACAAAGTGTATAGAGCTCAAGGGAGACTACGTTGAAAAATAAAATCAAAAAATCTGTGTTTTAATCCAAAAGTCTTATTGACCCGCCCTCGTAATACAATTATTTTCGACATACGATGTCAAGAGTGAACTGTCACCAACTATAGTGCATAAACAGAAATAAAATAAAATCCCAAGTTTGCTCGGATAACTTTTACTATTTCGGGGAGTTTAGGAATCAAAAGTTAATCAACTTTGGATTTTCTCAACTTTTGAATATCGTAAGTTGAGATAGTCAACTTTGAGTGAATAAAACGGCCCTTAGTAGGCCCATAAAGGGTTCACCTCTTTTTTATAAAAAAACGTTATCACCCCCAGTGGTGTCTTACATTAGTGTACTTTCAACAAAAAAACGTATTTCCTTCTCTCTAGATACCCGTGTATCTTCAGCCAATGGTTCATGTCATGGCTAGACTCAGTGTATCCACCGTACAGTATGAAACAAAGCCCCCCGTGGAGAACAGTGAGTCAACAGATCATTTGAACAAAACGTGATTTAGTTTATTTTTTTTTCTTCAGCACGAATGCTACTTTATTTAAAATTATTCTAAAATAACTTTATTTTTTTTTTTTTTTTTACATTAAAATACATAGAATTTACTTCTCATGTTTTATTTTCTTTCTGTTTATTTTACAAATAAGTTATAAACTAGAATTTCACTTGTTTTTTGCTCAGAAAATTTTACAACTAAAGTTATGATAAAATTACAGAGAGAAACACAACTCAAGAGGGTAGATAAAATCAATAACAGACAAATATAGTACTATTGCGCGAAAAGCTTTAGGTTTTTAATAATATAATTGACTCTGAATCAAACCGAAAACATTGTTAAAATAAAAATAAACAGCATGTGTGCACAATAGGAGATTCAAGGTTTCTTGCAAATACGTATTTTCATGTACAAAAATATATATAAATATATAAAAAACTATTTATCCCGTTCAGACCACCTGTGAAAAGGCAAAGTGTTTTTTTAAAATGTTCGCCTTTAAGTCCTCTAACTACTCGTTGCTACATCTCTAACAAAAATATAGTAAGAATCATTGTATAGCTAAAAATATCAATTTTGCTTATAACTGAATGTATATATGATTTTCCTTAATTTCTTTTTTTTTTTTTTAATTTTATTTAGTGCATGTAAATTCCCAAATTTTAGATTTTTTTTTTTTAATCAAGCTCTAACTAGCACTTGGTTTGTCTAACTCCTGCTCTTGTGTTATTCAAACGATTGCGTAGTAACTCTTTTGTTGGACAGTGATTCTAGAGATAAGCATTATTCACTTTTTTTTCTTTTTTTCATTTAGGGACAGATATTTAGTGTTTTCTTAAAAATTAAACAAAATTAATTCTAAATCTCAGTTTGGTTGGTAATTAGCTTCGATGTTTACTTTCCCAAATTGAGTTTGCCCATGAGATTGGCGGTGGCATTGCCAGCTGAATCGGAAACCTTGTTTGTTGTTTCATGGATTGTCTAGAAAAGATGATTTATGAGCACTAGATTAGGTAGGAGGTACAATAATATAATAAATTTCTAAATACCTTCTCAAGACCTTCACGCTTATGGTCAACGTACTGATTTGCATCGTTTAATTTCTGGTCAACAGTTTGACTGGTTGCCTTCATGGTTTCGTCGATTTTATGTTCAGTTTTATCAATGACTTGGCCTACAACTTGCTCACCGGCCTTAACACTCTTGTTGATGGCTTCATTAGCGGCCTTCTTTGTTTGATCTACAGCGTTAGCAGCAGCCTGGAAAAAGATAGAGATTTCAAAATTAATAGAGGTCCCTTTTTGTATGTAGACTGTCTAGCTCACCTTTGAAGAAGCTTCAGCAATATTTTGAGCGGCTGTTTTGGTGTTTTGTGCTGCGGCATTCACCTGATTGGTGGTGTTGTCAATAGCATGCTTGGTATTGTCAAGGGCAGCATTTGCAGTTCTAAGACCACCGTCTACAGCCTGACCAGCTTCATTAGCTAAATCAAGGGCCAATTAAAAGATTGACAATAACTTTCGATTAATAGTGATTACTTACCAGTTGAAGCAGCAAAATTGCCAACCTCAGATTTGGCCGAAGAGATTGACTGTCCTACTTTGGCGGCTTGTTCTTCTGCTAATTTTTGGGCGCTTTTGGATTTTTCTTCAGCAATTTGAGCAGCTTCATCCTTCTTCTTACTGAACAAGTTGGCGGTCTTATCGCCAAGACTCTTCAAAGAGGCTAAACGAGATGAGAAAGATATAAATGTGAAATTGCTATGTGAGGATACGTGCAAGGAATTCTAAGGAATGTCTAAAAATTTTGCCTAAGAATCATGCCTAACTCTATTCAAGCTTCGTGCAGTGTTAAAGTCTAGAAGTATTAAAGAGTTTAACTAGCCTATTTTTACTTTTAGTAAGCATTTCCTATAAGAGTTTAACGGAAATTTTTGCAATCTATAAGGTTATATCTTCACAGCCGAGAGTACTCTCTTTTTGGGCCCATTCCATAAGGGTGTAGAATTAATATAACCCGGGTTCTTGTAATTACTTAAACTTCCTATCTTAATAACAGGTCTACCTCAAGTCTCATTATTCAGAATATAAAATTGAATAAAGTCTCAGTCCTAACACAAGCCACGAACATCATTGTTGCATTTTCGTCAGCAAGAGTGTCCGACAGAAACGATCTTTGGATTAAGTCTAGGATTCATTTAAAGCAGCACAATAGATCTGTAGGTAGGTACGTAAAAGAAGCTGTTAGAAAGACCAACCCACTTAGGGATATTGGCCCCTTGTGTTGCCACGTGGATCTGTGGTCCTCCTACTCATGGAAACAGTTTGAGCTTATGATGAAGCGTAGGAGACTGTTACAAATTCACAAGACCCCTCTTCTAGGTATCAGAGTCATGCGCTTCCAGCTATCGACGTTCCCATCATCATAATGACACTACGACGGAAATTTCAAGAACGCTGATTAAATTAATGACTTTCTATGTGGAAAGACCTGTTATGGAACGATTGCATCAGAAGACAAGTGACGCAATCAAGCAGTGCAAAATTAAAATTAATAATTCCATCGATCACCGATCATCAGCTAATTCCAAGAGCAGCCATATGACACAGGCGTTTTTTTTGCGAGAGAGGAAATATAAACTTGTGTGTATCTTTCATCATGAAGAGTAAAGAGAATGTCTAGCACGATCACTGATCAAGGATCCTCGGCTTCAATAGACGACTTTTGTCGCAGATGTCCCCTAAACTTATGACGAAGAGCAATAGGGTAGCCTTCTTGACAATTTTGATATTCATCTTCACTGACAAGACTTCCAAGAACGCTTGTAACCAAATTGTATCCTATAGAGGACCGAGGAAGTCTAGCACGATCACTGATCAAGGATCCTCGGCTTCAATAGACGACATTTGTCGCAGATGTCCCTTAGATTTATGATGAAGAGCTATAGAGTAGCCTTCTTGACAATTTTGATATTCAGCTTCACTGACAAGATTTTCAAGAACGCTTGCAACCAAATTGTATCCTATAGGGGACCGAGGAAGCCTAGCACGATCACTGATCACTGAAAATTGGCTTCAATAGAAGACATTTGTCACAGATGTCCCTTAGAATTATGATGAAGAGCTATAGAGTAGCCTTTTTTACAATTTTGATATTCAGCTTCACTGACAAGACTTTCAAGAACTCTTGTAACCAAATTGTATCCTATAGAGGACCGAGGAAGTCTAGCACGATCACTGATCACGAAACATTGGCTTCAATAGAAGACATTTGTCGCAGACGTCCCTTAGATTTATGATGAAGAGCTATAGAGTAGCCTCCTTGACAATTTTGATATTCAGCTTCACTGACAAGACTTTCAAGAACGCTTGCAACCAAATTGTATCCTATAGGGGACCGAGGAAGCCTAGCACGATCACTGATCACTGAAAATTGGCTTCAATAGAAGACATTTGTCACAGATGTCCCTTAGAATTATGATGAAGAGCTATAGAGTAGCCTTTTTTACAATTTTGATATTCAGCTTCACTGACAAGACTTTCAAGAACTCTTGTAACCAAATTGTATCCTATAGAGGACCGAGGAAGTCTAGCACGATCACTGATCACGAAACATTGGCTTCAATAGAAGACATTTGTCGCAGATGTCCCTTAGATTTATGATGAAGAGCTATAGAGTAGCCTCCTTGACAATTTTGATATTCAGCTTCACTGACAAGACTTTCAAGAACGCTTGCAACCAAATTGTATCCTATAGGGGACCGAGGAAGCCTAGCACGATCACTGATCACTGAAAATTGGCTTCAATAGAAGACATTTGTCACAGATGTCCCTTAGAATTATGATGAAGAGCTATAGAGTAGCCTTTTTTACAATTTTGATATTCAGCTTCACTGACAAGACTTTCAAGAACTCTTGTAACCAAATTGTATCCTATAGAGGACCGAGGAAGTCTAGCACGATCACTGATCACGAAACATTGGCTTCAATAGAAGACATTTGTCGCAGATGTCCCTTAGATTTATGATGAAGAGCTATAGAGTAGCCTCCTTGACAATTTTGATATTCAGCTTCATTGACAAAACTTTCAAGAACGCTAGTGACCAAATGGTATCCTGCAGAGGACCGAGGAAGTCTAGCACGATCACTGATCACGGAACATTGGCTTCGATAGAAGACATTTGTCGCAGATGTCCCCTAAATTTATGATGAAGTGCAATAGAGTAGTCTTCTTGACAATTTTGATATTCAGCTTCACTGACAAGACTTTCAAGAACGCTTGTAACCAAATTGTATCCTATAGAGGACCGAGGAAGTCTAGTACGATCACTGATCACGGAACATTGGCTTCAATAGAAGACATTTGTCACAGATGTCCCTTAGATTTATGATGAAGAGCAATAGAGTAGTCTTCTTTACAATTTTGATATTCAGCTTCTTCACTGACAAGACTTTCAAGGACGATAGTGACCAAATGGTATCCTACAGAGGACCGAGGAAGTCTAGCACGATCACTGATCACGGAACATTGGCTTCGATAGAAGACATTTGTCGCAGATGTCCCCTAAATTTATGATGAAGTGCAATAGAGTAGTCTTCTTGACAATTTTGATATTCAGCTTCACTGACAAGACTTTCAAGAACGCTTGTAACCAAATTGTATCCTATAGAGGACCGAGGAAGTCTAGTACGATCACTTATCACGGAACATTGGCTTCAATAGAAGACATTTGTCACAGATGTCCCTTAGATTTATGATGAAGAGCAATAGAGTAGTCTTCTTTACAATTTTGATATTCAGCTTCACTGACAAGACTTTCAAGAATGCTTGTAACCAAATTGTATCTTATAGAGGACCGAGGAAGTCTAGCACGATCACTGATCACGAAACATTGGCTTCAATAGAAGACATTTGTCGCAGATGTCCCTTAGATTTATGATGAAGAGCAATAGAGTAGCCTTCTTTACAATTTTGATATTCAGCTTCACTGGCATGACTTTGAAGAATGCTTGTGACCAAGTTGTATCTTGTAAGGCACAGAGAAAGTCATCACGATCACTGATCAGGACACATCTTACGTATATGTATTTCTTGATGCTCTGCATCGGTGTAAAAGTTGAAAGGAATTGATGTGTCAATATTTCAACCAGCAGAGTAGAAAGAGGAACCAATTCTGGAACTGGAACTGATCATATCTCAAAAGTTTCCATCTACTCCATCGATTTCCTTTAGATAATCGTTTCCCTGGTCATCAACATGTCAACACCTCTTTGAACTCAACTTCAACTCCAGCACTAGTCTCATCGCCCACTCAATCTCCAACTACAAGGCGAAACTTTCTATATTTCTTTCGATGCAAGAAAGTCCCGCAAAAGATACGACTACAGATACAAATACAGATGCAGATACAGAAAAATAAAAATAAAAATTACCTCCAATCTCAGGGAATGGGAATGATGTATGGGCGGCAGTATGAGTACGAACGACAGCGACAACGGCTGAAATTGCGCCCACATTCGGCAACCGGTTGTACTGGTCGTCCAACGGACAGCACCAGCAGCAGTCTTTTTGTCAAATTTCCGGTTACAGGGTATTAGTATGCCAGCGAAACATTGCGCTCTCCATTAATTATGCGGCCAGTAAATAGTTTTTTTTTTCCCCCAAGAAATTCGCATATACAAAAATTGTTTATAACGCATATTGTTGAATGATATCAAAGTCCAAACAGCTGGTCGGTGGGATTGGACCAAGTTAAACGGCGCACGTACAAAAGATACATTTTTATGGATGTCTATATGTCGTAACCTTGTTCGGTTAGGCGTATCCCATAGCAGCAGCTACTGCTGGTTCTCTATTTTCAGCGACGCAATTTTGGACTCGATCGGATGACGTAGGCCGATGATGATCATCATCAAAGCGGCGATTGTCACATAAATTATTGTTCACTTTGGGGTTTTATTTTTACAACAAATGTGATGGGTTCCACTGTGAAGTGAAGGTGAAAGGGGGCGCAAATTAACAGACTGGAGATACGCTTTGATGAGTGAGATCGACAGAAGAGGAGGTGGAATTTTAAACTGGCAGTTACAACCCGCTGGAGAGACCAAATGGGTGGCACGTACTATTTTTTTTTAATGCGATCTTGGATATTTTATTCTAGGGATGACAGAAATATCCAGTTCTGCTCTAATTATTTGGTAGAGCAATGAACAGGTCAGATTTCTCAGGTGATCTTTAACGATCGCTCGATCCTCTCTTTGTATAGGGTGACCAGATAGCAATGTCATGTTTCAGCAGCTGTCAAAGTTACCAATGACATCCAGCTGTCAAAATATTCAGTAAGGTTTGCCATTTCATTGCGCGTCGTTTTGCGCTTGCCGAACGTGCGGAAATTATTAAAAATTAGCGAAACTCCGGCTCAGTTGTAAATACACCACGTGAATTTCGTCGTGAATTCGGTCGTCATCATGGCTTCAGTGTGCAGGCAATTCGTCGCACCGCGGAAAAGTTTGAGCGTGAGTACACTATTTTGGATCCTAACCCACCAAACAAATAGAGATTGGAGCGAAATGGAGAAAACATAGCCGCCGTAGCATCCAGTATCAAAGAAGACCCAGAAATGCCGATTCGGCGCCGATCAGCTGAATTTGGCATCGCCAGAGAGAGAAACGCGACTTATTTTGCGGTTGGATTTGGGCCTACATCCGTACAAGATTGTGCTGACGCAACAATTGAAGCGGATGACCATAGACTACGCCGTGAGTTCGCAAATTGCGCGCTGGAAATGTTGGCCGGAGAACCGGATGTTGGCCAAAAAATTCATCTTCTCGGACGAGTCCCATTCTTGGCTCTGCGGTTATGACAACAAGCGAACACAATCCATAAGTGAACACAATCCATAAGTATTCGGCGAAGCATCAATCCATCCACAAAAATTAACTGTGTGGCGTGTTTTATGGCATGGCGGCAGCATCGGAATTTATTTCTTTCGAAATGAGGAAGGAGATTAACCGACTTTCTATGCGACGCAACGCACTAAGTTGTGAAGTAGAAAATTTAGCAGCTGGCGAGCGTTCACCAACTGGCCGCCGCGCCGTGATCGTGCGATTTTCTCTGGGGCTACGTCAAGTTTGTAGTCTACACTAACAAGCCAACCACGTTGAACGAGCTCGGGACCAACATTTGACAAGCTATAGGAGGAATAACGCCGTACATATTGGACCGTACATATTGTCAAATACTATCGCACGATCGGTCTATTCTCAAAAATGTCATCGATCATGGTCATCCTACAAACACGTAGTTTTTAGGTTCGTAAGTTGAAAATAAGGAACTCAGTGATCACGACAAGACACTGATCGGTCTCCGATGATCAGTCGTTTTAAGAAGCCCTTAAGCCTTGACGACTTTAAATCATTATGAGCCCAAGATCTGAATAACTTAGTAATCCAAGGAGGACATTGACATTGAGCTGGCTAAGGATAGCTTTTTCAATTTAATGGCGCCATCTGTGAACTCGTGGCCGCTACATCACACTGTATTTCACAGTTGTCAGTGTCATTAAAAGGTCAATTGGAACATAATGGTTTTGCGGCTTATAATTACTTTAAAAGGACCTCCATAAGGAGTTACTAATGATTTTTTAGTTTTATCGCTTTAAAGAAGACCTGTTTGCAAGTGTGTGTTTAGAAAGTGGATGGATGTTTGCCGTTTGATCCTAGTTTGTAATGTTTCCTTAGCGATATTTTGGAAGAAACTGTTTGTTCGATAAAATTCAATTCGTTTGATTCATTTGAGGACGAAAAAGATAGGTCATGTGGCACTCTGATGTTCTCCCCGTAAAGGAGTTCAGGCGGTGTGTTTTTTGTATGCTCTTTGGTGGTAGTTCGGATACCCTAGGGAGTGCCTATGACCAGTTTACTTTGTTCCAAGAAGCTGGTATGGTATGTTACCTGTCCGTGAAATCTTTCTACCATACCATTGGCCTGTTGGTGGTAAGCTTGACTCAAATTGATCAGTGGTTACTACATTCGGTATCCCGAATCGAAGCACATGTTCGTTGTGGTACTCGTAAATCTTTGCGATTGTTTCCGTACCAATATTTCGCATTGGATAAGCCTCTGGACACCTGGAGAATCTGTCCACGATTGTGAGTAAGTATTTGAAGTCATTAGACAGAGGAAGTGAGAGGACTATGTCTAGGTGAATGTGCTGCAATCTACCTGCAGGGATTTTCGTTTGATCCGACGGCGATTTGGCATGAAATGCGAGCGCTTGCGTTCGTTTTGCGGAACACATGGCCTGTGGTTGTTCGTAGACATTTCAAACCACAAGGACTTTTCGGAAGCAGGTATGTTCAACAGATCAAGTTTCACACTGGAGTTCTTAGGCGGATGACGAGCAAATTGGACGGGTTCTTCAGCTGCGACTCGGGCTTCTTCTAATTTTTTGATTCCTGGGACGATTATTTCAAGTGAATCCGCATCTGGACGAGAAAGCGTTTCGATGACGATGTTAAACGAACCCTTGACATATGGTATATCGCTCGTGAATTGTGCTATGTAGTCCAGCTGCCGTTCTTGTCTGTCGTAAGTAATTTCTGGTCCGTAAGCAGCGAAAAATCTTGCCCCTCAATAGAATTTCTAAAATGCTGTACTGCCATGTAAATAGCTTGCAACTCCCTAGCAAATGCAGAGTATCGAGATTGTGTAGGGGACAGGTTCTTTTCAGCTCGTGGACTACTGCCCTAATGGCAATGTTAGATGCATCTGTTGTGATACCGCGTTTTGCATTTTTTTTCTGGGTGAACGAGGAATGTTGCATCAGCCAGTTGTCGTGAAAACTTTTGATCTTGGTTTACTCTTGGTTTTGTAGATAGGGGTGAAGGTACCTGGTAGGTGCGGTGTGAACCGGTGGTAATAGTGTACCCTTCCAATGAAATGTTGTGCATTTTTGATAGATTTGGATTCGGTCGCGAGACGGCTGAGTCCCGTTTTTTTAAATCCTAAAAACTGCAACGTAGATAGACCGAACGTACATTTGGAGGCTTTGATGCGAAGGCCGAAATCCGAAAGCCGTTGGAACAGACATTTGAAATGGCTTTCACATAGGCAAACACATACTTTAGGGTCCTCGTGACTTGATGCATAAGCCGTTGAAAGGTTTGGGCTGCATTTCGTAACCCAAATGGCTGAAGGAGGTGGTCACTGCTGTTTGGAGGATGTCTTCCTGCGTCATTGGTGATAAGTGCGAATCAGGTCTATTTTCGAGAGAACTGTGAATTCGTGAAGGATGGTAGTGAATTCGTTTATGTTTGTGTGGGTATCGGTACGGTACATACGGTAGTCGCCACAAGGTTCCCCAGCCATTTGCTTCTCGTTTAGGAGCCATATGCAACGGAGAAGGACATGGCGATGAAGATGGCCGACAAATCCCTATTTGGACCATGTAGTTGAATTCGTCCCTTGCGATTCTTAGTTTGCTGTTATTTAAGCGTCTCAGGCGAGAGTGTGGCAGAGGACTTTTTGTTAAGATGTGATGCACTACCGTGTGTTTGACGAGAAAGTTGAAATCAGGTAGTTCCAGATAAGGAAAGTCTACTAAAAGCTGTCTACTTAAAGTCTGCTCTACCGCGAAGAATCGTGGGCTTGTCATAATTTGTTGACATGGTATGCCAGTAACCATTATGTTCGTCAGAGGGTTAGAGGGTCAGAAAGTCTTGATTTTTTCACATCTGTTATAAGACTAGTTTTTCGTAAGATGTCCGCGCCGATAATTAGTTTAGTGACCGATGCGATCAAGAAGATGTGGCTAAACACCCGCCTGAACCCAAGACCTGTACGTAGAAATTTTGTACCGAATGGACGAACCCGATACGGGATTAGCTGAGTCGTCGGAACCGGAATCTATTTAAAAGGTTATACCTGAAATTGGGTCTTCAATAAAAAGACGGTATTGCAAGTTGTTGTTACTGCTGATTGGGATGCACAATGGTTTGCTGGATTTCTGCGCATTCTTTCTCCTTTTCTAGAACGAAATCTATTGCGTTGGGAGTTTGCGGAAGAATGTGACATAGTTGAAATTCGGGACCGCGAATTATTGAATTATTGAGAAGTGAAAGAGGCATTGCGCAGGTTTTTCGAGTGGATCCCCAATGACTATACCACAATATATCGAGTTTCAAGCGTAGTTAAGCAGCTATGTGGTATCTGATTCGAGAAGGAATACTTGGATCTGCCTATGTACACTCATTTCCCTGGGTGTATTTCAGCCTCAAATCTCCTAAAAATCGACCCAAATATGATCAGTGAGAAAAATCTCAAATGGGCAGCTAGCAGTCTCGAACAACGTATCTTCCCCGCACAAATGCAGAAAGTTTTTCAGGATGTCAGCGATACACAGTAATCCTATATAGCTCTCGGTACAACATCTAGTGCCAAGCAAAACCAACTTTATACTGCGAAAAATCTCAGACCCATCAATCTGTTATCCTACCTGCTATAGACCCTCGAGGAAATTTTTATTCTTCTCATCAAATGTAGTCTCAATCATAGAAGGCTTTTGAAACACTCAGAAAGGTAAATTACACAAAATGCAATCTCTCCCAAAGAATAGTGGACAACCTTTCAACAACGTCAATACGCCCTCGATCAAGAACTGGACATAAATGAGTCGATCTGAAGCTTGAACCACTTCACTCTAAAGGAATGCAACCTTCGGTCTTCACATTCTCTTAGTCTTCAATGGCCTTCTTACCAAGTAAGATGATTCAAGATGTGGCATGGTAGCTCATGCAGACGACGTCAATTTTTAAGTGTTGAGCAATTATCCAAAAGGGCATACCCTGGTCTTGGACACCCAGCTGTGGCCTTAGTGTAAATTGAGCCAAGACAGAGCTGGTCCTCTTCGAAATAAGAATCAAGATCATCCTGAGTTTTTCGAGGAGTGCCAGATATCCAGGTCTCGTCCTAGACAGCAAATCAAGGTGGGAATAAAATATTACGGAGCGAAATGAAACAAAAAAAAGCTCAAGTTGCCATCTACTCATCCGAGAGGGATGTGGACACTGAAGGTGAGATCTACTACCCACAGTTATGCGCCGGTTCTACACGACAGAACCTCAAATGAAAAAACTCAAAGAGTTGCCTATGTAAGCATCACTGGCAAGTACAAAACCTCTACACGCAGCTCTTTCTGAGCATATAGATTGCAATTTATTCGACTATTAGATTAAAAGACACTCAGCACTGAAAAGAGTTAAATCTGGGGCATGCCAGTCTACGCATACTGCGTCACAATCTCACCAACCAACTGACCTTCAATAAAACGATACAGACTGTACCGTCTTCCCAGTCGATGTTTCAACTTTCCATAAGGCCTTGGGGCAGAAGGAACACTATATCAACGTTCGGTATTGCAATAAACATAAACGTTCAAGCAATCATCTGATCCTTAACTCGGGACACCATAAATCCGAGAGTGATTAAAGACTGCGGTACAACTCCGGGTTGTAGAACAATCGGATGTCCACATGATCTCGACGAAGTGAGGATAGGCATTTCTCTAAACCAAAGTCCACCAAAGTCCACCAAAGTCCACCAAAGTCGTCAGTTCTGAAGGCCTAGCTGTCGAGCTGTTAAGGAAGGCGGGAGATGGCTTTATGAAGAGCGTGCACTAAATCATCTAACTAAGATACGGTCGGACGGAATGGAATCTTTACATTGTACAATCTGTCCGATCAAGAAGAAAGAAGACCCTCTGGGCTAATTATAAAAGTATCGGATCCCTCAACATCGTCTATAAGATCTTCGCTGTCGTACTTCTTAAAGCCTTTTATCAAATGATTGATCCTTATCAAGCCTAGAAAATCTATCCTCGGCCAGATTTTTACATGACCTTAAAAGTTCCTCGATGTCGGCTTTAAGGCCATCTATGGCAGCGTGTGTTGAAGCCGTTTCCGGTTTTGGCAACCCTTTTAAACTTGTCCGACTCTGTAGAATGACCTTGCTTCTTTGATGTTTGGGATAAGGAGATCCATTGTACGAATACTTGAGTATTGTACGAAGCCTGCAAATGAACGCCAGAGATACAACCGTCCAAAAGTTTGTTCTTTTACTAGCTTACAAACGAATATGTGGATGACATAGACATTATCGGCAAAACACAGCGAGCCGTTTGTGAAGCTTTTGCAAGTATTGAAGCATCAGCAAATATAGGGCTAGTGGTAAGTGAAGGAAAAGCAATGTCCATTTTGCCATCTAGATAGAACAACATAGCTTCGAGGTAGTCAAGGACTATATCAACCTATTCTTCGTAGTTAACATATTCGTCGACGCTTTTGCCAATCACTTACATACTCTTAGTTTAGAGGGCTAAAGACAATTGCATAGCAGACCGCTCTCCCGGACAGTCTTTGTCAAAAAATGGTTAAGGATGGGCTTTTTCGTTTCGAGAAAAAAGTGCTTTGAGTGACCTAACAAACAACTGTAAAGCCAATAGCAAGGTGTACTAGGCTAAACGAGTAAGAATTCATCGCCTTAGATCTCTGGAACTTCTACAGCAGATGGACACCCAATGGACCAGCACCCCAGATAGGAAAGTATTCAAATCCATCAAACGTGTGTGGCAGAAGAGCGCAGGCCACGGGTGGGGCTTACAAGTGGATAAGGACGTATCATGTCTTTTTGCGTACTTCTTCCTTCAATCCAACTTCTCTGCAAAGCACTCCCGGTTATGCCACTGGATCATCCCACCTACATACGTAGCTCGTGCGACACCCGACAATTTTCGAATAATTCACACCAAAATTCATCCGATAATTAATCTCAAAGTCTAACTAATTACGTGTTCAAGTATAGTATCTAGCCTTAAGTTTTCGTTCTCTGTTACTAAGAACAATCTATTATTTGAGTTTCAGTATCTGTGCGAAACAAATTGAGCAAATGACATCATTTCCTTCATTTCCTCCAACAGAAATTCTTCTTCTGAAATCAGCTTCTGCAGCAATACCTCTCGTCATTTCTATAAGCTCTAAGAAGACTCGTCATCGCAACACTTCATCTGAAGGCTGTAGCAGCCGATAAATACGTTTTGAATTTTTCAATTTGAAAAATCTAAAGCTCTCATGTAAATTATTCGAAACTATGCAAACTATTTGAAGGCAGGAGGGGCAGGGTAATGGGTAAATGAGTGAATGCCTTGGCCGTTGATGTACTCGTACTTTGCTTTGGGTTCCACCATACACGGCGAATGCGAAACATTTTTACTAGATGACATCATCGCCCGCTCACACAGACGTACAACGGCCGGATGGTTGTAGCAACATTTGTTGTGAGTGATGCTTTTTATTAAAAAAAAAAAAAAAATATTTTTAGTTAGCATGAGGTGGTGTTAGACAATTGGAGGCGCTTGGTTCAGAGCTTGTTTACGACAAAGTGGTTGGGGGAGCGCATAGTCTTATAATCAACTTTGCCGGGGGGAATTTCTAACGTTGGGAGGCGTTTGGAATATTTTAACTGCATTAAAATTCTGAGAATTTCAATGAGAAAATTCAAAATTCTACGCCTTTTACAATCCTCGTAATATTAGCTTTCTGATGCTTTCTACGAAACCGTTCAAAGTCGGTTGCTTTATTGAAAAGAGGAAATCTTTCAGTAAGCGATGAAATATGTGTAACTTCCCTCCCACCGGGTTGATTGGCAGTACATCCTGACAATTCAATTTTGTAACACATTTTCGTTAGTTTGAGTCTGTATTTCACAGAAACCTCGGCCAATATTGCGCCTCTTAAAGCCAGCTGGAAGCTGATTTTGCCACCGATCTACAGGGATTCGTAAAGATTTTTAAACAGCTTTTCCCACAGCTGCTCAATTAAAATTAGGAAGAGACCTGTTGAGACGCAAAGAATACTCGCCTCCTCGTAATCGAGAAATAAGTTGGCATACCAATAAGGAGACTTTGAAGCAACAAGCTACAACCTGTGGAGATAATTAAAGTGAGAAGTCATTCTTTGAGGACAGGCATAAATCAAATCATCAATCGTGCATGTGAAGTTGTAGGCATGCTCGGTGACCGGAATATCAATTTTATTCCCCCATATGTCTCAAATGCAACCTGCATGGCGGTTGATTGGGAAACTGCTGACTGTCTTATAAATTCGATTGGGCCAGCAGCGCAATAATCACGTTCGTAACGTAGTGCTTACCTTACCTCGCAGTGGGGGTCCCCAGTAGCAGTATGAATAAACCCATGAGTAAACCCATAATACAAGCCTACGCCGTCACGGGGCTCACAACTCTATACGGAAGAGACTAAACAGATATGATTCACTGTTGACCGTTGAAAACGACCTTCGGGTCTGCATGCGCAATGTTCGGATCTTTGACAGACCACGTGCAGCCGAGCAATTAACAGAGGCCCCACTATCACGCAGATATAACTGCCATCCAGGCAGTGCGTTGAGATTGGCCATACATAAGGAAGATGAAAGGCTGTGATATATACAATACTATGGTGATTGCCATATAGAAAAGAAGTAGCCCTTATTCAGCAAGAAGTCTTAAGCTTCTTACACATGAGCGAGCATCTTATGGCAATCCCCATCATGGCTAAATTCGCTAACATAAACCTAATACGCGTTTTTACGAGCTCCTCGACAAGACGTATACGCAATGTCCGAAGGTGGAGGATATCTTTGGTAGGACAGTTGGTAAACATGGCCTACATGACACTACGTCTTGCAACGGACTTAGGCTTATTGACTTTGCAGCCGGACGAAATATCACTATAGCAAGCACAAAGTTTCCTCATCTCAATATACGCAATGGGACATGGTGGTCTCCGGGTCATGCAACGCCAAATCAAATCGATCAATTTGCGATAGGCGTTAGGCATTCCTCCTGTATTCTAAACAACACTGATTTGAATCACCACTATGTCGAAGTCTCTCAACAACTCCCATGCCGCCAGGATCAAGTACCAGTGGCAACGCTGCCAACGTGCCATCGGAGACCTCGCAACTGATGTTCTAGATTTCACCCGATCACCTCCAACAAATCCCCAGCGGGGCTGCAACGAAGAACGAGGCAGGACGAACATAGGCTTCTCCAGAAGAAGAAAAAAGAGAATGAGAACCGGGCGATCGAAGATATTGGGAGGTTGTACTCCAGGAAGTAAAAAGAACGTGTCAATTCAAGAAGACCTATTCAAGAAGACCTATGGAGATGAAGGCGGAAACCTTTTGAAAAAAATTTTCTGCAGACTGTATAACGGCGAAGATCATTCAACTTCGATGGTGATACCGAAAACTTCCGTCCACCTGACCAGAAGCAATATCTAAGCTAGAATACAACAAATCAGCTGGACCTGACGGCTTACGAGCTGAGGTATTCAAAGCTACTGGAAATGACTTTGTGGAGAGCATGCACCAACTCATTTCTCAGATCTGGTGAGAAGAGTGTATGCCTATTGAATGGAATCTCAGCACGGTATTCCTGATTCACAAAAAAGGGAGACCCCTTCAACTGTGTGAACTATAGAGGTATAAGTCTCCTCATCATCGGACACAAGATTTTATCTGCCATGCTGTGTGAATGTCTGAAGCCCTTCGCCAAAAACCTAATTGGTCCCTATCAGTGCGGTTTCAGACTAGGAAGGGCCACAATCTATCAAATCTACACACTCCGGCAGGTGTTGGAAAAAAAACTCAAGAAGACCAAATCGATGCCCACCATCTTTTCATCGATTTTAAGGCCACATATGGCAGCATTTATAGAGAAGAGCTGTATAGAGCCATGTCTAGTGAAGATGGCGAATGCTCGCTGCTCTGTCAAAGTCGGTAAGGACTTAGCCGAGACCGAGCGAACACTGGAGGTACAATCTTTCAAAAGTCTGTGCAACTCCTAGCGAACCCCGATGTTATCGACATAATTGATAGAACTGAGCGGGCTGCCACCGGTGCGTTCGCTGGTATTAAAACGGAAGCTACCAGAATGGCTTTAGTAGTGAATGAGGGAGAAACCAAGTTTATGCTGTCAACAAGAAAGTACACACAACATCGATGAATCGGTGACAGAAAGTCACAGTAAAAAGCAATAATTTCGAGGTAGTAAATGGCTTTGTCTACTTTGGATCTGTTATGAGTTTCGCCAACAACAGAAATAATTCGAAGAATCGCTCTTGCCAATCACTGTTTTTTTGGGCTTCGATGGCAGTTGAGTAGTTAGGCCCTATCCCAAAAAACTAAAGAGACTCTATATAAGACCTGGAGCATCCCAGTCGTGTCGAGAGAAAAATCCTTCGAAAAATATTCGGTCCCGTTTGAGTTAACGGACTTTGGAAGAGAGGATTCGGCGACGAGCTATACGATCTGTACAGCGACATCCACCTAGTCAGGCGCATCAATCGCGTGGGATGAAAGAAGATAGAAGAGCTACCTGCTTTCAAACCTCACCAAAGCCAGAGGACAACCCTGCATCGGAGATGTAGGAACAAGATGAATCTAACTTCACAGGTCAATCATTGAATTGTTGCTCACAAAACACCAAATTGGTGATTTCTTCTTCAATGTTGGCTTTCAAGACTTGCAAGGTTTGTGGTTTTTTGCGGTAAACGGGAAATTTCAAAAAGCCCCAACGAAAGAATTCTGGCGCCGTAAGATCTGGCGATCTGGTCGGCCAGCTCAGATCGCCAAAACGGCCTTTAAATTGGTGATTCAAAATCTCCATCGCTGCCCGAGCTGTGTAAAAGGTTGCTCCGTCTTGCTGGAACCAACAATGCTCGAGACCTAATTCAGCAACTTGCAGCGAAAAAAAACTTGTTTAACATCTGTCTATAACGCTCACCAGTTACGGCAAATGCCGCCCCAGCAGTCACTTTATATGGATTCTCCGTGCGCCAGAAACGCGAGTTTTGTTTATTCGCATAACCACTTAAGTAAAAATGGACTTCGTCGCTCATTATGATTTTGGATACGTAAGCATGGGGGTAAGTTAACCTCACTTGACGGGGCAATAGTAATGCCATAATGTTGATGTGGCATAATTTTCGCAAATGGCGTCAAGTGTCATTATACTTTGACAATAATGTTGTAGACAAATATAGAATTAGTTCCCAATGCGGAATTTCGCAGCGCGAATTTCATCCTGCACCATGTGGGCAAACAATTCAACGTTTGGCTGAGCGTGTCGTCTAAACTGGGTCCACTAGAGATGTCGCCAGAAGTGTCCGGCTCCGTATTGCTCGTTCGACCGAGAATACCACTGCTGCGGTCGAGGACATCCGAGAGAGTTTACAAACATCGACGAGACAACGATGCACACAATTTGGCATGAGCAGACGTTCGTTGCGTCGAATTTTGGTGAAAGACCTGATGATGTCCCCTTGCAAAGTGCAAACCGTTCATCAATTGCTGCCGGCTGACTACCTTGTATAAGGCAGCAGCTCAGCGCCACAGCGGCTGTTATGACGACAAAAGGACACCTATGCCCACCTTCAACCTACAGCAAATTCACATGAATCCCAGGCTACTTTTTGCCAGAAGAATGTCTACCAAAATTCTCGACAGAAATGAGCCGATGATTCTGGCTGGATGAATGCGGTATCTTCCAAGCCGAACAAATGCGATTAGCAAGCTGTAGCGACTATTACTGAGAATGATATTGCCGAGAGGTCAATTGCTGCCTACTCTGACAACCAGGTATTTGTTTGGACTCTGCATAATCAGGAGAAAGCTGTCGGAATGCCCTCAATGAAATATCGAGCTCCAATATGATGGCCTTATCTTGTGTACAAGAGCACATAAGCCTACCAGCAAACGAAAGATCTGATAATTTGGCGAGTATAGGCCAGACACTGTAGGTATAATTTATAGGCTCCTTCAAAGTAATCTCAAAGTTGGTCGCAACGCTCATCGTACAGGAGGTCATCAGTCGCACTGATCCAATTTGACACGAAAGAGGTGCCTCTCTGGAATCATTACAGCGCACTGGATCATAGGCTCCTATGCTGAATGGATGTGCACCAAAGACTTCCGCAAAAGCTACAGGGGCGAAGATTAAGATTATGTCAAGAGGAATGGATAGTTACTTCTTCTAAGGGCTGGAGGACTAATGTCATGTTGAGCTAAAGAACATCCTGACATTCAAATCAGTATATGGTTGGTTCCGATCTAGCGGCTTCCTTTACGAGGGACAATAAAGAGTGTTTAAGTGTGCAGCAACATTAAGACATCCGTTGATCCAGCTAATAAGTTAGTATGATGTACAACTCCTCGAAATTTGATACACGCTTGTGTGCTTGTGGTATTTAATCAATCTGATAATCGATGGCCAAAGCGGAAGCGGAACATTTCTAACAATTCATGACAACGCTTATATTAGTGAGATCGTAACAAAGGAGCTGGATAGAACAATAATTCAGCTTTTTGTTGCCACACCAATTGATGAACGGTGAAACCCTCCTGATTTACAAGCCTTCCAGCACCTCTCCCAGAGTCGTAATAAACTATTTTTGTAATAATTTCAAAAACTGTCAATGAAAACACCTGGTCTGGTTGAAAATTTTCCCCAATACCAGCCTGCGATACACGTATGGGTGGCTAGGATCGATGGACATGAATTTTTTTTTGTTTAATTAAGCTCGCTGAGCACGTTTCTCAGATGAGAGAACGTGTCATACAGCAAATTTCTACAATTTTCCATCAGTCACTGTCGTCGTTAACCACCTAAACCATCACTATTACATCACACCACTACAAGTGCACCACTTTTATCAACATCATCACCGAGCGAGCAACCTTTCCCAACTTCCGCAGCAGCTCATCAATTTGAGTCGCGTTCTATATTGTGCTCTGTGAAGACTCAATGTGCTAACCAACCTTTCTGCATTGTTGTGAAGCGCTGTTGGGCTGACTTCTTTTCTGAATCAGCTGATGACTATCAATTTACAAAACAAAACACACACACACACACACAACAAGCAACAATCATTAATTTTTGAAAAGAGTGGTGTTAGTGTGCGTGTTAGGAGGTTTTAACCTTGAGCCAGGTGGATGACATCATACAAGAAGCCTCTCGATGTGTTGCTGGTTGTTTAGTGGACTAGAATTCTGGTTTGTGTCGTTATTTTCTCGCTACATGGATTGGAATCGTCAATCGTCACAGTGGTGGTAGTCAGAGATGGCTTTAGTCACTGTGTGGTAGGATGGAAAATCAGCTTACAGTGGGAGGGCAGGAGGTAGAACATGCAAGCGAAACTGTATACCCATTAAGTTGGTTCTACTGGTCACGGGAGCGGATAGAATTACGTTTTTTTCTCGATTTTTTTTTTTTTTTTTTATATTCATGTGGTTATTCGTATTGTTCTATTTTTACGCGTCTCACTGTGAAACTTATTGCGCATTTGGCTTTACAACTGAACAATAATGAAAATTAATTTGAACGCTGTTTTGATTTCCCTTTATTTAGGAGCATGCTCTGATCGCGTGCATTCCAAAGGTGTAGGGCTTCGTGTTTCTCTTTCTTCTGTTTTGTTTTTTTTTTTGGAACCTTAACAGCCCTTTGTACGTGTATTTAAACTCTAATGACTCTGACTTCATTGTGCCTAATCATGCAATTTAGCGGTCAAGGTGGTGCATAGACATTTTAGTGAACTGACGTGTCGCTGTCAAAAAAAAATGACAGCAATTGCTAATGACATTTGCCAGTAGGTATTTAGGAATATTCAACATTAGGTAATTTGTTTGAACCCAAACTGGATTGGGTCAACATAGGTATAAAGGTGTGCTCTGCTATTTATACAAGAAGTGCATGGTTGGGAACATGTGATAAAAGGGTAAGTCAAAGGAGTGTATCTGTTAGGGCAATCCTGCTGACAGGCACATGGGACCTTGGCAGATATCTTGGAAACTACCTTCGGACTAGACATTTTTAGAACACGACATTTGTACTTTTCAGTCGTTGACCTCTGGCGGCCTTTAAGGAGATGTGCAATTGGATTTCAGCCAACACCAAAGCTTTTAATTCTTTCGACCCTGTTTATATTTTAACTCTCATTTTGTCGAGTTTTTGATTCAACGAATCAGAAAACATCTTTTCAGGTTCTGCTTTCCTCTTTATTCTGTGTCCACTTTGAGAGCTGAGCTCCATGGAGTGAGTTCTAGAAAACACAATCATCTCTAAGTGAATAGAAGAATTATCAGCACCAGGCTACGGGGATACTCAATTCGGAGACATGTCAGTCGAGGCACATCTTAAAATGGTTTTCTCTTTCTCCTTTTTAGAACTTGGTAGTCAATGAGGTCCTTAAGTGTGTAAGGTGTTATCTTGTGCGAAGATATTACGATGAGGACTACTGTGACAAACACCTAGATATATCTAAAGACCTAAAGCAAAGAGCTCTAAACAAACTCTCTGAATTGAATCAGTCCGTAAAGCTAGGACACCAAATTTTCGGCAGAGGCCGGATGACACTATTCACATAAGAAAGTTACTCATTGGCTGGCAGTTTGGTCGTTAGGACTATAAACAAGCAGAACAATGGTTTAACGATAGGAAAGGTGCAAAGGTTAGCCTCAGCCTCAGCGGTGCTGTAGGATATACCACCAATACTACGCTGGACATACTTTTGTACTCCATTCCTCTGGATATCTATAGGAAGCAGATGCCCGCCTGCACTGCCAGTCGCCTAGAAACTAACGTTCAGTAGATCCGTCTCAAATCAAATGAACTCTGTACTGGTACTGTGTTTCCGAGTGCATAAACCATGCGAAGGAAGATTCCGCTAGAAACCCGTATTCCACGCCATAGAAGCGCATTTCATTCAGAAATTTAGGCAATTTTAGCGGATCTCTCTTGACCCGAAGAGAAATGAGATATCCACTAATTTGCATCGATAACCAAGCAGCCATTAACAACTGATTTAGCCAAATAGCTTCTAACCTATATTTCTTGGATACCTGTATATTTATGCACTCAAATAGGAATGCCACTCGCTACCTGCAAATTCATGCTCAAACTGGATGAGTAAAATGAGTCCAATTACAGGTGGACAAAAGACTCAGGCCAGATCAGAAACGTGCTTTAGCATCCTACCAATTCTTGGTTCCTTCTGGCCTTCCCTGTTTAGTAATGAGGACAGTGAAATCGTTTGATATCATAAAGGGGCTTTTCTGGCCTAAGTGATCCTTGATCTAACTTAACCTTCTTCAGAAAATGATCAATCGAAGCGACTGCTTCGTAAATGGACAAGAAATTCCAGCAAACTCTTTCCTAATTTATTCATCCAAAATTTGTCGGCTGCATATGTAGAGAACCGCCTGAGTTATGCACAATTTTTCTTGCTTTTAAAACTTCCCCAAGAGGAACACAAGACTACCTTCCTCGTAAACAGCTCATGGTTTGCCAACAAAGCTTTGGCAAACAATAAGAATATCGATGTACACCATTAGGAGGAGGGCTATCTGCAATTACCTTCCTCTGGAAATAAAATGTTGGTAGTTGGGTGCGGTAGAAATAGCGAAGGAATTGTCAACTTGGTAATGCCCAGTATTTCAACAGTTTTCACGCACCAATTGCGCTTATTTTACCTCCATGTAGTAGCCATCGATATCCATCCGGACTCGACTTGCCAAACTTATAAGCGCCAGTAACTGACCAGCAGACAAAAATCGCAGCATTATAAACGGGACTGCGGATCGGATGAGTTCCTCAGATGAAATCAATGGTGAAGTAAAATCCCGAAATAAATCAAGTAAGACCTTATCCGGGCTACTCCGACATATTTGGAGCTCAGGCCGGTGAGGATTTCCGAGACAAAGTCAGGATCTTAGAAAATAAATGGTGTCGGATGAGCCGTTAATAGACCAACGGCAGGGCTCAAATCCTCGAACGAGTTTGGGGGTCTAACCGACCCCTCGTTCTAGGGGTACCTACAATGGAACTAGCCTTCCAACCAGGAAGTAACTGCTATAGGAAAAAACGAACCTCTGCTGTTGACAACTTTGCAAACGAAACAAGGACAACGAACTTTGGATATGTACGTGGAATTGTTGGCCCCTTAATAGGCCACGTGCGCCCGAACAACTCTCGAAGGCCCTGGACTTCTGCAAAGGAGATGTTACTGCCATACAAGGAATACCATGGGATGGGCCGGACAGAGAGAGAATGAAAAACTACGACACCAACTACGGCGATTGCTATTGACAGCAAAAGCAGCCAATGGATGCTGATTCGTTGTTAGGCAAGAAGTTTTGAATATGCGGCAAGTTAATGAGCGCCCCCCAACAATCCGTATTAAGACTAAATTCGCCAACATTAGCCTTATATGGACGTACGCCCCCATAAAGCAGAAATATGACGACACCGAAGATAGTTTCTACGAGCTCTTAGACAAGACCTACGAACAGTGCCCTAGCTATGACAATAAAAATACCCTCGACGACTTTAATGCAAAGTTTGGAGAATAGAGCTTCTTTGCTAGTTCTGTCGGAAGGTATAGCCTGCACGACACCCTCAATAACGGATTAAGGCTAATCAAATTTACGGCGGGGCGAAATATTGTATTGCTAGCACACGGTTCCTACATCTCAATATCCACAAGGAGACTAGGAGAACTCCTGCTCAATAAGCCGTCAACCAGATTGACCACATTGCAATCGGAGCAAGGCAGTCCTCCAGTATTACGGATGTCCGGACATTCCCAGGGACTAAAATCGACTCAGACCATTACCTTGTTGTAGCCAAAGCACGGTTGCGGGTATGACGAACATCACAAAGACATGGCAAGAGATGGCCAAATTCATTTCCGATCAAGTCTTCTTGAATCTCTTAAGAAGTTCTATGCTTCAACATCAAGTATCGAAGACCAGTGGCAACATTGCCAAAAAGCTATCAGAGATGCCGCCTCTGATGTGCTGGATTTCACTCGGCCGACACAGCGAAACATCTGGTTTGACGACGAGTGCCGGCAAGTAAATGCAGCTAAGCAAGATGCATACAAAACGACGCTGCATAGAAGGACTAGACCTGCTCACGAGCTCTACAAGTAGAAGAGGAGGGGCGAACGCCCGTTTCTCAGAAAGAAAAAGAAGGAGCATGAGAATTGGTCGAGGAAATTAAGAAATGCTACTCCAGAAATGAGATTCAGAAGTTTTACCAAAAGCTAAAAAGAACATGCGAGGCATGTAGAGACAAACAATGGAACATAGTAGTAAAGTCGCTGTCAGTGCTGAGGATTTGAAAAGAGTATTTCTATAGACCGTATAACGACGATGATGAACCAAATAATGCTGTCGCGCAGAATGCATCTTTCAACTTGGACGATGTAAGCCAACAATTCCGTCCACCCGGCCTGGAAGAAGTAAAGATAGCCATTTCTAAGCTCAAGTCCAACAAAGCTGCTGAGGCGGACGGCCTGACAGTCGATTTTCTTCAAAGCGGCAGGCGATGACTTGGTAAGGAGCATACACCAATTCATCTGTAAAATATGGTCGGACGAAAGTATGACCGATGAATGTCCGATCTTTAAGAAACGAGTCTCTTTGAACTACGCCAACTACAAAGGCATCAATCTTCTTAACATCGACTACAAGATCCTATCTGTCATGTTATGTGAACAGCCTGACACACCCATATCGGTGTGGCATTAAACCAGGAAAGTCGCCCACGACCAAGTATTCACACTACGGCAGATTATTGAAACACCCATGAGCTAGAAACCGATGCGCACTACCTATTCATCTATAGATACGAGCTATACCGAGCAATGTCTAGTTGCTCATCCGCTTGTGCAGGGTGACGATGGAGAATGCATGCTGATCCATCAAACTCGGTAAAGAACTCACTGAGCCCTTTGATATTAAGAAAGGCGATGCACTGTCATTCGATTTATTTAACACCATTCTTGAAAGCATAGTGCGAAACTCATGCGCCGACACAGGAAGCACAATCTTTCAAAAGTCTGTCCAATTACTCGCATACGCCAATGAAGAAACTGACATAATCGGAAGAAAGCAGCGTGACATCGGGAGTATTGTGACGGAAGCGGCGAAAAAGGGTTTAACGATAGATGAGGGTAAGACCGAGTAAGGACACCCAATACCCACGTCTTGGACAGAACGTCACCCTCGACAGATATAACTTTGACGTAGTCAAGGACTTGGTGTACTTAAGCTCCGATATCAATTCATCATTCGAAGAATAACTCTTGCCAATTGCTGCTTCTTTGGACTGAGAAGGCAATTGACCAGCAAGGCCCTCTCTCGAACATCAAAAATGACCCTAATGATCCCAGTCCTGATCTATGGGACTTTATCAAAAATGGACGAGAATGCTATTGGCTGCTTTGAGAGGAAAATTCTTCGGGTGATTTTCGGTCCTATCTGCATAGACGGTGGATGGTGGGGGCGATACAACCACGAAATGTACGGGCTGTACAGTAACATCGACTTATCCAGAAGAGGTCGCAGGGTCATGTAGAGCGGATGGACAGTAATGCTTCTGTCCGAAAAGTCTTTGAATCCGCCCGCGATGGACAGATGTCTCTTGTGTTTTACGTAGGTACCTGCCGGGAAGGCTTAAGCCTACGGTGCGTCTTCGCACAAGATATCAAAACAATGCGTACCAGATTCGAAGTCGTGTGTAAGGCACGAACTTCCCCTTTGGTGAATGGTCGAGGCCTATCTAATACCTCAGCCATTCTGTGGGTCATGGCACCCGGTTGCAATGCAACTCCACATCGAGCAAACCAATTGGTTCCATAGCAATCCCATGGTTTAGCACAGGACGTAGTACACTACACATATGCTAAGCCATGAGATGTCCAAATACCATTAGGTCTATTCTCCTCACGATTTTGGGTGCAAACCTTCAGCCACCACGATACTCCCACAAGGGGGCCAACTCCTAGATCAAGCCGGAACCATAGTTCCGGGGGCTCCTAACCTCCCGTGGTACCAGAATATAGCTTCCGATCGAGCTTCGCAACCTTGCGGTCACTTCCAGTTGGCCACATTACTGCCCAGGACTGGCGGCCTTTCAACACATTTAAAAATGTTCCTATGTTCCACCCGCTAGCTGCCTATGGGTTTTTTCGAACCGTATAGTATCAGTGATAATTCCACTGACATCGTAGGCTTCACCATTAAAGATGATGCCCATAGCCTGCAAGTCCCTAATGTCAGCGTAATTGGGACACTTACATAGGACATGAAGCCAATTCTCATAGATGGCTCCACATGAGCAGCTCGCAACCCCGCTAAGCCCTCTTTTATGCAAAAATGCATTAAGAGAGCCATGCCCAGTCAACAAAAAGCCCAGGCTGAGGGTAAAATTTCGTTCAGGAAATACAGTCATGGTTAGCACATCCCTCAGGAAGCCATAAGTAACCCAGCCATTTTCGCTAGCATCCCATCTTGATTGCCATCTAGATAGAACCCATGCGTGTAGAAAAGTTTTACACTGCTTCAGGGATAGGCCATCCACTTCTTCCGGGGAAACCCAATATCGCCCATTTAGAGGGAGACCTTTTCTGATCTTGAAAGCAATACCACGACGTATCACTTCCAGATCCAGATGTGGTACTCCTAGCAACATCTGCATTGCCTCTGTGGAGACAGTGTGGCACACAGGTAAACACCCGAGTAAGGCGACTCTTTGACAAGACAAGATCCGCTTACGACCATCCAGAGTCATAACCCTGTCCCACCATACCGATGATCCATATGTTGCACAAGCAACAAAAAGGCCATCGTATATGGCACGGACAGAGCGCCTGTTGAGTCCCCAGTCGGATCGCAAAATGCACCTTACCTGGCCTTCTGTAGGCCACACATCTAATGCTAACGCCGTTCAAATGTATCGCAGAAATCTGACTTCTTGTATTCAATTTGCCTTTGAGCTTCATAGAAACAGTCTTATCCTGCGACACACTTACCCCACCCCAACGCTTTCTCCCCATTCAGCAACGACTGCTAGAGCTCTTTCTCCTAATACCGCGATTTGGGCCCTGGACTGGCCTTCAAGGATGAGAAGCAGGTCATCTGCGTAGGCGCAGCACCCACAGAGCTTCCGCTCGCGATGGACAGCGCAGTAGAGAAAGATCGCGACTCAAGTGACGCACTCAAGTGGAAGGGAACCTCAGCCAACTTTGCGTGCGAAAATTGGACGCAGGCTGCTTAAGGTCGAGCTGGTTGGGGACGCCATCCCGGACTTAAGTAAGTAAGTAATGAACAATTCTCTTACAGAATGTTATACAGATCACAGACCGCAAACTTTTTCCCACATACACATGGAAGATGAGAGGTTTACTTACTTGCTAAGGCCGGTATTCTACGTGAAGTGCTCATACTGTGCGACCGTCCGATCAGGCTTAATGAGAGTATTTTCAAGTATTTCAAACTTGGGGACAGTCAGTAGGGCCCCTATTAATTTATTTCGACTAAACCCTGACTGAGTTATACTATGTACAAGATCGGTCTGCGGCCCTGCACCTAACCAATATATGTAGTGTGGCGAAAAGAACCTTGAGTTGAGGTTATATTTTCAGGGTTAATAAGGCACAGGTGCTGCAAATTATTAGCTCTGTGAGTATTTTCAATTCGATTGGAAAACAATTCCCAGCATCTATTTATAGATTCTGCGGTTTATTTCCTTCCGCGTATAAACCGTAATATTAAACCGCAGTTTGTGGCATGGACTAGGTACCTCGATGTGGTTTTCCACAGCCAGCCAACCAACCTACTTAAAATTTCGAATAAAAATAGCAGTCCATCTGTCTCCTATACTGGTACCATCTGCGGTCCATAACTACTCGCACAAAGCTCAGATAGATAAATTTCAAAAATCTCTTCGAAAGCAAGTCAGTGAGCAGTTGATGGCGAATGAGTTCAGCTTCAGCCTTTTTGAATTACCTTACGGATTCATATTTATAAATTGTCATTAAGCATCTGATAATCCACAGATATTCATTCTTAGAACCCCACCCCAGCTCTGTGCCGCACTTGCTCTTTGTCGAACATCTGTAGAATGCATCTTTCCGGTTTTGCAAACAAATGCGCACTTTCTGCTACGTACAAGTACTCGTATAGTAGCGTCTACTTCCAGTTTTGTTTTTGTTTTTTTTGTTATTTTTAAATTTTTTTATAACTTGCTCCCATTTTATAAATAAACACAATTCGACTCAGAGTTCCAACTGATACGAGTATAGGTAGATCCGCACCGGGTTTTTGTTTACAAACAGAAAAGTCGGCGAATCTGTACGACTGTCTGGGACTTGAATCGGAGAAGTTCATCCTCAAATTACGCAATAACCTTTGATTTAGCTGTGCTCTGAAATTTAATGAGAAATTTGCAATTTTATTCATTTTTTTCGAAGATACATCGCAGTTATGTCCAGAAAAGTCAACTGGATTGTTGCGCATTACTTGGAAGAAAAGATTGCAGGCTTATGAGCTACTAAAAGTATTTCCTTACAAAAATTGTTCGACGCTCTAATTGGATGCACTATTATTTGTAGCGAACGTTTTATTGCTCTAGGGAACTTGAAACCACATTTTCGGATTTTTTTTTTTTATTCAGAGATACGACGGGTAATTGAGTTGGAATTTCACTTAACTTTGGAAGTCGGACCGTGTGTTGCACTTAGTAGGGGTTGCACTGTTGAGATAGAATCCATTGAGATAGTGGAGGTCAAGTTGAAGCTATCTGTCGTGAAGTATCTTTTATTCAATTTTTTGTAATTATTTGAAATATAGATTGAAACGAGTGAGTGAGTATTGGTGGAATTTTAATCAAATTAAGGGTCCGTAATTTATTTGGAGATGAGTCATGTGGTGCATAAATGGACAGACAAGTTATTCACGATAGAAATGTGGGAATTTGTGGTTTCTAAGAACTCCCAGGCTAGCTTGTAGTACTACAAAAAATTGGTTTAGACTAGTATTTCCGTAGTGTTACTCACATGGCTTGAATTGAAATCCACGGACCAGACCTCAGACTTCAGAGACTTATGACTATGCCCATGAACAGAGAGTCTATAACGCAAATTGTCAAGAAATAAGAACCAAAGAAATTTGTCCATGTTTAAATTGATGGCGGTGTACTCTTGCAAGTCAATGGTCATCCGAACCCTGTTAAGAATAATGAGACTTCCAGCCTTAACTCAGCATAAGTGACCTTACTTCGGAAAGATTTCAGCAAGAAAACATTTGTGAAATAAAAAGGAGGCAACAGGTTGTCTGTAGTCGCTGAAGACCGTAAAATAGACATTTGGGTTTCCAAAGATGAATCAAATGTGTCGAATAATAAAAAGCATTTCTGTATCTAAAAGTACATCCACAGTTGGAACAAAGACACACGTCAATGTGACCCAAGAATATCATTCCTACTGCGGACAATTTCACCAAGTATCTATAATACTTCAGTGGAAATTTTCCAACATAACGTCAAGTACATTATAGCAGAGATCAATCTGCAAACTCCGAGGTATTCGTTGAGTTCCAACAAAAGTGATGAATTTCAACAGGCGCAATGTTTTTAGACGGTGTCGTCGTTACTAAATACGAGGGCGGATCAATAATTCTGTGCATTTTTGAATTTCTGACCTCTTTACTGAAACAGCAACACTGCTCCTGTCAACAGGCATTTATCAGTTGACTCCTGTCAAAATTTAAACTTGCTGCGTCAGTTAGTTTGTGTTTGACAGCTATTTTTATCAGACTACTCACTAATTTGAGGAGAAAATGGAAAAAGGTGAATTTCGTGTGCTTATTAAGCATTATTTCTTGCGAAAAAAAACCATTACCGAGACCAAGGCTAAGCTTGATAAATACTGCACCATCGATTTCAATGGTAAAAAAGTGGTTTACTGAATTTCGTTGTGGCCGTACAAGCACTGAAGATGCCGAACCTCTTGGACGTCCAGTTGAGGTCTCTACACCCGAAACAATCGAAAAAATTCACGATATGGTGTTGGCCGACCGAAGATTGAAAGTGCGAGAGATTGTGGAAGCCGTAGGGATCTCGCATGGCTCAGTGGTTTCAATTTTGAATGATCACTTGGGCATGAGAAAGCTTTCCGCAAGATGGGTGCCGCGTTTGCTCACAGTCGACCACAAACGCAATCGTGTAACAACTTCACAGGAAGGTTTGGCGTTGTTTAATCGCAATATGGAGGAGTTTTTGCGCCGTTTTGTAACCGTGGACGAAATATGGATCCATCACAACAAACAACAGTCAAAACAGTGGGTTTCTAAGGGTGAATCGGCGCCAAAGAAGGCCAAGGTGGGTTTGTCAGCCAATAAAGTTATGGCGACTGTTTTTTGGGATGCACGCGGGATAATCCACATTGACTACCTTCAAAAGGGAAGAACAATCAATGGGGAATATTATGCCAACTTATTGGACCGATTCAATGACGATTTGAAAAAAAAACGACCTCATTTGGCCAAGAAAAAAGTTCTTTTCCACCAAGACAATGCAAGGGTGCACACATGTGCAGTTGCCATGGCAAAAATCCATGAATTAGGCTATGAATTGCTCCCTCATCCACCCTATTCTCCAGATTTGGCTCCGAGCGACTACTTCTTGTTCCCAAACCTGAAGAAATGGCTTGGTGGAAAAAGATTTGACTCCAATGATGAAGTCATCTCGTCATTTTGAGGACCTCGACAAATCATTTTTTTTGGAAGGGATAAAAAAATTGGAGAAGCGTTGGACAAAGTGTATAGAGCTCAACTGAGACTACGTTGAAAAATAAAATTATTTTTTTATCAAAAAATCTGTTTTAATCCAAAAGTCACGGACTTATTGATCCGCCCTCGTATGCTTAGCGCCCCATTATTTCGCATACTGAAGTCGTTTTTGCTGACATATTGCAAGATTGTAGCTGAAATCCTAAAAACTACGGCAAGTATTGCTTTGTGTCTTTTTTTCAAGATGTAGGTAGATCTTGAAAAAATAAAAGAGGACTTGAATAGTCTAAACGCAGATTCTGGTCCTGAGTATTCCTTAGTAACTTCGTCTACGATTCCAGTGAAACCAGCTTTCGCTTTCAGACTGAGTTAAAATGCTTATAAAGGCTTCAAGCAGAGGTAGGGGAATCAGATATTTTAAGTTTCCACCTTTTCTTATCAACATGGGTCATGGTTATCAGGATTGGTCACAACTCCATTTGGGACACCGAAGTATGCTCATCTAACGAATTGTGGAGTTCAAGATAGTCGATCCTCATGGAAATGCCAACATCATTCAGTTGTAAGAGGATTTACCAAAAGTCCTATACGAATACTAGTACACTAGCCTTTGCCTTCGTCAAGAGCTCGCTGCGCTTTAACGCGGAGCCTGAATGATTCTCCAATGGAGACAACTTTCAAACTTTGCTGTCATTTTGACAGACCATTACGAGTATACCTTCCTAACAAATAATCGTGTGTAGGGTGGAGGATCACTTTTGGCTTAACGTGCTTATGAACAAGCAAGATTGCTATTTTTGAAAGGAAGCAAATCCATAACAGACTCAGGAGACTCAATTAGACCCGCAAAAGTGCACGTTCTTTACGCTGATGGCATCATAAGTCCTTGAGCGTTGCAGACAATGACCGAGATTACCGAACAATGATTAGGGATTATTTATTTGTAAATATGGCGGCGTTGATCTGGATGATATGTGATTCCAGCAAGATAGCGCCTCGTGCCATATTGCTCATGAAACCATCAATCTCTTTGTATTCAATTCAAGACAATTTAATATCGCGAAATAGACTAGTGGATTGGGTACCGAAATCGTACGATTTGATTCCACTCGATGAACCGCCAATATTCATTGCGTTAGTGGTGAGATACGGCCTCAGAATTCGCTACGTCAAAAAGAGCCGAAAAATCCATGCGATTTCCATAAAGATTTCGATTCAAACTCAATTGCTGCTGGAATTATTTCAAAAGGAACTACTAGAACTCTTAAAAAACCGTCTTTTACACAATTTCTATGTGCTATGAGCGTGGGCGTGAGAATCTCATTCAAAGAACCGACCGGCATTCATCAAAATTGTTCATATTGCGGCTGGCATGCAAGTCGGTAAGACAAGATCGCAATCAGCTGAGAGCTGAACATTTTTCTGTTCAATTGGCCGTACTTTTTCCGGGATAATGCCGGTGAGCCGCTACCATTTTAACCTTTTTTTTTTTTAAATTGAAACCGAAAGACTCGGGTGATACAGTACAACGTGCGTTTCAACCAACTTCGAGGACTTTTTTAAAATAAGAACAACGAAAAGTTTTTTTTTTTGGACAAAACCATTTTATTTAAAATAGTCCCCGTTCGACTCAATACAGCAATTTGCACGGTCTTAAAAGCATGTCGAATGAGTCTTATAGATTGCTTCTACGTCCACAAAAGGTTTTCCTTTCATCGGCAAATAACACCAGAGGACAGGCCCTACTGGAAACATTCGCTCCCCTATCGATAAGTATCCCCAACAAGGCTCTATCATCGACGTCATCCTTGTGAGCAGTTCTCTACTGAGAACCATAAAGTGGAGGGTCAGTGAGGAAATAAATGGAAAGAAACCAGTCGTGGCCCCAAAACTTTCGATAAGGCATCATGTGTTACCAGTGGAACGAGGAAGTAAAGATGCCTACAAACCCGACGCAAGGTCCAGCGATCAAGAAGGAGACCAGATTTCCAACAATGCCTGGACACTTTTAAACTGGCACGGCGCAATTTAAATAAAGCCATCAAAGAGAGCAAAACTGTGTGCTTTAAACGCCTCTGTAAGGATGCCGCCATTAACCCACGGGGTTCGGTTAACAGAATGGTAGTGACCAAACTAAAGGGCTATATAACCCCTCCAATAACTTGTTCAATAATGCTGAAATCCATAGTAGAGCTTCTTTTCCTCTAAATGCCAGCTACTATGCTCAACAAAATGGGCCACAACAAGCCCCCCGAATCCAACGGCATCCCGGATATAAAAAAGAAACCAGGCCTGCAGAAGTGCCTCGAAGAAGGAACATTTCCCGAAAAGTGGAAAATGCAACATTTGATCCTGATACCAAAAGGAAAGAACCCTCCAGGAGAACCATCGTCCTATCGTCCAATATGCCTACAGAATACTCGCAATGACAGACGAAAAAGGAGCCCTCTCAGACTACCAATTTGGCTTTAGAAAAATGCGATCTACTGTTGATGCCAAAAGAGTAGTAGTTGATATCGTAAAAAGCGCCATCGAAGGCGAAAGATGGCTCTAGGAGTACTATGCAGTAGTACCGCTGGACGTTAAAAATGCTTTTAAATCGGTGAACTGGTCGTTCGTTAGAAGATCACTCGTCAGGATGGATACACCATATTATTTTCTGCTTATAATGACGAGCTATTTCAACCACAGGAACATAAGATAGTAGTTGAGATGAAGGTAAAAAATACTAAAACATAGGAGTTCCATAGGGATTGGTCTTAGGGCCCTTATTGGGGAACATCAGGTACGAAGGAGTTCTACGATTAGCGTTGCCCCGGGAGAGGAATGACGGTAATTGGATTCGCCGATGACACTGCCGTCGTGACAGTAGGTAGATGGATTCGTGCAGTTGAATTCGCTACAAACGAAGCAATTGTCCGAATAAAGGATTTGCTAGCAACCGCTGTCCTCATAACCAGTCGAAAAA
The DNA here is from genome assembly GCA_963966105.1 of Volucella zonaria. NCBI lineage: Eukaryota > Metazoa > Arthropoda > Insecta > Diptera > Syrphidae > Volucella > Volucella zonaria. The sequence goes on from OZ014533.1 coordinate 14,692,068, forward strand.
CTGTAGAGTTCGCACACTTCCATGTTGCTACCCAATTAATCAGGTCCAAAGAAGCGGTTAAACATCTTGGAGTGATTTTGTACAACAGATTACGGTTCAAAACACAAGTGGACTACGAGTATCTAACCAAGAAAGCATCGCAAATACACGAAGCTTTCTCGCGCATTCTGCCTAACAAAAAGGATCCTACAATCAAGAGTTGTCAGACAATTCTGTTGTATGCCGCCGCAGTCTGGGCGCGGCCACTGAGGAGGACGGAGACCAAAAAGGAGACTATCGTCAATATACAGACTCAGCGCGATTCGTACAATCAGCGGCTTTCCAACCATATCAGACGAGGCCGCCTTTGTTATAACTAAAATGGTTCCCGTCGACATTCTTGCAGATGAAAAAAACAGAAGAGCCTTAAGCCAACACTATGTCAAGAGGATCAAAATTGAAGAAAGGCCAGCGTCAATGCAGCTCCGTGGCAAGCTCACTGGGATAATACAACGAAAAGCCCATGGACATACAAACTTATGTCGACAATCCATGACTGGATAGAACGTAAACATGGAGACTGCAACTACAACCTTACGCAGTTCCTGTCTAGCCGCGGCGATTATCGCAAGTATCTCCACCGTTTTGGACAAGACAGCTCACCATCTTGCCCAAATGAAGTTGAAGATACGGAGCACACAGTATTTTATTGCCAACGCTTCATGACATGGAGAACTACTCTGCCCAGCCCATGTTGCAGTCCGAGGAGAATTTGGCGGAAATATGTATTTCTACAAAATGAGCTACAGCAGAAGCTTCAGAAGCAGGTGGCATAAGACGGATAGCTTGATTTGTTTACCAGCCCCGCGAAGTAATACAGAGGATAGTAATCGGAGTGTGTAGGGTGTGGTTTAGTAACGTAAGCGTACCCCTGAGATTGAACAATCGGGCTACCGAATCATGCATGCTGGTAGCCTGGTATCACAATGAAGATTACACATCCTTTGGCGCAACAAAAAAAAAAAATGCAATTCTCCGAAAAGGTGTAGTCACACGGCACCAAACCCGGCGAATGCGATTTTTAGTCAAAAAATCGGCCGCAAGTGTCAATCGATTAGATGGCGCATTATCGTGCAATAAACGCCAGCTTTCTTCTACGCGATATTCTTGTGCATTAACTGCTTGGCCCGGTGGAACGAACTCTATTTAGACAATGTCCTTGGAATCTTAAAAGCAAATCAACATTGTCTTCACTCCAAACCAGAATTTTTGGATTTTGACTCATTTTGTCATTTGGTTTCTGGATCATTCTGAAAACACCACGTTTCATCACCAGTCACAACATTGTAAGGGAAGTTTTTATTATTTTTGGACTCCTTGATGATGTCTTTCGAATGTTGAATTCTGAGCATACTGTCAATTCAGACGCAATAACTCCGCTTCTATTCATCCAAATGTCATGAAATTCTGACGGTACATCAGTGAAGGATCTACCTTTCTAACGTATGTAACTGCCAAAAGATGGCCTCACTAGAAAGCCAGGAGTTTTTAAAAAGTCCAGTTTACTTTGGAACGAACTTTGTACATGGTTTCAACAAGCCAACGCTTCTTTCCACCCCGAGGACAACGATCAACTTAATGGAGACGAAGTTCGGAGATCGTCCTAATGTCAGAAATGACCCTGTCAATTGGCCGCCCCGCCAGTATTCGTATTCGCAGTTCAACATCAGTTGGCAGTCTTTTGAAGACGATCCACGAGAGAGGCGACCTTCCACTTCCATTACGTACAAGAATATTGAACGGGCTCTGATTGCTTTGTCTTCTAATCGACGATGCGCTGTTAAAATGCTAACTGCGCCACTGAATACGAGTATTAGTGAAGGGGGCATTCAAATCTGGAAACATTTCCTTGCTTCACAATAGTCCTCTGCATAGTTTCATAGTTTAACAATGCTCTACGGATATGTCCTCAGCCGCCGTTTTTCTATTTCCTAAACTCAAGTCTGCCATGAAATGGGAACGTTTTAATGACTTAGAGCCTATTCAACGAAATGTGCCAAGGGTTCTGCGAAGCATGTCAGAAAAAGATTTATTGGCGGTCTTCCAGAGGCCATGCGGCCGCTCAAAAATTTGTATAAAAAGAGCAGAGTACTATGTCGAATATTGAATATGGTATACGTTTTATAATTTCTTTCCTTTCAGACTTCGCCTTTATGGCGAGTCCGATCTTTCAGAGTTTTTAAGCTTCAATTATTTAATTAGCAATATTTAATTTTCAATACTTAAAATTTGCTACTAATTTGCCATGAAAATTCAAAACAAATTTCCCAATTAATCAAACGCCAAGTGCATGCCAATAATTCGCCATCAATTGCTTTTCTATTGCAATTAGGTTACAATCGCTGGCCTCGAAACTCGGCCAAATAGCACGTCTTAGCATTACCTTTCAAAATATTTTACGACTTAAAGTAAATATTTACGAGGAGTGGAAACATTTCTTTTTCAAAAAATCTGTGAAACGGCGTATTAACAAATCGATTATTGTATTTTAAGAAATTCCAAATTACTCATCCTATTTTCTGATTAGCACTCTTATATACTTGAAAAAATAAAAAAAAAGCTTTAAAAATTAACAAGTGTTTGGGGGTTTCTATAGATGAGGCAAATAACTGTCATCATGCTTGGCAAATTCAAAACCAACCAAAAATTAAAAAAAAAAAAATCGCCACCACTTCACCAATAAGGCCACGAATTTTTAAAACCCAGCACAACCACTCGGGCTAATTACCAGATACCAGAGCAACCAACATGAGCGCCCAAAGGCGTGGTCGATTCCGTTTTGGAAAACAATATCTCTACAGTGTTTCTAAAATTTAAAAAAAATCACTACCTCTGATGTAATACTAAAAACTACAAAAAAAAAAAAAAGAAAATTGTTTTATGGAAAACTACATTATTTCGGACTAATGCAATAGAACAAGAGAAAAAATTAACTAAAAAATCTCTACGTCATGTACGAGTATCTCGTATCTAAGTAATTTTTTTTTCTTGTTTTTTGCCTACAATTTATTACCATAGAATTGAAGAAATTTTATACGCATACTTACATTTTGAACTGTCTGCGTGTTGATAATTAAAAATAAAAAATTATAAGAAAAAAAAGAAAGATTTTTGGTTTTTATATTTTTCTTCTTTAAAAAAAAAAAAATTATATTTTTGCTTTGTATAAGAACAAAACATCGTTTTGTTTTTTGTTTGTTTTTTCTTTTATTAATAAAAAAGAAGAAATTAAAAATAGAAACTAATAGAAATAAATTCGAAAAGAGGACGAAGAGAGAGGAAGATAATGAATGCATGGCGGATGGTATATTAGATACTTTTTTCGTTTTTTTTTTTTTTCGAACGTGAATTTGTTGTGCTCTGGGGTGCTTTTAGAGTGAATTTGAAATAAAAAAAAATTTTGGATTTTTAATTAAAATTACTTGAAATATGTGTACAGCTATTTTAAAGCGAATGCGTGTGGAGAAAATGGGGAAATAATGCTTTAAATTGTTTTGATTTCAAAGAGACTGATTGCTATTACAATATATGAAGAGACTGAAGTATGGCTGCTGTATTTTTTTTTTTATAAACAAAATGTGGGTGAGAAGTTTTTTTTTTTAAATAAATAAAACAAAGCCAAAATCAATTAGCACCACCTGAGTTGATGACCGTAATGACCGTTATGTGCCATGAATACCAGAGCGCATTTCTTTTTTCATCCTCAAAAATAGACAAAGCTATTCTTGTTTCTACTTATGGTCCATACAGTTTTAGTGTTTCTATAAAGTGGATATTTCCTAATTCCGTCTCTGGATGGCAGAGATACTAGTGCAATTTAAGAGGAGCGGTGGAATAAACCGAGCAAGAAGAGAACGTATCCTACACCATCTGCTACAAATAAAAGAAGCAGCGTCTTTTTGCAAAGTAACAACTGCACGCAAGTGATTGCATTGTAATGATCCGGATCAGTGGTAAATTCGCCAACATCAGCCTATGAGCACATATCATGTCCCCATAGAAAAAAAATATACATTCGACGCTTCCAAAGACTTTTTCTACAAACTGCTCGACAAAGCCTAAGAGCAATACCCCAAGTATGGCGTCGAAATCGTTTAAATTGATTTAACCGGCAAAAAGGAAAAAGGCTCGTCCTTGGTAGCACAATTCTTAGTAAATGACACCGCGTCTGGAAATGGACTTTTAACACACTGTTTCCGCAATCCAATAGCCACAAATGAACACAGCGGTCACCTGACCATAAACGCTGTTCATGCTGCAATCGACACAAGGCACTACGAGTAGACGTTCGAACATTCCGGCCAATTTGGACATAACTACTACCTATTTGCAGCCAAGCTACTTCTATGGATAACCGAGAATCCACGACTACGAAGAAATTCTGTGAAGAATAGGCAAACGGTGGCAATCACAACAAACAGCCAACAACTTTACCGATCGCATATCCTCAGACCTTTTGTCAAGCCCTTTATAACCTGCATTAAGTGCTCAAGATCGCTGATATTGATTCAAAGAAACCGTCATAAATTTTGCAATTGATACATCAGTTTTCAGCCGACCACTAAACCTGTGGTTAGATGACTGCCGAACTATTTCACACAGCGAAAGAGAAGGGCATCCCTTATGAATGGGACGTCTTCTTTGTTTGCCTAGTCAAAAAGAGCCGTATAAACTGCACCAACTATAGAGGTATCAGTCTCCTTAACAAGGTCTTGTCTGCCGTAAGAACACCTGAAACCCTTTATGGACGATTTGATTCACTCCTATGAGTTTGAGCCCACATTTGACTAAATATTCATACTACGACAGGTCCAAGACGAATTCTTAGATGTTCAGAACAATACTCATGACCTCCTTATCGATTTTAATGCTGCTAGGGAATGTATTGTTGAAGTGAGCTCTTGTACATATACATAGCCTAGTCGAGTTTGGGCATTCCTGCCAAACTTATAAGATTGCGCAGAGGAACGATGGAGAAGGGAATTCAGACAAGATGGTGCCCGGTCAAGTGAGAAAATCGGCCAACGCCAGAGTTGATAAAATTAATATCACTTGCAGAACACAGAGAGATACGGCAAAAATGGGTTTTGCTGGGAATGAGGACAGACCCCAGTATATGCTATCAACAAGAAGGGACGCACAACATCAACGAATCGGGCACATCGTCACAATGTTTATTACGGAACCGATATTAACTCAAGAAAATGACACCTCATCAGATATCACACGAAATGCTTCTTTGGACTTCAGAATGCAATTGTGTAAGGACACATTATTTCAAGATACACTAACGAGACTCCATATAAGATCCTAATCGTCCTAATCTCTCTCTATATCGCAGAGGCGCGGACGTTAGCAAAGTCAGTTTTGAACGTAAAATTCGTCGAACGCGGAGATTTAACATTAATTTCTACAGCTACATCGATTTCGTCAAAGATTGCTTATCAATCGGCTCATACTTCTAGCACATGAAGAGCGAAGGAAAAGTCTTCGACTCCTAACCAGAAGGACAACAAAGTAGTGGAAAACCTCGCCGCGGATGGTTCGCACAGTAAAAAGGGCCCTCAGCCGCATTGTCCCCTAAATGGAGACATTTATGGCATGAAGGCATGGTCTTTGCGCCATCAAATTAAGTAAGCAAGCAGCGACATACTCCAAAACTCTTTTCAACTTATACCCTTCGACGATCGGGTGCCAAACCAGTTTCCCCGTATAAAAGCAAAGGCGACACGAGAAGTTGCAACAGCTCCCGATCGATGAAACTAATGTCGCGTACTATGAAAATATACAAACGAGTTTAAACAGTCTACAAAGAAATATTGACGAGTCCAAAATGATTTCTCTTCTTTTCGCCGATGATAGCGCTATCATAAGCAAGGACGTAATAGTCCTTCAAGCAATCGTAAATAATAAAATAAAGCCGCATTAGACCGAATATCTGCATTGGCGTTCTACTGAACTAGAACTGACTTTTTGGCAAGAGTCATGGATTTTTAGGATCCTTCGTGGGACATCAAGCTAATTTCAGCGTTTCGATGATGTCACACGTTGGCGTAGAACGGCTGGAATATGGGTGGCTGGGGGTCGGTCAATAAGTCCCTGCAAATTATAACATTTTGCTTGCCAAGAAGCATCTTTCAAAAGATCGCACCCAAATTTTCAGACAGATCTGTCAAATAGTTTTGTTGTGACAGCCATTTAAAACAGACGCCTACGAGAATTTTCGTAAAAAGGGGAAAAAGTGAATTTTATCACGCAAGCCAAACGAAAGCTTATGGAGGCTCTTCATCATCGATTGGAACCATCCATCACTGGTTCACTCAATTTCGGCATAAGTGACACCGAACATTCTGGTCGCCTAATTGAGGTCAGCACAACAGAAATGGTCGACAAAAACCATGGCGAAGGTTCGTGAACTTGAAGAGGCTACAGGCTTATCACATGAATCAGTCATTTCAGTTTTGCAAAAATACTTGGATTTGAAAGACTTATCCGCCAAATGGATGCGGATGGATGCGTTAGCTCACAATTGACAACAAACGCAATCGTTTGACAACTTAGAAGGAGTGTTTGGCGACGTTCAATTCGAACGAGTTTTTGCGCCGTTTCATCACAACACACCAGAGACCAAGGAACCGCCGAGGCAATGGACTTCTCTTGGTAAATCAAAACCGAAGAAGGCCAAGGTACGTCTGGCGACAGTTTTCTGGGATGCGCACGCTGTCATTCACACCGGCGCCTCTTATGCAGAGCTGTTGGATTGTTGGACGCCGATTTGAAGTAAAAATGGCAAAATTGCATGAATTAGGCTACGAATTGCTCCCTCATCCAGCACATTCTCCAGATTTAGCCTCCTGCGATTATTTCTTGTTTTCAAACATGAAAAAATGGCTCTGCGGCAAGAGATTTGGGTCGAATGAAGAGATCATCGATGAAACAAACGCCTCGAGAAATCGTATTATTTGGAAGGCATCAACAGATTGGAGAAACGTTGGACGAAGTGTGTCGAGCTAAACGGAGGATATGTTGGAAAATAAAATGAGTGTTGCTTATTCCAATTTTCAAGGACTTATTAACCCACCCGCATACCAATCAATCGGCCGCCTTTAAATGCAGCGGAAAATAAAAATATTACGATTGTCAGCCGATGTGACACAAACTGATTCAAATTAAAAACCGATGTGCGAATAACTTAGAGCCAGAACAAGTGAGCTGGTTCTGTCATGTCCAACGAAGATCATCGGAAAATTCAGCCACAAAAGCAATAGAGGCCAAGTTCCAGGCAAGGTTCGAAGAAGTAGCCGAAAGAAAGATATTTGGATCACTCAAATGCAAAAACATCAGCGAACCCTTGGCCTCATTAACGAGGTGATAGAGGGGCCTGTAAAATGGTTCTAAGGTCTACAAGTTTAGCCGTAGGCAACTCCTATGACCAGAAAAGTTTCCAAGTGGTTACTATACTACCTACTACCTCTAAAGTTCGATGCTTCTAGACAGTAGTAGTCGTGCTCCGATGTGACCGACGTGAAGCACCTTCTTCTTGTCCAGCAATTGCCAAATTGGATCAGAAATTCGAGCTTTTCGGATAGGTGAAGAACTTCCGAAGAACTGAAGATGTGGCAGTAAGAGCAGCTCGGAATATTGTTTCTGTAGCTCGAAGTACGAGTAAGTCCGAAAATTCCAGGTATGTCGATTCCAAGTCGATTTTAAGAATTGGACATATCACAAACAACACTCCATCGAATTTATTAGTTGCGCAACTAAGTTCTGTTTGTCAATAGATGGCTCCAGCAGTAAGTGCTGGTGGATTTTGACATATTCAAAGCTTAGACATATGGTAAACAAACCATTTTGACACTAGTGATTATGTTTTGGCGTCATACACTTTTTGTTGTGTGAAGATGTCTGATTTTGTGCCAAATAATCGTCATTGACGGTAAGTGTTCATTTTCTGCATTCAAACGCCGGCTGAAACGCTGATGCTGCTCTAAGTGAAACAACGTGCCTTGATTGTACCGTCGCTTCAAAGACGGTGATTTCAATGTTAACGACCGTCCGCGCGAACGAAGGCCAAAATCCTTTGAAGACGCTGATTTGGAGGCATTGCTCGATGAGGATCCGTGCCAAATGCAAAAAGAGCTTGTTTCAGTATTAGGAGTTACCCGCTAAGCCATTTCAATGCAGGAACTTAGGTTCCTTATGATTTGTAGCCAAGGAACATTGAGCGACGTTTCTTCGCCTGTGAACAACTACTCCAGCGCATTGTGACGGGTGATGAAAAATGGATTCATTAGAGCAACTCAAAGAGAAGAAAGTCATGGAAACAGCACGGTAATGCTTCTACGTCCTCGGCTCGGTTATGCTGTGTATTTGATGGGACCAGGTCGGTATTATTTATTATGAACTATTGAAACCCAACGAAACCATCACTGGGGTGCGGTATCGACTTCAATTGATGCGATTGAGGCGAGCACTGCGCGAAAAACTGCCACAATACCAGCAGAGACACGAAAAAGTGATTCTACACGTTGCCAAACCCGTTCAAACCAAATGGGAAGACCTACCCCACCCGCCATATTCCCCAGATATTGCGCCGTCCGATTATTTCTTGTTGCGTTCGATGGCACATGGTCTGGCTGATCAGAAGTTCCGCTCAGATGAAAACATCAAAAAATGGCTTGATTCGTGGATAGCCTCAAAAGATGAACACTTTTACCGTAACTACATTCGAGCTCTGCCAGAAAGTTGGGGAAAAGTTGTAGCTTGAGTTGGGCAATACTTTGAATGGTTCATTTGTAACCATTTTTTTCACAATAAAGTTGCAGTTCCAAAACTTGAGTCGTAAGGCCGATTAGGTGCAATTGACGAAAGCTTGTTGACCATCAACAGGGTCATAGCTTTGCCAATTGGATGCTGGAAATGCATGAAATTGATCAAGAGCCTAAATCATTTGCTCTAATAATAGCAGAATTGCCGCATCTGGAGCTCAGAAAATCTAAGAGTGGCTGTGGAAAAGCGGTTTTTGGGCGTACTTCTTCGAAAATGGAGCAAGTAGGGCTGGTATCGTGAATGGATTCCCCTACCGAATCATGATTAATGAATTTTTAAAGCACCAACTTGAAAGTATAGATGCGGGCAGTGTATCTTTTGCGAGAAAAATTTCCTGGCCGAGTTATTTCGCAATTAAAATTGGGCACCGTATGACTTCTTTCTTCGAGGTCGTATGAAAAAGAAGATTTATGACCCCGCACCCCAGTCAATTAAAGCACTTACGGTCAACATCGTGCTGTTTTGAACGTGTGATGAAAAATTTTATCAAAAGAGCCTGGATGTCCAACATAGGTCAAGGGGGTCACTTGGTTGATGTTTATGTTCATTTTTAATGGCAGTGCCTTTTCTATCGATTAAAATAAAAATCAAATCCTATTTCAAGAAAATCGCGGATTTCCTTGATAAATTAAAATAAATCCTCTTATTGGAGAGCCACTTATTTACTCCTTTCCTCGTATTTAAGACAAATCTGTGGAAAGGATTGGTTGTAGCCAAAAAGGAATCTCGTTACCTTGAATGAGGTTTGATTTACAATGGAAAAATGTAATTGGAAAAGAAAGTAGACTTTGTGTATACGAGTAATATGTACACACTATACATAGGAGCTGACAGTCAGATATATGAGTCAGTAACCACACTAAGTTCCAACCACTGTATTTAATTACAAGTATCGATTGGATAGAGCCAGGTTAGGTAAAGAATAGTTATCGATCGGGTAGGTATGCCTACAACTTTTACAATGAATCCCTTTTTCCGTTAAGTTCTGTTCATATTACAACAAATGGCTAGTTATACTCGCAATCTTCAGATTCTTACAAATCTTAAAAATTTTCTTTTATTTATTTATCTTTTTGTTAAATCTATGACATCACACTCCTACATACATACATACAGATGTATGGACATGAGAAAGGCTATCCAATGCCAAACCGGCTAGTCTGGTTCTTACTTAATGAATTTGTTGACAGAAATGTTCAAAAGCCAAATTAATCGCCACCGGTGGATTAAAGTCAAAAAAAAAAAAAAACAAAAAGTCAATCAAGAAACCGTAAACATCATAAAGCCAATCTGCCTCTACAAAGGAACCAGCAACAAAAAAAATTCGCTAAAATTCGCATAAATTTATTCAACACACGTATGTACAAGTATTTGTGTATGCATGTACATTGTACATACATATATTTCATAACAGCACTATACCCATTTAGCACTAATAAAAATGACGTAATTCCAAAGAAGTATCTCCATATTTCGAATCGATTTCTAACCTCCACAAAATAAACAAAGAAAACAGATACTTTAAGCATTTGACCCAGGCATACTGAGGAATGTATCGTTCGTATCTATGCAGTACATACTCGTACTTGCACTTACTTATACTCGTACATATGTATTAACTAATTTAGATATGACCACACCGCATCCTTATGGCAAAACAATCAGAGTGGAAAGTCGTATAAATTCATTTGTGAGTAACGTCGGAAAATTCCTAACAACGCAGAAGCGTCCAAAAGAAAATCCTTGAGACGTCGTACCACACAAGAGCTTCTGTCTGACTCAGCGATTTCCTTTCAAAAAAAAAAAAAAAAATAAAAAAAAACTGAAGTATACTACAGTGCACTGGAATCGAAATCGAGATACAAAAAAAAAAAAAAACAATTCCTCAAGATACGAGTACACACAACACAAAGTGCACTTAATTCCAATCATGGTATGCAGATGGTGGTCCTAGACTTCTAGTTCCTTATGGCAGGACCAAAACCTTTCCCAAATGTTGCTCTTACGAAACTCGTGCAGATGGATTTGATATGCAATGAAGGGATGAGAGGACACAAATTCTTAAGGAATGACATAATTTGTATTTGTATACAGCAGAAAATACAATAGAAAATCAATAGAAAAAATTAAATAAAAAAAAATAAAAATGAAACCAAATGCAGGTCAGAACCCAATGTATCGGTGCGATGTGGAAAAAATTTAAATCAAAAGAAAAATATTTATATATTCTTGTATATGGCATATATATATATATATGTATATATTTTTTTGAAATATTTAATTGTATCTTTTACCTGTGAATGAACTGAACATTTTTCCAATAAACAAAAGAAACAAAGTTTACACAAAGGCTTTCGGGAGTTGGAGATTTTCAAAAAACAAAAAAAAATTCGTTAAATTCACTTGATGGTAACACGCAACGCGAAACAACGTCTTCGACACGAGATACACTGGCAAACTAAACAACCTACGAAATGCTCAAGTTACTCTCAGTAGACTGAAAGTCGTATTTGTCGGCGTAGTACGTTTTTTCTCGATGATATATACGTCGTATTCGTTTTTGTATACCCGCACGGCAGAGAATACGAAGAATTCGAATGTTCAACAAATCCAAAAGGCAAAAGCGTTCGCTATTCTGCTCATCGTATTCAGATACTTTTGTATTTTTTTTCTTTTTTTTTTCTGTTATTTTTCTCCTGTACTTCTCTTGGTAGAATAAAAAAAACCACAGTTTAGTGGCAAAGACGAGTTGCCATTGAAAGAATTTTAAAAGTGGCCTTAGCTCTTGAAATGGAATTTATTCAGAAAATTAAAGATCTAAATCTATATTGTCCCCTTCAAAGTAATCCCCATCGACTGCAGCACACTTGTGCCAGCGCTTGATACAATTCTCGAAACATTTTTTATATTCGGTTTTCGGTATGTCCATCAGTGCTTCCTGCGATTTTTCCATTACTTCCTCTCGGCTGCTGAAACGCGTTCCCCGTAGTGGTTTTCTAACTCGATTGAACAGAAAGAAGTCATGTTTTTTCGGTCCTACAAGACCAACCTGACAGAGGAAAACCGAAAAAAGTTCAAACGGGCCAGAAATGACTGAAACGTCTTTCTCAAGAGTGTGAAATTCCAATACGACCAAAAACTGAGGTAAAAAATACTGCAATGTCCCAAAGGCAGCAAAAAATTTTGGTCATTCGTCAAAAACATTAAAAATTCTGCCTCATGCTCCATCCCAACGCTCATTTACAATGACATTCCAGCTGTCAGCTCTTTGGACAAGACTAATCTGCTTGCTGCACACGTTGCGGCTAGCTCAAAACTCCCAGCTTGTGCTTTTCCCCGCCTACACTTGAGTGAGTCGAATCTTCAGTGGAACGAATCCACTTTCGCACTCGTGTAGTAGCAAGAGTACTTAAAGATCTCAACATGCATAAATCCGCTGGTCCAGCTGGTATATCTTCGCTTCTTCTGAAGAGGTGTTCTTCCACGCTGGCAAAACCACTGCGTAAGCTTTTTCATCAATCCTACGCTTTAGGACTCTTTCCGAGGAGATGGAAAACAGCATTTGTCCAGCCCGTCCCTAAAAAAGGCGAATTTTCTTCTCTCTCCTCCTACAGACCCATTGCACTTACGTCCCTTCTTACCAAGCTCATGGAAACGCTGATAAACCGTCAGCTCATGAAATATCTCGAAACACGAAAACTTCTCAATGACCCCCAGTACGGTTTTCGTAGCAACAGGTCCACTGGTGATTTGATGGCATGTTTCACCGAAAAGTGGAACCAAAGCGTACATCAATCTGGCGATAGCAAGATAGTTGCACTTGATATTTCTAAGGCATTTGACAGAGTTTGTCATCAGGCTCTTTTGTCGAAAATGCGTGCTTTTAGGATGACTCTCTTCTTCAATGGATTATAAATTACCTTTCGGAACGTTCAATTCAAGTTGTCTTGGATGGTTTCAAGTCTGATAATCGCAAAATAAATGCTGGTGTGCCCCAGGGCTCTGTTCTGTCTCTGATACTCTTTTTAATTTTCGTCAGTGACCTAATGTCTGCTACTTCTAATGCAATATATTCCTTTGCTGATGACAGTAATCTCTGCTTTTCATATTCTTTCCCAGACGCACGTCCCTGCTCTTCGGCTGTAGAAAGGAACCGGCAGCGTATGTTAAGCTCATTTAATTCCGATATCAACAGCATAACCAATTGGGGAACTATCAACCGAGTGGAATTTAATGCTTCCAAAACTTAATCCTGTCTGCTGTCATAAAAGCGAAATTCAAATACCCTGCCATTATCCATGAATGGCACTTGCATCGTCGAAACCGATAAACTTTCCATTCTCGGTATGGGTGTCAATGAAAATTTACGTTGGACTGACCATATATTCGATGTCGCCAAAAATGCTGCGAAATGTCTAGGTTTCCTCAAGCGATGTAAGAAATATTTTACTCCCTCTGATCTGGCCACAATATATAAGGCATTCATTCGCCCAAAATTGGAATACAATGCCCACATCTGGTCAGGTGCTCCTAAAGCATCTCTGCACCTGCTAGATAGGATTCAAACTAATTGGTGATACTAATATCAGTCAATCAATTGACATCCTCGAACACTGACGTAAAGTCTCCTGTCTCATTTTGTCTTATCGCTATTTCCACCACCAGTGCTCCATTGAAATTGCCAGTAGCATTCCGCCCATTCAAACTTTCAACCGTAACACCCGTCTCGCTATGAATGCTCATCAGTATACCCTCATGCCCATTTTCGGACGTACTCTAAAATATCGTGATTCTTTCCTAAGCCGTACAACTCGCTTATGGAATGCCCTGCCGATCTCTGTGTTTCCTGGTCCTGGTGGTAGCTGTCTTTTCTTCCTCCCTAAATTTCCTTCGCCCACGCTGTGTCCGAACATTTTAAGGGTACAAAAACCCCTTGAACGTTCGCTCATTTAAAAAAAAAAAACTAGGGAGCCAAATCAGGTGAATTCGGTGGCTGTTGGATGGTATTTGTTGCATTTTTCGTTAAAAAATTACGAATAATGATGGCACTGTGGGACGGTGAGTTATCATGATGCAAAATCCACGAGTTTTCTGCCCACAATTCTGGTCTCTTTCGGCGAATTGCTTCACGCAAACATCTCGTAAGTCCCAAATAATACTCTTTCTTTACTGTCTGGCCTTCTGGCAAAAATTCATGATGCACTACACTGTCCGTGAGCATTGCCTTCTTTTTTGACTGAAAACGACGTGGTTGTTTTGGTCTCGGCTCATTTGTTGTTCTCATAAACCCACGTCTCGTCTCCAGTAATATGATCCTTTTAATGAATGTGGGATCGGATTCAGCCTCGCAAATCATTTCTTTTGCGACGTCACCACGGTCTATTCTTTGCATGAAATTGAGGTCTTTTGACACCAACTTTGCTGCTACACTACGGAAACCCAAATCATTAACCAAAATGTCTTGGACGGATCCATAGGCAATGTTCAAATCCTCCGCTATCTTTCTGATGGTTAATTTGCGGTTATTGACCAACATTTCTTTTACTCGCACGTCATCAATGTTTTCGTCGGTTTTCCATGTGGATGGTCTGCCACTGAGTTCATCATCTTCAATTGACCACTGGTAAACTATCGTTTTCTTTAGAGAATCGTTGCCGAAACACTTTTCCAACATTTCCAACGAATACGAGTACAAGTTCGTTGTTGCAAATTTAAATCCATTTCTAAAATTGTAAAAAATCGCCAAACACACTTAAAAGATGTACTCTTGGCTACGTAACTTTTGCAAATGTCAAGCTATGATGCTAAGATTTAGAGAGAATGTCAACAACGGATTTACCGACTTAACAAAAAAAAAACAGAACTCAAATCGGAACAATGGGAGCGCCACACGGTGGGTGTGACGGGGAACTTTTTGATCAAGGTGGTAATCGCAAGTCATCGATTCCTTTTTCTCTTCTTGTATGGAACCGAATACATAAAATTACAGTGATGTTGGATATCTGTTTACGAATCGATTCCGAAGTAAAAAAATTCCACTGAAATGACTACTCGATAGTTGTGCTGCAGTCAGCCGCATGGGTTAAAACCGACAAGCGAAACACTTTAACTGTGCCTTAAACCAATAAATTCTATAAATAGTCAGCACTTTAAATAAGTAAATCCAAATTATTTCACGGTCAAATGGATGCCTTTATCGCCTTATTTATTAAACCTTCCTAATAAAATCTTATTTCATTCAACAATTAGTCCTTCGAGCCGAAAAAAAAACAAATTCCATCGGTAAGTGTTTCGAATTGCTTGCGTTATAGGTAACCTTCAGGATTCTCCGGACCCCAGAAACGCAAATTTTATTTATTCACATAACCATTTAAATGCAAATGGGCTTCGTCGCTCATTATGGTTTTAGAATTTAGATACGCAATCATACTCTTCTTGCACCAGGTTTAACAGAACATGGCAGTAAGTTAGCCTCACCTGACGGTCAGCAGGTAGCAATTGGTAAAAGATTTGCCGTTTATAAGGGAACATCATCAGGTCTTTTACCAAAATTGGGCATCGTTGTCACGTCGATGTTTGTGGACTTTCTCGTACGTCCTCGGCCACAGCAGTAATATTCTTAGTCGAAAAAACAATACGGGGCTGGACTCAGTTTGCGCGAGACGCTCAGCTAAACTGTTAATGTTCGCGCACATGGTGCAGGATGACGAGGAAAACGACAGCGAAATTCACGCTACGTTGAAACAACAGACCGGATATTGGTATAAGCAGTAATAATAAATCCGCGTTGTCCACTAATTCTCTGCTTGTCTACAACATAAATCTCAAAGCACAATTACACTTAAGGCCATTTGCAAAAATTATGGAACATTCACATTATGACATTACCTTTGCCCCAACTTGTATAAACGTACACCAGAAACGCTTGCAAGGCAGGGAGCCTCTGGACTTCCAGAGAACGATAGGAAAAAAAATTTAAATAAAACGAAAACGCTGTGAGATATAAAATTGAGTCTGGCTTTCAAATGGCCGCCTAAGCTTCGCTGGCAGTGCTTCAAGCGGTTGGTCCAATTTTTGATGACTCGATTCAATATGTGCGGCATTATTCCGGCAATTACGTGTCGAATGTTGGCCTCGAGCCCGTCCAAAGTAGTTGGCTTGTTACTTGACGTAGTCCCACAGAAAATAATCACATGATCGCGGCAGCTAATTGATGAACGCTCGCCGTCAGATGACGGAGTCGCCAAATTTCTTCTTTACAACTTTCAGCTATGCGTTGCTTATGCCATACAAGCTCCGTTTTGTTGGAACCACAGCTCGGATATATCGATGTTGTCGACTTCTGAATACAGAAAGTCTGTTAACATCGTTCTATACCCATTGACGGTAACAGTGTCTCTTTCAATGCACCAAACAGTCAATCTTTGTGAATGCATTGATGCTTGACTGAACACTTGTGGATTGAGTTCGCTTCAATAGCGGCAATTTTGTTTCGGACTCATGAGAGAAAATGATTTTCAGCTCCCAATTAGTGAACTCACGGCATTGTCTATGGTCGTCCGGCTTCAAGCCTTGGATGTAGGCCCAAATCCAACCGCAAACGAAGATGGGTTTACTCTCTGGCGGTGCCGAATCGACATTTCTGGGTCCTCTATGATACTGACCGCTGCAGCGGGTACCTTTTCTTCATTTCGCACAAATCTCTTTCTGGTTGGTGGCTTAAGATCAAAAAGAGTGTACCCACGCTCAAACTTTTCCACGGTGCGATGAATTGTTTGCACCTTGAAGCCGTAATGACGACCGACCTCACGATGATATTCACGTTGCGTATTTACAACTGAGCAGGCATTTTGATTTTTTTTAATAATTTCCGCACGTTCAGCAAATGTAAAACAATGCATGATGGCATGGCAAACTTTAATGAACATGTTGACAGCTGGATATCATTGGTAACTTTGACAGCTGCTGAAACATAACAATTGGAAAAACTATTATTGCTATCTGGTTACCCTATATATCACAGCCGCTGCCGACTTTCATATTCTTGCAAATTAACATCTTCTTAAAAATTAAGTAGTCCTTAGCGAAACATTCCCCGGAACTAATAAAAGAGGTTGGGCAAGCTGAAAATAATACCAAGCAGGCAGTCCGTCCTGGAGCCAGCTAGGCTCCTGAAGCTTCCGAAGACAGACGCCCCGATCAACTTAGCAGACAAATTCTAATCCGAGTCCATCACAAAAAAACGGAAAATTACTCGTGCTATCCTCAAACCACACAGCAAGTACAAAGCGAGCACATCAATTGTAGTCCCGAGTTTGGGATGACGCAGAATCAACAGGAGAGTGAAACGCAGCTACTAACTACCCAGAATCTTAGGTTGCCAGCCCAGTTCAGTTGAGTTCATTTTAAACAATCCCAAAGAAAGGTTCACCATCAATCCACCACCTCAGAGAACCGAAGCTCTCTTGCACGCTGTGGGGACATAGGCTCACGGGAGGATTCCCTCCACTTTTTGTGCCACTGTCCCAGCCTCAGTAATTTGAGGCAAAGAACTTTAGGAAGTTATTACTTCCTCGACCTCTCAGAACTATCAGCTGGTTCACTTACATCTCTGTTCGGATTCGCGGATGCAACAAGATGGCTTAGCCCCGCTCTGGAACAAAATAGTAACCAACGCTATCAAATCACAGACCAAAACGTGATGGCGAATAGAATGGACTCGGCTCCAGATACCTCATCAACCCTCCAACTTAACCTAACCTAAAGCTCTGGCGATTGCTTGCTTTTTCGGTATATCCACGTTCATATCTTGGCTACTACTAGGGAGTGGTTCGAGTCAATCTTTGCAGCTCGGATTGTGCGAACGTTGACCTAAAATCTGTGCTCATCGTGAGTTTATGGTGTGCACTATCAGCTGGTTTGGCAGAGTAGGAAAATAGAGTGTTCGCAGTTGTCGATCACTATTCGTTAGCATCCCACCATCTTGATACATTCAGCTCCACCTTGTGGCACTTGAGTTCTCTCTCGAACCGGAGGAATTTGGCGCTTTAAGACTTTCGTCTGCGAATGGGCTTTCTCATGAATTCCAGGAAGGTCGATACGTCGCAAAGTCGATAGTTATCCCTCCTCGATAAGCAAACATATTGAACGAAAGATTACTCCATATTCGAAGTATCGTTTTCCGATTCGAATTTTCCTATCCGGATTGCTGTTTTTGTTTTTTGTGATATCCTTTCTTTACACAGAAATGAACGTCAAGATATGAGGTTGTTCCATTGTAACTATCTTCTTCAGAAGGATCTTCGAAAAAAAAATTTGTTAGAACCACTTGCTTATGATCAATGTTTTCTTCGTTATGGCAACTATTTTATTGAGATTCGTTTTTGTATGACAGTTAAAAGTAAGACGACTTGCAAATTCGAACTTCAACCAATGTATTATATTTCAGGGCTATATCCTATCCAACTGTCAGTACTTTTCACAGGAAAATTCCTGCAAGTCTACTAGTTGAATCCTTGCTGTTGGTTTACAAGAGTAGGTAGGTTGCAGTCAGAATTGAAGTGAAACAGAGTCTAACTTTGCCTTTTCACTATTTTCATCGGCGAAAGCCTGATCGCAATCGGCTGAGCAATTTCTTTGACAAGCCTCAACAAACAGAACGTACCTGGATTTTTAACGTAAACCACCTGTCATTAAGACCTTATGTTTACGAGGTGGCCATACACCAATAGGGAGCAAGGATACGCCTTGCCATCGCATACCTACATTAATAGTATATTACCAAAGCAGAACTTGTGGAGGCACAAGTTCCACCCTTGGTAAGAGTCGAGGCCGACCTAAAACCTCTTGCTGTTCGTAGGGTCACAGCACCCAGTACTTTATTTGCAACTCTACAATGGGCTAAACCAAAAAGGAAAACCGTACCCGCGATTTGGGTTTAAACCACAGCCACCATGACGCTCTCACAAGGGGGCCTACCTCTAACAAGTCAGGCCCGGACCGAAATCCGGGGGGCTCCTGACTCCCATGGTACCGTGATTTAAGTCCTGGTGTGGACTACCGGTGGTCAAGCCGCCAACAAGACCTATGACCGGCAACTTGTAACTGGTCAAATCGTAGCAACCATTCAGAGGCTGTAATCTGAAGATGTTTACGATAAGACCAGTATAGAATAATCTGCCCCCGCTTTTTATTAGATAACGTTATTAATGGGCGAAGCCTTGATAATTGGACGGGAGCCCGCCTCAACAAACAGACGGGTATACGATCGCCTTGAAAATTTGACTTAACAAATTTTTTAAGAACGAATTGAAAATACTCGTATACAAAAAGGCCTAAGGCCTCCGCCAAAATGTCACAACGGCAACGCTGCTACACTATAAGTGTCCGACACTCTATTCTATTTTCTATCGAATGAAAAAAGAACCGATTTGTGGAAACGAAACGAAACAAAAGTGTGGATGATGATAATGATGATGTACACTTGTATCTGGATGGAGAAGAATACGCCGCGTTCTCGAATGTGTGCGAAGAAAACACAAACGTACTCGTATCTATCTATACACAGTAGATGCTTTCACTCCTCAGTAGAAGCTTTAGCTTTTAGTTGTACATAGTTGGCCGACACTGTGGAGACCAGTTGACCCACCTATAGATAGAGCGATGCCCAAACAGCCATATACTCGTACTCGTAAAATATAAGACCATTGGCCAAGGGAGCCACAAGAGGGGGTGGTTAGGCCAATTACGATGAGTAATTCAACTCGGAGTCACTATAAATGGCAAAAATAAGTTTTTAAATTTGTTGAAGGAGGATAGGGAGAAACTGGGTTGAAAAATGAGATACTTTCCACTTTTTGCATGTACGAGTAGCTTGCGACTGTGAGTTGTCCTTAGTTCTAGATGCAATTCAGATAAAAAAAAAAAAGAAGAGAAATAAAGTCAAAGTGATGACGTAATGGGAGATGATTAAATGCAGACTTTGGTTTCGGTTGGGCGGCTGCATGTTGACAAGGGCGAAAGGTGATTCTACAATACATACACATGCGAAAACAGCTGAAGCAACATGTTGCTGGAGAAGTGGTGAAGGTGGTGATGTACTCTGTTGAGGTTTGTATACTGCGGTATTTTTGCGCAGTAAATAATGTGAGACAGGTCCGTGGTGCTAGTGCAATTCATTCTTAGGATGATTGATTTATTTCAAGGGCAAGCTGTATGCAGGAGTGACTTTGGTCTGAACTAGGGTGTAGAACAGAATCTGAAGTTGAAATTGAAAAATTACATGGCCTTGGGAAAACTTTGATACACGTGTCTACACGAAATTGTAGAGGCTTTGAACACGATATGCCTTCCACCAGGTGATGGGCAGAATCACCGCATCCCCCTTATTTCCCGATGTAAAATTGTTATAAAAAAAACATCCTACCATACCATGCCAAACATCATATCTTTCTTTGTTAAATGTGGACACTCAAAGGACATATAATCCACATTTCCCGACCCAGTTCAGAATGAAGCATGTGAAGCGCTATAAGTCCTTCCTTCCATGGGTGTCTGCCTGACATTTGACAGAGTAATCTCTTGGGCAAAAGGACCGGATAGTACCCTATTTCTGGGATATGAAACCCGCCGCCATTGAAGAAGTCATATAAATTATACTATCTACTGTACTAACTGTTAATGGCGTCATTAATCCAATCGCGTGACTTCATCTGACGTATACCCTCCATATCTGTGTGGATGTGTGGATGAAATTTGTCATTCAAGTTAGAGGTATCTAGAGTTTAAAAACGTAGAATTGATTTGAATAGGGTGGCCTACTTATTCAATGAAACAACGTCTACTGAACTACTCCACTCCCAAAGGCCTATTTTATTCACAGCAATTCATACCAAATAGGACATCAAGGGTATAGGTGATAACTTAAACGAAAATGACAATAAAATCCTCTGACGTACCAAAATTGCATAGGGATGGTTCACTTACCGAAATTGAATAGAACAACCCATAGAGTCCTTTCCTATATGATATGTTACACAGATAAAAGTTTGGCGCTGTTGTCCGGGGTGGATCTGTCCTTGGACAACTACCTTCAATAAGGCATTCCAAAATGCACGCATTTAAGGCGAGATCTTTCTTTGCTGCGTCGTCTCTGTAGGTTGCAATAGAAGACTCTTCGGGCGGGACTGTAAACACTCATTCTCTCTACACATCCTAGCCATCTCAATTTCGCTATAGACGCTGTTATATCTCCTCCCCTAAAGCCTGTCAACGCAAAAAAGACAAAAAATTACTAGAGGAGTCTTGCCTTCAAGACGACCCAGGATATTTTCACCCAATTTCGCTATCGGTTTTTGGGTTTTCTCTAGGATCTGCCATAGTATGTGCTGTACAAATACGTTAGACACTGAGAGGAGTCAACTTGTCGATATTCAGTGCTGTAATTCTTTCTACACATGAATTGTGCTTAGGTATTTGATGTCCATGTGGTCACCATCGGGTAATGGTCGATGGTCGATGTCCATCCGGGCTTGGCTTGCCAAGCTTATAAGCGCGAGTAGCTGACCAGGAACTAAAAATAAAAACATTACAAACGGGACAGCAAATGAATTCTCCAGATGGAACCAAGGGCGAAATAAAATCCCAGAACAAACCAAATTAGACCTTATCCGGGCTACTCCGACATATTTAGAGATCAGGCCTATAAGGATTTTCGAGACTAATTCAGGGTCTTGGAAAAGAGATGGTGGCGGATGACAGCGTTCACATACTCGAACGGGTTACTGAATTCACTCTGACCGATCCCTCGTCCTAGGTGTATCTATAATGGAACTGGCCCTCCAGCTTGAGGATTGTGCCACCAGGGTAACTGCCATGGAAAAATGGAAAAAAACTTTTGAAAACCTTGCACACGAAACAAGGACAAGGAACTATGGATCTCATACGTGGAATGTTAGGTCTCTTAATGGGCCACGTACACCCGAACAACTAGCGAAGGCCCTAGACTGCTGCAAGGCAAGTGTTACTTACCGCCACGGACGAAAAACTGACCTACCACGACGATTGTTATCGACGGCAAAAGCAGCGCCCATTTGTATGCGGATTTATTATTAGAGGCAGACTTAGACAAGAAGTCTTGAGTTTCCGGGATGTGAATGACTAAATTTGCCAACACTAGCCTTATTTGCGCGCACGTACAGAGGAGATAAACGATGACACCAAAGATGGCTTCTATGAGCTCTTGGAAAAGACCTATGAACAGTGCCCTAGCTATGGCATTAAAATTGTCGTGTCGACTTCAATACAAAGCTAGGAAGAGAGGGCTGCTTTGGCAATACTGTCGGAAGATATAGCCCGCACGACACCACCTCCAATAACAGATTCAGACTAATCGACTTTGTGGCGGGCCGAAACATTGTCGTAGCGCTTTCAGCATCTTGATATTCATGAGAGGACTTAGAGAACTCGTGATCAATCAACCGTCAACCAGATTGACCTCATTGCGTTCGACGCAAGGCACTCCTCCAGTATTATGGATGTCTGAACCTTCCGAGGGGCCAACATCAACTCATATCATTACCTTGTTGTAGCCAAGTTACGATTGCGGATATGACGAACATCGCAAAGGCAAGTTAATACTGTGATCAAGTTTGAGTTTGAATAGAGTCTATCTTAATCTTTTAAGAAGCCCTATGGAACCAGTGGTGACACTGCCAAAAACCCATCAGAGATGCCGCCTCTGATGTGCTGGGTCTCACTCGGCCGCCACAGCGAGACCTCTTTGATGACGAGTGACTTCAAATCCATGCAGCTAAACAAGACGCACACAAAGCAGAGCTGCTGATGAGCTCTACGATCAGAAGAGGAGAGACGAACACCGGCGCGGCGTCTCAGGATGCAAAAGAAGGAGCATGAGAAGTGCGCGGTCGGGGAAATTGAGAGGTGATACTCCAGCAATAAGATTCGGAAGTTTTAGCAAAAGGTAAAAAACACATGCGAAGCCTATGGAGACGACCAATGGAACATAGTAGTGGAGTCGCAGTCGATGCGAAAGAGCACTTCTGTAGACTGTATAACGGCGATGACGAACCAAATACCGCTGTCAGGCAGAATATATCTTTCAACCTGAACAGTGCAGTAGAACCGATCTTTCTGAAATTAAGATAGCCACATCTACACCTAAGTCTAAAAAAGCTGCTGGAGCGGACGGCCTGTCTGCCGAGCTCTTTAAAGCGGCAAGCAATGACTTGGTAAGGAGCATACACTAACTCATCTGTCGGACGAAAGTATGCCCGATGAATGGAACCCCAGAATTGTTTTTCCGATCCTCAAGAAAGGCGACCCTTCTGAACTGCGCCAACTACAGAGCCATCAGTTGTCTAATCATCTCCTATAAGATTCTTTCTGTCGTATTGTGTGAACGCCTGAAGCCGCTCGTCAACAACCTGATTGATTTATCTCCGTGCGGCTTAAGGCCAGGAAAGTCCACCATTGACCAAATATTCACACTAGAGCAGATTTTGGTGAAAACCCATGAGCTCCAAATCGGTATGCACCACCTGCTTATCGGTTTTAAGGACTCAATGTCTAGTTTAGGCATCCCAGCCAAACTCGTTCGTTGGTGTAGAATGACGATGGAGAATGCACGCTGCTCTATTAAGATTGGTAACGAACTCAGCGTGCCTTTTGATGCCAAAAAAAGATTTAGAAGAGGCGACGCGCAGTCCTGTAATTTCTTTAACATCACTCTTGAAAGAATAGTGCAAAACTCACGCGACAACACAAGAGGCACAATTTTTCGAAGGCCCGTCCAATTATTCCCAAACGCCAATGATATTGACATAATCGGAAAAAAGCAACGTGACGTCTGTGGCGCTTTCATGAGTATTGAGACGGAAGCGGCGAAGATTGGTTTAACAATCAACGAGGGCAAGACCAAGTAAGGACACCCAATACTAACGCCTTGAACGTCACCCTAGACAGATGTAACTTTGAGGTAGTTAAGGACTTTGTCTACCTAGGGTCCACTATCAATTCAGACAACGACACCAGCGCTGAGTTCAAACGAAGAAAAGCTCTTGCAAATCACTGCTTCTTCGGGCTAAGAAGGCAATTGACTAGCTACGCCCTCTCTCGAACATCAAAAGTGACTCTATATAAGACCGTAATAATCGACGTCCTGCTCTATGGCGCAGAGGTATGGACTTTATCAAAAATGGATGAAGGTGCACTTGGCTGTTTTGAGAGGAAAATGCACAGACGGTGAGTGGAAGAGGAGATACAATGACGAACTATGACGAACGCTGTACAACGACATCGAATTATCCAAAAGAGTGAAGGTCTAACGACTGAGGTGTCTGGGTCATGTAGAGCTGGTGGACACCAATATTCCGGTCCGAACAGTTTCGGAATCTACCCCTGAAGGACGGCGCAGTAGAGGAAGATTGCGACTCATGTGACTCACGCAAGTAGCGTACGATACTGCAGGCAGCTGGCAGTGGCAGTGGCTCAAGTGCTAGTGTTTTGCCTTCCCAATCGGCCGGTTCTGTGTTCAATGACAGCAATACTCAAAAGACGTGAGACGAATGGTTTAGCCTCCCCATTAAAGGTTTGATGCCACCCACGGAGCGAAATAACCACTGAGCCCAATCATCGTTGTTTCTCCCTTTATCCAATTTTCCGAAAAACTTAACACGTGCCTCGGCATTTTGAGAGTAATCATACCGTCTTAGGTGTTACGTTCTTTAGGAAAAAAAAAAAAAAAAGATAGAGCTGGCTGAAGAAGCTTCCTGGTTGGGGCCCAGGTCCACCCTCGACCGGAGTAAGTAAGTAAGGATGGTAACTCTGAAGAGAATCTTCACTGCCAGCCTGGCACTGGCATATATACTGAAAATCAGAAAATGGGACTACACGCCCGCCAAGAGCTTCAGACCTAAAACTCTGACTTGCTTCATGTTGAAGGGCCTGGCGAGAATGGTCGAATCCATGTGTGCAAAACTGCCTTACGAATGCATCTTTTGTTTGCTATACAACACGTAGAAGATCTTGGATGGCTTTCATTGCTTAAGTTGATCAGTTCACTTTGCCTGGGATCAGAGTTTGAGCCAGTTCAACCGTTTAACCGGCTGCCGAATTCAAATTAAAACGATTTTAACTTCGTGCTTGGGGCATTGCTAGTAGAGCTTGTATTAACAGTTTTTGGTAGCTTCTATTGGGGCATGCGCCCATATCAGACTGAATTTAACCATGACGCGGATTGTTAAACTGCATCCGTTCACGTGCCGAAAACTCAAGACTTATTGCCTTAGTTTAGTGCTTATGCCAAATCTGCATCCGAATAAACGCTGCTTTTGTTCACTGTATCAGTTGAAGTATCACACAGTTTGCCATCTTCAATTGTAGCAAGACAATTAGGCTTAAACTACAATTGGTCTTATACTACAGTCTTATACTATGATTGTGGTACACAATGTCTTTTGTGCGCCTTTTATCCGGGTCGTCCCATCGCATTTACTGGCTGGTGGTTATAATTATCTGCCTTATAGCCTCCGCTGGTGTTAGTTGCACGTGGGGTGTTCAAGGTCCCATCAATCCATGTGCAGGTTCGAAATTCGTTGTCCCTTTTCCGTTTTAAAGGGTCTTATTGAATAGATACGTCCTTACCCAAGGTTATTGGTTGCTTCGGAAAAGTTTACTCCACGCACAAGCCTCAAGACAATGTTTGGCACACCTTGGGTAGAAAGGATCAGATATTCCAGAGGTACGAGTAGTAAGCTGTTTCGGATAAATAAGAGCTGCCATTCACTCATTAAGGCTTCGTCCACCACTATCTTTATTTCAGCAGCCTTAAAGACCTTTATTGACCTCAGCTCCAAATATGTTGAAGTACGAGTAGCTTGGAAAGAGGAATCTTCAGCTCGTCGGTCATTTCTGACTGGTCATTATAGTGTTGCTACTATTCCCTTTCAACACACGTGGTCATTAGTTTGACAAGTCAAGCTTGCTTGAACGAGATCGGTGACCAGTGGCTACCGTGCAATTGATCTGTAGTCAAAATTACAGTACATATTGGGCGTCCCCAGGTTGACACCCCCCAGTTCTTATCCTAATCATACAATCCCCAGCCACTGTCCCTTTAGTATGTTTACTTTAAAAAAGAATTGTAAACATGCGTATCTAAAACCAATCCAACCCAAAATTAATGGGCCAACATAAAAGCATCAGCATCCATTTCATCTAGGACTTACATCGGCCAAGGGTCGATATTATGAAATTCGGAAATTTGTAATGACAATGAACACCTGCTCATCTTTTGTGTGTACGAGCACATATTGGAGCTTAGTGTCTGTAATATTCGTTCGGATTAACTTGACCCAATTCCCCACAGAATGGAACACCAACATTCGCAAAAAAAAAAAAAAAAGACCGGGATTCCTCCATCCAGAGGCCGAAAATCAAAACACATGCCATGGAATCATTTCCCCCCAGGATCCCAACAGATGCTTCTACCGAATGGTACATATTTACTTTGGGGATATGCATTCCATCCCGACACGGATACCAGCATCTACTGTGTGTGTCTGCACATCTACTCGTACTTACCCCATATCGTTCCAATCGAATGCTACACTTAGTCGGACACATGTACGCGTGTATGATACTCCAACAAACATTTAAATGTTCGTCTATGACTGGTCACAAGTACTCGTATTTGTTAGATAAATTAACAAAACGAGAACTTAATTCGACATTTGTCGGCAACCAGGGCCATTTGGATATTTGGATATTTTTCAAAATACCCTGCGGATTAATTTTAGAACAACAAAACTCTCAAGTGCCCACAAGAGCAAGTGAAACCGACGTTTTTGGCTGGCCCTATTACAGTAGGGTCATTAGCCTGCGAACGAATGGGGGAACGAAAAAGTGGGAATAAATTCAATTCAACTTCACTTTTTTTTACTTCTTATTCAACTTTGGTAAGTATTTTCTGAATTTTTTTTTTTTTTGTATTTTTTTGTATTTTTCTGTTCTTCCCGACGCCTATGCGTGTGGTGTTGTGATTGAGATTGAGATTGAGATACTCGCACTCACACGACTTCGCGAGTGTGACTAAAAATAAATGAGTACTCGTGCACTCAGTCCAATGTAGAGAATGGGATGGGCG
Organism: Volucella zonaria; assembly: GCA_963966105.1. Classification (NCBI taxonomy): domain Eukaryota; kingdom Metazoa; phylum Arthropoda; class Insecta; order Diptera; family Syrphidae; genus Volucella; species Volucella zonaria. The sequence continues at coordinate 14,719,099 of OZ014533.1, forward strand.
GAATTCACAAAAAAACGTATCTTTCACAAGAAATAAAGCGAAACTATGTATTCAAAACGCTTATGACGGTTAAAAACACCTGTACCTACTTTCGGGCGCAAAAATAAATCGAGGGATCAGTGCTCACTGGTGTGCTGAATAGCGAAGCTTTGGTAAGTTTATAAATTTTTGACGAATTCCTGGTAAAACAATTCGACAAAGATAATTTCTTTCTACCTTCCTGTGCTTTAGAGCAGCATCAAACGATTGAGCAGAACATCATAATTAAATCCCGCATGGGATTTAAGTGTCCTTAAAATGTTTGCACACAAGGCGGGCGAAAGAAAGTCAGTGAGGATAGAAATTGAGGTACCGATGAACGTTGGTTTTAAATGTTTGAAGGTTATAATGACTAGGAAATAAGAAGCTAGGCAGGGCATTCCTCAAGCGAGTTATGCTTAAGAATGAATCACGACATTTTAGAGTACGTCCGAAATGGGCTTGAGGGTATACTGATGAGCATTCATAGCGAGACGGGTGTTACGGTTAAAGGTTTGAAGGGGCTGAAAGATACTGGCGATTTCTATGGGGCACTAGTGGTGGAAATAGCGATAAAACAGAGTGAGACACGAGATCTTACGCCGGTGTTCGAGGGTGTCAATTAATTGACTGATATTAGTATCACCAACGATTTTTATCGCACGGTTTTGAATCCTATCTAGCAGGTGCAGAAATGTATTGGGCGCACCCGATCAAGAAACCGCTTGAGGAAACCTAGACATTTCGCAGCATTTTTGGCGACATCGAATATGTGGTCATTCCAACGTAAATTTTCATTGACACACATACCGAGAATGGAAAGTTTACCGGATTCGACGATGCAAGTACCATTCATGGATAATGGCTGCGTCTTCAAATTGTCAAATTAAATTAAAATTATCAATTCAAATTAACGACAGCAAACAGTATTGTGTTTTGGAAGCATTAAATTCTACTCCGTTAGTGTTTCCCCCAATTAGTTATGTTATGCTGTTAATATCAGAATTTAATGAGTTTAACATACGCTTCCGTTCCTGTTCTACAGCCGAAGAGCAGGGACGTAAGTCCGCGAATGAATATGAAAAGCAGAAAGTACTGTCGTCATCAAAGGAATATATTGGATTAGAAGTAGCAGACAAGAGATCATTAATGAAAATTAAATAGAGTGTCGGAGACAGAACGGAGCCCTGAGGTACACCAGCATTTATTTTGCGATTATCAGACTTGAAACCATCGAAGACAACTTGAATTGAACGTTCCGAAAGGTAATTTATAATCCATTGAAGAAGAGAGTCATCCCAAAAGCACGCATTTTCGATAAAACAGCCTGATGCCAAAATCTGTCACATGCTTTTACGCCAAATTGATGTAAGCTTTTGTTGCACTTTTTGGTTAGACATGCCATCAAATCACCAGTGGACCTGTTTGCTTCGAAAACCATATTGCCGGTCATTAAGAAGTTTTCGTGTTTCGAGATATTTCATGAGCTGACGGTTTATCAGCGTTTCCATGACCTTGGAGAGAAGGGACGTAAGTGCAATGGGTCTGTAGGAGGAGAGAGAAGAAGATTCGCCTTTTTTAGGGACTTTTGCCAGCGAGGAAGAACACCTCTTCAGAAGAAGGGGAGATATACCAACTGGACCAGCAGATTTATGCATGTTGAGATCTTTAAGTACTCTTGCTACTACACGAGTGCGAAAGTTGATTCGTCCCATTGTAGATTCGACGCACTCAAGTGTAGGCGGGGACAAAGCACAATCTGGGAGTGTTGAGCTAGCCGCAACGTGTGCAGCAAGCAGATTGGTCTTGTCCAAAGAGTTGACAGCTGGAATGTCATTGTAAATGAGCGTTGGGATGGAGGATGAGGCAGAATTTTTAATGTTTTTGACAAATGACCAAAAATTGTTACTGCCTTTGGGACATTGCAATGTTTTTTGCCTCAGGTTTTGGTCGTATTGGAATTTCACACTCTTGAGAAAGACATTGCAGTCATTTCTGGCTCGTTTAAACTTTTTTCAGTTTTCCTCTGTCGGGTTGGTCTTGTAGGACCGAAAAAACAATTCTCTAACCCTGACAGCCTCCTTACAGCTCGAGTCGTACCATGCCTTTTCTTTTGGTTTGATACTCTTCATCCAATGAGGGATAAAGCATCTCATTCCAAAGAGAATAGTTTCTGTGATCATGACAGCAGCGGCATCCACGTCGTTATCGAGGAAACATAACGACCAGTTAAAATTCCTAAAGAAGTTGTTAAGTCCGCACCAGTTGGCTTTCTCGTATTGCCATACGGTTCTTTTAGGAATCTTTTCTCTAACTATGTGGTGGGTGTACGAGAAATTAGCTGATATGACACAATGGTCCGACGAGCCTAGAGGGGAGAGCACATCAACGGTGTACTTATCAGGGTGAGAAGTTAAAAACAAGTCCAGAGTGTTGGCGATATGACTATCAACGTCTGGTATTCGTGTGGGCTCATTTACAAGTTGGGTTAAGTTATTTTCCCCAGCGAAGATCTCAACACACCGTCCTTCGGGTGTTGTCTGTCCAGAATGTCGAAGCCACCCAGAATTGTGTACTCGTATATTGAAATCGCCCGTAATAACGATTTCAGTATGAGAATCCAGGGATAAAATTTTTTGCATGGAGTCAGACAGCCCATCAAACTCGTGGAAGGTCGAGTTGCTGTCCAGCTTGGGGTTTCTGTAAATAAAGCAGTAGTGGATAATTTATTTCTTTATTATTATTTATTAAACATAACTTACACAAAAAGAATGATTTCTTGTAGTTAGCGTAAGGCTTAACAAAATTCAAAAGAGTATTTAAAGTATTGTAAAAGTGTACATAGATACTCGTAGAAGGAAAGTAAGAAAATGAGTTTATAATTCATATGTTATCGAAATTCTATTGATGTACGAGTATAAAAATTTATATTTAAAGCTAATGTTCACAGGGAGACTAGGACGATGAAAGGAATTTCAGGAGGGAGGTTCTAAAAGTGCGGTGATTTGCGATGCTTCTTATTTCGATTGGTAGAGAATTCCACTGATGTGTGGTATAAACAAAGAAAGTGCGTTCGGATGCTAAGCAGGAGTATCTTGGTTGGATAATCACATGCGATCGCTGCGAAACTGGAAAGTCCAATTTTCTATAGAGATAGTCTGGTTGGCCAGTTCGTATGACTTGGTGGATGCAATACAAAGCTTTCAAAAAGTTAACTAAGGAACAGCCAAAGATTTTTATTGAGTGTTGTGATACGTGGTCATAACGTCGAGTTAGAGTCGGTGTTACAATAAACTTCGCAGCAGTACAGCAGAGTAGGAAGAAGAAGAGCTTTAGCCAGTAAAGTTTTGGTTTTAATAGGGACGAAGTGTTTTGAGGCCCATAAAACGCGAATTGCAGCATGAACTTTACCAATGGTAGCATTTATGTGGTCGGACCAGGTAAGCGTGTCATTAAAGATGATTCCAAGATTCCTTACTTTTTCAATGTAGGTGATCACGGAGTCACCTAGTTTGATATGCGGAAGCAGCGACCTATCAAATTTGGTACGATTTAGCTGGATTCAGACTCAGATTATTACTCTGTGCCCACTGCTGTATGCAATACAAATCATTGTTCATTGCTTCTGATGCCTGGGCAAGTTCAGCGGGTGGGCTACTAATAAAGAACTGCACATCATCAGCGAACATGAGGACAGTGGAGTGTCTGACCGCCTGGGGAAGATCGTTAATGTAAAGTACGAAAAAAAGAGGGCCTAAAATTAATCCCTGTGGTACACCACTACACACTGGGATAAGACCTGACGTCTTATCTCCAACAACCACACATTGATGTCTCCCTGTAAGGTATGATTGAAAAAGCTTGGTTGCGGTTGAAAAGAAGCGAAACAAGCTTTTTAGTTTAGAGCAGAGGTTCGCATGATCGACTGAGTTAAAAGCCTTGGAGAAGTCGAGAAGAGTAAGCAAACTTACTTCTTTCCTATCCATTGCTATGCGTATCTCATCAACAATATTAAGTAGTACGGTCTTACAGCTCCGATTAGCTCTGAATCCGGACTGAGCACCATTAAGGAGATTATTGACATCGAGAAACCTTTGTATCTGTCTTGGAATTGCTTTTTCAAAAACCTTTGACAAAAAGGGGTAAGATAGAAATTGGTCTAAAATCTACTGAACCGTTGCCACCCTTCGGAATTAGAATAATCATGGCTTTTTTCCAATCAGCTGGGAACTCAGAGGTTGTTGGGATAGAGTTGTATAGATGTTTGAGATAAAACAAAATAAAGTAACGAACCTGGGATCTACGAGGGCGGGTCAATAAGTCCGTGACTTTTGGATTAAAACAGATTTTTTTCATAAAAAAATAATTTTATTTTTCAACATAGTCTCCCTTGAGCTCTATACACTTTGTCAAACGCTTCTCCAATTTTTTTATCCCTTCCAAAAAAAATGATTTGTCGAGGTCCTCAAAATAGGCCTTTGTTTGCGAGATGACTTCATCATTGGAGTCAAATCTTTTTCCACCAAGCCATTTCTTCAGGTTTGGGAACAGGAAGTAGTCGCTCGGAGCCAAATCTGGAGAATAGGGTGGATGAGGGAGCAATTCATAGCCCAATTCATGGATTTTTGCCATGGCAACTGCACATGTGTGCACCCTTGCATTGTCTTGGTGGAAAAGAACTTTTTTCTTGGCCAAATGAGGTCGTGTTTTTTTCAAATCGTCATTGAATCGGTCCAATAAGTTAGCATAATATTCCCTATTGATTGTTCTTCCCTTTTGAAGGTAGTCAATGTGGATCATCCCGCGTGCATCCCAAAAAACAGTCGCCATAACTTTATTGGCTGACAAACCCAACTTGGCCTTCTTTGGCGCCGATTCACCCTTAGAAACCCACTGTTTTGACTGTTGTTTGTTCTCTGGTGTGTTGTGATGGATCCATGTTTCGTCCACGGTTACAAAACTGTGCAAAAACTCCTCCATATTGCGATTAAACAACGCCAAATCTTCCTGTGAAGTTGTTACACGATTGCGTTTGTGGTCGACTGTGAGCAAACGCGGCACCCATCTTGCGGAAAGCTTTCTCATGCCCAAGTGATCATTCAAAATTGAAACCACTGAGCCATGCGAGATCCCTACGGCTTCCACAATCTCTCGCACTTTCAATCTTCGGTCGGCCAACACCATATCGTGAATTTTTTCGATTGTTTCGGGTGTAGAGACCTCAACTGGGCGTCCAGGAGGTTCGGCATTTTCAGTGCTTGTACGGCCACAACGAAATTCAGTAAACCACTTTTTTACCATTGAAATCGATGGTGCAGAGTCCCCATAGTATTTATCAAGCTTAGCCTTGGTCTCGGTAATGGTTTTTTTTCGCAAGAAATAATGCTTAATAAGCACACGAAATTCACTTTTTTCCATTTTCTCCTCAAATTAGTGAGTAGTCTGATAAAAATAGCTGTCAAACATAAACTAACTGACGCAGCAAGTTTAAATTTTGACAGGAGTCAACTGACAGATGCCTGTTGACAGGAGCAGTGTTGCTGTTTCAGTAAAGAGGTCAGAAATTCAAAAAGTTATTGACCCGCCCTCGTATTTTATGAGCTGACGGTTTACCAGCGTTTCCATGACCTTGGAGAGAAGGGACGTAAGTGCAATGGGTAGGAGGAGAGAGAAGAAGATTCGCCTTTTTTAGGGACTTTTGCCAGCGAGGAAGAACACCTCTTCAGAAGAAGGGGAGATATACCAACTGGACCAGCAGATTTATGCATGTTGAGATCTTTAAGGACTCTTGCTACTACACGAGTGCGAAAGTGGATTCGTCCCATTGAAGATTCGACGCACTCAAGTGTAGGCGGGGACAAAGCACAATCTGGGAGTGTTCAGCTAGCCGCAAAGTGTGCAGCAAGAAGATAGGCCTGACAGCTGACAGCTGTAATGTGATTGTAAATGAGCGTTGGGATGGAGGATGAGGCAGAATTTTTAATGTTTTTGACGAATGACCAACAATTTTTACTGCCTTTGGGACACTGCAGTATTTTTTGCCTCAGGTTTTGGTCGTATTGGAATTTCACACTCTTGAGAAAGACGTTGCAGTCATTTCTGGCTCGTTTAAACTTTTTTCAGTTTTCCTCTGTCGGGTTGGTCTTGTAGGACCGAAAAAACAATTCTCTAACCTTGACAGCCTCCTTACAGCTCGAGTCGTACCACGCCTTTTCTTTCGGTTTGATACTCTTCATCCAATGAGGGATAAAGCATCTGATTCCAAGGAGAATAGTTTCTGTGATCATGACAGCAGCGGCATCCACGTCGTTATCGAGGAAACATAACGACCAGTTAAAATTCCAAAAAAAGCTGTTAAGACCGCTCCAGTTGGCTTTCTCGTATTGCCATACGGTTCTTTTAGGAATCTTTTCTCTAACTGTGTGGTCGGTGTACGAGAAATTAGTTGATATGACACAGTGGTACGACGAGCCTAGAGGGGATAGCACATTGACCTTGTATTTGTCAGGGTGAGAATTTAGCAACAAGTCCAGGGTGTTGGTGGTATGACTATCAACGTCTGGTATTCGTGCGGGCTCATTTACAAGTTGGGTTAAGTTATTTTCCGTAGCAAAGATCTCAACACACCGTCCTTCAAGTATTGTCTGTCCAGAATGTCGAAGCCAACCAGAATTGTGTATATTGAAATCGCCCGTAATAACGATTTCAGTATGAGGATGCAGGGATACAATTCGTTGAATGGAGTCAGACAGCACATCAAACTCGTTAAAGGTCGAGTTGCTGTCCAGCTTGGGGCTTCTGTAAATAAAGCAGCTTACGGAGATGAAATTTTAATCACATGAAATTGAATTCCGGGTTGGAATAGGGGCTACATTGTGGTGGAATTTAGTAAGCTACATCACTACGCTCATAAATAGCGAGACCGCAATGGGGAAAGAATAGTGGCACTAGTTCGTAGCCAGGTAGCTTTAGATCAGAGTGATCTGAGAGATGTGGGCGGGGATCTACCTGTGTTGCACTAAGTGCCAAAGCAGCTGGTCGGTACTTACAGGTGTGGACGTACGTAGAAAAGTGATTACTTTTTAGCCCGCGTATATTGGTTACGTCCACCCTGAATTCCCTAGTCATAATCACAAACAAACATAGTAAACACAAACACCGACGATACTAAGCAGGGCTGCGAAGTGAAAATTCTGACGATGGTTTACCGAATCAAATTTCTGTAGGTGTTATGCCCTTACAACAATATGAAAGAGTGCACCAACAAAATCTTCACACACAACCGGCTATCCATCAGTTGTTACATATACTCAATCACTGCCCGTACCACATGATAAATACAGTAACGACAGTGACCGGGTGCAAGCAGCAGTACTACGACCAGGAGCAGGAGAGGTGTAGGATTCCCACACTGTGTGATAATTTTTGTTTTTTTTTTTTCACACGCGCGCGGTGGTTTTGGGTTTTTTTCACTGCGCGTTGTTTTTTTTTTCTTTGTGTACAGCACGTTGAAATACGAGTACAGGATGACGTGCGCACTCGTCGGTGGTCGGCACGGTACTGACTGTTGACCAAATGCAGCCCCCCATCCTCTCTCCAAAGGATTGTAGTGGAGGGATTTCAGTGAGACACTATACGAGCTCTAAAATGATATCGACCGATTGTGACGTGCAAAGCTGTTGAACAACAATCATCCGGTTAAGAGGGTATTCGATCCCAGAGAGCCAACACAGTAGAAGAAGACCATGTGGTAGGTAGTATCAAAAAGTGGAAGAAACCGCAACAAACCTGGAGTTCTTCGGGGAGCAGTAAAGCCAGATCCGCATTAGCCAGAAAGTTTCATAATTGTTGCTCTGGTTCACCGAGAACCGTAGCACCTTTTGTAAGTAAGTTAGTAAGCAAACGGCCATATAAAGATATGGACCATCTCTGGGCTATCGGCACTAGTCCGAACTACAACTCAAAGAATCCGACAATGAATACCCATGTAGATGTCAAACCTGATCCAGCTATCTTTGCGTAGATCAAGCAATTTCATTCAGGCAGTTCGCATGCGGCCGCTACCCGAATCCCATAACCATTTTTGACAGCCGGAAATAACAAGCCCCAGATCGATAACTTAGTTCTAGCTATGTGATAAGTTCAGCCATTCATATCGTAGATTGTCGAAGTTCTCTCAAAATAAACACAAGTTGACCAATATGGAAAGTAATTAACCATTGCTGCTCTAATCACTGATATAAGGGACCGATTGGAGCTAATGGATAAATATTACCAAGATTGGTGTGGAAAGGAAAAGCATTCAAAAATACCAAAAAAATTAAATACTCAATTAGAGCAGGTATTCCAACCCACCTAGGCTCTGCAGAGACCTCTAAGAGTCTAAATTAAATGAAGAATAGCTCTTTCCAGCAGCTGTTACTATGGGCTAAGAAGGTAATTGAGTAGCAAAACTCTACCTCGAGCAACGAAGAAGACATTATGCAAGACTCTCATCACGCCGGTCCTGTTGTACGGCACAGTGTAGAGGAGAAGATATAACGAAAAACCATATCGGCTGTAAAATGGCACGGATCTTACAAGAAGGATTCGCTTACATCGATTCTAATAGATAGGTCATTTAGAGCTCATAGACACAAGTGCTCCAGCTCGAGGGATCTTCAATTGCACACCTGTTCAGCAACGCAGTATAGGAAGACCTTACCTACTTACCAACTTAGTGTGCGTAACTTAAGGCAGCTAGATAGGGAACAAATTCGCTGGAGAAACATGCCGTTTGAGGCACAGGACCGCTCCAGTCTGTAAGATGTCCTCTTACTGTCTATGTCCTATCAAGTGAATGCTAAGGACTGACTTAAGATGACCCCATCATTTATAATCAAATACTCTTGGGGCATAGTATGTCTTCACTCAACTTAAAGTGAGCTGAACGTACCATATGTCACTGCATTTAAATAAAAACAATTAAATCAAAATCAAGAATTAAACTCTGACCCATTTGCAGCAAGGACTCCAAGAGGAATGAAATTTCTGTAAAAAAAAAAAAAAAAAAAAAAACAGCAAATCCCTACTATTGTAGATCGTTTTCCAAAGCCACAATCATATATTCATGCATCGTAGAGGATACGTCCTCCAGCAGGATATCATTCAGCTGCACATCCTACAGCCAACCGCCGTCAGAGACATCCATCAAATTAATGAGAAACCCCTTCCCAAAGATAAACTTTTCATCATTTAAATTGTTTTCATTTGCAATCATTTTAATATGAATCCGTACACTCATCCTCTGTTAAAGACGAAGGAAGCGTCATAAAACCCAAAACCGAAAAGGAAAAACAAAAACAAAAAAATCAGCTCTTAAATTTAAATTAAAAACTCTTGATATTTCCAGTAACGGACAATGAGAGCATCCTTCCTTGGTCTGGCCATCACACCAGAACCAAAAACCAAAGACTCCAGAAAGTGGAAATTCATTTAACACAATAGTCCTTCCTTTGCTGGCGTATAATTGCCTCCAGCTTGATGCATCTCTCGCGTAACGCACCGTTTTCCTTTTGCAGTAATTCAATTGTTGTGTCCTTTTTCTCGATGGCTTGTTGAACTCTGTCCTCAAACAAATCCAATTAAAAAAATTCGATAATAAAATTTCAATTAATTAAGGCAAACTCTTTTGAGTTAAAGGATTTGTTACCTTTTGTGAATCTTTTGAATCTCATTATCCCGTTCGGATTTCAGGGCGGCAACTTCAACTGCAATTTCCGAACGGACATTGTCTCGTAGTTGTTCGCGTTCAGTCAGAAACTCATTACACATCTAAAGAGGCGATGGAAGTAGACGAGTAGCTATGTAAGTGACGAATTAAATTGTGCTTGGAACATGAACTCACCTTTTTGCTGTGGTCCAATTCAATGTGAAGTTGCTTGAGTTCAGCCTGGCAGTTTCGTACTTGAGCATCGGATTCAGCTAGACGAGTCCTAGTTTCGGTATATTTCTCACGCAGAGACTTCTCAACGATTTCTATTTCGCAAATGTCCTTTTCGTATTTTTCCTTGAGCCGACTTTAAAGAAAGAATCACATTTTTTGGTTATTCTCCACTTTTCGGTATAGAGTTCGAAGGTGACTTACTCCATTTTGGCCTCAAACTCCTCTTGGTGCTTAAGCGCTTCGGTGTCCATCCGGGTGACTATGGCATCTATTTGACGATCACGTTCCGTCCGATAGTGTTGACGAATTGCGTTCTCGCTCTCCACTTGTCGCATCTTACATTCGTTTTCAAAGTCCTTCTTCCAAATTTCAAAGTCGGATTCGTATTGCTTTTCTATAGAGTTGACACGGTTCTGAAATAGGAATTAGAAACAAATTAAAAGAATACACATCCTTTGTTCATTATACATCCCGTCCATAGAAATTTTGGGAAACGCTTCCTGATCTATAGATTTCGGCTATGCCCGACCTCTCAGCGGGAAGTGAGATCGGCATAAAAAACCGAACTGAGCTGTTGGTGATGTAAAGCTTTTGGAAGCATCGTAAAGTTAGAATTCTCGCCTGATACCTAGACTTTCCAGAACAGGATTCAATGTTTCTAAGATTAGTCAAGACACAATGTCTCGATCAGCATCATCACAGGAAGATGAAGTCCTGCGCAGGGAAAGACGCACAAACAATCAGCAGGACATAACATCTGTTCTATCTACACTTGGGGCTAAGCTTAGGCTACCGGGAAGGTCAATATGGTGGCGGATAGCCGAACAGCCTATAGGTACTCGTATGAAGGTTAGCTGCGAATAACCAATAAACTGTCGGCAAATATGAAGGTAGTGACGGAAGAAACACACAAGCCCAGTGAAATTTTTGTGACTGGGCGAGTAAATACCGCCCATAAATATGCTTCCTGTCTCCCAAGGCAAGGCGTTGTGCGACCCGCACTGAGGCCTGAATGGTGCTGGAGACAGGAAATTCATACAGCATCACTAACGGATGGCATATGACAGAGTTTGGCATCAGGCTCTTTTGTCGAAAAAGTATGCTTTTGGGTTCGATGACTCTCTTCTTCAATGGATTAGAAATTACCTTTCACAACATTGAATTCAAGTCCGATATTCACAAAATAAATGCTGGTGTACCCCAGGGCTCCATTCTGTCTCCGATACTCTTTCTAATTTTTATCAATGATCTCTTGTCTGCCACTTCTAATCCAATCTATTCCTTTGCTGACGACAGTACTCTCTGCATTCTCGGTATGTGTGTCAATGACAACTTACGTTGGAATAACCACATATTCGATGTCGCTAAAAATGCTTGCGAATTTGCTCAAAGAAATACTTTTTCCTTCGAATCTGGCCTTAATGTAGAAGGCATTCATCCGCCCAAAATTAGAGTACAATGCTCACATCTGGTCAAGTGCGCCTAAGACATCTCTGCATGTAAACCGGATCCAAAACCGTGCGGTAACACTCATCGCTGCTACCAATATCACTCAAACAATGGACACTCTCGAACACCGACGAATTGTCTCGTGTCTCACTTTGTTTTATCGCTATTCCCACCATCCGTGCTCCATAGAAATCGCTAGCAGCACTCTGCCCCTTCAAACCTTCAACCGTAACACCCGTCTCGCTATAAATGCTCATCAGTATACCCTCAAGCCCACTTTCGGACGTACTCTGGAATATCGTGATTCGTTCCTAAGCCGAACAACTCGCTCGTGTAATGCCCTGCCGAGCTCTCTATTTCCTAGTCATTGTAACATTCAGACATATAAAATCAACGTACATCGGTACCTATCCATTTTAAGAGTACCTTAACCCCTTGAGAGCGCGCTAGTTTATAAAAAAAAATCACAAACGTGTCCTCGAAATACCTGGTGCCTGATATGGTGGGTTTTCCTTTCCACCATACTCGTGGGATCCAATTAAATATCGAATCTGTCGAAAGTACAAAGGAAAATCCGTTCAGGGGAAGTTCTGTACTGATGCTATCATCACCGTTAAAAACAAAGAGGGTGCGACGCAGGAAAAGAGCAAGAACATGGGGACGTCATCTGAATCATTAACTGAAAAGACATCTTCGCAGATGCGGCCAAACTTTCCCCGCAGAGAAGCATCAACTGGTAGTTTGACGTTCGAAACCAACACGAAAGGCGTGAAGCTATGCAATCCCTGGGAAAGGACATCACTACACTGATGGAATTCATCAAGGGGAAAAACAATGTCCATCACAAGATTAGAAGGCTGCTACAATATGCAAACACTACAACTGTGTGGTAGATAGCGTAAAATTATAGCGTCTAAAGCTACCCCAACCATCCATTCATCAGCAACGAGCAAATTGACCCAACTGACAGAGGGCAGCTGATAACTCAAAAAGAGCTGCTATCTGGGCATGTGGAGACAAAGGCTTTGAAAAAAAAAAATGATGACAACCGGAATAGACTTCGTTCGAGCAAGGGTCAACGGAGTACAGATCTACAGTTGTTATGCATGTCCAAACAGCACCCTTGAGCAATCCCAAGGTATGTTGGATAGACCCGTAGATGATGCTAGAGGTCGTAGCCCAACAATTATGTATGAAGACGTATGTCTGAAGACGTTGGGGCAGGACTCGGACCAATAATAGAGGAGAGGCTTGACTAGGAGCTGTATCGTCACTAGACGTAATAGTGCTTAATACCGGATTCGAGCACATCTTTAGAAGAAATGGCGTGGGTTACATAGTTAATATCACCTTTGTAACTAGTTCCCCAGCGAGAGGCTCCAAGTGGAGAGTCAGTATATACGAACAACAACCACCTGGTTTGAGGTACAACCGAGGAGAACGAACCGGGAACGCCCGTCAAATAAGGCACAACGAATGGGGTGGAAAATAAGCACACTGTACGAAGACTTTCTTAACCTGATTTTTGAAAAGTCTCCAATAAACCCAGGAACAGCAAATGCTACGGCCTCTGAGGTTACTAAACAACTACCAATGGCCTGCGACGCATGAATGGTCCGGAAGATGTCAACAAATCGGCAGCCACCAGTATACTGCTGGAACCAAGAGATAGCAAAGCTACCCACAGGTTCCATAGAGCGAGAAGACCATTCCAGCGATCCAGAAGTTTGCCCTCCCATCAGGATCTACAGGTACAATACAAAGGCGTAGAGACCTGAGATTAACCACCCGGTTAAAGCAACTGCTTTAAAGAACTCTGCGAGCAAGAAGATGCAAATTCATAGGCTACCGCCTACAGGGCAGTCATGGTAAAAATCAATGGCACTACCGCACCCTCACCCTCGTGCCCTCTCCTAAAGCAAAAATAGTATCTGGATTAATTCCACGGCAAACACCTTAGGAAATACAGGAGATCGCAACCATCACGGAAATGGAACTCGGAAATGGAACTCGGAAATGGAACGAATGAAGACGAATCGATGATAATAAGTCACCTGTATTGGATTGGATTGGATGGTATATCAAATAAGGCTCTTAAACTAGCCATGAAAACAAACATAGAACAATTTGTGGAACTGTATAACAAGTGTCTCAGAGAAGGGATTCCTCCAGTTCAATGGAAAAGCAACGTCTGGTGCTGCTATCCAAAGGGAAAAACTAGCAGATGAGTCCTCGTCATAGCGTACCATACGCTTGTTAGACACAACTGGAAAAATATTGGAGCGAATCAATTGCAACCGACTGGAGGTGGCAATTAATGAAGACGGGGGACTCTCAAACCAACAGCTTGGATTTAGAAAAGCTCTTTCTACTTTAGAGCGGGTGACCAGATAGCAGTGTTAGGTTTTTCAGTTGTTATGTTTCAGGAGATGTCAATGTTACCATTAACATCCAGCTGTCAAAATATTCAGTAAGCCATTTTATCACGCATCGTTTTATGCTTTCCGAATGTGCGGAAATTGTTAAAAAAATATCGGAGTTCCAGCTCAGTTATAAATACGCAACGTGATTCATGGATTCAGTTTTCATCACACCGTAGAAAAGCTTGAGCGTAAGTACACTTTTTTGAATCTTAAGCCACCAACCAGACAGAGATTGGTGCGAAATGAAGAAAACATAGCCGCCTTAGCGGCCAGTATCGACGAAGACCCAGAAATGTGGATTAGGCGCCGATTATCTGAATTGAGCATCGCCAGAGAGTCACTTGACTTATTTTGCGCTTAGATTTGGGCCTACATCCGTGAAAAATTGTGCTGATGCAAGAACTGAAGCCGGACGAACATAGACAATGCCGTGAGCTCGCTAATTGCGTGCTGGAAATGTTGGCCGGAGATCCAGATTTTGGCCAGAAAATCGTCTTCTCGGACGAGGCCCATTTTTGGCTCAGCGGCTGTGTGGTTTATGGCGGCATCATCGGACCTTATTTCTTTCGAAATGAGGGAGGAGACACCGTTACCGTTAATGGTATCAGGTATATCCATGTAACCGACTTTCTGTGGTCAGAGCTCGTTAACATCGATATATCGGATCTGTGGTTTCAACAAGACATGGCTACATACCATAAAAGCAACGCTCGAAGATATGATGGAGAAATTTGGTTCTGGGTCATCTCATCAATTGGCCGCCGCGATCATGCGATTTGACACCACTCGATTACTTTCTCTGAGGCTACGTCAAGTCCTTAGTATACGCTGACAAACCAACCACTTTGGACGAGCTCGAGGCCAACACTCGACACGCTATTGCCGGAATAACGCCGCACATATTGGACCAAGTCATCAAAAATTGGACCGACCGTCACCCTTCGCGCATTATGAGCAGATTATGGTTTGCATAATCATCCATCTGAGCGTACTATAGGCAACACAGACTGGCTCTGTTACAGATGTCTTAAGGCCTATCCATTATCGAAATTCACTCTCTACAGGAAATATGGCTGGCATTATTGAATGTGTTGAAGACGATCTATCGAGCACAGCATATGGCCTTGTCCTACGGCACATTATGGGGTATTTTGCATTTGGATTTGCATCTACACCTAGAAGTTCAACTCACTCAAGAACTGAGGCCAGCTGACCACGGAACGCGTAGAACATACGCCGATTGAGTGCAACATTGTCTTCAGCGATGAGGCTCATTTTCCACTCGGTCACTTTTTTCACAAAAAGTCACTGCATGGCGTGCAATATGGTCTGGTGGTGTCACAGTTCATATTTTTTCGAAAATGAGGAAGGTGTAACTGTCACCTTGAATTCACATCGCTATAGTCAAATGCTAACCGAATTTTATTGGCCTCAAATTGAAGATATGGATGTGGAAGATATGTGATTTCAACAAGACGGTGCCACATCTCAAATAACACGACCCGTTTTGGCATCCTGGATAAGTTATTTCGCGTTTTGGTAATGTGAACAGGCCACAAAGATCGTGTGATTTCTTCTTGTGGCATTCGTCAACCTATAGCCGAGTTATTGCCCGATATGCGCCGAAAAGTCTTGGAAAATTGCTTTGTCAGAATCAAGATCTGCAAGAACTCCAGTGGAGGATATTTCAATGACATTAGTGTTTGTTAGTGTTTAAAATTCCTTGAGCCTAATAGGCGTTTTTGCTTTAATAATCTTTCCTTCAGAAAGATGGCCCTCTGGACAGCGTCAACTACAGAGGCATCAGTCTTCTTAACATCGTCTATCGGTAATATTGTGTGAACGCCTGACGACTTTTGCCAACAACCTCATTTGCCAGGAAAGTTCACCATCTACCAAATATTCACACTACAGCAGATCTTGGAAAAGACCCATGAGCTCCAAATCGATACACACCACCTATGCATTGATTTTAAGGTCCCGTATGACAGAATCTATAGAAACGAGCTATACAGAGCAATGTATACATAGTTTTGGCATCCCTGTCAAACTCATCCGCTTGTGCAGGATGACGGTAGAGAATGCACGCTGCTCCATCAAAGTCAGTAAAGATCTCACCGAGACCTTTGATGCCAAAAAAATAGCAAAATAGACATCATTCTTGAAAGAATAGTACACAACTCACGCCACAAATCAAGAGGCACAATCTTTCAAAGGTCCGTCCAATTACTCGTATACGCCGATGATGGTGTTGACATAGTTGACAGAAAGCAGTGTGGTCAGTGGCGCTTTCGGGAGTATTCAGACAATAGCGGTGAATTTGGGTTTAGCGATCAACGAGGGCAAGACCAAGTATATGCTGTTAACCAGAAAAGACACCCAATACCGACGTCTTGGACAGAACGTCAGCCCCGACAGATATAACTTTGAGGTAGTTAAGGACTTTGTCTACCTAGTCTCCGCTATTAATTCAGACAGCACCACAGCAAAGATCAAACGAAGAAAAACTCTTGCAAATCGCTGATTCTTTGGGCTAGCAAGGCAATTGACCAGCAAAGCCTTCTCACCAACAACAAAACTGGCCGGATATAAGACCCTAATAATCCAAGTCCTGCTATCAAAAATTCAAGAGCATGCTCTTGGCTGCTTTGTGAAGAAAATTCTTCGGGTGATTTTCGATCCCGTCTGCATAGACTGAGGAGGAGGAGATACAATGGCCATAAGAATGAAGCTCCAACAACTGAGGTGGGTGGGTCATGTCCGCTCCGAAAAGTCTTCGAATATTCCTCCAAGGGACAGCGCAGTACAGGAAGACCGCAACTCAGGTGGAGCAGGCAAGTTTAAGTGGACCTCAGCGAATTTGGTGTGCGAAACTGGAGACAGCTGGCTAAGGATCGTAGGGCGGTAGAAAATATTAATAAGACTCGGCTAACAGAGCACCCAAAACGGCTCAACCAAAATGGTGGAATAGGGAGATAGGTTTACAAAGGAAAGAGGTTAGAAGCGACAGTAGATGGAATGAGTACTACGAATGTAGGGAACAATTCAAGTATCTAGTCAGAAAGGCAAAAAGGGCTTCATGGCAAAAGTACTGCGAATCTATCGCCGTAACAGACGTGGTTTCGAAATTACGCAAAATGCTTTCAAAGGAAGCTAACTCAGGAAAGCTGAAAATAGCCAAGAGGTAACCCACTTTCCGGTATCCACAGCATCAGATGACTGGCATGCTACGGCACACTGAGAACATTAATCTCTCTCTCTCCGAAGAGGAAATAGGTGCTGTTATTAACAGGAAAAAATTCAGGGGCAATTCAGTCCTTAAGCCATACAAATCTCCCGGTCCGGATGGTATTCTACTGACTATGCTACAGAAAGCACCGGAGGTAGCAATCCAAAAAAATTATGGAAGTTCTTAGACAGAATCTAAAGATAGAGTACATACCAATAGCTTGAAGGGAAGTTAAGGTGGTTTTTATACCTAAAGCTGGCAAACAGGGACATTGGTATAACAGTAAAAAATTTCAAACCAATAAGCCTATCAACATTTATGCTTAAAACCCTAGAGCGATCATTGGAGATTCAAATTAGGAATAGATGCTGTAATGGCTTTTGACTGAGTCGCAGCATGCATACATGAAAGGAAAATCTGTAGAAACCGCCCTGCATGAGGTGGTGGGGAAAATAGAGAAGAGTCTACACTTCGGTGAGTTTGCGATGGCAGCCTTCAGGATGAAGAAGTCTTCAATAACGTGGAGTGCACCGCCTTTAAAAATGCTCTACTAAAATATTTTAATCGACGTTATTGAGGTTGCCCTGAAGACGATCAGCACTTGAGCAAAAAGCTGTGGTCTCAATGCCATCCCTTCCAAAACGGAACTGGTTCTTTTTACCAGAAAATACAAGATACCGCAATTCAGACTTCCAAAACCTCTACGGAGTAGTATTGTCCCTCTCGGACAGCACGAAGTATTTGAGTGTAATTCTGGACAAAAAACTGAAAATTGGAATCTTAACGGAGCGCAAAGGATCAAAAAGGCATATCATGATCTTTTTATCTGCAAAAGAATTGTAGGAAAAATTTAGGGCTTAAAACCTGTAGGCTTAAACCCCTACGGCAGCGTTGGACAACTTTCTGTATCTAATACCGCTTGATTTACAGATCAAAAAACTTGCTGCCAACAGTGCGACACGACTCACCGGTTACTTCAAGAGCATTAGTTTCGGATACGACACGGTCTTAGCGGAGCTATTGCCAGGTAATCCAACTCTAACGGATGAAATTCTTTCCTTGGTCGACTTCGCCATTCAGTATGATATACCTAATATATCCGGAGAGTGACAACTGTCAAAAAAAATGCAATAATCAGGTCAAATGAAATTGCAATTTTCACAGACGGTTCGAAAACAGAGAATGGAACAGGCTCTGGTATCTTCACAGAAGACCCCCACTTAGAGTGTCTATAATTCTGGCTGTCCTCAGGGCGGCTGAGCTAATGTAGGTGAGATCCAGATTCAGAAGAGATATCGCTATCTACATCGATAGCCAGGCCGCTCTTAAGGCAATAGAATCGACCAACATCAATTTTGATACAGTCAGGGGCTGTCGCACGGTGCTCAAACGATTATGCTGTCAGAACCGGGTGAGACTATGCTAGGTGGCAGGACACTGCGGTATAAAAGGAAATGAACAAGCGGATGAGCTTGCAAGAAGAGTAGGGTTACTCGATAATGGCGAGGTTGCTAACATCAAACCATCCCTCTGCATAGTAAGGGGCACTATCGAGGAAAAAATCATAAAGACTGCCAACCAAAGGTGGTCCAGACTTGAAGCACACATAGTATCCAAAGCTCTCTGGCCACTTTTGATGGCAAAAGATCCAGGGAGTTAATAGAATTAAACAGGGATAAGCTTAGGATATCCTGATAAGACATTGTCTTCTGCGGAAACACACAGAGAGACTCAAATTATCAGATACGGATATTTGCAGATTCTGCTGTGATCTGCAAGCTGTTGAGGACATAACACACAAACTGTGTGAATGCGAGGTAATATCACCTAGTCGAAGGAAATTTTTAGGGAAATACTTTTTCAAAAACCTAGAGGAAATAGACGGCACGAACTTCAAACGCCTTCTCGGCCTTTGCAAAAGAAATTGGATACTTCACCAGGGAGATTGTTTAGGTTCTTGCCATTTGAATATAAATTCAACTGGTTCCGATCGCGATGGGCCCGTTTTGGTGCCTAGTGTTTGTGTGATGGCATATCCATCACACCCCTGTTTTAACCTAACCTAACCTAACCTAGCTAAAGACCGAGCTGCCTGGAGACACTTTTTGGTTGAGGCCCGATTCACCTCGGACTGTAAGGCCACCTTAAGTAACTAAAATCTTTCCGAACAAATTACTTATGACGTCCACTGGAGTCCACTAATGTTGCGCCAAAAATGTAACTTAAGATTTTATAGCCTTCCAAGAAAGTAGTTGACTACAATAGTTAGCCTAAGAATGAGCGAAGGCACCCCACTTATAATGAAGAGTTATTTTATCTTAATGGTATTTTTCTTAAAAATCGTTATAAATACGCGACGTTATTTAATTGTTGAAATGTTTAGTATATTTCTTAACAAAGCCATGCAATTCCCAAAGACTATTCTGCAGGATATTGGAACAGCAATACGGTGTTTGTAAATTAAAGTCTACGATAGATAGAGTCAGCAAAGTAATAACGAGAACCGAACCACCAAGAAGTCTTGCACTTGAAAAGAACAATTAAACAAATAATGCGTTATTAAAACATTGGGCCCTAATTATTGATATCGGCGAAACGGGATTCTACAATATTGTAAGCTGTCATAAGTGGATTTGCGAATAGATTCATCGTTTACATTTCTGATGAGGAAAATAATGTGTCTATTGCAAATATGCCACAAGGCTGGATCTTAAGGCCCCTACTGTGCTCTATTGTGTATAACCAAGCTCTGCGCCTGCTGTAAAAAAAAACAAAGATTGCCGCCTTTGCAAATTATATTGCCATGGTGTTTTGAAGCGCATGCATCCAAAAATAAGTCTGACGTTAGGTGAAACAAATCTCTCCATACTCTTCGCGCAATAAAGGGCATCTGGATTGTGTGAGCTTTGATATTTTTTTAACGAACCTACACTTCAGTATTTCTAATCAACTAAATCGTGTAAAAATGGAAAAAATTACCAGCGAGCGATCTTGAGATAGCCAAGTGTCCCGGAAAATGGGAAATACGACTGGAATCGCAGCATCACGACCTGGAAAGGTACATTCCATCACAAGATGTTTATATTACAAATCGCGTGTTATTCCTCGACCACGAGGAAATGCCTCATTCCCTATAATATCATCACGGAATGACAAAACTATCGTAACCTAGTGTTGTCATTCCGTGACCTATCCAACGGCCTGAGAAGGGGTTAAAACTTGGCAGCTCTACTCTAACATTGTCATAACGTTACCCAGCGCCACGGCTGTGGTATATCACTCCGATTTCCAAACTTAAATTCTAAACCACCCGTAAATACTCGTTTGCCCCAACATACTTATATCACGTTAGTACTTAGTCTTCTTTTAGCGCTTCCTGCTAATTTCGAGTTCATTACCTCGAGCTAACCTCAGGTATATCACGGTACTACAATCGACTTTTTGAACTTAAATGATTTCAGGTGGCTCAGATTCAATGGCAAACTATCCGTATCAGTGAGTGACACCGATCTACTCATATCTCCAGTCTATTGCTTCTTACAGGAAGGACAAGATGGGCGGAAGATCTCTCCAGCTTTTGAAACATAAACCTCCAATGCAGGAAGCTGTATGACGAACAATACAAATAATTTTGGCATGACATGCCCTGCCTAGCTCTTTATTTCCTAGTCATTATAACCTTCAAACATTTAAAACCAACGTTCACCGGTACCTCTCTTTCTATCCTCCCTGATTTTCCTTCGCACGAGCTGTGCGCAAATTATGAAAAAAAAAAAATTTAAATCAAAAACAATCCCAACTCACCATATACTTCTCATCGATCTTAGACATTTTCTCCATGAGTTCTGCCGTAGCACCCTCAACAGCACAGTCCTTTTCACGTTGCATTTCATGCTTCTTTCGCTGCATTTCCGATTCTTTTTCCTTCAATTCAGCTTGATAGTGTTCCCTTTCGGACGCAAAATCCTCAGTCATCTTTAATTTTTGCTCATCGAAGGCGGCACGTTCCTCTGCAAGTTGTCGTTCGTATCTCTCCCTAATCACGGTACGCTCCTTCTCAATTATTGCCTCTCGATCCTGGGCACATAGCTCTCTAATATTATTTTCAATGTGCTCATGCTTTTGGCGTGCCTCTTCGACTGCATCTAAGAGTTCCTGCTGATGGGCTCGCTTTAATTCGTTAATTCCCCGCTGATGGTCGCTAGTCATTTTATTGATCTCCATCTCGAGCCCTTTAACAGTCAGTTCCTATGGAATAAAAATTTGTCAAAGAAGCCAGGACATATGAGTACCTTGAACCCACCTTAATCTTTTTCGTATTATCACGCACCCATCGCTCGCGGCGTATTTTCTCACCGGCAAGAGTGGTCTCTTTGACGCGTGCCACTTCGGTTTGTAATTTATGCTCCCATGCTTGATTCTGACTCTCAAGACGACGAGTAAGTGCTGCGACTTTTTCACAAAGTGAGCCCTTGTCCTTTAGGAGCTGCTCAATGAATCCCTGATGGCGGGAAACAATTCCTTCAAAATGTTTCTTTTGTTCCCTCAAGCAATTGGCAGTGTTTTGCTTCTCATTGCGAAGTCCTTTTTGTTTTTCGTTACGAATTTTCATCAGATGCTCTTTGGAGAGTAGCACCGCATTGGCAAGTTCATTGGCACGTAGGCTAAGACTTATTATACGACGAGCTAATTGGTGGTTTGGAAGCATGAGCAGATCTGAAAGTCTAATAAAAAACGAATGAATTCCGATGCAGTGGGAAAGACAAATCCGCCTACATACTTTGGTACATCTTCGGCAATGTCTGGCTCGACAACGAACTCAATTTGAGAACGATTGGACTCTGGAATAGACCTTCGAGTCTCGAGGAGGGTCTTATCGCAGCTATTTTCTACATCGTCTAAGTAGCAAAGGATTTCTCTGAAAAATGAGTGTCAAAAGCAATGTCTAATGTTGTAAGATGGCCCACCTACCTATACTTATCGGGAGACTCCACATTGTTTGAAGCAGACGAAACTGAAGATGGTTCTCGCTCTAGGGGCTCCGTCTGGGTTATGCCGTTTAGTTTCAAGTCGGTGACGTCAGGAGCTTTTTCTGCAAAGTTATCTAGACAAAAGAAACAGAAGGAATGTGATATATGTATTGCAGTTCCGATTCTTTAAGGAGTCCTTAGTACCCTTCCTTTTGTCTTCTTCGATCTCCTTAATAACAGATACAATTTCCTCATAAGTTGAATCATCCTGGGAGTACTCGTCCGACTTCGAACCTTGTAAACTCTCCTGCACCGATGACTCTTCATCTTCGTCAACGCTGTCCTTCGAAAACTTCTCAAGATCTTCAATCGGCCGGCTAGCTGGAACCTGAATCGACATCCAACTATCAATTTTGTCCAACTGGAACTCGTCCAAGTTTGAATCATCTCTGGAGACCCCCAGCGATGAAGCCTTGGTTTTACCAATACGATGTGGCACTCTTCGCTCTGTAGTTTCATTTCCAGAAGCAGATTTGGATCTCTGTCTGGCTTTCGTCACAGAGGGAGGTCTAAAATTTGGCCTTTTTTTGGTTGGAACAACTGGCGTGGCAGCAACTTTCAAATAGTTGTTAATGACAGATTCACTGGAGACAGCATCTGATGGGTTCACAGGAAGAACCAGATTTCGCTTGGCTTGTTTGTACATCTCAATGGTTGAGTTCTTGCTGTTGACGTCGGAGAAATTGTTCTGTTTCTCCAGTCGCGGATAGTGACTCAGTGATGGTAGTGGTTCCATGTTATTTAGCTGGCAGTTCTTTGGCTCCAAGTCTTGAAGGATGTTCTTAACTATGGAAGTACATTCTGAAGACTGCTCGCCAATGGCGTTTTTATATTGCCGAATGACGTCGCTCTCCTGCGGTGGGGACTCACGATTATTTGACTTTTCAAACGAACACGAAGGCTTGTTGGTGTATTCACATTTTTTTGGTGAGTCCTGAACGCTGGCAGTGGATGAGCTACGAGTACTGCAAGAGCAATTTTCAGAAGGGCACTTTGGATATTCAAAAGTTTCCGCTTGAACTTCACTAGTGACACCAAAATGAACAGATTTTTTTGCCCCATAGGAGAAGTATGATTGTTTGTCGTTGTCGCAGTCACTCAGGACATCGATATCTTGTGTTTCAGGTGCTTTGCTGAATGACACACGACCCGGCAAATCAGGCTTCTTTGAGTGCCAGGAGTCCGAGGATGGGCATGATTTGTCTTTACCAATATTGGAATCCACTCGGGGAGGGTTTTGATTCATCTTCTGAGGAAGCTCGTATACCGGTGACCTTTGAAAAATTCGAATAAATTGATAAAAACGGAAACTCCCATAACTCACCTTGACGAGGCTGTAAAGTCACCGTCCTGGCTGCTTGCGTCCAAAGAATCCCTACGAATTCTGCTTAAATTGTTGAAACTACCACTCTTTCGAGACGTACTTGCCTCTGAATGCTGGTCTTCTGATTGGTCCTTACAGAGCCAGGAACGTTTAATTGGTTCTTCCAGCAGAAGTTTCAATAGATTCGACGATGAAACTGATAGATACCGTTTCTAGGAAAATGGGACATATGCTCATATTCCTTCAAAATTGCACAATTTGCCTTTTTCAACACACTTACATTTTTCACCAACTTCCCACTACACTCTCCTTCCAAGTAGTGTCCACCACCAAAACCCCGTGAAAACTTTGCATCTGCTGACTGCGGTCTTTTCAAAAATGGAGACGCGCGTCCACGTCGAAACACCGAAGCCGAACCAGGTCGTTGAAGGGCTGACGTAAACTTCACATTCAGCGATTTCGGCTTATGTCTTGACACTAAGTTTATCTTTCAATGGAGTTAGTTGAATGGGTCAAGCTCTCAAAGCCACCAGCACTTACCTGTGATCCTCTCAGACTCAAATCCATACTAAAGCCAAAAACTGATGACAGAAAAGCTTAGAACCTTAATTGTTCGTCTCTCTTGAGTCGTTAGCTTTTAATTTTTCGTTTGAAAAATTCCTTTTTTCTGGGTTATCCTTGCACACATTTGTATTTCCACGACTACTACTATCAACTGGACATGGCATACTATTGAGTGGCAAACTTATTGAGGTTTTAAAGGTCGCCTTTGTCGTGGATTCACTCAAGCGTTGAGTTGTATCGATTCAGCGTTGTGGTGTGTTTGTTGTAAACAACCCTCTACTGGCCACAACAAACAGACGCTTTGATTCGTACGTATCGGAGTGGACAGGTGTTTTTGTTTTGAATTTTGGTTAGCAACCATAAAAGGCTGCCATGGGAGAATCGTATCCACAACAAAAATAAGCACACGCATTGTATCCGTACGCACGTGGTGGCCAGAAATATTGGAATTGTCCTTTAGGGTTTGTTTTGATAATTTGTGTCAGGTTGGATGGGAGATTTTGAATGGGGAAAGATCTTAGAATTGTTGAGTGACAACACTCACAAAACAATATTGTTTCGAGCTTCATTGAGATGGGCTTCTTTGGATAGCAGGAGTTACTAGCGAAATTTGGCTGTCATAGGACATGACGGACTGCCAATGGCAGTGAGAAGAGTCGTTAGGTGCCTTGGTATTTGTATTTTGATGTACGCATGTTATAAATGGTTATTTAGCTAGAGCCAGGAAGGCCTTGGCGCTGACAAAAAAAAACCTTTACAGCAGTCAACTTGGATCTAGGATAAAGGTTAAGACTGCTTAAGTCTGCATAAGAAAACCATAAAGACATCAAAGAATGAGGCTTGGCTAGACTATTGCTATTCAATAGAAACCCTCAAGGACTCCGCCGGGCTTAGCAAAATTCTGTCCAAAGAACACTCTAACCCTTCCTTCCTAGGAAGGTCAGATGGAGGATAGACAGAATCCTCTGCGGACACTTTGGAACACCTTGTGAGCACACAATTTCCCGGATGCAGTGATATTAGTGGGGTACCTGGCAGATCTCGGCAAGTACAACTGCATTCCACGACAACATCAATTCAATCATCTCCCAGGAAAAGTTTTCCTGGGCTATTAACAGTTAAAGTCTACGGGTTTTGTCATTCAAAGAACGCGAGAATTAATAATACCTTGGCCAGCGTCAATGTTCAGAAGCTGTTTAAGATTGAACCATGTACCCTATCCTTGTAGGCATGTTCGGGTGGTGTTTATCCTCGAAAAATTGCAGGCCAATTAGTTTCAACTTCCGTTTAATACTCTAGAGCATGTCTTAGACATCTACATGCGAGGCATTCTAGAAGAATTATCGCTGCCAAAACCACAGCACGTCTACCTTAAGAGAAGATTCACGGAAACGCCTCGCTACGAGGTAGCGCGAACAATCGCAAAATTCATACAATGCAAAGAATATACCCTAGCCTCCTTCATAGAAATAGAGGGAGCCTTAAATAACGTACACGCTGAAGCAATTCGCAAATCTCTGATCGAGCTAGGCATAGAGGAATTGATTAGTCAATGGATAGTCCCTATAATCTGAAGAAGAACTATTCAGGCGACACCACGAAGTAGTCATATAACCAAATTCGCCCATAGTGGAACGCCACAGGGCGGCGTTATTTCTCCTCTACTCTGGCTAATGGCTATGAACAAAATGCTTGTAATACTGAACAGAGCCAGAGGGGTCAAAGTGGTCGCATATGCAGATGACGTGATGATACTAGTGTCAGGGAAGTTTCCCTCCGTGATAAGTGAAGCCTGCTCTAGGCCGCCAGTTGTGACCTTAGTGGTCATAGTCAATGAAGAAGAGGTGATCGATATTCAACGCACAGTTCGATGATGATCCACAAGGTGTTGATGTGGTCCACACAGGAATATCCAGTGCGGAATCCTGCTTGTTCGGCGTCGAGTGTGTCTTCGAGGTGGTCTTTTATTCGCTCCAGAACGATCTTTACTCTTACCTTGGCTACTATAGGTAGCATGTAAATTCCTCTACAGTTTTCGCACTGCCTAAGGTCTCCTTTCTTGGGGAGCTTGACAATCATTCCTTTGTTCCACTCTTCAGGAAAACTCTCTGTTCTCAAGCTCTCTCAATCAGTTGTTGCAGGAGCTCACTCGATGTTGGTGGCGCTACTCGTAAGAGCTCTGCAGGAATACCGTCAAATCCAACCGCTTTGTTGTTCTTCAGTGCTTTGATTGCGGTAAAGACTGCTTCCCTACTGGGGGACATAGTGAGTATTCGGGAATTTCTTACTACGGGCGGGGCATCATTTGGCATTGGGTTCACTTCACTGGCGAAAACGTGATTTAAACCCGAAAAAATGTGCTCGTTCCACCGTTTGAGCTGGTCTTCATCCGAAACTAGCAGAGATCCGCCTGTGTCTTTTACCAGGTGTTGTTTAGAACTTTGAACACCTGTGAGCTCTTTGGTAATTCTGTAGACGATCTGTAGCCAATCCGTTGATATAGTTACGTTTATCACGTCACACGCTACGGTGAACTTCTCTCATCTTCATGTGATACGTAGACTCTAGCTCGTTTCTCCCTGCTGCTGAAGTAGCTGCGATTCGAGCTTTGAGGAAGCCAATCACTGTTTCTTCCTTGCGACCAACCAATTATATTTTCAGCACCGGAAATGAAGATATTTTTCACAGCACACCAATGGCTTTTGATCCAGAAGGGTTCCGTGCTACTGGTTACTCTCAATCTTTGTGAAAGGTGGTCCGCTAGTTGTTGGCGGTCTGCGGGATCCTAGTCTATCGGTATTAAACTTAGGCATTCGGGTGTTTTCTTGAGATCTCCGATCTGCAGCTGTATGTAATTTTACGACAGCAACCATCAGATGATGGTCCCGGGCCATTCCCATGTCTGCACCCATTCTGTTATGAACATCTTGGAGACTTCTTCTAAATCGCCGAAAATTTGGTTTAAAGTTGCTTGTCTGTCCGTCGACACCCAACTGACTTTGTCGCATGTCTAGTGCTCAAAATGGTCCCTCCTATTACAAGGCGGTTAGCGTTGCAAGAACCGATAAAACGCTCGCCATTGTCGTTGCGGTCGCCAACACCATGCTTTCCCAGGGCCCATGCCTGAGCCCTGTCATTGCCAACCTTGGCATTTAAGTCTCCCATTACCATCTCCGCGTGGTATACTATCATAAGCAGCACTCAGCCGGTTATAAAAGGCCTCCTTCTCCTCGACAGAAGAGAGCTCTTTTGGGGCGTAACACTGTATGATGGTGACGCGACGTACTCTAGTCCGGAACCTAAAGGCTCCCAGGAAATTAAGCTTATGAGATCTGTTATAGAAAGCACCAATCTAACGCCAGATTCCCGATAGCTTCCAGATGACTTTCCGGAGTGGAGTAGTACAGTGTTACAAGTTGAAGGCTTAAACTTCCCAGAGCCCAGCCATCCAATTTCACTAATCCCTAAGATGTCCATCTTATACTGCATGAATTCCTTCTCTAACTGGAGGAATCTGGCATTTTGAGGACCTTCACTTGCGTTGTCGAGAAGCGTCTTCATATTCCAGAAACCAATCTTTGTCCGGGTACAATAGCCAAACGTCTTCAACGCCTTATTCGAGACGTAGTGTCAGTTTCGGTAGCAGTTTTGATTTTAGTTACGAAGAATGCCAACCTCCTTAAACTATCCCAGAAAGTTAGGCCTTTCGCGCTTGTAGTTTTAGCCTAATTACGTAGGGTTATGCAAATAGTTGGCCGGGGCCCACCACGAGGAGGTAAAACAAGCACTTCATCGTGACTGATTGTTGCGCTACTGGCCTAGACCGAGTTCTGAGCAATCAGATACCACAGAGAAATCACTACACAACATAGAAGCTGAAGCATTGATGCCTGACATGCTGAGCTTCTACCGAATAAGCCGGATTAAAGTTTTGAAAGTCATCAGCTTTGTGTTTCAAGATTAGAGTTTTGAACTTTGTTTGTCGCATCAAAGGTGGGGGCAGCGATTCGGGCGGCCGAGCCAGTGTTTTCGACGGATTTTGACTTTTTGAACTACATATATCGCATACTTCCCCTCCATTAGCAATCTTCCCATACGGGGCTAAATATTCTATGAAGAAATGTTCCCTGGAAATTGTTTAATATGTTATCTATAGTAGAACCTGCAGAAACAGTGTTAAGCAGAGCTTGCATTAAGTTAAGATCTTTAAGGCAAAAGCCCAAAGTATGGGCGGTTTCTTGAGGTAATGCTTCATTTAATCTTCCGTAGGATGTCACCTCAAATTTGCCCGGAAATTATGGCTATCAAGGATCCAAATGATTTAAATATATTTGTAGGCCGGTGGATATCCTTAAACAGTAGAGGAATCAGTTTTACTTTGTGTACTAAATTTCATACCAAATTCTCTGGTAGATATCCGAAAAATGTTCTCATGTTGTCCCAAAGGACCTTCGACCTATAAGTCTATCATCTTTCCTTCTGAAAACTCTAGAACGACTGATAGATATCCGCTTACGAGCTAAAATTGATCCAAGACTTCTGTCTACGGCTCAACATGCCTACTGTTAAGGAAAGTCGGTGGAAACGGTGCTATATACACTGACTTGCCACATCGAACGATATAGAGGGTGCCTATATATCATATACATATCAACATCATATCCGCCATCACTACTGCGCTGTTAACTCTGCAAGTAGACGACTCCCTTGGGGAGTTGATAAGTCTTATGCTAAGCAGCAGGATAATCAACTCCAAACTGGGTGAGGCTTCTGCTAAAAGATGTGTCAGCAGACGTATGCCGCAAGGCGGTGTCCTCTCTCCCCTTCTTTGAAACTTAATGGATAAAGAACTGATGATATAAATGGAAGCGGGTGGTAGCAGGGTGATTGCCTATGCGGATGACGTTAAATAACTCCTTCAACAACGTTGGGAAGATCGCTGTGGATTGGGAGTAAACCCCCATCAAATTGATCTTGTCCTCTTTTCCAGGAAATACAAAATTCCAATTATAGACCCTCCCTCAATAAACGATATCAGTTTAGTCTTTTCCGATACAGCAAAATATTTTGGCCTCATTTTTGACAAGAAACTAAACTGGAAACCTATTGACATTCAAAAAAGAGTCAATAAAACTGCAATAGCTTTATTCTCTTGCAAAAAAGGCATTGGGAATAAATGTGGCCTTCAACCTCGCATAACCCACTGGCTATACATCTCGGTCATAAGACCGATACTCAATTACGGGGTTGTTCTCTGGTGGATGGTCAACTGCAGAGTCCACAGAACAGCATGTCTATGCATAGGCGGAGCCTTACGGTCTACTCCCTTTGCGACATTAGACACTCTGTTTCATTCGACATCTCGCGATATTTTCAGCAGGCAAGTAGCTACGACTGCAGTAGACAAATAATTTATTTGACCACGCTGATTTTCTTAATATATTAGGAATCCTCACAGAAAACATCGATTACACAATACCTGTACTTTGGTTTGACAAAGACCCTTCTGGGAGGAAGACGCTTTCATGGAGTACAAGTCAATCCATTTCTACAGAGATGGATCTAAAACCGATAACTGGGTTTGTGGCGATGTTTTCTCAGATAAGCTAAATCTAAGCTTCTCTTTCCGTCTTCCAAATCACTGTAGCGTGTTCCAGGCGGAAATTTTGGCGATTAAAGAAACTCTGTCCTGGCTGAAGGAAAGCGTGATATCTGCTAAGGATATCCGCATCTTTTCGGATAGTAAGGCAGCTATCAAGTCCCTGGAGTCAGTCTCACTAAACTCGAAAACCGCCCTTGAGTGCCGATCATCTCTGATGGAGATGGCAGAGCAGTTCAAACTTCACCTTTGCTGGGTGCCGGGCCACAGAGATATAGTATTCCAGGGAACTGTAAGGCCAATGAACTCGCCAAAATTGGAACCACTATACATATTGTACCGGAAAATGTAAGCATAGGTAAGCAGTACCGATCTGACCATCGACAAGTGAACACGCACGAGTTCACTGTGCTGTGAAATTCGCTCCTCGCGTGGAGAAAAAAAAAAAAAAAACCCTCACTTTGCGGGCAAAAAAAAAAACAACAAAACGCGCGAGTGATGTGAAACATTCACAGTGCGGGCATCTCAACCTTCCTGCTCCTGGTCTTACTGTTGCTTGCACTCGGTAGCCGTCCATACAGCGTGCAGTGACTGAGTTTTTGTAACAACCAATGGATAGCGGGCTGTATGTATGAATTTTGTTGCTATGCTGTTTCCTATTTTTGTAAGGGCATAACACCTACAACAATTTGATTCGGCAAACCAACTCTGAATTCGTACTTCACATCTGCGCTTAGTAACGTCGGTGCTTGTTTTGGCACT
This sequence comes from Volucella zonaria, assembly GCA_963966105.1. Lineage (NCBI taxonomy): Eukaryota > Metazoa > Arthropoda > Insecta > Diptera > Syrphidae > Volucella > Volucella zonaria. The sequence continues at coordinate 14,749,422 of OZ014533.1, forward strand.
TAGTGAAACACAGGTAGATCCCCGCCCGCCCACACCTCTCAGATCACACTGATCTGAAGCTACCTGGCTACGAACTAGTGCCACTATTCTTTCCTCATCGCGGTCTCGCCATTTATGTGCGTAGTGATGTAGCTTACCAAATTCCACAACAGTGTAGCCCCTGTTCCAATCCGGAATTCAATTTCATGTAGTTAAAATTCCATCTGCGTAAGCTAATTATCCACTACTGCTTTATTTACAGAAGCCCCAAACTAGACAGTAACTCGACCTTTCACGAGTTTGATGTGCTGTCTGACTCCATTCAACGAATTGGATCCCTGTACCCTTATACTGAAATCGTTATTACGGGCGATTTCAATATACACAATTCCGGGTGGCTTCGACATTCTGGACAGACAATACCCGAAGGACGGTGTGTTGAGATCTTTGCTGTAGAAAACTACTTAACGCAGCTTGTAAATGAGCCCACACGAATACCAGACGTTGATAGTTATACAGCCAACACCCTGGACTTGTTTTTAACCTCTCACCCTGATAAGTACACCGTTGATGTGCTCTTCTCTCTAGGCTCGTCGGGTCACTATGTCATATCAACTAATTTCTCGTACACCCACCACACAGTTAGAGAAAAGATTCCTAAAAGAACAGTATGGCAATACGAGAATGCCAACTGGGGCGGTCTTAACAGCTTTTTTTGGAATTTTAACTGGTCGTTATGTTTCCTCGATAACGACGTAGATGCCACTGCTGTCATGATCACAGAAACTATCCTCCTTGGAATCAGATGCTTTATCCCTCATGAAGAGTATCAAACCAAAAGAAAAGGTGTGGTACGACTCGAGCTGTAAAGAGGCTGTCAGGGTTAGATAATTGTTTTTTCGGTCCTACAAGACCAATCTGACAGAGGAAAACCGAAAAAGTTTAAACGAGCCAAGAATGACTGCAACGTCTTTCTCAAGCGTGTGAAATTCCAATACGACCAAAACCTGAGGCAAAAAATACTGCAATGTCCCAAAGGCAGTAAAAATTGTTGGTCATTCGTCAGAAACATTAAAAATTCTGCCTCATCCTCCATCCCAACGCTCATTTACAATGACATTCCAGCTGTCAACTCTTTGGACAAGACCAATCTGCTTGCTGCACACGTTGCGGCTAGCTCAACACTCCCAGATTGTGCTTTGTCCCCGCCTACACTTGAGTGCGTCGAACCTACAATGGGACGAATCCACTTTCGTACTCGTGTAGTAGCAAGAGAACTTAAAGATCTTAACATTCACAAATCCGCTGGTCCAGATGGTATATCTCCCCTTCTTCTGAAGAGGTGTTCTTCTACGCTGGCAAAACCACTGCGTAAGCTTTTTCATCAATCCTACTCTTTAGGACTCTTTCCGAGCAGATGGAAAACAGCTTTTGTCCAGCGCGTCCCTAAAAAACGTGAATCTTCTTCTCTCTTCTCCTACAGACCCATTGCACTTACGTCCGTTCATTCCAAGGTCATGGAAACGCTGATAAATCGTCAGCTCATGAAATATCTCGAAACGCGAAATGCGAAATATGAAAAGCGAAAACTTCTCTCGTAACAACAGGCCTACTGGTGATTTAATGGCATGTCTCACCGAAAAGTGGAACCAAAGCGTACATCAATCTGGCGAAAGCAAGATAGTTGCACTTCTAAGGCATTTGACAGGGTTAGGCATCAGGCTCTTTTGTCGAAAATGCGTGCTTTTGGGATCGATGACGCTCTCCTTCAATGGATTAGAAATTACCTTTCCGAACGTTCAATCCAAGTTGTCTTGGATGGTTTCAGATCTGATATTCACAAAATAAATGCTGGTGTGCTCCAGGGCTCAGTTCTGTCTCCGACTCTTTTTTTAATTTTCATCAACGATCTCTTGTCTGCTACTTCTAATCCAATATATTCCCTTGCTGACGACAGTACTTTCTGTTTTTCATATTCGTTCCTGGACTCACATCCCTGCTCTTCGGCTGTAGAACGCGAACGGCAGCGTATGTTAAGCTCATTAAATTCCGGTATTAACAGCATAACCAATTGGGGAACTATCAACCGAATGGAATTTAATGCTTCCAAAACTCAATGCTGTCTTCTGTCGTTAAAGCGAAATTTGAACACCCAGCCATTATCCATGAATGGCACTTGCGTCGTCGAAACCGATAAACTTTCCATTCTCGGTATGTGTGTCAATGAAAACTTACGTTGGAATGACCACATATTCGGTGTCTTCAAAAATGCTGCGAAATGTCTAGGTTTCCTCAAGCGATGTAAGAAATATTTTAGCCCCTCTGATCTGGCCACAATATATAAGGAATCCATCCGCCCAAAATTGGAGTACAATGCCCACATCTGGTCAGGTGCTCCTCAAACATCTCTGCACCTGCTAGATAGGATTCAAAACCATGCGATAAAACTCATAGGTGATACTAATATCACTCAAACAATGGACACCCTCAAACACTCGTGTCTCACTCTGTTTTATCGCTATTTCCACCACCAGTGCTCCATAGAAACAGCCAGTAGCAGTCCGCCTCTTCAAAATTTTAACCGGAACACCCGTCTCGTTATGAATGCTCATCAGTATACCATCAAGCCCACTTTCGGACGACTTTAAAATATCGTGATTCATTCCTAAGTCGTACTCTTTATTTCCTAATCATTATAACCTTCAAACATTTAAAACCAACGTTCACCGGCACCTCTCTTTCCATCCTCCCTAACTTTCCTTCGCCCGCTCTGTGTGCAAGCATTTTAAGGGTACTTAAATCCCTTGAGCGCGCGAAAATTATAAAAAAAAAGCACAAGTTTACCAATCGCTACGTGCAAATTAAAACTAAAGCTGTATGCCAACAAAAGAACAGACCTTAGGTGGACTGCTGCACCACCATGTCTAGCGCCTAACCAGATCTGCCCACAGCTAGATCCGAATCGATGTAAGAGTCTGATCCTTCTAAATAGGAAGCATCTCTGCGCTATTATAGGTATCATCACTGGACACTGACTTATAGGCAAGCACGCAAGATGGCTTAACGGCCTCACAAATGATTTCTGTAGAAGCTGCATGGACGAGGAGGAAGAGGAGACAATCCTCCACCTTCTCTGTACATGTCCAGCTTTCTCTCAGAGAAGAAAACTTCACTTAGGAGCTTTCTTCCACAAGGACCTACGTCTAAAAAATATAGACGTAAATAGTCTCCTACGCTTCATCGTAAGCTCAAACTGGTTCCATTAGTAAGAGGACCATATGTAGATCCACGTGGCATCAGAATGGGCCAGGCCAATAGGCCTAAGTGGATTGGTGCTTCGAGCAGCCACTCTTACCTACCTTACCCTACCTACCTATCCGAAACCCATGGTGCTTTCGATCAAGTCAAAACATTTGTACTCGTTTATAACTGCGACCCATGTATCTATTGTAAATAGCAGCCATCCCAATACAATAAACAATACAACAAACAATAAACTTCTCATCAAATCGTCATAATAACAATTATGATCTCCAATCTATCGACTTTCCGCACAATCTATTCAACACACAAAGCGAGCGAATGACACCCAAAATCAACAAAACAATTACGAGTATCTCTAAATCCCTTGTGGCACTTCCTAAACTTGCTTTACAATCCCATGAGCTCCACTCCCATCTTAAGTCCACTGCCCTCTCAAGACAATTCATCGTTCGTCACCGCACCATCTATCCATATTCTCCAGGTGATAATTGCCAAAATAAAAATCAAAAAAAAAAGAAATATTGTACTCAACTTTCAATTAGCTTTGATTTGAGCGACATTTCGACGAGGAAGGCGTCATGACAGTCGCACATGCCGATATTAAATCATTTTCTTTGCATCAATCAAAAATTTGGCCGTTTTCGCTCTTTTCTCGTAATTACACCAGGCAAAATCACCTGAATCATATAATCGTTCATGGCACCTGTTCCTCATTTGTCGTTATCTCTCCACACGCTCAACAATCAATTAAACGTCAAAAATAAATCGACAGACGTACGAGTATCACGCCGCCGCCATTGGCACTAAAAATGAAACTTCAAATTCCCCAGAGTCAGTCGGCAACAAAAAGAAAAGAGAAAACATCATTTATTGTCTTGGGGCGAATTCCATGCGTTCACTTTGACGCAATTGACCCTCCATGACAATGATTATGGCATTTTTATTAAATTAAATAAGACGAAATTATTTACAAAATAATAGCAAACAAGAAGACTTGGCATAACCTGCTCGTAAATGCGCTACAATACGCGCACCAACAATCGGTAAATCAAATCAATCAAATCAAAACTTCAACAACAATAATACAAATTGATTTATAACAACGGTAATTTTTTTGTTTCTTTCAATAAAAATAGGAATAACTGTTTTGTTTGCAAAGAAAAAAAAAAAACAAAAGCTATATCGCTTTCGCTTTCGTTTTCGTTTTCGCTTTCGCTTGCACATTTTCACTCTTCAGTTCGTAGGACAGGTGTTACATTGACATCTTCGCTGTCAGCTGTAATGTCAAACTTCAATTTTGACATTTCCTGTATTAGTTCTGAATGTTTGCTGTCAGATTCGACCTGTGGGGTAATTTTGACAGTATCGGGATAGTTATTTGGTTCCGATGACAATTCTTTGGCGAAAGAAGTAACAGTTTTCGGTTCGAAATTGACATCAGATTGTGGTGCTGGTGTTGGATTTTCGGCATGGCCATTTTCTTTTGATTCACTGTTACCATTTGTAAGGCCATTTGGAACAGAAATTTCTTCTGGTAATACCTCGGCTATGAGGGCTTTAGCAACTTGAACTACTTCAGCTTCCCGGTCTTGTTCTGAATGTGATTCCGGTTCTGGTTCTGGTTCTGGTTCTAGTTCAGCTTTTCCATTAGTTGTCACTGTTTCGACTACTTCTTCATTAGGATTGGCTCCATTTTGTACTGGTGTAGGTTGTGGTTCTTCAATCTTAGCCTGACCATTCTCAGTGGGAGTAACACTTTTTAGATCAGCTGCGTCTAGGACAGTGGCCTTTTGGATCTTGCCACTTTCAACGACTGGAAGTTCAAAAGTCTTGGTAGGTGAGGTAGGAGACATCATGACATGTGTGAAATATCCACTCTTACGATTCTCAAAATCCAAGTTGCTCTCCTTAGCTAGCCGTTCGGCAATCTTTCTCTGTGCCTTCACGAATTCTGGCTCGTCATCATCCTGCGCTGATTTCTCATAAGCCTCGGGTAACTTTGTTCGCCTTAGGACCACCTTGTTGACTTCGTTTTCAGTGGAAGTTTTGATTTTCGATGGCTTGATGGCTCCATTGAAAGTGGTACTCTTCAGGACGATCTGAGATGCCTCGGGAGTTGGTGGAGTTTGTGGTTCAACCTTTGATTTGGATCGTGTAATGGTGAAATTTGGCTTGCCATGGCTAAGCATAAGTTTTGTAGCAGGCGATGGTGACTTTTCGGCGATGTTTGCTCCAGGCCGGAGGATTAATTTTGGCTTAGCATCAGACATTATCTGAAAGAAGAAGAACAAGAATAGAATTTATAAAAAGTGTTGGAAGACAAACATTATTGTTTAAACAAATAGATTGACTTGCCAACTGAAACAACACCAAGTGCTGATCAAAGCCAATTGACCGTACAAAAGTGCCAGCAAATGTTTTATGACAGCCCTTGTATCTGTGAAGACAAACGGTTTTAATTATCAAGTGACTTGGCGTCGGCGGTGTTATCTATGACAAAAAAAAAAAAAAAAACCAATTGCAGACCATGACGTGGCTAAAGTTGCGACAGAAAAGTTGCATTCGAGTGAGTAACAGTTGGCTAAGATACGAGTACGCTTCCCAACAGACGGCAATTAACTTCATTATTCAGTCCGTGTGACAATGAGTCCACGAGACATGCAGGTTACTCAATCATTTGATTGATTTGTTTTAACTCAATCGGTGTGTACTAAGTACGAGTATCATCAGAGTGCCATTGGTAATTAGTAAAATTTGCACGTGAAAACATGCCCTGAACTATGAAGGTGATTACATTTTATCTTCAGCGTGAGTTGGACAGGTTTGGTGGATATTTTGATATTTATTGGTTGGCTATCAGTTCATTTGGGATTCAAGACGATCGTTTGATTTATGGATGTATCTACGTGTGGTTGGGATATTTTAAAGTAGACCGTAGACTTACTCTGATCTTATATCATAACGCAGATATTACATGAGCTCCTGAATAATAAAAAATTTCAGTCTGTTGAGTGGAATTGAAAATAACATAAATAAAGATGGATCGGCATTCTTGCATACCAGAGACGAAAAACAACAGCGATCGCCTCTACACTTCACATGATCAGATGCAAAATAAAATAGAGCTCTTTAAACAACTCTTTTGTCGTTTGATTCTAAATGAAATGTCAAAGCATTCAGTGTAATGAACTTTGTCCATTCATAGAGATATAAGACACGAGTACAACGTAGCATGGCAGTTAAAATTAATGTTGCATACTAACAATATACAATTGTATCTTTAATAAACGTGCACACTACATCTTCCTTTTGCCGCTGCATTCATGATCAAAACGCTCTATCAAACTGATGTAAAGAAGGCAGGGCAACTAAAGATACTTAAACGCTGACCGAATCACTACAATTAAGTTGATCACAGTTGCAGTCAATATCTGATGAAAACTTTAAATGACTCCTAATCAGAACTAAGTGAACTGCCCTTGGCAACAGTTATATAACATGTATTCATAGTTTAACCAATATTAAGAAGAAACTAATCTGTATCGTGATGAAAGCGCCAAACAATAATAATGACCGATAATTGATCCACCCACATGAGTGTAGCGTTGGCCCCAATTATTACGAGAATAGGCGCTTATGGTATTCCGAACCACTTTATGGGTAAACACATTCCACAATGTGATAGTTCCAAAAAGAAAAATGACAGGAAGGAGTCCAGGAAGGAAGTGTTTTCTTGCTCCCCCTTATAAAGGCAAAAGCGACACAAGAAACTGTAACAACTCACGCGCGATTTCTAGATGGCTGACAACACAATACAATTTGAAGTCGTAGAGGCCAGTTGAACTTTGTATTTAGCTCATCAATCTTATCGCAATCTATCTGTCACAGTCAACCAAACTGTGACCGGTTCTAATGGATGAATTGTTAGGGGGTGCACGAAAAGTATTCATATGGAGAAGAAACTATAATGATGGAAATAAAAATGTTAAGGATATCATACGAGGGTTGTTTGAAAAGAACAAGGATACAAGACATTTTTTCTCAAATTTTTTTTTTTATTTTTCTACATAGTCTCCTTGTAACTCTACACACTTCTCCTAGCGATGCTCCCATCTCTCTAACTCGTCCAAATAGTACTTGGCGTTTTTCTCTGCAAGATAATTGTTCCCGAAGGTGATTGCCTCCTCATTTGACGAAAATCTCTGTCCTTCGAGCGTAGTTTTTAGATGAGGGAACAAAAAGAAGTCGCTTGGGGCTAGATCTGGTGAATAAGGCGGATGGTTAAGCAGTTTAAACCGTAATTCATGGATTTACGCTATGGCAAACGCTGAGGTTGCGCGTTGTCTTGGTGAAACAGAATTTTCTTTTTCTGCAAATGTGGCCGTTTTCCCGCAATTTCTGCCTCCAGCTTGGCAAGTAATGATGCGTAGTATGCTCCTCTAATGGTTTTTCCTTTTTGAAGATAATCGATTAAAATAACTCCTTTACTATCCCAAAAAACAGTCGCCATCACTTACCCAGCCGAAAGAACAGTTTTTGCTTTTTTTGGAGCCGGCTCGCCCTTTGCAGTCCACTGTTTTGACTGAATTTTTGTTTCGGGTGTATAATAGTGTATCCAAGTTTCATTTACAGTAATTAATCGGCGCCAAAACTCGGATTTATTGCGCCTAAACTGCGCCAACAGAGCGTTGGAAGTGTACATTCAAACACGTTTTTGGTCTAACGTAAGCAAACGCGCCACCCAACGCGCGGACAGCTTTCTCACGCTTAAGTCTTGATTTAATATGTAACAAATACGTTCTTTGGACATTTTCATAACCTCTACTATCTCTCTCACTTTAATTCGGCGGTCGTCTAACACCATTTGGTGAACTTTAGCAATGTTATCGTCAGTGGTTGCAGTTTTTGGACGTCCCGAACGTACATCATCTCCCAAGCTCTTACGGCCACGTTTACATTCAGCTGCCGAAAATTTCACTGTGGTAAATGATGGTGCAGAGTCCCCATACACAGAGTCCAACTCATTTTTGATTTGCGTAGGCGTATTGCCTTTCGGCAAACAGCTCGCTACTCAATTTTTTCCATTTTCACAAAAAACACTCACATCGACTCACTCAAACGACTGTCAACTAAAAACTGCGGGTCGAAAATGACTGAAACTTCGGTAAGTAACTGTCAAAAGATGCACAACTAGCATTCACTAGCTTTTGTTGACGAGTGCCGCTATATTTACGTTACTGTCGGAAACTTTTCGTATACACCCTGAATGACTCGAACTGCTACCAACTTCAGACTGCTATAATTTCCAAACCGTTCATGGCAGTGAGCTCAAATTTTGACACATGACAGATAATTTTATTGTTTATAAGCTTTTTAAACGATTTGCGTCTCAGTTGTGTTGAAAAATTTTTAGCCGCGATGGAATTCAAACGTGATAGCGTGATTGCTTTATATTTGGCTGAAAAACTACAAGTAGCTATAGTTAGAGGCCTCCAGCACCTCAACGTGAACAAATCATTTGTGTCTCGAATTATAGCTCGTTACAGTGATACTGGCAGCGTTGCAAAACGCTAAGGAGGTGGTCATACAAAAACAGCAACATCGGCAGAAATGGTTCGAAAATCGGAGGCTCGAATTGAGCGAAATCCGCGTCGAAGTGGAAGAGAAATGGCTCGTGAGCTTAACATATCGTTGGAATGGATGCGACACATACTGAAAAATGGGCTTGGACTCAAGCCATTGAAATTCCAAAAAGCACACGATCTTACACTGCAACAGAAAAAAGTTAGAGTCGAAAGAGCGAAGGAGTTGCTACGCTTGCACGAAAGTGCCCAGTTGCCGAATTTGGTTTTTTTCGATGAGTCGCCATTTGTTATCGAGCAATATGTCAACAAACAAAATGACCGAGTTTACTTGCCAGAGAGGTCCTTCGAAAATTTACACCTTCGGACGGCCACCAGAAGGCAGGCAGCACCGATGGTGATGGTTTGGGCCGCCATAACCGCCGATGGTCGCTTTCCGCTCGTATTTTTGGACCATGACGTCAAAATTAATGCGATCGTATACCGTGAAACTGTCTTACAGGCAGTATTGAAGCCTTGGGCAAACAATCATTTCGGTCGGAAACCGTGTAAATTTCAACAAGACTCGGCACCGTCTCACAAAGCGCGCGTCAACCAAGATTGGTTAAAAAACAATGTTCCACACTTAATTTCTTCGACACAATGGATTGGAAATCCTCCGGATGCAAATCCGTTGGATTTCTCTGTCTGGGGTATTTTGAAAGCGAAGGTTGGCACTAAAAAATACCAAAGTTTGGACCACCTCAAACAAGCACCTCGCCGGGAATGGGCCAAAATACCGCAGAGCCACTTGAGTGCAGCGTGCGATGCTTTCTTCGGCCGTCTCAAGGCCATTATTCGCGCCAAAGGTGGACATATTGAAAACTACTGATACAATTTGAAAATTGATCTATTTTCCAACATTTTTTGCTTTGGCACAATAAAATTTATCAAAAAATAAAAAAAATTATAGCATTTTAAAAAGTTGGAGTTAGAGTCATTCACCCTGTATATAAAAACATATAGTCCATACATTTGCTCTCCGAAAATTCTCATGATAGTTGAACAATTTCAAGGTCATCGGCTAAGATGATTATAGATACATGATCGAGCTCGCATATCGGATTGTACATTCATATCAGCGCCATATGGATGGAGAAAGAATATGAGAAGTATAAAAATATGACAACGTGAGGCATATTCTATCAGGCACTACTACTAAGGTCGGTGTAATATGAATTCAGGACGCCCAGTAGCAAAATGTCGAAAGCACAACTTGAACTCACAAAAAAAGGCGTAGAAAATGTTTTACTGAGGAATGGAAGGAAGTAAAGACGATGTTGCTTTCATCTTGAAAGCTGAACTAATGAACTGAATGGACTAATTCTGAGAGAATTTTTTTATGAAAAAACCAGAGTTGTATGGTAGTTAGACCTGAACAACTATTGTATATAGAATAAATATATAAGGCAAACTGTAGCCCCTAAATTTGCGAAAATGACTCTGAATAGGAAGTAAACCAAGATGCTCCAAAGTGCTGCAAAGATGACGCGAAAACGGCGATAGAGGAACAAAACCATGCCTTTCATGCGGGGACTTATTACATAGTGCGTCTGAGTTAGGCTACGTTGCAAAAACGAGGCGAAAAATGCGGTAGCAATAGACGCATTGTATCGCGAACTAGAAGTAGTAGTCTTACAACTTATAAGCAATCGGCAGGCAGGCAACCTATAAGAGGATGAGTAGGGAAACAACAAATTTAGCAAAAAAATCATAAGAGGACTTCTAGTCGTTACTTTAAAGAAGAAAGGCAAGATTATACGGAAATTGAAAAATCTCACACTTACTCGTAAATCGCTCACGGCTTGCCTAACAGGTGGAGGCCGCCTTTTCTAGCTTCGCTTTATAAAGGCAAAGACGACACGAAAAATTGCAACAACTATCGTACGGTGAAGCTAATGTCGTTTACTACGAAAATATATGACAGAGTTCCAGATAGTCCACAACGGCCAATCAAAGTCAATTCAAAATCAACGGGTAGTGAGGGATAAGCATCGCGAAGCTTCGAAGGATCTGCAAATCTCAATCGATTTTGAAAAGAGAGTTCCCATATTCTTATATAGACGGCCCTAAGATCTACAAATTAGACATTTAAGGGGTGTTCGATGGAAAATTTTCGGAGGCATACTCCTATCGCTTGTTTTGGATGTTTTGCACATTCAACAGGCTTCATGAGTTACTTGTCGGGAGTGCACCTCATGTTAGCCATCGAAAAATATGAGCGCATTTTGGACTCGCTTAAATATTCGACGATTTAGTGAAGGCAAAGTACTGCAACATGGTGCAAAGGTTTAGACAAGGTTAAGGCGAAATTACGCAGAATTCGCATAAATTGATTATGAAGATTGTGGCTACTGTCGATATGAAAAATTCAATCCATTCATGTAAGACGGTTTGCAGGGTCTTAACAAAAGTGACTATTTTTTGGGAGTAACCTAAGCAAGAATAATACTGGAACAGGTGTTGGAACAGCAAGGGAACTGTTCAATTGTCACCATAACCCTTTTTGGGTGAAGATGGGGCTTGGGCGTGTGTTTTGATTTTTCATCTGCATCCAACCACTGCCCTGATCTTTTACGATTATCATACAGTATCCACTTTTCGTCACAGGTGACTATCCGGTGCTAAAACGGTTCAGTTTGGTTTCTTAATGTAAGCGATGCGCAGATTTCCAGGCGTCGTAGTTTTTGGGACTCGTTCAGTTCATGAGGTACCCACTTATCGAGTTTCTTTACCTTCCCTATGAGAGAAAAGTATCGACTGGTCCTTCCGATGCCCGAGAGGATAAAGCATAATCTGGAAGTATTGAACTGGCCGCATAGAGTGCGGCAAATAGATTGGCCTTGTCCAAAGAGCTGACAGCTGGAATGTCATTGTAAATGAGCGTTGGGATGGAAGATGAGGCAGAACTTCTAATGTTTTTGACGAATGACCAAAAATGTTTGCTACCATTGGGTCATTGTAGTATTTTTTGCCTCAGTTTTTAGTCGCATTGAAATTTAACACGCTTAAGAAAGACGTTGCAGTCTCATTTGATCTTTTTTCGGTTTTCCTCTGTCGAACTGGTCTTGTAGGACCGAAAAAAACATTTCTCAAACCCTGATGGCCTCTTTACAGCTCGAGTCGTACCATGCCTTTTCTTTTGGTTTGATACTCTTCATCCGATGAGGGATAAAGGATCTCATTCCAAACAGAATAGTGTCTGTGATCGTATCAGCAGCGCCATATACATCGTTATCGAGGAAATATATCGACCAGTTAAAATTCCTAAAGAAGCTGTTAAGTCCGCTCCAATTGACTTTCTCGTATTGCCATACGAGTACAGTTCTTTTAGGAATCTTTTCTCTGTGTGGTGGATGTACGAGAAATTAGCTGATATGACATAATGGTCCGACATAGAGGGGGAGAGCATCAACGGAGTACTTATCAAGGGGAGAAGTTAAAAACAAGTCCAGGGTGTTGGCGGTATGCTTATCAACGTCTGGTATTCGTGTGGGCACATTTACAAGCTGGGTTAAGTTATTTTCCGCAGGAAAGATCTCAACATACCGTCGTTCGGGTGTTGTCTGTCCAGAATGTCGAAGCCACCCAGAATTGTGTACTCGTATATTGAAATCGCCCGTAATAACGATTTCAGTATGAGAATCCAAGGATAAAATTTTTTGCATGGAGTCACACAGCCCATCAAACTCGTGAAAGGTCGAGTTGCTGTCCAGTTTGGGGTTTCTGTAAATAAAGCAGTAGCGAATAATTTGCTTTCGGAGATGGAGTTTTACAACATGAAGTTGAAGTCCAGATTGGAACAGGGTTTACATTGTGGTGGAGTTCGGTAAGCAACATCACAATGCACGTAAATGGCGAGACCACGGTGAAAACAGAATGATGGCACTAGTTCGTAGCCAGGGAGCTTCAGGTCAAAGTGATCTGAAAGTTGTGGGCGGGGATCTACCTGAGTTTCACTGAATGCCAAAACTGCTGGTGTGTATTTACAGACGTGGATGTGCGCAGAGAAGTGATTACTTTTTAGCCCACGTATATTGGCTACGTTCACCCTGATTTCCCTAGTCAGCATTGAATTTTGCTAATGCTAATTTAAAATAAATGATAACGCTTAAGTTGCCATGTATGGTTCGAGCATTCGAGTTTTTCAAAATGGGAATAACCTTTGCAAACTGCCACGTCTGTGGAAAAGTACTCCTTAAGACAATTGTGTTCAAAATATAGGTGACGACCGGAAGTATATGCGGTGAAATGAATTTTAAGGAAAGTGGGTGTACTTCATCAAGCTCCATAGCCTTGGATTTAATGCTCATAACAACTTTTATTGCGTTCAGATCTTTTATTCTTTCAAAACTCAACTCTTTTTCATTATCGTTATTAAATGCATGCGAATCTTGTTTCTGTATATCCGGTGGCCTAGATAGATCTTGTGTAAACTCCATGTTAAGTTCATCTTGATTCACGACTGCTGGCAGCTTTTGCTTCAACAACCGACTGCTAATTTGCGAACATGATTCCAAAGTATTCTTGAAGGTTAGTTTGTGTCCAGTCTTTTGAAATAAAATCTGATTTTGGCTTGTCTTATTTTTATACGAGCTTTCTTTCTAGACATACGAAAACTACTCTGGTACAGAGGCAATCGAAATTGTTTTCATCATCTACAAGCACGATCTCTCAGTCTTTTTGTTTATGTATTACTAAAATAAATCAAGAAGGACTTTCATTTACTTGGTACGTATCTATTAAATAGATCATTCGCTACTTCTTGAAAAAAGTTGAAAGATATCGCCCTCAAGATCGACTAAATTAATATTTTTGAAGTCTCTAAAGGCTCAAGTTACAGCCAGGGTTCGAAGAAGTGGCCGAAAGATATAAAAATAATGCAAAAACCACAGCAAGGTGATCCAAAATAAAGAGGCCTGTAGATTGGTTCAAATGTGACATTATATAAAATTAGAACACAAATATACAAAAAATTCTTTTAGACTTCTTTCAGTATCAATAATTAACCTGCGCAACGTTTTTTAAATGAAATATTCTTCCAAGGAAACATCCAACACTAACTGTATCCAATTTAAAAGAATAACAAGTCGAACCTCTTGCCTATCTATATCTTAATCTAGGCCCACCCCAGGGCTCTAGATACAGGTTATATTCTCGAATTTCATTCAATTGATCTTATTTATACAATCAGTTCTGTTGTTTTCTTTTCCGTTCCATGTGTGTATTTGATGTCGTTTCTTGGCTTTTTTACTGTGCCTTATAACCTTGGGCCATGGTGACGATATTTCGTGTTTTTTTTTTGGATATCCCAGTGGACTAAAGTGTAAGCGTAAGCGCCCTAAAATCAGGTGCGGCGAAGGTCGATGGAAGTTCGATTGCGTATTCGAAAATCATTTCATTTGCTTTCTAATTGTTTACTTCCTCAATTTATTTATTTTTTTAATAGAAATCCAACTTCACAAAGAACCAAACAAATAAACGGCGAATTCGTATTTGCATTGCAAATATATTTTCTTGGGATGATCTTTAAAACGTAAATTCATTTGCAACAAATTTATGTGTCAAATAATCTTTAATGAGCTACAATACTTGAATGGAACATGTTTTGAGTTGGTTGTCTTGTTTATGACGATTGTCGGCGATGATTTGGACTTTTAATTAACAAAATGCAACTTTGACATTTCCAACACCATTTGAGAGGGTTTAGTGAAAGATTGTTGAATGGTTGGACTACTGCGAAATCTAACCACGACGTTACATTATCTGGGTGACATTGTGGTTTACCTTGAATGTGAGGCGTTTTAAAATAATGCAGAATTTTTAATAAATTATAAATACGCTCGTGCAGTCATGGATAACCCCAGAGTCAAGAAAAAATTCAGCGCAACATCACAATAAGGAAGAGAATTTTGTATATCGGTGCTGTCAATTAGAAATCTCACCAGTTCCGGTGAGCTATAAATAGTTGGAATTTACATACATGTATATTATCTATAATAGTTTTGTGTAACAACCTTGTCTTTATTCATGAGGAGACATTTGTTCAAGTGAAAAACCATCAACAAACAGCAACATCAAAATCAAAGCAACATTTCACTAGGTTTCTAGTTTTTAATGTATCGGAAGTTGGAAGATGGCCTCCCACCTATGACGAACATCTGTACAACATTGATCTGTATGAATCAACTACGGATTCTATGGAACATCTCTAGATGTATCAGAGAAAATTTGAGTTCGTGCTTTTCAAGTTGAGTAGGACGAAATACTGTTTCGGTATATACAAATGATTCTGTTTCACTTTCTGAGTTGTATTACGCATGCAATCAATTTGTGTAATAGGTTATCGACCTACCAAGTTCATTAGATTAAGTTATTTTTGTAAACAAGGATCATTAACATGCCCTTTCGATAGCTCTTGACCATGACATTCTATGTCTAAATCGGTAAAAGATTCCTTCCAGAAATACCTCAAAGCTCTGTCTTAGGACCTATTTTATTTCGTTCTCAAATGTCTATATTCACCTCTACAGTGGTGATTGGTCCAGGACCGGGATTGCACCAAAATTCTATTTAGAATATGCAATTGGTCGCATAGAAATGGTCGCATTCTTAGTCCCATAAAACAGTTTAGACGATAACTGTCAATACCGCAAGGAGTCGGCTCAAGCGTATCTTCACAAGTTGTCAGAAGTTAGGCCCATACATCTGTTATTATTTCTCCTCAAAAGATTGCAATGCTTACGTTACATACGGTGTTGTGCAAAATAATATGGACACTTCCAATTTCTCTCAACGTATCTTTAGCTACTCGTACATATAATAATACTAAAAGTATCTAAGGCTTTGTAAAACAAAGTAAAGTTCTCAATGCATAAATATTGATCATGCATTCCAAATTGTGTTCGTTAGTTGGCGAAATGGGGTCAACTTTGCCCGCGCAAAGTAATAGGGACAAGTGTAAGAATAACCGTTTAAATTAATAATTAGTTTTTCAATCTAATAGATTAGAATAGATCAGACTGGCAACCCTTAGAGAATCAACGCCTTAACAACAGAAGCCTTCTATCCATTACGGTCCTGGGCATTCTCCTTTCAGTTAGAAAGACCAATCTGCCTTATGTCCGCTATCGGCTGATCTTTAAGCCGGAGGCTCGGTCTTCCTTTTCTGGTAACTTGGATTCGAAGGTCCTCTTAGCTGGACCATTTTTGTCCATCCGCTCGATATGGCCGAGCCAAAGATGTAGGCGGATTTTTGCCTGCCGTAGCATGTCCACATCAGCCCAAACATCTTTCTTTCTCATCTCTAACCCATGTTTCAAAAAACTTAACACACGCCGAGGCAGTATAAATGTATTCATAGAGTTCGCAATCATACGCCCTCCTCACAGACCAGAACCAAATATTCGACGAAGGATTTTTCTTTCAAAAGAGCCTAAAACTTTTTCCACTGTCTGACTTATTATCCAACTTTCGGCTTCGTAAAGCAGGACTGACAAGATTAACGCTTTGTAGAGCATGATTTTGACTCTGTGCGTCAGGAGTTTTGACCCAAGTTGTTTCGACAGACCGAAGTAGCAGCGGTTACGTTGGGTTACTCTTCATTGAATCTCTACCATAACGTCGTTTGTAGAGTTAACATTTACCCCGAGATAGGTGAACTCCTTGACTAACTCAAAGTTGTAGCTGTCGATAGGGACAGCATATATTTCGTTTTTTTTCTCAATAAGCCTCTTCTTCAATTGCTGTAGAGGTTTCAATTATGGCACGCTGGGAACGTGCGATTATATCAATATCATCCGCGTATTCCAGAAGCTGGACGGACGAGTTGACTATCTGCTCAAGTAATAAATTGAAGAAGACACACGACAGCGCATTTCCTTTCCGAAATCCAGTGCCAGAAGCTGGGCGGACGTGTTGACTTTTGCCCGTCGTACTATCTGCTCAAGTACTAAATTGAAGAAGTAATACGACAGCGCATCAGTGCAGGTTTGGAATAATTCGGAGGTTCTACTTCAACACTGCACGGTGCATCGCGAGTTTTGCAGTGTTGTGCGACACATCCGGATCAGTTTTCCCGGGATCCAAAATTCGGCCATCGCATTATATGGCTCAGTGCGATGGATGCTGTCATATGTGATGTGTGTCGACTTGGAACTCGTTGGCCTTTTCAGGATCTGTGTTAATGTGAAAATTTGGCCTAATGTCGATTTACCGGGCCGGAAGTCGCACTGGTATTGGCTAATTTGTGCTGTGCCGTACGGTTTCAGACGTTCACACAGTACACTAGGTAGGATCTTATAGGCGAAGATTTTAATAGAAATAGTGATTAAGAATTATTCGAAAACGGCACTCTAGGGCTAAAGGGCTAAATAGAGGAAGCAGAACCATAATAACGGTATGACTTACCGTCAAATTGCCGAAAAACGTTGGTGAAAAACGCTTTAAAGTGGCAATCTAAGGCGGACAAAAACCTAAAATGTCTACCTCTCTCAAAGGAAGGATATTGCACTATATAAAGAAAAACCCTTTTGCCTCATCCAGCGCAAAAGCCAGGACATTGACACTTCTACCATTCGCAGGATGCTTATAGAAAATAATTTTAAACCAGAAACAGGAAAGGTACTCGTACAGTTGGTGTCAAAGAAGAATGTTGTTAACATGTTCCTTTTCGCATAAGGACATTCCAGCAATTGCATATCATTTGGACTGATGAGATGAAAGTTAATTTATTTAACTCTGATCCCTGCAGTGCACAAATGCGTAGATCGTCCAATATGACATATAGCAATAAATACACCATCAAGATGGTGAAACATGGTCAGATCTGCATCATGGTGTGCGGATGTCTTCCCCATTCATAGAATTGAAGGCAATATAATGCCAGTGTCCTATGTGAACATATTAAAGATCACCATGCAACCGGAGTATAATATGCCTATTCGATGGGTGTTCCAACAAGACGATGATCCTAAACACTCATCGAATCATGCAAAAGACTGGTTTTAAGCTAGCCTTCTCAGCCGCCAGACTTCAACCCAATTGAGAACCTGTGGCGAGAGGTCGAAGTGGCATTAAGGGACGTAAAGGCATCTAATAATAGTGATTCATTCATGAAGGGTACGAGGGAAGCCATTCCACTGAGGATGTGCTTGGCGGATTTGATTTGATACCACGACGTTGTGATGTATCTAATCCCCTTGGAGTATTTTCCATGCATAACCATACATCGAATAGATTTTCAGGTTTCAAAAAATTTCACAATGCATGAACCAGAATGGGGCCAACGATCTTGATACATGATCCAGCCTACAATGTGCACACCGTAGCGCGTCACCGAAAGCAAAACAATGCAGGGTGTATGCATAGCATTGATGACGTAATCCCCATTGACTCGGGCATCGCACAATGTATTCATGTTTAATATTCTGCTTTGTCGGTATTCTTGCGGTGTCATCAGTTGCTGTCATATTAAATTGTATTGTACCATTTGGAATGTTTGAATGATAAGGTATAGGTCCACTATAACCTTGGATGGCTGTCATAAAGAACAAGGGCTATTGTAGTAGATATATGATAAAATAATTAATTTTTTATGTTATAACATTTGTTTTCTTGTTTCAGTTTGCACTCGGAGTAAATATCTTCAAGAATTTCTATTTTTTTCCACAGCCAATTTAAGAGGATATTAATTTTTAAGCCACGCTCTTCATTTTCATTCTACCGACATTCCAATCAATTAATACAAAATTTGTTTCCGTTTTCAAAAATTCCAATGGCTGCCCCTATTATTTTGCACTTCGCTGTACATATGTCAGGAGCATCACTGGTGACGACTACTTATCCAAGGTACAATGCGTCTAGATAAAAGAACAAATGAAAATCGAAAAATAATTCTAGATTACTATAAGTTGAAAGAAAAACATTCCTATTCGCTAGTACCTTACTATAGTTCCAAGAACTTCAGACCATTATATACTATCTGCATACGGCTTTTGTGGGACCAACAGCCCGAAAGTCTGAATATGAAACATGACCACATATCCGACCTCAGCAAAGTACAGATAACGAAAAATATTAACAGCAGCGATTGTGGCCGCTCTATCCTGTTCTATCGTGTTCATATGGAGTGCTGATAAAATCAGGAGATCTGTTAATATATAATTTATAGAAGAAATTCGCTGTCATAATTGCTGACTGAGCTGGATTGAAGAGTCAGCTCCCAATGATTCAAAACGGAGAAATGGATACATCAGTAAATCCGCCTTTCAGACTCTGAATTTCACGGCAATGAAATCAAGACTGATTAATAGATGAAAAGGATATCGATGAGATATCCAAACACAAGGCGGTAACCCTATCCTAGGCTCCAAGCGATATATAATACCAAACTAAGGTGGACGAACTCGCAAGGTAAAGATTAACACACACAACATCCTTGTATCGCTCGTAAAAGCTTTTAGTCGTTTTTCAAAAACATCAGAAATTCTGCTTCATCCTCCATCCCAACGCTCATTTGCAATAACATTCCTGCTGTTAGCTCTTTGGACAAGGCCAATCTGCTTGATGCACACTTTGCTTCCAGCTCAACACTCCTGAATTGTGCTTTGTCTCCGTCTACACTTGAGTGCGACGAATCCAATTTACCACTTAAAGATCTTAACATTCATAAACCCACTGGCCGAGATGGTATATCTCCCCTTCTTCGGAGGAGGTGTTCTTCCACGCTGGCAAAACCACTGCGTAAGCCTTTTCAGCCTACTGTTTACGACTCTTTCCGAGCAGATGGAAAACAGCATTTGTCCAGCCCGTCCCTAAAAAAGGTGAATCTTCATCTCTCTCCTCCTACAGACCCATTGCACTTACGTCGCTTCTCTCCAAGGTCACGGAAACGCTAGTAAACGCTGGCTCATGAAATATCTCGAAACATGAAAACTTCTCAATGACCGGCAATATGGTTTTCGTAGCAACAGATCCACTGGTGATGTCTCACCGAAAAATGGAACCAAAGCGTACATTAATCTGGAAAAAGCAAGATAGTTGCACTTGATAACAGAGTTTGGCATCAGGCTCTTTTATCGAAAATGCGTGCATATGGGATCGAGGACTCTGTTTTTCAGTGGATTAGATATTACCTTTCGGAACTTTCAATTTAAATTGTCTTTTACGGTTTCAAGTCCGATATTCACAAAATAAATGCTGGTATGCCACAGGGCTCAGTTCTATGTCCGACACTCGTTTTAAACTTCATAAATGATCTGTGTCGAAGAAGCGAAATTTAAATACCCAGCCATACCACGGCACTTACATCGTCGAAATCGAAAAACTTTCTATTCTCGGTATATGTGACAACTTACGTTGGAATGACCATACGAGTATATTCGATGTCGCCAAAAATGCTGCGAAATGTCTAGGTTTCCTCAAACGATCTAAGAAATACTTTCCCCATTCTGATCTGGCCACAATATATAAGGTATTCATCCGCCCAAAATTGGAATACAATGCTCACATCTGGTCAGGTGCGCCTATCTGCACCTGCTAGATATAATTCAAAACCGTGCGATAAAACTCATAGCTGATACCAATATCACTCAGGCGATGGATACCCTCGAACACTGACGAAATGTCTCGTGTCTCACTTTGTTTTATCGCTATTTCCACCATCAGTGCTCCATAGAAATCGCCAGTAGCATTTCGCCCCTTCAAACCTTTAACCGTCTCGCTATAAATGCTCAACGGTATACCCTCAAGCCCACTTTCGGACGTACTCTGAAATATCATGATTCGAAGCCTAGCAACTCGCTTGTGGAATGCCCTGCCGAGCTCTCTATTTCCTAGTCATTATAACATTGAGACATATAAAACCAAAGTACATCGGTACCTATTCTTCTTTCCTCCCTAAATTTTCTTCGCCCGCGCTATGTGCAAACATTTTACGGGTGCCTTAACCGCTTGAACGCGCGCTACTTTATACAAAAAAAAATAAAAAAAATCGCTGGATGCGTATTTTGTTAGGCTCTATGCAAAAATTCATTGATGATCTGGAAGTTGGGAAAGCTTCTATGGATCCATGTACAATGGCAAGTACTATGTGACAGATCTACAGCAAGATAAAATCGGTTTCATACAAAAAGCTTACTCCCAAAAACGAACATTCCAAGTCTGGCATTACCACTGCACATTGTGTATCTTTCTCGTGTTTGACGAATATTGGAAAAGTTGCAGGGGCGCTGAAGAACTTGAATCTATCAGACAGCTGCTGGAGCTTCCTACTTCTGCCAGCAGGGGAATGAGAAATCTTGGAAGTTACCTCTTTCAGTAGCTAGTGGATTAACATAAACTGACCAGAAAAACCTTCTGAAATTTATGTCTGAATTGATCTTGACTGCTCTGCGGCACATTGAGCCCAAATACAAGTCTCAATGAGCAGTGACTTATAACCACAGGGCATTCATCTACCCAATTCAATCTAACCCCACAAAAATCCAGCTGAATCTGATATTGAAAATTGATTCGGCTTCTAGTTATGGATACTGTGACTAATTTGGGGGGCCCCCGCCCAATTACCAAGGCTTCGCCCATCAATGACGTTGTCTAATAAAAAGTGGGGGAAGAGCATATTATTGGTCTTATGGTAAACATCGTCAGATTACGCCTCTGAAGGTTGCTACGATTTGACCAATTACAAGTTGCGGGTCATAGGTCTTGTTGGCGGCAAGACCACCGGTAGTCCCTACCAGGACTTAAATCACGATACCATGGGAGTCAGGAGCCCCCCGGATTTCAGTCCGGGCTTTACTTATTGAAGTAGGCCCCCTTGTGGGAGCGTTGTGGCGGCTGTGGCTTAAACTCAAAGGGAAGGGTCTTCCTTGGTTTGACCCATTGTAGAGTAGCAAATAAGTACTGGGTGGTGTGACCCTAAGAGCAGTAAGAGGTTTTGAGATCGGCCTCGACTCATACGAAGGGTGGAACTTGGGCCTCCAACACAGTTCCGAATTGGTATCAAAGTATTGGCGGAGAGCGATAGCAAGGCGTATCCTTGCTCTCATGGATGTATGAGCATCCTGCAAACATATGTCTACATGACAGGTGGTTGACGTTAAAAAACCAGAGACTAATGTGACTAATTTGGAATTCAGGACATACTCATGTCACTGTAGACATTATAACCATTTAAAGGCTCTATTCGTGCTGTCGAAACAGATCTCTGATATTCAGTGGAGTAAATGCATGTCCTGACACCATATGGTTATATGGTTAGAGTGGCTTTTCTTAGAGCTGGCCAAGATGGGTATACCAAAACCTCTACTATACTCGTATATGATTTACAACATGCTCATGATAAAGGAGTTTGTTGTGAAATATGTCAACGTGATTTCGAGCAGAGCAAAGCAAACAGCCCATTCCCGATACCAATGACTAGGTTACCTCAGTCATGCTATAGCTTAAGCAGATGGCTTAGTAGCGTACAGATCAGATCCAAAATCAAGGTCTTCAACATTCCGACGATTGTTAATTGAAAATCAATTTCCAAAAGTCAAAAAAAAATTCTGCTCATCAACCCCATTGGGATGGGCTTCTAGGGATACCAGAAATAACAAGCAAAATTTGTCCATCATTGGACAGCATATACTCCCATTTGTGGTGAGAAGCATAGTTAGATTAGCTTGCTACCTGACTCGATAAGCATTTAACCTTGTCACGCTGGCGCCTTTGAATAAGACCGTTTCACAGCAGTCAACTTAAGTTTTTCGGTCACGGCTGGTATTGAACCCCGAACCGTCCGATTGGGAAGCCAATACACTACCACTTGAGCCACGGCCACCCACCGGGTCATGTGTTACGCGGCTCTAATCAAGCCAATCATCGCTTACGGTAGTCCCGAGTGGTTCAATGCAATTTCGTCTTCATGGAAATAATTCCCGTGCTTGAGAACGAATATCTAAGGACCCGTCTCCGACTATACAGAACACCTAAGCCTGATTAGATAACATATTAACCCAAGAAGACTCTCTACGATAGAGCTCGACTATGAGGATTGCCAATTTCCTGATTAAGGTGATTCTAAAGCACGACGTAAGAGCGATAACCAGCGATAATTTTTAGATTTTTTAGGAGGCATATCCATAGTAGGGATAGTTTTCCGGTATTATACGCCAACTCATCTACGAAGGACATGTCGCCAGTGTTCAGGAACTCATCCGTTTTAGTGCTGCAGCAGCAGCACACCCAATTCAAGAAGCTTACGGAAAAGGAGCGCTGCATTTTAGTTATAAGCAAGATTAGGATTTTCGTGGAGAAGCCGGAATCGTCAGCATGAAGAGATGCCAGCTAGTGTACACCGACTCTAGACGACATCGTTGAAGACCCTAACAGTGCGTGTGCTCCATGTGTTTGTCTAAACAGTAGCAAGTTGACAACTATGCCAGAGGCCTAAGCTTAAATCCAGGCAGTACATAGAAAAACAGAGAAAATAAATTCTCTCCTCACTCTCCTCTTGCCAGGTATTGAGAGACAGAAAAGTTTAAATTTCCATGATACTTTTGATAAGCTTTCTCAGCTTATCGCCGTTCGGAGTCGCAAGAAACAGATCTGCGTAGAAAATGATAAGATGAACAACTTAATGGTTTTATCAATTTTTTTAATAGGGAATTGCATTTTACGCGCTCAAGGATTTCTTCGAAAATAGCCCGAATTGATATGCTCCCCCAAAAGCAACGTGGCCCGTCAAAACCAGACCAGTAATCAGCCTCCGTCGTTTCTTTTTATGACGTTGGTAACCTTCTGCTTGATCTACATATCACAGCATTATTCGTGATTGCGCGTGTTACAAATAACGATTATTATGATGATGGGCTTCATGGTCAATACGAAGTTAATATGGAGTAATTCATCCAGTTCCAAAGCATACTCGTATCGTATAAAACTTAAACCAAAATCAAGAAACTGACCTTAAACAAATTAAAGTGAACACAGAAAGACTGGTTTCTGCTTGAAGACTTACGAGAAAGGTCTAAACCAGCTTGTACTGCTATGCTGTTTGGAAACGTGGGAGTACCATATATCCAAAAACAAGTATTTAAATTCCCGGAATGGCATGTGTATTTTTGGAAAAAAAAATTTCAAGTACGTATTATATTTCTCTCTAACTTATCTCGTGATAATATTGACAAAATATGAGATACGCGCGTCATAACCTTATCATTCCGACACTTTATGTGAAATTATTTTCCTGCCAATCTATATTACAATGCGACGATTCGACACAATTGAAGTGATTAATTTTATTGGTGTGTTCAATAGAAAACCTTTATCTTTATTCAAGTGCAATCTGCCAACACTTGTCGCAAAATTTTGCGACCCAGGCGGATAAACCCATGTGATTTGAATTATATGAAAGATCTAAGTTTAACTTTCATACGAAAAGGGTTTGATTTATGTGAGTAAGGAATTCGGTATACATTGATCAGAATGTATTCAGAAAATTAAAAATATAAGTTTATTCATCTAAATCTATATTGTCCCCTTCAAAGTGATCCCCATTGACTGCAACACCCTTATGCCAGCGCTTGATCCAGTCCTCGAAACATTTTTTATATTCGGTTTTCGGTATGTCCATCAGTGCTTCCTGCGATTTTTCCATTACTTCCTTTCGGCTGCTGAAACACGTTCCCCGAGTGGTTTTTTAACTCGATTGAACAGGAAGAAGTCAAAGGGAGCCAAATCAGGTGAATTCGGTTCGGTGGCTGTTGGATGGTATTTGTTGCATTTTTCGTCAAAAAATTACGAATAATGATGGCACTGTGCGACGGTGCGTTATCATGGTGCAAAATCCACGAGTTTTCTGCCCACAATTCTGGTCTCTTTCGGCGAATTGCTTCACGCAAACGTCTCATAATGCCCAAATAATACTCTTTGCTTACTGTCTGGCCTTCTGGCAAAAATTCATGATGCACTACACCGTTGTATTCCATGAAAACCGTGAGCAATGCCTTCGTTCTTGACTGAAAACGACGTGGTTCTTTTGGTATCGGCTCATTTGGTGAACGCCATTCACTTGCCTGATGTCTGGATTGCATGTCATACTCATAAACCCACGTCTCGTCTCCAGTAATGATCCTTTTGAAGAATGTGGGATCGGATTCAGCCTCGCAAATCATCTCTTTTGCGACGTCAACACGGTCTCTTTTTTGCATGAAATTGAGGTTTTTTTGGCAATAACTTTGCTCCTTCACGACGGAAACCCAAATCATTAACCAAAATGTCTTGGACGGATCCATAGGTAATGTTCAAGTCCTCCGCTATCTCTCTGATGGTTAATTTGCGGTTATTGAGCAACATTACTTTTACTTCATCAATGTTTTCGTCGGTTTTCGATGTCGATGGTCTGCCACTGCGTTCATCATCTTCGATTGACTCACGACCACTTTTGAACCGCTCGTGCCACTGGGAAACGAGCGTTTTCTTTAGAGAATCGTTGCCGAAACACTTTTCCAACATTTCCAACGTTCGTGCACCATTAAATCCGTTTTTTACGCAAAATTTACGAGTAATACAAGTTCGTTGTTGCAAATTTAAATCCATTTATAAAATTGTAAAAAATCGCCATCACATACAGAGATAGATGAACTCTTGGCTACGTAACTTTTGCAAATGTCAAAGCTATGACGTTAAGATTTAGAGGGAATGTCAACAACAGATTCACCAACTTAACAAAAAAAAAAACAGAACTTAAATCGGGACAATGGGAGCGCCACACGGTGGTGTCCCCCAGGAAATTTTTGATCAAGGTGGTATGCCACAGGATAGTTGGGTGGAAAGTAGTTCTTTTTCGTCCCTTTGATTTCACCATATCCAAAGCTTCTTGTATGAATTCGTATTCGAAGTTACTCCTACCTTATCCGCATTCCCTTTGGATCTTTCAACATAAAAGGCAATGCAGAAGGTTTGATTTTCGAGAACTTACTCGTATGATATTTTAAGAGAAACCTGCCTTACGTAGATTTATTCACAATTTAAGACGAAAGCCAGATCGAGCAATTCAACCTGGCTATGAAGGGCAAGATTTCCGTCCACCCGATCATAATGAGGTAAAGATAGTAATACTTATATTAAACATGCCAGGACTCGCGGACCAGAAAGCCTACCTGATAGAGAGCATACACTAGCTCATTTCTGAAATGTTGTGATTAGATCCTCAGTACCGTCTTATCCACAAAAAAAAGCACCGTCCAAACTGCGCCAATTACAGAAATACAAGCTCGACAGGCAATGTCGTACTGGATGGACGCCTTTTTCTAAAGAAAACCACACCAGCCCAGATCGATACTCACTTACTCTGTGGATTGTAAGGCCCCATATAACACCATTTACAGTGATGAAATATCTGTTTATCTGATAAAATCGCTAGATTTTACGAAATGACGATGAAGAACGCTCGTTGCTTCTTAAAAGTCAGAAGCAATCTCAATGATATCCTTGATGACAAAAAAAGGGTTAACTGTCATGCGTCTTCCTTAAAAACTACTCGTACGTCAATACACTGATGACACTGACATCAGAAGCAGAATCTGATTGAACCTTACAAAAGACTGCTATTTCTTGGAGATACTTATTAATTTTCTAAGAGAGCTACACCCCCAAATCACTGCTTCTTTGCCCTTAAAAGGCGTGTGAGTAATAAGGGTCTATATAAGACTCTAGATATGAAGATACGTTGACCATTTTGAACTCAAGATTCTTCAGCGGATTCTTGTTCCCATATATTGTAGCAGTGTACAAAAACTGTAGTATGAAGTTCCATAAGGTGCAGAAGGTGGACCTATTCGTTTTATACTGAATACGAATAAAATTTTTCGGTGTTTGAAGAAGAGCACTCCATTCGCCTATGAAGATGACATGGCAGTCATTATTTGTCATTAGTCGGTTGATGCAAGTCTACTTTTACGAAGTCAGCAAATGGTAACATAACAAAATTAGGACGTGAGGCATAGGTGGAAAGGAGAATGTTCCTGAGGGATAGTTTACTGCGATAGTAGTGGAAGAGAGGCAGAATATCGTTACCTTCGTAGTTCATTCTGTAAAGATTGAGCCGAAAAAGTGGCACAAACCGCAACGTGAAGATAGCGGCACTCGTCAACAAAAGCTAGTGAATGCTAGTTGTGCATCTTTTGACAATTACTTGCCGAAGTTTCAGTCATTTTGGAAGCGCAGTTTTTAGTTGACAGTCGTTTGTTTGAGTCGATGTGAGTGTTTTTTGTGAAAATGGAAAAAATTGAGTATCGAGCTGTTTGCCGAAAGGCAATACGCCTACGCAAATCAAAAATGAGTTGGACTCTGTGTATGGGGACTCTGCACCATCATTTACCACAGTGAAATTTTGGGCAGCTGAATTTAAACGTGGCCGTAAGAGCTTGGGAGATGATGAACGTTCGGGACGTCCATCAACTGCAACCACTGACGATAACATTGCTAAAGTTCACCAAATGGTGTTAGACGACCGCCGAATTAAAGTGAGAGAGATAGTAGAGGTTATGAAAATGTCCAAGGAACGTGTTTGTTACATATTAAATCAAGATTTAGGCGTGAGAAAGCTGTCCGCGCGTTGGGTGGCGCGTTTGCTTACGTTAGACCAAAAACGTGTTTGAATGTACACTTCCAACGCTCTGTTGGCGCAGTTTAGGCGCAATAAATCCGAGTTTTGGCGCCGATTAATTACTGTAAATGAAACTTGGATACACTATTATACACCCGAAACAAAAATTCAGTCAAAACAGTGGATTGCAAAGGGCGAGCCGGCTCCAAAAAAAGCAAAAACTGTTCTTTCGGCTGGGTAAGTGATGGCGACTGTTTTTTTGGGATAGTAAAGGAGTTATCTTAATTGATTATCTCCAAAAAGGAAAAACCATTACACGAGCATACTACGCATCATTACCTGCCAAGCTGGAGGCAGAAATTGCTGAAAAACGGCCACATTTGCAGAAAACGAAAATCCTGTTTCACCAAGACAACGCGCCGTCTCACACCTCAGCGGTTGCCATAGCGTAAATCCATGAATTACGGTTTGAACTGCTTGACCATCCGCCTTATTCACCAGATCTAGCCCCAAGCGACTTCTTTTTGTTCCCTCATCTAAAAACTACGCTCGGAGGACAGAGATTTTCGTCAAATAAGGAGGCAATCACCTTCGGGAAAAATTATCTTGCAGAGAAAAACGCCAAGTACTATTTGGACGCGTTAGAGAGATGGGAGCGTCGCTTTGAGAAGTGTGTAGAGTTACAAGGAGACTATGTAGAAAAATAAAAATAAAAATTTGAGAAAAAATGTCTTGTATCTTTGTTACCAATTAAGTTCTGATGAATAGACAGAATATCGACAACATTTAGGCGTATGGAAAGGGGTTGTAAATTTATACGTTTCACCCGATCAGTATATATATGGTGGTAAGTTGTGGCTATCGTTCCAGGGAAGACCATATAAAGTAAATCGTAAGCACCTGCGTCTGACAGCTTCTATCCGGAGGATGGGAGTTCTGTAGTGGGGTGACCAAACTTGGCTTGCATATTCAAGAAGAGGCCTAACAAAGGTTATGCAAAGAGACTTGGTAGCATAAGGATTGGAAAACTGGTTGGCTTTTTGTATCATATTATCAATGTGAGAACGAAAATTGAGTTTCTTATCACAGATGACACCTAAATCACACAACTCATCCACTAACAGGAATAGGCAGATTGAAGATCAGATAGCAGCGAGGTAAAGTAGAAGGTCATTTACAGGCATAAGTTATAGCCTGACACTTATTGACGTTAAGCTCAGGGAAATTCTTCTGAAACCAAGTATAAAATCTGTGTAGATCTTCCTGGAGTGGTAGACTGTCTGAGAAAGTTGATGTACGAGTATATCTAAAGATTTTCATATCATCTGCATAAACAGATGTGTATGAACTTTTAATCACACAATCAACATCATTAATAGTCAGAATAAACAATAAGGGACTAAGATGACTACCTTGAGGGACACCAGAGGAAACTTTAATGAAACCATGGACCTAAATAGAACATAGTAATGTCGTTCATTTAAATAGGATTGAACCCATGTTATAGATTATATCATGAGAAATTCTATCAAAGGCTTTCTCGAAATCGGTGACAATCACGTCTATTTCATTTCCAGATTCTAGTGCACATAAAGTGCGTGCTACAAATTCAGTTAGGTAGATCTACTTTTGAGAAATCCCTGCTGGTTTTGGGAAACAATAGATTTACAATGGAAAAGCATTATGTCATAAATAATGCTCTCAAAAAGTTTAGACAAGCAGGACTGCTAAGCAATTGGTCGATAGTAGGAAATATCTCCTTTGCGGCATTTTTTTATGGAAGGGAATAATAAAAGCCCTTTTTCAGATTGAAGGAAAGAATTTCTGGATGATAGAAAGATGAAAGCTGAAAGAGAGCTGTAAAATATTGGGCTGGGTGCATTTCACATTTCTTTAAAACTATAGACGAAAGATCATCAATAAGCAATGTTAAGCAATACAGCGAACAAAAATTTCGATTTCATCATAATCGAAATCAAGAAGCCAAAGACTTACCTTTTCTGAAAACATAAGTAAACTTCTAATGGATCGTATTTCAACAGAGGGGCTGTTAAACAACTTATATGATAGAACGCTGTAGGAATTTCTAGAGCTAGTGGTGCGAAAATTGGAAGTATATTCCTACATAAGCTATATCCGTCAAAAATTGGACTTTGCATCTAGCCACATCCTATATAGAACATTTTTAGTGCTCTAAGGACTGAAACGAATAAAATCTGTAAATTTTAATACGGGCTATACATCCAATGCGCAAAAATTGCAATCCCATTTTGTACCCAAATTAGCCTGTATATTCTCTAGTTTCAGTTTGTTATTGATTTTAGTTCGGTACGGTTTAAAATATTTATAAAATATGAGTCAAGAGGAACGCCGTAAAAAGATCATCGACAAATGGTTCGAAAATACTTCGCGTCCAAACCATTTCATTGCAAAAAATTTAAACATAGCACGCAGTACAGTGGATTCTGTTATTAAACGATATTTGGAGACGTTGACAGTTAAGCAAAAACAGAAAAGTGGAGCACATGATACAAATTTGGACAGGAAAATAGTGGTTACCATCGTAAAAAACCGGACTATGTCATCCAGAGATGTTGCTCGGAAATGTAATGCCAACCAAACAATGGTACAAAGATCTAAAAAACGTAACGGTCTAAAAACACAAAAAAAAACAAAAAATACCAAAAGTTACTGAAAAGCAAACAAAAAGTCATAAAAACACGAGCCCGAAAGCTATACGAGTTGATCGGCAACAAGAAAGCGTGCTTGGTTTTTAATCATGAAACTCATGTCAAAGCCAACTTTACTACTCTTCCAGATGCGCAGTTTTACAACTCGTTTGAAGCTGAGATTCTTCCGGAATCAACAACATCGATTGGGATGGAAAAATTCGGGTCAAAATATCTCGTTTGGCAGGCCATTTGCCAATGTGGATACAGAAGCTCGGCGTTTATTACAACGGGAACAATTAATGGAGAAGTCTACATTAACGAGTGGCTAAAAAAAACGGTTGATTCCTTTCTTAAACAAACACGAGGGTTCAAAATTTTTTTTTGGCCAGATTTAGCTTCAGCTTACTATGCTCATGCGACGTTGAACTTTCTTGTTGCTAAAAATGTCGACTTTGTCCCAAAAGACATGAATCCACCAAATGTTCCACAGTGCCGTCTCATTTAAAGGTATTGGTCTTTGGTCAAAGCTAAATTGAGGAAAAGTGAGCAGTGTGCAAAGGACGTAAAAGATTTTAGTGCTAAATGGAAAAGAGCGTCCAAAAAGATCACGGATGTAACTGTCACCAACCTTATGAAGGACATTCGAAAGAAGTTGAGGAAAGATGGGAATCCAAATATTTTTTTTATTTTTTATAATTGTGAATGAATTTAATAAAAACAGAGTTTTAAAGCTAATAAAAAAAAATTTACATGAATTATGAAAATATTTTTTTTTTTTACTTTGAAGTTTCCAAATTTTATTCGTTTCAGTCCTTATAATAATATTAGTGTTTCACTGAAACAATTTTCAGGCTTTCCTTATGGCGCGCTTTTGAAGGACAAACAGCTACTGCAGTTTACTAGTGAAATCACTCCCCCAACAGCTTATACCATACCATAGTTTTGAGTGAAAAATAGCAAAATAAATTGTTTTTAAGATATTGCTGGAACAAAACTTATTGGAAAGAAAGTATTGCCTTAAAATCGAAATGCGCTTGGACCAATCCATTTTGTGGTCAATTGTTACTCCAACATATTTGAAGTGATCCACAATATCATCTTTAAAACAAGTATAACAACAATCGTTTAAAGTGATATCACAGCAATTAGCAGAGCACACAGGCAATAGGTACCCGCAGCAGTCTGGTGCATCGAATATGAAATCAATTTCAGGACATTCTTGTGAACTTTGACGGAAAATCATAAGCTTTGTTTTGTTGCTGTACTTGCCTGTGCTCAGCGAACCAGATCATAATTAATATCAGTTACTAAGTTAAAAAGGTTGAGCCGTAGCTTTTCCCATAAAAGATAATGCAAACATGGAATCAATGTATATTAAAAACAGGATGAGTCCAAGGACAGATCTTTGAGGAACATCAAGATTAAGAGTTCTAGGGAGTCTTATATTCATTCCGATTATTAATTGTTGTATCCTAACTTTAAAATAGGAAACAAACCAATCATTCATAACTCTGCGAAAGCCTTAATTATGTAGTTTAAGTAAAAGAATTTTGTGATCAACTATATCAAACGCTTTAGTTATATCAATATAAAAAAAAACCAGCACAGGACATTTTGCACCCAATTCTTTCTAAGAAGCAGAAGTACAAAAGAGCTCTTCAGTAGATAAACCTATTCTAAAACCAAGCTGCATTGCACTAAGAAAATTAATTTTCCCAAGATAGTCCACAACTCGTTTTTTAACCGCTTTTTCAAAAACGTTCGAACTCAAGGAAAATAGCGATATCGGCCTAAAGTTATTTATATCTTTTTTATTACCTTTTTTAAAAAAGAGGAATCACAATCGCGCATTCAAATTTTTCGGGGACAACACCGATCAGAAAACTCAAATTAAAAAGATGTGCTAAAATTTCAATGATGTAGAGGGCGATGTTCTCGAGCAAAAGATTAGAAATGGCATCGCTCCCACACGAATTTGAATGTTTTCAGGGATTAATAAGTTTCAATATCTCATAGCTACTGGTAGGTACAATAAAGAAGGAAAATAGTTACCAGAAGAACAAGTACTACGGTGTACAATTGAAATTCTTGGAGAGCAGTTCTGTCCAATTGTAACAAAGTGACTATTAAATTTATTCGTAACTTCCATGGGATCAGTAATGAAACCATCACCACTATTAAGGTCATTGACCTTACGATTATGTAAGCTATTTATTCAACTCATGTTTTAAATTACCTCATGAGATTATTGTTTTACACATGCGTTTATAGTGATTTTTTAATTGTAAATGCCTATTGCATTTTATGTTTATTTTTATGTTTAGTTTTATTAAGAAAAGAGTTGGTTACCCATGCCTTGAGTCTTTGGTTTGAATGTTTTTGCACTGATACTTAAGTTGAAGCGCTTTTGTGTTTTTGTAAGGTCATAAGAAATATACAAATCACAAGCCTTGGAAGCATTGTTTTCATTGAATAACTCGTCCCAACTTTCACAAAGCAATAAATTATTTAATTCCACGAAATTGTGATATATGAAAGGTAGATATCTGTTCATTTTTCTGATGTTTGAAACATTGAATAAAAAGCGTGTCAAATGGTAGTCCAAAATTCGTAAATCAATGTCAATATCACTGCATAAATTTGACGAGGTTGACTGGAGATGACCAAGGGCGTGATCAATACATGTCCCTGTGATTGGTCTAGTATTAATCATACGAAGGCGATTAACGATCACATGCTATGGGGTGCTCACATAAATGACCACTGTGATAAGCTAAGACGATCCCTCTTTACATTGGCCTGTTTGCGCTTAGTGTACGACAGCAAGTATGCCATGCCCTTATAGAGTCAAGATTGGCTTAGGAAAGCTACTCGTAGTAAATAATATACAGATCGAGAAGAACTACCGTAGAGTGATTAGGTTACTATCTATGAGGTACGCCAGAGTCAACAACGTAAGAGTTCTGAAAATTAAGCAAATATTCGTAATGACAGCGCCACTGGAATACTATAGCGATCCAAACTTCTCCAAACGCAAATTAATCATCCGTGTGATATCAGACGATGAGCGGAGGGAATGTATCAACTTCCAATATTTATAAACCAACACGACACCGTTCTCAAAATACTTAACTTTCTAGTTTAAATAAATTTGTCATCCGGATTTGACATCCCTGCTTCAATCTGTCGTCCGAGACTGCATATGTTTAGGTTAGCGTTTGCCATTTTACAATATGGATCGTTTAACAATCGCTGAACGTGTTAAAATTGTGAAAACTTATTAAAAAAAATAATGATTCTGTAGTAAGTACATTTCATGCATTATGAGCTGTTAAAAAAATTCGAAGTAACTGACTCTGATACAGATGTCTTAAGGCCTATTCATCTTTGAGATGCACGCTCTACAGAAAATATGGCTGCTGATGTTGAAAGTGTTGGCGAAGATCCAAATATATCGATTTGACGGCGAGCACAACATTTGGCCATGTCTTGCGGCACATTATGGCGTATTTTGCATTTGGATTTGCATCTGTACAAGTTCAACTCACTCAAGAATTGAAGACAGCTGACCACGGAATGCGTAGAGCATAGGCCAATTGAGTGCTAGAATATCAGCATTTGGATGACCAATTTTTACACAACATTTTCTTCTGAGGTGCAATTTGGTCTGGTGGTGTCATAGCTCATACTTCTTTGAAAATGAGGAAGGTGTAGCCGTCACCGTTAATTCACATCGCTATAGCCAAATGTTGACCGAATTTTTTTGGACTTAAATCAAAGATATGGATATGGAAGACATTTTGGTTTCAACAAGACGGTGCCACATCGCAAATAGCACGACCCGTTTTGGCATCCTGGACGAGCTATTTCGCGTCTTGGTGATGTAAACTGTTTGTGGGGCTATGCAAAAGATCGTGTTCATGCGTACAATCCGCAAACCCCTCACGCGTTAAAAATGAATATTCGTCATCAAGTCCTGCAAGAACTCCCGTGAAGGATATTTGAATGATGTTATACAGGGTTAGGCAGAACCAATTGAACAGTTTGGAGGGGCAGGTGTTCGGGTGGTTGTGGGGGTAGGCAGCTGCACTAGGTCTCCTTTTGTTCTGTCGGTATCCCCATTTAGTAGCAAATATGGTTTGGATCGGAGTACATCGTGGCTTTGCCGTACGTGCGTTTTATGAAAACAACCAATCTGTGATTGCGACGCAAAGAGCTTTTCGGCAACGCTTTAACATTCCGCGCAATAATGCTATTCCTACTACGAACACAATTCGATCCTGAATTCAGCAGTTGGAGGAAACTGGTAGCACACTAAGAATAGATATACATGTCCGACGAAGATTCATCAGAACACTAGAAAATGTGGAGCTAGTGAGAGCAGCATTCGAGCAATCGCCAAAAGGTTTTGCTCGAGGAGTTTGAGGAGGATTCTGTAGATTTGAATTTCCATCCTCGCAAAATCTGTGTGAGGAAATGCTTGCAGCGATCCCTCCTGAGGCAACATTTTTCAGCAGCGACGAGGCACATATTCACGTAAGCGGGATTGTGAATAAACAAAATGTTCGCTAGTGGGCTGAAAACAACCCCCAAATTATTCACGAAAGACTGTTACATTCTCCTAAACTAACGGTCTGGTGTGCCGTATCACAATTTGGCGGTATTGGCCCGTACTTTTTTGAAGAGGGAGGCATGACCGTGACCCTGAATTTAGGGCGTTATGTTTCAATGTTACAAAATTTTCTACAGCCCCGACTGGAAGTGGTTTTTGAAGAAGAGCGATTAGGGGATGTTTGGTTCCAACAGGATGGAGCTACAGCCCACACAGCTCAAAATTCTCTAAATGCTTTAAGAAAAATGTTTCCCGGACGTCTAGTGTCTTTGAGCGGTAACGTGGGGTTCTTACTTTGGAGATATCTTAAGGCAAAAGTGTTTAAACGTTGTTGAAGAAGTGAACGCGATAGCCTTCGAAATGTGTCAACGGGCTGTTCAAAACTTTAGAAATCGGCTCCAGCAATGTATTGCAGCTAACGGCCGCCATCTTAAAGACATTATTTTTAAAAATTAATGCGTATAAAATGGTACGTTCTACGGATTTCAATAATAAAAACCTTTGTTTCATATATACCCTAGTTTTTTATTTTATAACTCTTCAAAACTGCTCAACTGGTTCTGCCGCACCCTGTATTTCACTCATAATGGCAAGACTCAAACAATATATTGAAATAAAAATTTGATCAAAATGTGGATCGTAAATGTGTTTTATTAAATTTACTTTCGGAACCATAAAATGGATGACCCTGTCGGTGGCCGTGGCTCAAGTGGTAGTGTATTGGCTTCCCAATCAGACGGTTTAGAGTTCAATATCAGCCGTGCCCAAAAGACATTCTTTTTTTCAGTCAATTAAAATCCCGTGAGATGAGTGGTTGCATAGGATAAAACAACAAGTCCAATTACACTAATAATTGTTGGATGCCCATTAAATGTTGGATGCCACCTATGGAGCGAAATAACCACTGAGTTTAAGCATCTTTCTCTGTATCTCTATTCAATTTTCCAAAGAAACTTAACGCGTGCTCCGGCATTTTAAGAGTAGTGATACCCTTGTGAGTGTTAAGCTCTTTCTTAAAAATCAGAATAAATAAGAAAGGACCAACATAATTGCCTTGAGTTACCCCAGAAAACGATTTTGTTGGGTCTGATACCATTTTAGTATATTAAGTCACTCTTTTTCTTCTTCTACAACATTAGGTAAAAGGACCGCCACAGGAATATTTGCTAAATTAAGTAATCAAAAAGCAATTCCTCATGGCTTTTCAACACAATCTGACTGTATCCACTAAATAGCGGCTGAAAGTTTGACACGATCTTTAGATCAGCATTTAAAAAACGAAAAAATCATCTCAGTGGCTAATTCTCAAAATCAAACCACCGAGGATCATTTTTGCGCAATAGACCCAAATTCACCAGTGCATGTGGCATGTAACCCGGAATCACATATCTCCAACACCAATATCATAGGTGAAGAAAAGTTAGTTATCGTTTGACCATAGTACAGAGACTACAACACAAGCATCTTCGTCCTTTGAAAAATAAATAATTCCACCAAGGCGCCGAAGCAAAAGCAGAAGATCAATTTCTGCAATTTTTTTATTTTTACGCGAGAGAGATATGAGCTCCATAACTGAAGAAGATCGGCCTTAACTTGTTGGTTTTCCAGCACCCACCTTTCATTCTATGGCCGGCAGGCTGTGTGCAACCTGGAAGTTATGCGGATAAGAACGAAAAACCAAACGGAGCTGTGTAAAATTTGGCCACTGACGCCCTTGCACAGCCTGTAATTTGAGTTGTTACAAAGAATACTGTTGAGTAGATCAATTCTGGCATAGCAATGCAAACGGCTTGTTCAAAATTTATAAGGAAATTTTTAGAGATAAGCATGGATAAGGCCATCATTTTATTTTACATCGAAAATCGCATCCTCGTCTCTGTTTGTTATAGCTTCACATGAAAATGACTGCATGGATTTTCATTATTTGAAAAACTAAAGACTAGGCGTTGTCTGATGTATGAATTATTTTGGTTATCTCTGTACTACTATTGTAGTAAAGATCTCTAGAAGTTTCTTTTTCAACAAAAACGACAGGAATAGAGTTCCAATCAAAAGATGAATGGTTCATGGCATTATGTTTTGGACACGACTTCAGGCATACGGCTTTCTCGGCTATTTTTGATGGCCTCAAACAAATTTGGGCCTACTCTTTCAAGCATTTGGTGCTCTATCGCACAAAACCCGCCCAGAATATTGGCTTCCAAGACCTAAATAGTTCGCAGCTTACCAGCATAAACAAAAGACTTTACAAGTTTAGTTTAGTTTAGTTTAGTTTAGTTTAGTTTAGTTTATTAGTTCAAAAAAACACTGTACATCAAGGTAAACTTATAATTAGTACAGGATATAAAATAAATGTTATATTAACATTTAAAGAAAAGAATGCTTATTTAAAATTAAAGAGAACAATAAGAAAATACATGTAATAAATAAAAGAAAACAAAATTTTGAGTTAAAGAAAAATTAAGAGCAACCAAGAACAAGAGAAAGGAAAAAGGACTTATAAAAACAAGAAGTTAAATCAGTTCAAACTGGAGAGGTATTCGAAACAAGCTGTTAGGAATTTACGGCGTTCGATTAAGGACTTCACACGAATGGGTAGACCATTCCAGAGCTTAACAGCATAAATGAAAAATTGCCTGCGTGATGTTGAGCAGGTGAATGTGGCAGGACGCAAGACTATGTAGCGATTTGATGAACATAAATGAATTTTGTTAAACAGGTAGATAGGTTCCTTCACGTGAATAGTTTTGAAGAGCAAAGCACAACAACGATATTTTAAAAAAGTCTCTAAGTCACATCCAAGGAGTTGACGAGCTTCAGAAGAAATGTGATCAAATCTACGAACATTGAAAACATACCGCGCAATTGAGTTGAAAGCAACTTTTAGTTTTTGAAACGAGTACGAGTCAGAATCCGCAAACAGTTCACAGCCGTATGATATTATGGGTATTATTAGTGCCTTTACCAATTTGAGTTTGACTTGAGTAGGTAAAATTGTTTTTGTAATGGATAATCCACGTAGAGACGCATATATTTTATTGATTATAGAATTTATGTGAGCATCCCAAGTTAACTTATTGTTAAAGGTTAAAGGTTATTCCAAGGTTTTTTACCTGGTTAACGTACTCAACTTGCGTGGAATTTAAAAGGATTGGGGGGAAATCAGGAAGATACTGTTGATGTTTGGAAATTGGTATGGCTTTAGTTTTGTCAGGATTCAGCTTTAGACCATTACGTGTTGACCACTCGAGAATAGAACATAGATCGTCGTTTATTTTTGCAACTGCATCTTCAATCATGCCAATAGGGAAACTAAAGTACAATTGAACATCGTCAGCATATATATGATATTGACAATGCAATATAATGGAGGGTAGATCATTTATAAAAAGGGAGAACAATAAAGGACCAAGAATAGATCCTTGGGGAACACCAAGATTAACAGGAAGAAACGAAGACAGTTTACTATTACCCGAAACAGCTTGCAAGCGATCAGTCATATATGAATAAATTAATTTGTTAGATATGTCAGAGAAGTTAAAATATGTCGTAAGTTTATCACAGAGAATATTCGGATTTACACAGTCAAATGCTTTAGAAAAGTCAAGTAGCGTTATCACAGTTGTATAATCAGCGTCTATTGCTTGTCTTACATCGTCAGAAACTTTAAGTAAAGCTGATGTACAGCTATGTCCGCACCGGAACCCTGACTGCAGAGGATTAAGAAGCTGTTTGTCTTTAATAAACTCTTTTATTTGGTGGCTTATAATCGATTCAAAAGCTTTGGATAAAAAGGGGAGGATAGCTATAGGTCGGTATTCAGAGTTTGTACCTTTTTTAGGAATCGGTATGATTTTAGACTTTTTCCAGGCTAACGGGTAGGTAGATGTCATAATAATGGTGTTAAAAATATGGGTGATGTAAGGAAGTATAAGAGGAAGGAGAATTTTTATGAGGTCAGGATGAATATTATCTAGTCCGACGGACATGCTTTTGATAGAGAAGATTGCTTTTCGCACATTATGTATGTTAACTGCAGTCAAGGAAAATTCATTTTCTCTATCATCCTGTGATGTCGTTAGGTTAGTGTCAGGCGGTGCGCTTGGGGTAGAGAACTTTCGATTCAACTCTTCTAAATCAATATTGTCATCCGAGACTATAGAGTGTTGCTTATTCACACCAATATTCCGAATTTCACTCCACAGAAATTTTGAGGAACGATTGGAATTAAATCTATTATTGTAGTACCTCAGCTTAGCGGATTTAATAAGGTTAGTTACAATGTTACGATTAAATTTAAAACATCTAAGCATTTCGGCACAGCCGAAACGTTTCCAACGGCGATATGATACATCTCTCTTTTTGATTGCCCTAAGAATATCATACGAAAGCCAAGGGCAGCTGTGCGGCTTTATAACACGGGTCTTAATTGGAACATGTTTGTTAAAGAGGTAGTCAATAGCGTTGGTTAGGAATTCGATTTGTTTATTGACGTCAGGTGTCAAGTAGATTGAGTACCAATCAATGGACGAACAATCGATAAAAAGACTTTCAACGTTGACATTGCGAAAATCACGATACTGGATGGACTGAGACACGTATTTAGGAAAGTGTAAGTCAAAGGTTGCAAAGACGAGATCATGATATGAAAAAACGGGGACTGATAATTGGCTAGAACATTTAACAAGCCTCACATCACTTATAAGAAATACATCTAGCAGAGACGGCACGCAATTTGGTTTAAAGTGCGTTGGTTCAGTAACGTTTACAAAAGAAAGGCCAAGAGAGTTCATAGAAGTTCTCAAGCTACGAGATGAAGAGTGGAGAAGATTTATATTTAAATCACCACAAAGAATGAATTTAGGTGCTAGGCCCTACAAGAAGCAGTAGAATGGCGCCAAATCGCACGAGGTCGGTGGCCAATTCAATGCTCTATTTCCCACTGAAAGGGTGATGACTTTAGAAATTATTTTATCTGCGTTTCAGTGTCTGGGCTGGGAATTTAACCCAGACCCCTAGCGTAGTAGTCAACGAACTTTGAACTGCGTCTTTCCTTTTTGATGCTCTCGCTTGCATCAGCACTCCATCTGACAAAAAACATGTTTTCAACCATAAAAAATATACGTTATCACCAATGTTCTCAAACTTACAGAAATTAATCATTTCCTACAAAAACTTGTAAATTATAAAATATAGTATAATAATTTCCCAGCACTTTTATCAGCATGACGCTGCAAAACAATTTGTTAAACATTTTGCATGCATAATTTGCTTAAATAAAAAAAAAAGGCTAAAAATAAAAAAGAGCTTAACATGCGACATGTCTTACTAGTTACTCATTTATTTCTCAATTTGAAGTCGTTATTTCTTTTTTTTAATTTTTCTTGATCAGTCATATTTCACAGATGATTTTATAAAGATAAGAGTGAACTGCTGGAAATAGCGAATTTCATTCAAAGTTGTTTCAGCCTGATAACTAGTATCATAATTGATCAAAGCATTCACGAGTGACACAAAATGTAGCTACCTCCAGGGAACAGCAGTAGCAACCTATCACGAGAAAGCCACAATGGTATCCTATTCATGTTCAGCATCAGACCAACAATAAACGGGATATCAATACCTTGGATGAATATGTACCAAGTTTTGTCGGTAGCAAGTCTAGAATTGAGTTCAACCTCGTAACCCAGGTGTGTATTACCGAATGCGAAGACTTTACCAATGTTCCCGGTCTCGGTACCACGAAAACCAACATTAGCAACTCACAGAGCCTAGTTAAAAAAATAGACTAAATCTTGTAGTCGATTTTGCCTAAGACTCGAGTATAAACTGGAAAAATGGTATCAAAAAGGATGAAAAGAGCCATATGTTGCCACAATCCTGTGACACTATTTTCTTGACAATAATAAATAACCATCCGAAGCATATACACGACAGGCACCGGAACTGTGCCTATCCAACCGAAAGCCGGTTTATTTTCCATGATTTCTAAGGCAGACCCCTCCACAACGACATTTTTTCTCAACCTTGGAAGAGTCAACGACTCTCTCGTCCTGCTGCCCTCTTAGTTTCTTTGAGCGAAAATTTGCTAATCAGCTGGTACAATAACCTTCTTTCACCTTCTTAAAACAGCCGGAATCATTTCGGACCCCAAGGCGCAATTAATTCAGTAGGAATGATAATTGCAGCCAGGGGAAGGTATCTTAAAATTCTGCAGCATAATAACACTGGCCATGAGAACGCATTGACTTTGGCAAATTTGAAATGTAAAGGGGTTTTTTTTTAGGAGCATAGAACTTCCGATAGGGTTATCTGTCAAACTAGCTATCAGACTGGACACATGTCTTTGACATTTATGTTCAGTACACTTTGACTTATACCCGAACAAGGTTTAGAAATTGTAGAATTTTTTTTCCAAAATTCTGTGCGCCAAACTTATAGAGCAGTACGCCCAATTTACAGTGTTCCTAACCGTCCATCTGAGCAGCTTATACGCAATACTCGTTTACTCCTATGGATAAGATTCTTCCAATATGAGCTCATACTGCGCGTACCGAAGAAACCATCGCCAAATATAGAGGTGAGCGTGACCGAGGGCCCATGAAAGTTTTTGAGGAAAGATCGTGGCCTACACCCGTATAGGATCGTGGATTACCGCGCACGTTCGGTGAATAGGCTGACTATCAACTCGAAGTTGACTCGAATTTTTACCGTCAAAACATCTTCAGTAATAAGGCTCATTTCTGACTTAATGCATGTGATAACCAGCAAAATTGCTATTTTTGTAGTGAGCACAATCCTCACGAGCCTCTCGAGACCCCATTATATCCCGAAAAAGCCACTATTTGGTGCAGTTTGCATGCCGGAGTCATAATTGGGAAATTTGTTTTCAAATCTGACGATGGAGCCAACATTACCGTCAATGGCGAGCGCTACAGACAAATGATTCACGATTTTTTGATTCCAAGAGACAAATGGCTTCACCAAGACGGCGCAAAAAGCCATACAACAGGTCAAACCATCACTTTATTGGGGCAAACATTTAGTGAGGGAATCACCGTAAGGGGTTAGGCCATTCTAGGATTTTCAAAAAATCGACTTTTTTATTGCTTTCAGTGGACCCTAGGACCTCAAAAATGATATCCCAAAAGATTATGGCCCGGATATATCTCAAAGTACTTGTTTTTATAAGTATAGTGCAAGGCCGTCAGGCTTTCAATAACTTAAAATTCTAAACAGGTTTATCTCAAAACTGCATTTTTCAAGTTGGCCGCACCTATAACTTGAACAATTTTCAACCAATTCACTTCAAATTTTAACTAGATCTTTAAAAATATATTGTCTAAATAAATACGAAGGATGTTTTTTTTATATGGCATAGTTTATTTGTTATTAATAATTTTCTGGCGATGTTTCTGCGAATTTTGCAAGGTTCACTTTGGAGGCGGCCAAAACTCGATATATGAAAAAATCCTCAGTACTTCTCTAGCTGTTGTTATGTACAATAAACTCATCATAATTCAAAATTTACAGGAGCTTTTGGTACGGCCGTAGACCCTTCCAAAAAATAGAGGTCATCTGAGAAACGCTGCACAGCCGCCATTTTAAAATAAACTATTCTATAAAAATTAGGTTTTACAGTCAATCATATATGCAATAAACTTCTGCTGTTGTAAGCTCAATTTGTTTTATATTGTTCCTGAAAAAAAAATCACAGAAAAGCCAATTTTTACGGCCTCTAGAATGGCCTAACCCCTTAAGAAATACACCTCTCAATTGGCCGCCTATATCATGTGATTTGACTCATTTGGACTACTTTTTGTGTGGATATGTCAAGTCACTTAGAAGCCAACGCTCGGTGTGTTATTGCCGAAATAAGGCCGGCTATGCTGGAAAAAGTGGTGTAAAATTGGACCGGCGGGATGACCTTAATAAGACACAGCCACGAAATTCTTTTCAAACACTAAATTTTCGAGCTAATAAAGCCAGAATATTGGTCATTTCATTAATTTGTCTGTGTTTTATTTACAATAAAAGTTTTATAACTCTATCAAAAAAAATACACCCGGTACACATAATTGCGATAACGGTCTAGTACTTTACGAGAAGAATATGATAGAGATTGGACTGGTCTGAGTCATAAACTGCTTACAGACAACCGTTTCGCGACAAATTTAGTCTTTGGTGTAATACTTGATAATAAAAACTTTTTTGGACTATGCTTGGCTTTCTGGCAGTGTATCATAGCTTTCCACAAGACATGGACCTTGTCACCTAGAAGAATCCTTTGCATCTATACGGCTATGATAAGACCAATTATATCCTATGTCTCGGTTATCTGGTGAAATAGGCTTTGACCAAAATATGTCGCTGCTGCTTCTACCAGATTCCAAAGAAAGTTCGGTCTCGGCTGCATAGGTGCTTTTCATAGCACGTCTAACTCTGCTCTAGCACCCGAGCTAGGATGCCGGCAGAGAACATAAAAGTCGCCCGGCGTCTCGAATAGGTCAGTGACTCTGTACGAAAAACTGCTTACTGACGTCGTGACGGGGAACTTCGCTTTTATCACTTATGTACTCTGCACAAGTGGCACAATATATTGCACCGACTGCTGTAAGAGTAATAAATATAGCACCGGCATCTATCCGGATCTTTATCTGAGAGCTCTGCTCCGACGGACAAAAAAACAGTAGCGGTGTACCACAAGTTTTAATCATACACGCACTGATGTATAAGTAAATACTAATTCAAACTAACTACTAATTCAAAAAAAGTGCTTCAATTTATCTGCTTTCAAAGCGATATAATGATGGTGGTGGTAGTCGTATATCACGTCGTTTACTAGTCAACAGGAGTTCGCATACGCACATTTAGGACTGATGATTAATATCGCAGAAAAAAATAAGTCTTATGCTTTAAACTGTTTCGAACTATATTATACTCGTCGTATCTTCAATGCTTTCTCCCGACGATTTTAAACAAAGAACGAAAGGAATCGAAGTATCGCAACCTAGCAAAAATATTAGAATGAATCCCTGAACCGTCTATTTTTTCTGAATGAACTGACCATATTGCTTACTGTTTTGGAAAATGTGGGATAGATAGTTTTTTCCAAAAATGCTTATAAAGGGTCTTTCATTAGGCGCTTCCTATCTTTAAATTTAAATAAAACAAAGTGTATGTGAGATATCGAAATTTTTTATTCGTTTGAAAGGCCTATCGATGCCATTATGTATGGAATATTACATCGTTCACATGTCCGCCGCGGCCACCTAGAGCGCATCCGAAATGCCCAATTTCTCATGACCCTGGCGAATAAATCAGGCTGATGGCATGGGTTATGTTGGCTTTGCGGGCCGCTGTGATTTGTGGCTTATTCGCATAGACCTGCGACTTCAGAAAACCCCACAAGAAAAGGTCGAACGGAGTCAAATCGCACGATCACGGTAGCCAGTTCACATAACCTTCACGTGAGATGACCATACCCCCGGATCGCCCGTGCAGAATTTCCAATGTTCTGTTGAAACCACATGTCGTTGGTGTCAATATCATGGAATTCAGTCGGTAATCGACCTATAGCGCTCGCCGTTGACACT
The DNA here is from genome assembly GCA_963966105.1 of Volucella zonaria. Classification (NCBI taxonomy): domain Eukaryota; kingdom Metazoa; phylum Arthropoda; class Insecta; order Diptera; family Syrphidae; genus Volucella; species Volucella zonaria. The sequence continues at coordinate 14,793,761 of OZ014533.1, forward strand.
TGACAGTGATGGCCTGACCAATGTCGTTCTTAAAAAAATATGCACCAATGACGCCGTCAGCCCAAAATCCACACCAAACAGTGACTTTTTCGGGATGCATTGGACGCTTTTAGATCTCGTGTGGATTGGTATCGTCCCGTATTCGACAATTTTGTTTATTGACGTCTCATCGCTGAAGATCATTTTTCAATGAAAATTATTGTCAGTTTCCAACTGCTCCAGAGCCCATTCAGCGAACACATGTCGTTGTCTATGGTCGTTTACCTTCAGCTCTTGTGTCAGTTGAATTTTGTACGGCTGCAGGCCCAAGTAACGATGCAAAATTCGCCAAATTATGGTCTGAGAAATGCCGAGTTCTTGTGAGCGACGCGAAATCGACTGCCTCGGATTCTCCTGAATACTCTCACTGACAGCGGCGATGTTTCCGACAGATCTTGCATTTCGTCGACGTACAGGTGTTGGTTTATCGTTTACCGCGAATAATCTTCTCGGTAGGATGATTATGGCGACCTTAAAAACTGCGAAGCGCGCGTAACGTTACCCGAACAGAACACCCATTTTGATAAAACAATTTTATCATTTGCACGTGTTGGTGAACGCTATGTCCATCCATGGTGATATGGGTTAACAAACTGAATAAATGACAGATAATTTAACAGATGCAGCTTCAACAATATGGCTGCTTTCAACTGTCCAAATGCAGAAGTCTCTATTGGAAGACCATGTACAAAACATAGAAAAATTGCTCTACGGGACTAAATTTAGGAGTGGTCTTCTTTCATAACCCAGTGAACTTAGGAATCTAGAATTTCAATGTACAGCGCTTAGTCCGAGCGAGGTCTTAGCAGTTAGAAATCCGGCGTTTCCTATGCAAAATAATTTTTCCATATTTCTTCGCAAAAAAATTCCACGGTCAGGTCCTACAAGTTGGCAATCTACAAGAAGACCGGCAAGCTATTCCAAGACGCTGGTCTAACATTTTCAACTTCAATGAACCGTCAATAACAAGGCCTTCCTCATTGCTTCCTTAATTCGTAGCACTCTCTTACAGCCATTACAGGGTTTTTGTATTCGCAACAAAATTCTGTGTAAAGGGATGCACATCGCACGAATTTTTTAAAACACTCCCACCCACATAAAAAGAAGTAGAAACCGAAAAAGGATATTCTGCTAAAAGACTACAACAGGTGAGTGTTAATTCCACTTTTCTCTATGTTCCAATAAAAAGAACCGTAGTTTTATAAAGCACTCTAAAGAAGCGGTCATTGGGACGGTCCTTGTGTATACAACATATGAAGTCCTTTCCGATATATTGTCTCAACTGATACTCATATTTTGAGCGTCTCGAAGTGTTGCTGCTTCAACATTTTAACGACGGAGAGTCACAACCTATTTTATCTGATCCTACTACTTGGAAGATGAGGAAAAGGATTTCTGTTTGAGCGAAAGATACTATAGAGCTGCTGTTGTGTTGGACACTTTTTATATGAAAGAAAGCTACTACTATGAGTCGACCTAATTACACGTTGCATAAAATTTCATGGACACTAGATGCAGTTATGACACACCATCGTACCCTTCATCGAGTGAACTCTTATGAATGGATTAACTGGTAACCTTAAAAGGTCTCATAGGACACCTGGTTTCAGTTCATCACCACTCAGTTTGCAGCTCACTCTGACGTCTGCTGCGACTCATGCAACCTCTTACCTGTTCTTAGCTATACTACAGAAACCCTAGTAAATTTCTAACCTGCGTAACTATACGAGTATGCAACTCTTGGCAAAGAATTCAATTATGTGAAAGTCACCACCCTAGGCTTACGTCAATATCTTTCACTCACTGTACTTGCTATCTGAGTAGGTACCTGAAGCTACATAAAAAAGTAATTATAGCCTTAGACGTACCTCAAAATTGATAACAATTGTATCGGCTAATCGGTTCATTATTATTTACGAGTATATTGGCTTTACCTTCGATTGATAGAAATCGACTTTATCCGTCTAAACCAATACACGAGCTGTTGTTTGATTGCAGTTTTTTTTTTTCGATTCCTTTTTTCTTTTTCAAGAATAGATTAAGTTGAAATACTACCACCAACCAAAGATTAATCACCTTGTTTGATTAGGATGTTGTTTTGAATCGAAATCAATCACATGACACCGATCGAATCGACTGAAGTACGGATACCTTGACTGTGAATCCAAAGTTGTGACTCTAATTGATACATTTCGCCTAAGTCAGATAAAATTTCCCCACAAAAAAAAAAGGAAATAAATAAATGAATATTGAATACTTGAATCATTTAGAAGTTTCTCAATTAACCACTAAAGCAATACCACAGAACACCGTAGATACACGAACTAGTGGCAAAGATACACGTACATACGAGTATATTACACTTTACACTGTGGTCACGCGGTCACTTATTGCCAATAATCCCATGTGGTACACTTGCTTGCACTCGCACTTGTCCTCGTAGTTAAACATCGTAATTAGATACAAAATGGTAGTTCCCCCCCCTCTCAAGTTTTCGGTTAAATTTGCAAAGTAACTTACCGTTTTCTTCGAAAAGGGGAGTTGAAAAAATACTGGGATCTCTGGCTCTCACTCTCTTTGGGGTGGAATTATGTGATTTTAGTTTTTGTTGGTAGAACTGCGCGCAACCCTCGTCGTGACTCGTTGATTACTGTGAACGCACGTCTCTGAATCGTTGGGCGAAAAACCGAAAACCAAAAAACCCAAAATCGATTTGTTTATCTTTTACCCCTTGGTTGGGAGGGTGTTAAGGGAGCTTTTACTTTTCGCTTCGAATGCGAGTTATTTCCTGAACGTCAGTGTGATTAGACGTAATAGGAATACGAATACGAATTTTGTACACGATGATAGTATCTTATCGAGTAGCACTCCAAAATCGCGATACGCAAACTTCGTAACCGATGGAAACACAGTAAAGCAATCGATGCTGTTGATTAGAAATTGTGAGCTTTTTGTTAAATTTCAAAGGTGAACGAAAGAACCACCTGCTAGCGCGATTAGACTGAGAATGAGACATCAGTTGAATATTGCTGGCAATCTGAGCGTTCACATCGCATATCGCACTATGTATTCGTGCTAGTCGAACACTCGAACACACTAGAGTAAGCGACTTAAATGGCTTAAAAGCTTGAGTCGATGTGAGTCTTCTATAGAAAGTGACGTCAGAAACGAAAAAAAGCGCTTCGTATATCGAATACAGGTGGATGAATCACAACCCACTGCCTCTAATGAATGATCATCTTCGATGGCAATTAGTCATAACTGGATTTTGAAGTTGTATCTATTGGTAGTATTCGTACCTGTATCTAGATCTATGAGGGGTCAAGTGTATCGTTCATCATCTGAGAAGGTCATGACTTTGTATCCAAGACATTGCACTCATTTTTGAGTGCATTCCTTTAGTGCTAATTATGTACATGTCTTATCACCTGTTTGCTACTATGTAACTTCCCGTCGTGTTTATTTACAAAACAAACATACAAGATACGGAAAAAGAAAACAATTAACAATCACGTATTTAACGCAGGTATCTACAACAACATATATCATAGCAAACATTTTGTCTAGATGCGTTTGCAATTACATTTTTGGAAGTACGAGTATGAGTCGGTGGTGGATTTTCACTTAGAAAATTAGAAAATTGTCTTGTTTTCTATTTACTGACTTTGGCTTTGAACTTGAGCTCTGTGTATTCTATGCGCTTTGTCGATAGTTATTTTTAAGTTGAAGAGAAAATAAATGACCTCCAAAACGGGTATTCATTGTACAATAGATGGAAGCCAGAAAAAAGCGCTGCAGAATATTGGTGGCGGACTGTTGTAAGTGATTTTCCATTGCACCTCATTTGTACGTACTTGTATAATGGTAATCAATGCTTACACGTGCGATTAGACATAAGTACTTGGTTGTCCTATTTATACTTTAACAGACTTAAAATGTCTACCTTCGGTTCTTTTGTAAACCTCCCACTCTCAAATCTACGATCTTGTCTAGATATACCACTAAGGTCAAAACCCTGATTTGTAACAAGTCATGGTAGTCAATGGAGCTCTTAATACTCCTTAGCTGAGTCCTGGTCGTAAGAAAAGACTAATCCATGACTCTGTTATGCCACACCTATAAGATCTTGGTTCTTCGTAGAGGTCAGTCACATTTTAGCAAAGAGATCATTAGAATCTCACAGCAACACATCTTTTCACGATTTTTCCCATCCATTGCCCGCATGCAGTGAGCGTATATTTCGGTCTGAGTTTACAATCTTGCGGAACCTCATTTTGAGGTGTAAGATCCTCAATTGCAGGCTTCTTTTGTGTAAAACATTGAATACATGCTGCATCAAATTCATTCCGAGGAGGAAGAATGCGGAATCCAGTCGAGTATCCGTCTTAACCCAAAATGAGGCATGAAGTTTTCTCATTATTACAACGCGCTGAAGAGATTAGGAACACACTTCAAATGTTTGCACACAGGAAAACTAGGGGAGAAAAAAAGAGTTACACCGATGCACATTGGTTTTGAATGTTTGAAGGTTATAATGCCGAGCAAATAAAGATCCCGACAGGGCATTTCATAAGCGAGTTGGACGGCTTGGAAAAGAATTGAAGGGCGGAATGCTATTGGCAGTTTTGTTAGAGCACTGGTTGTGAAAAAAACGATGTAACAAGTTGAGGCAACAAACATTACGTTCAAGGGTACTAATTAAATGAGGAATGTAGCCGCCGTCTGGTTTTTAATCCTATTTAGCAGGTGCACAAGGGCCTTCGGATCATACATAATGTGGTCATTGTTATTCAAAACATTCTAATATATGGAGACTGATCCAACGGTGTAGGACATTTCGTACATAGCGTACGTAGGTTGTGGCACACATACTGATAATGAAAAGTTTTTCGATATTGTAAGAGACATTCATGGAAAATGGCTTAACGTTTCAAAAACAGCGTTGAGTTTTTGAAGCAGTAAATTGCACTCGGCTCAAATGGTAAGTAATGCTCCTAATATCCAAATTTGATGAGTTTAACATGTGCGCTGAGGTTCTCGGTCTATAACCGAAAAGCAGCAGCATGAGTGCGAAAACGAATATATGAAGCAGAAAGCACTGCTGTCAGCAAATATACTGAATTAGAAGTAGCATAAAAGACGTCATTAATAAATACGAGTAGACCACCTATTTTGGAGCCATTTTTCTTCTATACAGCATTGTTGTTTGACCGCTGTCATGTGTGAACATTAAAGTTTGGTGATGCGGAATTACACGGACGCACAACGCATAGAAATGCTGAGATTTTTACGGAGACTGTTCGAAAATGTGGATTTTTCGGTCACCATAAAACACCTTCTCGTCGTACGGTGGTCAGATTAAACGAGAAATTTCAGGCGATTGTGCCAGTTTAAACCCAAGAGAGACCTGCCCGCTTTGGTGCAGCTATTAGTTCTAATGAAAACATTGAAGCAGTTAGTAAGAGTGTGGACCAGAATCCTTCCACCCCGATTCGCTTTACGAAGTAGTTTACAGCGAATTTTGACTAACGATTTGCATTTGCATGCTTACAAAATTCAGTTAACACAACATTTGAAGGCAGTACACCATGCGCAGCACCAAAATTTCGCAGAATGAAGCCATAACAAGTGAATGGTGATTCTTCGAAGAAAATCGTCTCCGATAAGGCGCATTTCGAACTTGATGGCTATGTAAACAAACAGAATTGTCGCATTTGAAGAGCTGAGAATCCAAAAGCGATCCATCAACGTTCCATGCATGCACCGCGAGGCACTATTTGGTGCGTATTTTGGGCCGGCGGAGTAATTGAATGAGGCTGGCATTCAGAGCGCTGTGTGGAACAACACCTCTTTCCGAATGAGAGCAGTTAAGAAGAGCAAAACAACGTATGTACCCGCTCGAAATAGAAGACCTCCTACGAGAGAAAGGAGAGCACCTACGAGATGGCAACAATCGCACGCACCCACGGATAAAACCAATTTGAACCACTTATCTAACAAACCCAGGGTGTGCTACAAGATTTTAAAAATAGTGAGACTTCTGCTTACCTTGAACGCTTGACCACCGATAAGAGCTCAAACTACTCGCTGTAGAAAGCCGTGAAGACCATAAAAAGACTCATAATCACTCGGCACCAATAAGAAAAGCCAACAGCTGTTGAATAAAAGAAGATAAGGAGAAAGCGGATCTATTTGTCGAACTTAGAAGAAAGGTTCGATCCGGTCGGCAGACAGCCATTGGCCGGAGATTCCAATGACAACACCGGACCTGGCGGCTTGAAACTAAAAATCGTATCACTGTCTGAGCTTCGGCAGACAATAAGAAAACTGAAAAATCACAAGGCTCCTCGATATAGTTTAATTACTGGCGAAATCTTGAGGTTAGTCAAGTTACTCCACATTATAAATGCTTCTCTGAGGCTTTTATATGTTGTACAGCAATGGAAAGTCGTCACAGTCATAATGGTTCCGAAACCGGGGAAATGTCCAAACGATAAAAAATCGGAATAGAAAGGCCTATTTCGCTCCTCCCGATAATATCGAAGGTCTGGGAGAAGCTTCACCTAAAGCGATTACAACCAATAAGGGGCTTGACCCCGGATCAACAATTCAGCTTTCGGGTTAAAAATTCCACAATCGATCAAGTCTATCGTATAACGAATGAAATTAAAAAAACCCTAGAAGGGAAAAAGACATGTTCCAGCGCCTTTCTCGACGTGTCGTAAACTTTCGACAAGGTATGGCACGAAATCCTGAAATATAAGCTACGACAAATCTTGCCCGAAAAAATGTATCTATACAATATTGGAATCTTACTTCGAAAACAGACTCCTTCGTGTTAGATACGGGACGCAATACTCCAAATTCAAAGAAATTCACGCAGCTGCACCGCAAGGAAGCGTCCTTGGTCCAATTCTGTTCTTGCTTTACACAAGAGAAGAGATAGTCGTAGACACGTTCGCGGATGATACGGCTATCCTCGCTACGGAGAAGGCAGTTGAATCTTCTAAGGGAAAACTCCAACGAGCTTTGGACAAAGCATGCGAGTGGATGAAGACCTGGCGATCTACGAATGACTCCTGACGGAAAACTTAAGTAGAAGTCGCATGTTAAGAGGAAGTGCGATGAGCTCGAAATCAGACTGTATTCGCTTATCGGAAGATTTTCGAAACTAAACATATTTATGTATATACGAGGGTTGTCTGAAAAGTTTCCGACCAAATTTTTTTTTTATTTTTCTACATAGTCTCCTTTTAACTATACACACTTCTCCCAGCGATGCTCGGATCTCTCTAACCGGTCCAAATAGTACTTGGCGTTTTTTTTTCTCTGCAAAATAATTATTCACGAAGGTGATTGCTTCCTCATTTGACGAAAATCTCTGCCCTCCGAGCGCAGTTTTTAGATGAGGGAACAAACAGAAGTCGCTTGGGGCTAGATCTGGTGAATAAGGCGGATGGTCAAGCAGTACAAACCGTAATTCATGGATTTACGCTATGGCAAACGCTGAGGTGTGAGACGGCGCGTTGTCTTGGTGAAACAGGATTTTCTTTTTCTGCAAATGTGGCCGTTTTTCCGCAATTTCTGCCTTCAGCTTGGCAAGTAATGATGCGTAGTATGATCCTGTAATGGTATTTACTTTTCGAAGATAATGGATTAAGATAACTCCTTTACTATTCCAAAAAACAGTCGCCATCACTTTCCCAGCCGAAAAAACTGTTTTTGCTTTTTTATATGTAACAAACACGTTCTTTGGACATTTTCATAAACTCTACTATCTCTCTCACTTTAATTCGGCGGTCGTCTAACACCATTTGGTGAACTTTAGCAATGTTATCGTCAGTGGTTGCAGTTTTTGGATGTCCCGAACGTTCATCATCTCCCAAGCTCTTACGGCCACGTTTAAATTCAGCTGCCCAAAATTTCACTGTGGTAAATGATGGTGCAGAGTCCCCATACACAGAGCCCAACTCATTTTTGATTTGCGTAGGCGTATTGCCTTTCGGCAAACAGCTCGCTACTCAGTTTTTTCCATTTTCACAAAAAACACTCACATCGACTCACTCAAACGACTGTCAACTAAAAACTGCGAGTCGAAAACGACTGAAACTTCGGTAAGTAATTGTCAAAAGATGTACAACTAGCATTCACTAGCTTTTATTGACGAGTGCCGCTATCTTTATTTTCTCGTCAATAAAAACTTTTCAAACAAGCCTCGTAAAATTGATTCTGGCTTTATTTTGAAGCTACGTTTATGCCGCTAAGTATGGAATAGCACATCATTCAAATGACCTCCTCAGCTTCCCTGGCAGACTTTCAAGCTGTCGGTGCAGTTTTTGATGACTCGGTCCAATATGTGTGCTTTATTCCGGCAATATTGTGTCGAATGTTGGCCTCGAGCTAGTGTCAAATCCCGTGATCGCGGCGGCCAATTGATGAACGCACCCTGTGAGATGACCCAGTCGCCAAATTTCTCCTTCACAACTTCGAGCACGACGTCGCTTGTATGGCATGTAGCGCCGTCTTGTTGGAACCACAGCTCGGATATATCGATGTTGCCGACCTCTGATCACAGAAAGTCGGTTAACATCGCTGTAAGTATACCTGAGACCATTGACGGTAACGGTGTCTCCTTTCTCCTTTCGAAAGAAATAAGGTCCGATGATGTCGCCATGCTATAAACTGCATCAAACAGTCAATTTTTGTGGCCGAACATTTGTGGATTCTGTTCGCTCCAATAATGCCAATTTTGCTTGTTGACATAGCCACTGGCTCAAAAATGGGCCTCCTTAGTCTATACACTCACTGTATCATACGTCTAGTAATTTCTGCGTCAGAGCGATGCTTGCTATTCCCTGCGGGAGGGTAGCTATATTTTAAAATCAATTGTTCTGTTTTCCAGTGTCGGCCTGTAATTCCAACCCAGACCCTCTGGTGTATTATTTGACGAACCTAGAGCCACGCCACCGCAGCAAATACCTAAGTCAGCAAATCAGCAAATCTTTGTGAAAAAAAAATCAAAAGTTGTTATCAGTTTACGAGATATTAGCTGAACATTGTTTTCTGCATCGAATTCGGGACTTTCACACTTGCCACACCATCGATTAGGTAGATGATCTAACTCTTATCCCAGTTAAGTCATTCATATAAACGATAACAAAGTTTACTGAGGTATTTACCTGCATAGAATTTCTAAATGAAACATGATTTATAGAAAAGAAAAACCAATTCCAGGTGTATCAAAGTTCAAATAAATAAATTGATAAGAGCTGAAATCGCATCATTTTGAAGCACTTAATTGTGTTTACCATTTCACTTACCTCAACTACCTGAATCTAGTTCGAATGTTTGATTTATTTGGAGTTCATAAAGTTGGTATACTAAGTAGTCATACCTAAGGTGACGTCCATAAGGGCGTAAGATAACTATTTTCAAAGACAGAGTTTACACTTCGGTCAGGTTAAAGTAAAAAAGCTGCATTTACGGGAGAATTACTCGAATGCATTCCGGTATCTCGGAGACAGGAACCTAACCATTTAAACCGAACAACAACTTCAGCCAACAATCATCAATGCACCGAGTAAAGAACAATTAACTATTCCCATCCCAGTGGACCCATGTCGAACAGGCTTTTTTAAGCTCTGTTTGAATAGACTTGCGACTTATCAAAGAGCAATTCATCAAGTACATGACCCATTGCGTCTACTGTTTCTGCAACTTGAGAATGCTTGCGTCAACGTTAAGTTTATAACGAAAAATCCTCAGTAACGGTCGGGCAGACAATGCAACTGCATTATCTGTGTAAGCCGGAGGATAAACTTTTAAGAGCGTCTGGCTTGTGCAACTTGAGAATGCTTGCGTAGTCGGTACCCAAGGGCAAATTCATAACGCAGAGTCCTCAGAAACGGTCGTGCAGACAGTGCAGATAATTTCCGTAAACCAGTTTACTTTATTTTTCCATACGATGGGGCATTGACACTGGCGGACTTTTTACTTTTAAGAACCATCTTCGTTAGGCAATAGACGGATTTTTATCCCTCTCGCAACCGCTGTAAGACACATGTATGTTAACTTCGTAATGAACAAGCTGGAAAGCCGTACATCAGCCGAACCAGCATGCCCATACATGATGTGTACGTAGTCTGAGTAGAGCAGAAGTCCCAGTAGAATAGACGGAATCTCTAGCTCGGGCTAAAGGAAGCAATCTTACTGCTGTTCGAGAACATCTCCAGATTCCTATCCCATACCATATTAGTATTCATTCCAACAGGTGATCACCCTTCAGAGGAAATATAGTCGTATTGACCCCGAGACATACCAGAAAAAATATGCAAAGTGCTAGAAAAGATCATATGCGAAAAACTGATACGAAAATACCCCTAGACGTCTGTTTCAAATAACTGTCACAACTAAACTATTTGACAGATCTACTACAAAAGTAACCTCCTTGGGAATGAAAAAAAATTTCTTGATCCCGTCCGAAAAGTAATTTTCCGGAAGGTCTGCAAAATACTACTCCGTGTCGTCGATGATTTCCTCGCGTGAGCTGAATTTTTTATTGATGAGCCATCTTTTGAGGTTTGGGAAGAGATAACAGTCCGAGGGATCCAAATCCAGTTACCAATCGACGCCAAAAGTCCGCCTGATTCCGCATCAGCAAGTCCAAACACTCTTTCGAAGTGTTTGACGAAAATATGGTGTGTGCGCTCAGTACTAATCTTTGTGGTATCTGCTAGCTCGCGCACCTTCACTTTCCGGTCAGCCAACACCATTTCATGTATTTTTTTTGACATTGTCCTCTGTAGCCGCATCGGAGGGCCTGCCGCTGCGGACTTGATTGGTAGTGGAGTTGCGGCCACCACTAAACTCTCGAAACCAATATTTGACGGTGTAGTCTGACAGAGTATTAGCCCCATAATATTTATCCAACTTTTCTTTTGTTTCCTTCGCCGTTTTGCCTCTCAAAAAATAATGTTTTATGAGAGAACGAAAATCATTTTTGTCCATACTCAACATGATGCCAAACACGTCAACAACAATCAGCTGTCAAAACAAAACTAAAGACAGTATCGCACTGAAATTTGGCATGTCTGCCTAAATATGAACGGACTTTAAGGCACCATAACCTTTTTTGCAGTAGCAACGCATTCTGGCGGCCAAGGAGATTACTTTTCACTCCACCTAGTATTTGAAAATTTGAGTGCGTTCTTATGAAAGAAGCTCCCTGTCAAGCAAAATGTTGGATTTGAGGTGGGAAAGCCGTCTGTTTGAATTTTCAAGGACTTATTGATACCTACGCGATGGTAACTCTAGTTAACACCCTTAGCCAATTTACTCCAGTTGCTCAACCACTCGAAGTCGGTTGGGGTCCCCTCTACTTGTGCGCGCCACCTAAGGTGACATCTTGCAATGCTACTTTGTCCCTCCGAGTTAGATTCGAAGATTCTGCGGGCCGGAGTATTGGTCGATGCCGCTGTGCAGCTCTTATAGTTCGTCGTTGAATCTTTTCCACCAAAGCTCCCAACGCAAATGGGACCGAATATTGTACGAAGAATTTTTCTGTCGAAATGACCTTATCTTCATCCGCTTTCGATAGAGTCCATGCTTCATCGGCATAAAGTAAGGCTGGGATGATCAAGCACTTATATAGAGTTCCGTCAGTTGTTCGAGATAGGGCCTTACTACTCAATTGTCTTCTTCGTCCAAAGAAACAACGATTAGCAAGAATTTGCCAATCTGCTGAGGTGATGTTGGTAGAATTCATAGTAATTATTCGGAAATTATAGCTGCAGACTGTGACGTTCTATAGAATTCGACGATGTTATCTGGCCCTTTTTGTTGACAGCATATGCTTTCCAATTTCTTTTGTGGCATAGTCCTTGTCTTCGGTAGGGACATGGGCGCATATTACGCATGTAAGCGAATTTAACCTTGATGCGGATTGTCATAAGACGCTCGCTCACGTGTCGGACGCTCAAGATTTCTGGCCTAAGTTTACCGCATAAGCAAATACGTAACAGCTCAGCGCTGTTTCTTTCCCCTATAGCAATTACCGTAGTATACAGAGTGTTCCAGATACTGCGGTGAAAACTTTTAGGGGAGATTCCTTGACATATTTTTAGAGAAAAGACGTACGTGTGGGGTCGGGTCGGAAATGTATCTCCACCGAGATACAAAGGTTTGCAGGAAAGCCTTACGCTGCTCCGGTTTTACTCCTATTGAAAATTACATCTTTCAAATTTATGCGAAACGGTAACAAGTTGGGTGATATCTTGAAAACTACTAACCTGAGATGAAATGAAGCAATCACCGCAGTTTTTCATCCTCCTTATGCTCGGCCAATGCCATCGCCTTCCTGTTTGGCGGTGATATCTGCGTGATAGTAGTCAAGGTCCTCTGCTAATTGCTCGGTTGCACATGGCCTGTTAAGGGGCCGAATGTTCTAAATGCAAATCCAAAGGCCGTTGTCCTTTAAACGTTTGCTAAGGCCATCAACAGTGAGTCAAGTTTTATCAGAGGCCATGAGTTGGTTCGTTACATCTTTTTAATCTCTTCCGTATGGGGTTGCATGTGAGTACGGACTTACTCATGCAGTTACCAGGGACCACCACTGGGAAGTAAGGCAGTCACTACACTAAGAAACTGATTGTTACGCTGCTGGTCCAATCCAACTTATAGGGTAGTCGCCAGTTTCCCAATCAATCGCCTAACAGATCCGCTGCTCTAGCCCTATCTGAACATAAGTCTAACCTTCCGGTACTGACTGCCTAGCTGGCGACCTGCGGAAGATGACTTTGTGGAAAGCATGCACCCAAATTTCCAATAACATATGTGATCGTACAAAAGCGTACCAGAATGATGGAATCCCTGCATTGTATGACCCTTTAGTTTCCGAGGTATGAATCAAGAACTTTGTCTACCTCAACGGTTAGAAAAGGGTATACGAGTAACTCACACTGATCGCTTTTTCGCTCTCAGACAAACAAAATAGCGCTCTGTAAAACATTAATCTCCCAATCCGTGTCTGCATCGACGCAAAGTGGAGGGCGATACTTCGCCAAGAACTGTTCATGAACTTAGTGAAAAGAGTTACATATATGGCTGGCCACGTAGAACAGATACCAGCGCCCCTGCTCTTAAAGTCTTCGATTCTATCACCGAGGGAGAACGCAGCAGAGGAAGACTACTCAAGCGGGACTCGCTATGAGAAACCTCATCCAACTTTACGTGAGAAATTGGAAGCAGCTAGCAGCAACACGGCTGGTTGGAGGGTCGTGTCGGTTGAGGCCCAGATTCATCCCAGGCTATAGCGGGACCTAAGAAAGTAAATTGTTTTATCGCTGAGCATTTAAATGGTGCCCTGTTTTATATCTAATCTCCCGCATTGTTGACGGGATAGTGCATCTGCATTTGAGTGGTGCTTCCCCTTTTGGTATTCAACTTCGATCTGCCCGATCCATCTTTGGGGATTCTTGGATCACATCAGTAATTAGTGGAATTAGCATTAGTGAGTCTGTCGTCGGAAAGAGCGAAATTTGACAAATCTCCACAAGAAGTTCTTAACGAACTCCAGTGTGCGAAGAAATAAAGTGAACAGAGTAGTGATCCATACCATATGTTGGCTTAGTACAGGGCACGCTCGTTATGAGTGTGAGGTTAAGCGAAGTTAATAGTCTATATTACATTGACAATACAACAGATCCAAATATTTTTATAAACAACTCTCCGTATGAGAAGTCAAAATCAATCAGTCAGACTCCGCAAGTCAAAATAGCTCAGCCACATTCTTCACAGGAAACTGTGGCAAACGGAAACAGGAGTGCCCAAAAACTACATCAAAGGACTTAGAGAGAACAATGAATATGAACAGAATCATTAACAATAGTGAAATGGGACAAATATTTGGGGAGGTCCTTTGCTTCGCAGGGGATTCAAGGCTGGTTTAACACCAACTGTGGGTCCCAATTGCTTTTTTCTAACCAAAACTGTAGGCAAAGACGATTTATAGTTTTTAAGCAAAGACCACGGTTTCCAGACATCAATTCTTGTTTCTTTCAAATCTGAAGCATTCTTTATTGTGCCTTTGATTCCCCCTTCAGTACTTACTTTTGCAGAGTTCTTACTCATCCATGAAACCTGCAATGTCCGCCACCATATGCGCAATCAAAGACAAAAGTCGATTGTCTTGACACTCCCATTTCGATGGCATGATTCATCCGTCAGCTGCTGCAATTGTCTTCGAAGCAATCACTATGCAATTGGGACCACCCACTCCACAAATCTCCTTTTGCCGTTGACCTTCGATTTCGAACAAAAAAGTGACAAATAGCCGACTACCAAGTCAACGGCTGCACCTACCATCCGCGCAGCCAAAACAAACAAAAACTCTTCTTAGAACTTAAACAATTCATTTAATGACTGACACATCAGTTCCAACAATTCGCCGCATAGTCGTTAATTTCTGCACCCTCCTGATCTCTGGAGCTGTCACATCACAAGTTATATCTTCTAATTATGTCCCTGAATGAATTTGGAAAGAAAATCTGTTGGTTTGGGCTCCTCAGACTCTTTCCAGTAGCGCATAATGTGTCCCTTTTGCTTCCAAATGTTGATTGACTCTTTGAGCTCCATTTGACCCTACCAAAAGTAAACAATTTAAAGCAATTCTCCTTCAAACTATTCCTCCCTGTCCACTCACCTTAATGACCAGCATATCAATGACTCGAATATCAGTCACATTGCGATGCTTCACAAATTGCTCACGGAGCTTGGCCCGGCATTCTTCCACCGATTTGGGGATGTCGTAGTCCATGACTGTAAAGAGATTAGGATAGCACAAGAGTTCCAACGTTTACATAACAATTGCAGTAACACCACATAACCTAGGTGCGACCTACCAATATAAGGCATCTGGCGATACCATGCCTTGTAGAGATTCAAGGCACGTTTTCTGGCTTCCTCACGGTCAACAGAAAGGATTGGACGAACTTGTTGTACGGCCTTTTTCACAGCTTCACGGCTAGCCATCGTCGGAAAATTTCTACTTTTACAATTTCCAAAAACAAAATACTTCTTCGATTGACTTTAGTGACAGTGACAGCTGGTTTGACAGTTGTTTGTGGAAAAAGAATGGAGGAATGAAGGTGGAGGTGGTTGATAATTAGCAAACGAATATTTGAGAAACAGTGGAATCGAAAATTTCAGAATTGACGGTATTTTTTTTTTCTGACGAAAGAATGAATTTCATTCGTCGTCGGATTGTCATATTACGGGCATGTGAATTTTGAATGGCAAATCATTGGTTTCACACTATTTTTGCTACATTTTCTTGGTTAAATAAAGAGCCTTCAGTCTACTTAATGCTGGGTAAAAGTAGTTTTATTTCTTTGCAGGTTGACGCGGGCGGGTGCACCAAAGACAACGAAATGTCAGAATGTATGTTAGTACTTCGGATCAAAAAAGCAGTAACAAGCATGAAAAATTATATGAAGAGCAGCGTGGTAAGCGCATTAAACTAGCAGAAAGGAGGTAACACAGAGTCATAACTTTGACAAAATATGTAGTAACAAATATTTGGTATATATCGGATTTTCAGATTATTAGATCAGAAGACGTAATTTTTTTTCTTAGAGGAGTGCTGTACGAAAAAAGCCGATGCAAAGACTATGGTTTCTCCAGCATTTTTGGACAGCAAATAATCACAATAGTTTATAAACTCCAACTTCCTACAATTATAGCAATTAAGCCTTGCATATGAGATGCTTGCCCGTTGTAAGTGAAACCGTAAAACCACTTACCACCAATCTAGCAACCTAGGAAAGTTGAGCTTAGAAAACCGTCGTGATTTTTGCATTACCACTGCCTTTATGTGCCTATCGACTCCTGACCGATGTTTGTTTAAGAGACGGTTTGGTGGAAAAAAAAATCTCCAACCTTCGAGTGGCCATTTTAGTGCGAAACAGTTGATAAAAATATTGTTTTACCATCGTTTGGATAGTACTCGTATGCTGAACATGGTTCTCGAATCTTAGACTGAGTTCCAAGCCGCCATCAATCGTGACGATACAATTCGAAAACGATCAGCTTTGTCTACTATTAATCCGGCAAAGATACTCGTTCAATGAAGGTACCTCAAAATATAAGGCCTCACGTTGAGTATGTTATTCAAGTTTAACCGCACTCTGGTGGCGTTGTCTCAAAGTTTTTGGCTAATTTGGCTTAATTCGTCATCAGACGAATACTTAAGCAAGATGTCTTGAACTTCAGACACAGAGGAAAAAAGGACGAAATTCCCAAAAATTGCTCGACCAAACGTGTGAGCACCCTCCTAAGCGCTATGTTAGGATCGTCCATGGTGATTTGACGCCAAGTTGGAAATGGAGATCACTTTCACAGCACAGTCGAAAGACATAGCCTATACGACACCAGCTGTGAAAATGGATTCAAGCTAATCGACTTCGTAGCGGGGCAATATTTCATCATTTCATCATAGCTAGCACGTCTACACATCCACAAAGGGACTTAGTAATCACCTGTTCAATAAACCGCCAATCAGACTGACATATTCAGATGACGTCACCGAAGGTTATTACGATTTGACCAGTTACAAGCAACCGATTATAGGTCCTGTTGAATAGCAGGAACACTGGTAGTGTTCGGGCCTGGCTTGTTAAGGCTGTGCGTCACGGTGGCTGTGATTTAAACCGAAAACGTCGGAAGGGTCTTCCAGTTACTTTTGACTCGATATAGAGTTGCGACAAGTATTGGGTGCCGTGCCTCTAAGATCGACAAGAGGTTTCAGGTTGACTCATACCAGGGGTGGAAGCTTGTGCTCTCAACACAGGTTTCGCTTTGGTATTACCCTACTAATGTGCGTAAACGTGGGCTAGGCGTATCCTGGGGTATGCTGGCACATGACGTGAACTTAAGTTATTTATTATCAGGTGTTCACGCAAAACACAGGAGGCGTTCTGATCACATTGCAATTGACCGGATATCCGAACGTTTCGAAGAGCCCACATTGTAGTAACCAAGGTGCAAATGTGGGGATAGCCAGAATGCCGCTAAAGTATCATACTATAAAGAAATTTTACGTTGAACTGCTAGAGCCGTTTCTGATCGAGTCTCTGAAAACATCAAGTCAGAAGACTAATGGCAACATTGTCAGCAAGCCATTAGAGAGCCATTTCGGATATTGCTTGATTTTAATCGAACACATTAGTTAAACCTCTAATCTAAAATATGTGTCAGAAAGCGCATGCAGTGAAACAAGAGGCGCTTCAAGAAGTGACGTGAACTGTTCATGCACTCTATGAACAAAAACGACCGGATGAACATCGGGCTCTCTCAAAAAAAGAAATTAGGAAGGAAGAAGCCATGAAGAGGTTCTTTTGCATTCATGATGTACGAAAGTTCCACCAAAATCGCAAATCACCAAGGTCACAAATACCAAACGGAAGCATGCAGAGATAAAGATGGGAACGTATACCAGATTCACAGTCGGTGCTCAAGGAATAATTCTGAATATTGTTTAAGGCCCATGACAGGCACAATAAACTCCTCAACTTCGCCCACATTACTATGGGGTCTGTGTAGCGTTATCCCAATTATTTAAAGCTGCGAGGTTTGCCTTGGTAAGGAGCATACACCAACTGAAGAATCAATCTCCTTGCCATCGCGTGTAAATTTTATCCAAAACATTTTGTGAGCGCCTGAAACCATTTCAACAATCTGATAGGCCTAGTGCGATTATAGGCCTAATAAATCCATCATCGACCAGATATTCACCATTCGGCAGGTGAACTTTGGGGCAGCATATGACAGCATTTATAGAGACGAAAGCCATGGCACGTTTTGGCATGTCTACCTAGCTCACCTAAAGATATCATCTAGGAATTTTATGTAAAAAAAGGGCTTTTGACAGTCGACGCGCTGTCATGCGGTTTTTCAACTTCATCCTTGAAAAAATTGCACGAAACTCACAGCCAAATATGAAAAGCATAATATTTCAAAAATTTGTCCAACATTTGGGATGCGCTGATGACATTGAGTTAATAAGAAGAAATCAGCAAGCAATTTCTGCAGCGATTCCGGCGAACCTGAAGCGGCGATAATGGGCTTAGTGGTGGATGAGGGTCAAACACAGTATGTATATGTTATCAACAAGAAACTACGCGACTCGGACTGCAAACCACAACGACAAACTATAACCTACAGATCCAGCGAAAAATCGTTCCTGTTTCTTGCTATTTCTTTGGACTTCTTTAGCACCTGAGAAATAGATCCGTCTTATAAGCAAAGAAAGACCCGCATAGGAGGTATCTTTGCAGTCCTTCTGTATGGCAGGACATTATGGGCATTGGTTGCTCGAAAGAAAAGTTTTTCAAGTGATTTTCGGCTCCTGCATAAACGGAATTTAAGGAAGAAGATATAAGAACGAGTTGTATAGACTGTATGGCGACATTTATCTGGTCGGAAGGACTAGAATTCTTGGGCTTCGAAGAGTAGGACATTTTGAGTGAATCAACACCACCGTTCCGATCTGGAACGCGTTCGAACCATTCCAAAGAGACAATGCGGTAATGCAAGACATCGCCTTAGGTGCCGGGATCAAGTGGAAAACGTCTTCAGCCAACTAGGTGTCCGAAGTCCACGTCAGTTAAAGTAAGGAAGAAGTAGCAGGCAGGAGATCATTAATAAAAATTTAGAAAAGAGTCATACACAGAATGAAGCCTTGAGGCGATGGATGTAATGCACGCATTTTCGACAAAGGGCTTCATGCAAAACTCTGTCGATTGCCCTTGTGCAACTACGTTTCGCCGAACTGACGTAACTTTGGATTCATTTTGCGGTGAGATATACCATCAAACTACCAGTGGATGTGTCGCTACAAAAACTGTACTGTGGAGTACGTTGACGAGTTTTCGTGTCTTGAGATGTTTCATGCACTGGGCCTGTAGAAGTAGAGAAAGGGCAATTCACCTCTTTTAGGGACGTGCTGGATAAATGCTATTTTTTATCTACGATGAAAGAGTCCTAAAGCAAGGGTTTGATGAAGCTTCAGCTGTCAAAGATGGAAGATATATTTATTATCTAGACCAGTGGATTGACATATACAATATTAACATCTTTAAGTATTCTTGCTGCTACATAAGTGCGAAAGTGCATTAGGTCAATTGAATATTCGATGCGCCAGGGTAGGCGGAGGTACAATCTGGAAGTTTTGCCCTGGTTCCGATCTGTTCGGCCTTGTCAAATAAGATGTCAGCTGGAGAGTTATTAGAAATCGGCGTTAAGGTAGCATTCTTAATATCTTGGCTCCCTTAACAGATCGCGTGCAATCGAACAATGTTTAGAGGACCTAAACTGCTGCAATCGTCATCTATGAAGCGTGATACGATGGGCCGGTCAAAAAGGGGATAAAATACTGTTTATTAAAAAGTTACAAAGTTACCGAACTGATTTTATATTGAATATACAAGTGGAGCTATGCCTTTTGCGGTAGATATTTGAATGGTATTCATTGTTTAAAAATGATCGCCAGTAATTGGAAGACGATTCAAGAGAGGGTCGCTCCCGCTTTTCCATTACAGACTACAGTGTTGAACGCGCGCGGCTCACTCTGTTTTCTATGTCACGGTTAAAAAGTTGTTTGAGCGACTGAATATTAGTGAAGTATACACTTACCACAATCATCAGGGCAAAATAACAGAAGACCAGGAACAACGGCTCAAAAAATCAGTTCAGCCTACCATACTCGCTGCGTTTGGTTGCGGCTGAATAACGCCTTGATGAGGTGGAGCCCATTCAACGAAATGCAACGAGGTGCTGCGAAGCATTCCAGAAAAATGTTTCTCTCAAAAGACTCTACAACCGGTCAACAATTTGTATGGTACTACGTTCAAAATTGAATCATAAGTTTTGTCCTATCTAATTTCTTCCTTTTTTTTTAATTAACTAATTTGTTCCTCTTTAAAGAAATTAGTTCTTGGGTGCTTTGCACAAGCTGTGTATTTTTCTTTTGTCTCAGAGCCGTCCCTGACCACATACTCATTCATGCCAGCCAACATCAGTGCATAATTTCTCTCAGCTGACGGTCATCCGTATTCAAATCCACTTCATTCCTTCGTTCAATTTCCTAATTTCATGCCTCTATCTCACTCTGTCATACCTATACTCCACAAACCCATACCCTAAACGTCAGAAAGTGACGGCAACGGCACATCACCGTAAAACCGTATTCTCGTCTGACGAGGTCGACGTGCGATGTTCGACATTTCGTTTCCTTTCGTTGTTTTCTCCGTTATCCCTTTGCACTAGCAACAGCAAAACAACAAAAAAAAACTTGAAGTTTCCTTCGAATGTCAACGCGCGAAGAACGTCAAAAATTTTCCACTTTTGTGTTTTTTCCCCATCGCCGTTCAACGAGAATCTCCAAGTGTCAAGAAGAAAATGCAAAATCGTCTGCAACTGCAATCAACTTTTGCACAAAATCCTACGGCAACGTCGTCGCGTTAAACTTTGCGCAAACTTTGCATAAACACAAAAAAATTATTTTTTTATACAAATTTCAATAAAACCACGAAAAAAAGGAAAACAACTCTTCCAAAGTGGTAGTCGAAATTCCAGTGAAACTGCCGAACGCATAAAGATAAAGAAAATGAGAAACAACCTCGTCGTCGTTGAAGTCGCTGTCGTTGTCGTTGTAGCTGTCGCGCACTTGACAAAGAAGGGAAAAATGTGAAATTCCTCAAAAAACCGTAAAAACAACAAAAATATCAAATCGTTTTCGGGTTTATTTTGAGTTCTATTAACTAGTCTTTGGAATCGCACTCGGATTGGGTTAGGATCACCTCGAATCCAACGTCAAATCGCCAGCAATTCCCGAGTTTTGGTTGCCAAAAAACTAAAATTCGAATTTTTTTTTGTTTAATTTCTCTTTCGATTGACGCGGGGAAGGAGGAGCGCAACGTCTGGGATCTTGAATCTGAAAATTTAATTAATTCCCGACGATTGTCAGAGGGACTGGAGGGCAGAAAACGCGAAAGTTACTCTCCGGATAAGTGGCTCGAATCTGTATTTTTTCCTCTCGATTTTTGGCATAAACTTTTGTGGTTCCTTGGTCGGGATTTGGTTTCAAAGATTTATTCGTGTCACCTTTTGCTGTTGTGTCTATGAATTTGAAGAATTCGTAGAGTAGAAGCAGCGGATAAAGGAAGAGGAAAAGAAGATCACCGCATTCAAGGTGAGTTTGTGCATTTTTTTATTGTTTCTTCATCATTTTGCTGGCTTTTTATTGTGGAATCGTTTTATGGGTTTAATTAGGCAAATAGGGAGTTAAGAGGTGACTCAGGGGTATTCAATTGCTAGCTGTAAAGTTGCAGAGCTGTTAAAAAAATGTACGTGCCACTGACAAAGTCATAGTCATAGTCATAGTCATGGCAAAAGGATTGGCTTTATGGACAATACATGCTGAATCCATAAAAATCGCCCTCATTTCTGTCGTTTCACTGTGCAATCTGACACGAAAACCCGTTGACTTTTTTCTTTAATAAATTCGTGAACTGACCGACCGACAAGCGAGTTGATAATGCCCGACAAGGTCGATGTGTTGAGCTTTGTGTATTTGAGTAGTTCGTTTGCTTTTCAAGCTGGCGATTGTGGTGAAAAAATGTGGCAAACGCTCATGAACTTTTCTATTTTCTACACACAGGTCAGTCAGTCAGCCTACAAATACGTCCACATGTCACTTGATTGGAACCTTGCATGCGATTGAACTTTGTTTCAATACTAACAAACGAATTACAGAGGAGAAGATGCTGCTCATTTCGTGTGATCACCTGTTCAACCTCCGCTTTTAGGTAAACCAGTTTGCTGCCCTTTTGTAGATATCGTAACAGGTGGTTGGTTAAATTAAAACCCAAACCACATGTTCATTTCGGGAATATTTCAGCTGACAAGGACTAACAGTGGCCATACGAGCGTCTCTACCACAGGGGCAGTCTGTTTGTTGGTCATTCGACCGCAATGTCTGCATGGTACATTTTGAGTGTCCTTACTTCGGACAGCTTAAACCATTTTCATGTGAAGATAGTATTCGTAGTTTCATGCCAGCTTAGTAAAGGTCTTTGTTGATTTTGAGAGACGGGTGGCATCTTCACCTTGCGATTGGGGTTTCGATTTCATTTTGCTCGCATGTGCTGACTTCCTGAAATCTTCAAACAAATGTTCGCCGGTTTCTTCCTGTTCTCTTATTAACCGCTGAACACCTACGTATTTACGTAGTAATGCATTGCAATGCGCCACTAATGGCTACGTTTGTAGACCTTTGTACGATTCCACAGGTCGTTTTATTTTGGACTACTTTGTTAATCAGATCAATGAGGTCAAGAGCTGGCTAATTTTCTTCGAACGAACCTCGGCCGGAAATTGGGTCTCTATTGCTTATTGAGTCGGATTATCCGATGATCTTCGTTGAACATGGCAAGACCAGCTGATTTGCTCCATCATTCTGGATATTGAACCTCCCGACAATACACTCTACGTACTTATTTAAATGACGCTGAAGTCGGGGTGAACCAAACCTTCAAACTTCAAGATAATTCAGGACGAGGTCTTCCTCTGTTGCGTTGGCCCTTTGAGTAAGAATCGATTACTCCTCGGGTCGGAGCGTTAACATTCACTCGCTCTACATGTCTTATCCGTCTCAGGCAGCTTATGCGTATTGTTCCTACCAGACCATCTCGTTAAGTGCGCTGCTATATCTCCTCATCTCAATGCAAATGGGGGAACCGAAAATCACTCTAAGAACCTTGTGTTCACAACTACCATGTAAATCTTCAACCGCCCTCGCTAATGCTCACACTTCTTCCCAATAAAGCGGATCTGAGATGACAAGGGCTTTATATTGAGTTCCCGTAATGTTTCTCGATTTGGTTACTTTGGTGTTCTTAGGCCAAAGAACCGGTTGGCAAGTGTAACTTCGTTTGAATTTTGATGGGATGGCGTTTTCAAAGATGAGATAGACAAAATCCCGAACCAACAAAGTTTAGAAGGTATGGTTGCAAATTAAGACACTCTGCCGGATTCGTCGATGTTCTGCTTTCGTAGCATCCGTTCGAGTATTTGCGACATTAAATACAGCACGCTCGTAAGCACGTAATTGTTCAGAATTTTCGAAAATTTTTCTTCCTGTGTTGGCTACCGTGTATGCACAGGTTGCGCCATCTGGAGCTTCGGTATAGAAATGTTTGCATCAAAAAGTTCAGTGTTTAGAACGCAGTTTGGCATGTCACGCCGTTTTGTTGAAACCAGAAATCTTGTAGACCCTTTTCGCGCTTTTGCAAACACACAAAGTGCGCCAAAACCCACCGATGCCGATTGCCATCGATCATCAACTTTAAGGAAAAATGGCCTAATGATTGTTTTGGAGCAAATACCGATCCAAACTGTCACTTTCTCATCATGGTGGCGACAATTTTGTTTGTTTACTCCGGGTGAAATGAGCTTCGTCGGTTATCAGAATTCGCTCCCAAAACCCGGCTCAGTTTGAATCATTCAAATGACGCTATTCGTGTAAGCTAAGCCTGCGCGGTTTGTCTATTTCCAAAAATTTTTGAGTCAACTTCACTTTGTATGGAAACATGCTTCAAAGTCCTCCGTAAAGTAGTCTCATTGATGTTTAATAGCTGAAATCGGGGGCGATACGAGATTTGGATTTTCGGTAAAACCCTCTCTAACAGCTTCAACAGTTTTATTGGGACGACATGGACGCTATCTAACGTGGTCCTGGCGATTCGTTACAGACCCGTTCTCAATAAAATTTGAGGCCAAACGACGAATTGTGTTGTCGGAAGGTGCAGAACGACCACGATATTGGACTGAGCGATTATTTCCAATGTCAAGCGTGCAAAGTTATTCATCGTAGATGAAACATTTCTATACCGAAGCTCCAGATGGCGCACCCTGTATGTTATAATGTTAAAGAAGTCAAATGACAGCGCATCACCCAGTTTAAACCCGTTTTTTTGATATTAGGGTTTCGTTGAGATTGCTTCCGGCTTTTATGCGCTAGCTAGTATTCTTCATTGGCATTCTGCAAAATCTGATGAGTTTGGGAGCGATGCTATGCTTTGTATAGATCGTCTCTATAGATGCTGTCATATGCGGGCTTGAAACCAATAGAATATCGATCTGGACATCTTAGGTTTACTCTAGGATGTGGTGTAGTGTACGTATTTGGTCAGACCGCACACCGCACTGATATGGGAAAATCCGATCGTTAGGCATTCACATAATACCGCAGACCGGTCCTCATACGCGATATACAGGAGACTCGTGCCTCTTTGGTTGGTGTAGTTAAGAAGGTCTCCTTTTTTTTGTCAATCTGGTAATTCTTTCCTCCAGCCCTACCAGGTCATCTTGCCTTAAATATCTCGGGAGGTAGGCCCTCCGGGCCACATACTTAAAGTTAGATACGGTTAAGTCTACTTCATTTTGGTCAGGTGGGCGGAAAACTTTTCTTTTGTTGCATATGTTGGATGGTTTGTTCTGTCTGACACCAGAATTTGGATTGTTTTCGTTTAACAAAATTTTCTTACCCTCATTTCGACAGGTTTCCGTTCGGGTCTTGTTAACTTGACATGTTCTTTTTAATTTCCAAACTTTGTTCCTGGAGTAGTACCTCTCCATCGCCCGCTTTTTAAAGCTGGTATTTATCCCTTCTCCGTTGCTCGTAGAGCACACGAGCTGCTCCAATTCTTCTCAACGCCGTTTCACATTTGACTTGTCTAGCAAAATATGCTTGCCTGCACTCTGCATCTAGCCAAAGGTTTCACGCAAATGGTCGAATCTATTGTACATCCGTAGACGTTCCTTGGCTGCAATTAGGTAGTGGTCGGAATCGACAGCAGTAGGACATCCTGTCAACTTAATTTCTTTGTTGACTGGCTCTAGCCCTGACGATATTCGCTTTAAGGGCTTGAATCGTTCCTGGATTATCCGCATAACATCGATCTTTAAGGGCAGCCCACAAAAAAACAAGACTAACGGGCCCAAATCACAGCGAGCAATTGACAAGTCGGCTTGCCGAACTTAGCGCGCAAAAGATCAATTGTTTGATGGGCTGTGTGGCATCGCGCCCCATCGTGTTGAGGCCAAATATCATCCAAGTCCATGTCTTTAATTTCAGCCCACAAAAATCCGGTAATCATGGCTCTGTACTGTACTGATCGAAATTTGTTTCCTGCAGCATTTTCAAAATAAAATGGGCCAATGTAGCCACCACTCCAAAATGCGCACCAAATTTTCACTCTGCGGATGCATTGGCTTCTCGAGAATCACATGCGGGTCTTCTAATCCACAGATGTGGGAATTTTGTTTGTCAACATAGACGCCGAGATGAAAATGCGCTTCGCAGGAAAGGTTGATTTTTCGGCCAAATTCGACGTCCAATTCGAGCTGCTGTAAGGCCCAAACTGCGAAGAGATATTGAAGCGGATGGTCGTTTGGGCTTAATAGCTAAGTTAATTGGAATTTGTAAGAGAATACTCCGAGATATTGGTCCAAAATTCTCATCTCGCTGCTGCATGAAATGTTGAGTTGTTGAGTTTGATGGCGAGTCGATGTTTCTGGATTGAGTTGAACACTCTCAGCCACAGCGGCCACAGTGTTGTCTGCGAGCAAGCTAGTCTCACGAACTTTTTGCTCAAATTTGCTGTACACAGCACTCACTTTTGAGATAAGTTTGCAATATTTACTAACGTTGTTCAAGCGTAAAGAGATTTATTTCGTTCTGTGGACGTATGATACTGACTGACAGTCAAGATTTCGTGCGGGAGAGAGCTGTCGGTGTCAAAATAACGTATGATTCAAAAAGAAACTTGTATTTGGACCACCCGTTATGAATGTTATTTAGTCGGACGGGCTGGATTACGCTACATACCATAGAGCAACTCAAGACATTGTTTAACTGAAATCACAATTTGGCAAGAAGGTACAATAATTTCGTGAATTTAACTTGTCAATTGACCGTCGAGATCATGCGATTATTAGCACCTGAAGGCATTCAATTTGTGGATAAATCAGCGACTATTGACGATTCGGAAGCCAATAAGGAGCGATCACGGCAGTTTGATTGATTCTTGTGTATTTTATTTATATTATGTTGTGCTCCAAAACACCATTGCGATGTGCGTGTAAGCTGGACAAACGACTGTCGTTCGTCGTCATCGTCCTGTCACAAAATATCATCAGCGCCATTTAAGCCACTCCTCGCTAGTTATATGTGCGCAATTTTCTTGGTGGTTAGAGCCTTAGTATTTAATATTTTCGCTTTTTGACTCCTTTGAAACTTCAATTCAATATTCGGTCTAAGTCCGACTGATTCGTAATTTGTTATCTTTTAATACCTAATGAAGGGTTGTTTGAAGAGCTGTCTCGTTGTAGCCTGAAGGGGTGTCACGTCGTTGCTTATGATAGCGCTGTCATCACTGAAAAGAACAGAAGTCGTGATGTGCGCATTTAACTTTCATTTTAAGGCCGTCGTTCATAGTGCATTCTTATATATCATACATCTTAAGTAGCAAACGCACTTTCCAAGTCAAAAAGGACGAGTATAGTTCTTTCGAAGCATAGCGATGTTTGTTAATTCACAAACTGTGAATCACTTTATGTGTCAACCTCCTATCCACATAGTTAAATGAAGTGCAATGAAATTTAATAATATTGCGCTGTCGACTGTCCAAAACTCGCTGGTATACCTTCATACTAAACAATGTTAGCTTCACTGATCTGTAGATCGATAGTTGTTTCAATTTCTCATGTCGCCTTTGTCTTTATACAGTGGAACAGGCAGGAAAGTTCTCCCCCTACTAGTTGGGCATCCGATGGCCTTTCATCATTTTACTAAACAAAATCGTGAGTCACATTTCCTGACAGAGATTCTGTAAAATTTACAACTGTGGTTACAACAGTCATCTAGTGTCGAAAAATATGACAGCTTTGATGACGGCCAGAGTTCGTCGTTTACTTGGCTGCAAATTGTATACCCTCGTCGTCTTTATGGATTCATAGAAGCATCTGAAAATTTAACTTTTTAAAATGTTGTGACTGCATAGTCATCGAAAAGGGTCGAATTCACACTGGTTGAATGGTTCTCAAGAATGTCAATGAGCAAATAAATAGTTTATTTGTACAGCAGGCAACCTTCTCCCACTTTGTGGAAAGTTCTGGTCGATTGAATGTGAAGTAAATTCAATAGTGAAGCTGTACCTCATAGAAGGGATGGTATTCGTAAATTTGAGTAGACGAGAAATACCTCCAGTGATGTGGTCTGTTAGAGTGTCATCGTTTGGACTCGAAATTTTATGTAACTTTGCGTGACACATACGTAGAGCCAGAAAAAGACGATGTAATAACATTCTCACGGAATGTGAGGCAGCAAGATTAAATGTTGTATTTAGATGTCGGGTCAGTTCCATCATTTCAAAGGAAGCATTCAACGTCACAGGCTTTATTAAGCGCAAATCTGTCCCTTCAGATCATTTTAAAGAGTGAGGAGCATAAGGTTATCAGGTAACAAGCCACCCAGAAAAAGAAGCAGGATCCCGGAGATCAGTTAACGTCGTGAGTTCGGAAGATTTAAATGTTTCGTTATGCTATGGATTGTTTTATATTCAGCATTTTATTTGACTTGAGCTCCTGTGCCTATCGATTTGATGAAATTTTTTCCCGGTGTTCGAAGGTTAGTCTAGTGATGTTTTGTGGTTAGTCTGTCATCTTCTAGACCCTTTTTTACACAATAGTAGCATGAATTGAGTGTCAATCGATTATGAGATATTGAACACGACATCAATCATATGGCTGAGCTTCTTCTGGAGTTTTCCATGAACATACTATTGGTCCAATTTTAGGTCGCTTTCCGAGCATTTGGAATTCTAGATTCCAAGGCCTGAATAGTTAGTCAGCTTACACCAACAACTTTTTAGAGCTCCATAAGAAGTAAACGAGGTAAACGGCACGATCCCGTTGGCCAAATCTGTGGTCTATTTCGTGGTTTAATGTTGCCGTATGGAGTTCTCAATGGTTTCATGGGCAGTATGGCATAGGGCACCGTTTTATTGAAACCACATGTCGCCAACATCAATATCTTGGAATTTAGGCAGAAAAATTTGAATTACGTCGCAATAACGAGCACCATTAACTGCATTTTCAAGGAAGAATAATCCGATGATACCTCCAACCCAAAATCTGCACAAAACAGTGACACATTGTGGATGGCTTTGTTTCTCAGCAATCAGTCGTAGATTTTCTACAATTTCTAAGTCTTCTTCAGTAGACTTGCCTTTAGTTCCACGAGCACATATCTATATTCTAATGAGCAAATGGTATTTTTCTGGCTTCGCTGCAGATAACATTTGAAATCGTAAGACAGAACCTCAAGTGTTTTTTCTTTTCAAAAGTCTGCTTCTTGGGACTTTTTTTCCCCTTGTGCCTGGATCGAAGTAACGCCGACCTTTATGGACTTGTATCATATAGTTCAAAATTTCCCGGAATAGCCAACGTGTGGCGCTCTCGTTTGATCTCTTTCAAGTCTATCCTTGAAAGGTACAACGTTTACATTGATTTCTTTCTTCTTAGTGATTTTTGTAATGGACACAAAAACTGAGCAACGAATTTGTATTCAATTTTTAGCTAAAACTGAAATTACCGAAACTGAAGAACATTAGTAAAGTTGAAATGGTGTTTTGGCAAAGTAAAGCCGGCCGCGTTGACGACCTTTCTGGCAGGCCATTGACATCGACAACTGAGGAAATTGTCGGTGACATCCAAGATTCACCACAAATTGACTGCAGACATGACCAACATCTCGCTTGGATCCGATTGGGCTTAAGACGTGTCGCTGCAAAACTGGTGCCAAAGGACTTCCTGCAAAAAAAAAAGCAGTGTGTGGAAATTACAAAAGCCATGCTTTCCGATGCTAATTTCGACCAAACTTTCATCAAACGTATCATTACTGGTGACGAGACGCAGGTTTATGAGTACGACACGCAAGTTAGACATGAAGCGAGTGAAAGACGTGCTCCAAATGAGGTAAGATCGAAGAAACCACGTCGTGTTCAGTCAAAAAAGGCAGCTATGCTCGCTGTTTTCATGGATTACAATGGTTTTGTGCATAATATACGTCACGCAATGATGGAAGATGTAAAGGGTTTTGTATGAGAAACCCCCAATTTTTCCAATTGGGGTTCGAACGCATATCATCTATTGACAGATGTCAGATTTGTGTTCCAGATTGTCTACCATTTAATCGTGGTAAATTATATGCTTCATCAGCTTTTGTAAATCATTCAAAATTTTTTATCGAAATTCGGCTTAAAAGTCCGAATAGGCGAACAATTGGTCGTTTAATGAAAAATTGGAATCGATTTATTCATATTCTCTCCATAATGTGATAGTGCCTGTGAGACAGCGAAACGCCAGAAGCGAAGACATTATTGCGGCTGCACGCCTGTATAACTTAACTCACGCAGGCTAAAATGGGAAGGTCATGTCTGCCCAGTAGCATTATATTTACAACCCTATGCGGATGAGATTAAAATGTTTGACGAAACAACTAATAGCCTCGGATAAAAATGGACTCACTCTTGATGACACTAGCAGATGTTTAAAGGACAACGACCTTCGGGTTTGCACGTGGAATGTTCGGACCCTTAACAGGCCACGTGCAGTCGAACAATTAGCAGAGGCCCTTGTCTGAAACGTGGTACATATGTCATAAGCGGCAGACTAAGGCAAGAAATCTTGAGCTTGGGTATCTTGACAATCCACATAAATTTCCTATCATAAGCCTAATATGCGCCCATACCCCTAGGGAAGACAAGCACGATGCAACCAAAAGAATGTTTCTGCGAGTTCCTCGACAAGACATGTCGGCAATATCCGAAGTATGACGTTAAAATCATACTAAGCTAATATAACCCAGGATATGGAAGGAAGACATCTTTGGTAGGACAATTGGTGAACATATCCTCATCTCAATATACACAAGGGGACACGTTGGTCTCCGAATCATGAAACACTAAATCAAATTGATCAGTATTCTGGAGGTCCGAACTATGTATACGGGCAGCCAACGTTGACTCCCAGCAGTACCTCATTGTAACCAAAGTACGAATACGGGTTTCCCTAGCGCCATAACGAAGAAGAACTAATCTGAAAATATATAACGTAGAAAAGCTGCAATCGCATGAGACCGCTAGAATCTTTCCCGAATGCTTATCCCAAAATCTGTCAACAGCTTGTATGCCGCCAACATCAAGTACCGAAGACCAGCGGAACGCTGCCAAAGTGCCTTCAGAAACGCCGCAAGTAATGTGCTGAGTGCTAGGACGAGAATAGACCATTCAACTTAGGCTATGATAGCCAAAACATCCGTTCATCTGACTAAAACGGAGTAAGGATAGCAACATCTAAGCTGAAATCTACAAAAGCAGCTGGACCTGACGGCTTACCGGCCGAAGTATTCAAAGCTGCTGAAAATGACTGTGTGGAGACCATACGTCAACACATTTTTCAAATATGGTCAGAAAAGTCTATGCCTGATGAAAGGAATCTCAGTAACGTTTGCGCGATCCACAAAAAGCGACCCCCTCAACTGCGATAACTATAGAGGTATAATTCTCCTCGCCATATTATGTGAACGTCTGAAATCCTTCGTCGACAACCTAATTGGGCCTTATCAAAGCTGTTTCAGACCAGCCAAGTCCACAATCGACTAAATCTTCACACTCCGGCAGATCCTGGAAAAACTCAAGAAGTCCAAATAAGGCCGCATATACCATTTATAGAGACGAGCTATATAGATCCATTTACAATTTTGGCCTCCTTGCCAGACTCGTCTTTCTGTGCTCAAAATAGGTAACGAATTAACAGAGATCTTCTATGTTAAAAAATGTTTTAGACAAGGTGACGCTGTCATGTGACTTCTTTAACATCATACTTGAAAGAATTGTCCGGAACTCACAATCGGACATTGGAGACACAATCTTTCAAAAGTCTGTGCAACATCTAGCGCACGCTGATGATATCGACATAATTGGGAAAACTTGGCTGGCTGTCATCGGTGCGTTCGCTGGTATTGATACAGAAGCTGCCAAAATGGGTTTAGCGCTAAATGAGGGCAAAACCAAGAGTGACCAGATAAAAACGATAGAAAGAAAATTTAAATAAAAGAACAACGGTGTGAGATATAAAATTGATTTTGGCTTTATTTTGAAGCTACGTTCATATGATTATGTGTGGAATAGGACATCATTCAAATGGCCGCCTCGCCTTCGCTGGCAGTGCTTCAAGCGGTCGGTCCAATTTTTTGTGACTCGGTCCAATATGTGCCGCGTTATTCCGGCAATAGCGTGTCGAATGTTGGCCTCGAGCTCGTCCAATATGTGCCGCGTTATTCCGGCAATAGCGTGTCGAATGTTGGCCTCGAGCTCGTCCAAAGTGGTTGTCTTGTTAGAATAAGGATTTAATGAGTGGTGTCAAATCACATGATCACAGCAGCAAATCATCGCCAAATTTCTCCTTCACAACTTCGAACGTTGCGTCGCTTGTATGGCATGTAGCCCCGTCTTGTTGGAACCACAGCTCGACCACAGAAAGTCGGTTAACATCGCTCTATACCTGAGACCATTGACGGTCACGGTGTCACCTTCCTCATTTCGAAAGAAATAAGGTCCGATGATGCCGCCATGCTATAATCCGCACCAAACAGTCAATCTTTGTGAATGCACTGATGCTTGGCCGAACACTTGTGGATTGTATTCACTTCACTAATGGCAATTTTGTTTGTTGACATACCCGCTGAGCCAAAAATGAGCCTCGTCCGCGAAGTTGATTTTTTGACCAAAATCCGGATCTCCGGCCAACATTTTCAGCGCCCAATTAGCGAACTCATAGCGTTGTCTATGGTCGTGCGGCTTCAATTCTTACGTCAGCACAATCTTATACGGATGTAGGCCCAAATCCAACCGCCAAATAAGCCGGGCGACGCTCAATTCAGCTGAGCGGCGACATTTCTGGGTCTTCTTCGATACTGGCCGCTACGGTGGCTATGTTTTCTTCATTTCTGTGTCTGGTTGGTGGCTTAAGATTCAAAAAAAATGTACTCAGACTCAAACTTTTCCACGGCGCGACGAATTGCCTGCACACTGAATCCATGATGACGACCGACCTCACGACGAAATTCACGTTTCGTATTTACAACTGAACCGGAATTTGGATACTTGTCAAGCGCAAAACCATGCAAGATCAAATGGCAAACCTTACGGCTGGATGTCATTGGTAATTTGGACGAATTGGACAGAACGTCAGATTCGACAGCTATAATTTCGACGTAGTAAAGGACTTTGTCTACCTTCGATCTGCCATGAATTTTACGAACAACACTTTAGCAGAAATAAAACGATGTTTCTTTGGGCTAAGAAGGTAACTGAGTAGCAAGGCCGTATCCGGAAAAAGTAAGGAGACTCTATATAATACCTTGATCATCCCAGTCCTACTTTATGGCACAGAAGGTTTGACCCTATCGAAGGGGGATGAAGATATTATCAGTCGTTTCGAAAGAAAAATCCTTCGGAACATATTCGATCCAGTTTGCGCTAACGGGCTTTGGATCTAGTCAGAAAACGCAATCAGTCACCTGAGATTCCCGCAGAGTTTTTGAATCTAACCCGGAGGGACGACGGAGTAGAGAAGACCTCACCTTAGGTGGCGCGCACAAGTAGAGTGGGGCCTCAACCGAATTGGACTCTGTTAGCTAAAGACCGGACTAACTGGAGAAGTTTGTTAGTTGAGGTCCAGGTTCACCCCGAACTGTAGCGCCAACTAAGTAAGTATGTAGGTACGCCTGTATAAGATCTCAAGAGCTAAAGCCAAATGATCATCGCACAAGTCTAACTTTCGCGGATTGGTCTCTATTGAAGAAGATCCGGATTTTCATCGAAAAATCATCCTCAGTGATGAGGCACATTTTCTTCCTGAAGGCCAGATTTTTCCAAAAAAAAAAAAAAAAAAAAAAAAAAAAAAACCATTAAGAGACATTTTAAAGCAACGAACGAACTTATGGTCGTTTCGTATCGAATTGTTTGTACTGTCCAGTACGATGGTAGTTCTTCTACTTTGAAAGTTCTATTCTTCGGTGAGTCTTCTGAGAATTCCACATAAACACAAGACTGTCCATACTCTGCTCGTGTAGGGAATCTGCTCATTTGGTTCAGATTTATTCAAATCTCCTTCGTGACTTGCATATTAGTGTCAATTTAGTTTTCTGCATAATTTTCGGTTTCGAAACGCCTTATTCATTTACTGTAGCTTTACATTGTTTGCAATTGGAAACAACATCTCTTTCTCTGTCTTTTAAATTGTCAACCTCTGTTAGCTCCGTCTTTTATTTAATTAGCAAAGCAAGCAAAATATTCTAGAAAAAAAGGGTTACCTACTGAAGCTCGGGGTAAGCAAATTATGTTGTACACTCAGTCAAGTCACAGTGAAACACTTAATAGTCGTACAGTGACGACGATAGCTCAGTGTGTACGAAGGACAGAGGTCATGGAAAATTAACGCCAAGGCTGCTTTAGATGTAAGCAACCTCTATATAGGGTGCTTGCAAAGTCTTTTGAACTATGCCCGGTAGTACTCGTATCTGCATTTCACTGTGCTTACCTCACTTTTTTTGTTTTTATAGTATGCGCCTTCAGTTTTATCTAATTGACTATGATAAAAATTGTTTTTTTTTTTTTTATCTCGAGTTGTCTTGTCCAAAAGTACCTTTGGGTCTTCGTCGCCCACTGTACTGAATTGATTGTGAAATGTAAATTTTTAATTTCCAACACTCACGCGCCAATTCATTGTTTCCTCGATTCGTCTATTAGTTCTGATTATGTGATCATGATCAACTGAGAGAATCGCCTGGACCACGCACTCTATTCCACCGCCTGTCG
Source organism: Volucella zonaria (assembly GCA_963966105.1). Lineage (NCBI taxonomy): Eukaryota > Metazoa > Arthropoda > Insecta > Diptera > Syrphidae > Volucella > Volucella zonaria. The sequence goes on from OZ014533.1 coordinate 14,827,798, forward strand.
ACTTTGGTTTTATTAACGCAACGCCTAAGTGTTTTAAATTTAAGAAAAATTAATCAAAAACAAAAAAACACTTCACCCTCGTGTTCAAGTCAGTCAATCCACCTCCGCCACTCAAAAGCTGGTCAGTAGGTGAAACACTATTTCGAAATTTCCTCATTTTTTTTTAGCTAGAGCTGCTGCAAATGTGAAGCTCTATATGTAGATAGTAAGTGGAGAGGGGTCTACTCATACTCGTATCTAACAACATTATTTTCGCATCGGTTAACTGCATCCAAGCATAGGCCGGTTAAGAGATTTACATTGAGATTCCTCCAGCGATCTGCAGCAGTAGCTGCAATAGCAACAGTGCTTGGGTTAACTTGGCTTAGCTTGTCTCTGGCGATCATGCAATCACTTCATAACCATTTACCAGCACTTCACTGGAATACTAATTACAGATGAATGTACCAAGTGTGGAGTATCTTTCACCACACGGTAATGATTCATTTGACGGATCTTGTGCTTAGTGTCTTGTCTTTTTATTGCTCTTGGCTATGTGGTTGATTTTTTGTTTGTTTTATTATTATTAAAGTTGCACTCGTGTTGGTGTGTATTTTCTAAGGAATAGCGATGAATCAGGGCGAACCGAGGCGCAATTAGTAAAAAATAAAACAAAAAAAAATATCAAAGAGAACAAAAAACAAATATTTGCTTCTCATTGCACAACTTGAAGGGGTACGAGTACGAATACTCGATTCCTGGTTCTGCTCCTGACCGTACCCAACCAGTATTGCATTCCATTTGGAGAACCCTTTAGTGGCATTGAACTTTTCCCTAGACGTCGTTGTCGTTGTCGATGTCGATGTCGATGTCGTACTCGTATATAGTGCGGGTTAAAAGAAGGCTCCCCAACCAGAAGGCAAACAACCTGAATCTAGGTCGCTAACAACATGCCAGAAGTGTAGAAAAAAATTAAAAAAAAAAAAAAAAAAAAAAAAAAAAACAAACAGAACAGCGAAAGGGGGTGGCGAATCCCAAATGGCAAGTGAAGTGAGTTTCTTTGCGTGGGGTGGTGGTTTAATGAATAAAATACGAGTCACGAGAAAATGGATGATTTCCGCCTCTATCCCCGTATACAAATGCTCGCATTTAGAACTGTGTGGCAGTGGCAGAGAGGCAAACTTGGTGCCTACAAAACTATGTATTTTTTGCAACCTCTCTCATGAGTTGGCTTTAAAGTTTTTGGCAATTGTTTGTCGTTAGCCTAAATCCAATAGATACGAGCACGCTTCTGTATCGTGATGTTCTCTAAAAGCGAAGAAATTCTTTTCAAATGGGTCGTGCTAGGGGATACCCCTGCGTTGTGACTAAAACCTCGTGTCGTCCTGAATAAGTGCATCAGCTTTTATGTATTTATTTAAAAAAAAAAAAGGAAAAAAAAGAAAAAAAAGGATGTCTTTGGGATTCAACTTCTGGGTTGTGTAAACGACACTGAATATTTCTTAAGGCAAGGAATAAATTGAATGGAGTCTTCCTTTTGTCTGAAAGGATTTTTTTTTTTCCTTTTTTTGCGAGAAAGTGTCACAGCGCCCTTAGGATGCAGTTAGATGATGCTTTCGTGGAAAGGGTTACAGCTCTTATTAATACTTCATCCTTTTTTTTTTTTTTTGCTGCGACAGAGAAAAGTTCGTTGTAAAGGAGGAAAACTGACAGTAATCGTCGGAAGGAAGTGCTTCTTAATATAGTAGGCAACTACTTGAGTTAATCATCATTTGAAAAGGCGCTTTCAGACGTAAGCTGGAAGAGATGAATGATAGAACTGGAACTGAATAGAACTCCGAAATAGGGGTTTCCAAGGAGAGCTGTGAAAATTTGATGGACCGTGTTATATCGCGCAAGATATCCTCGTTGCTCATTCGTGCCATTGTGTGACCATTAGCAAACTAAGTAATCGTCCTTTTTGTAAGAAGAAGAGAGATCTTTCCATATTACAGGGAAAATGATGTCAATTATCAGTTATAGTTGTTACACCGCTGATTTATTATCGTCTTTCCTGACAGCTACTCCTATAGAGTTAACAAATCAAGTTCAATCAGACGACGAATTTAGAGGACACGCTTGTAGTTTGTTATTGGGTATATAACTTAATTTTTTTTTTCAAAATTTGAACGTGTATTTAAGAAAAACATGTACAATAGTATTATTCAAAGTATTGCCCATCTGAAGCTATGACTTTTTCCCATCTTTCCAATTTGTGGATCCCATCCCAAAAGAACTGCGCCAGCTAAGAATGAATCAAGTCAATTTTTGATATTCTGCTCTGATGTGAACCCTATTTCAGTGAGGGCGTTCTACATCGGCCGGAACAAATGGTAATCAGAAGGGGTAAGGTCTGGGCTATAAGGCGGGTGGGGTAAGACTTCCCATCCACTGTTTTCCAAATAGTTCTTAAGCGGGTCCGAGCGTTGCCATGATGGAAAATTATTGCCTCGTGTCTGGTCGCATATTCCGGACGTTTTTCGGCCACTGCTCCCTTCAAACGGATTAATTGTGTTCGGTAGCGTTGTTCATTGATGGTTTCACCCGGTTTTATCAGCTCATAATACAGCACGCCCATCTGATCCCACCAAATACAGAGCATTACCTTCGCGCCATGGAACGGCTTTGCCGTTGATTTGGCTGGTTGGCCGGGTTTCACATATGATTTTTTGCACTTGTGGTGGTCGTAATGGATCCATTTTTCATCACCAGTAACAATCCGATGCAAAAATGACTTCCTTTTGTAGCATTCCAGCAGCATTTCGGCCATGCAAAACCGCCTTTCGACGTCTCTCGGCTTGAGTTCATGTGGAACCCAATTTCCTTGCTTTTGAATATATCCAGCTGCTTTTAATCGTTTTGAAATGGCTGCTTGAGTGACACCCAAAGATTCTGTGAGCTATTCTTGTGTTTGGCAACAATCTTCATAGAGTAATGCTTCCAGTTCTTCATCTTCAAACTTTTTTGGCTGCCCAGGACGTTCATAGTCTTCCAAGCCAAAATCACCACTTTTAAATCGTGCAAACCACTTTTGGCACATTCGCTCAGCTAGCCATAAACTTCCACCAAAATACGATGACTTTCAGCAGTAGTTTTGTTCATATTTAAGTAATGAAGAAGAACTCCCCGCAAAAACACTTTTTCAGGCACAAAGTTCAACATATTTGAGTGAAAAAAAATTTTTGTTGTTTACGCTTCAAATGAATGACATTATGACAGTAGCTTTCCAACGCATGTTCCAATGGAATAATACAAGTTACGCCGTCTCTTAGCAAACCGCAAGTTATAGACCCAATAGATGCCTTCAAGTCAGAAAGTTCTTTATAACGAGTTTCTTCTTTTGTTGGAACAAAACAGTCATGCATACTCCTTTGATGTGGCTTTCAATGTCGCCGTTGCCGACAGCACTACCACCCACTCCATTCACGCCTAATATCAGCAGTTTAATGCGATCGTAAGCAGAATATCATTACTCAAACGTTGCAAGAGGTGATGTCATTTATGCCCAGAGTATTTAAGTATATAGCAAAAGCATACTTTCGAAAGCATTCGTTTTTCTGCCTACAATTTGGGGAGACAGCCCATCTTCTTCATAAGTGAATCAACTAAGAAAGCCTTAACCCTAACCAGTTAAGGTCCTGAGGAGTCTTCTTCTGAGTTATAAGAAGTTCGTCGACAATCTCATTCTGTTGTCTGTGTCCCGACAAAACTCAGTGAATTCAACCTACCAATTGCGTTCAAAAAAGCCTGGCGTTCTCAAACTATGTTAGAGTTGAGGAGAGGGTTCAGTAAGGTTTTTCATCTGTCCATTGCAATGGACTACGAGTACATTGCCAACAGTATTGCCTACGTCTCTACTGTCGTTGTCGTCCTTCACCAAGACGTCAGAGCCACATTTTATAGATAGATTGTTTTTTGGAACCATTGTTAAAGATCCGACTACAAACCTGGCTCAGATTCTAGCCGAAACCAGTGACAAATATAGGCAAACTCGAATATTCCCGCACCAACCGGATATTTAATTTCATCCGTAAAATCGGATTCAAATGGCGTTCGGTGTGCAATGTCAACTCGGTGAGATTTGTACTAAAGACAAATTTGAAAAACCATTCTTTGGAGCTTAGCGAAAATCATAGTGACGTCTTTGCCCGAAAGCCTTGTAGATTCAAATGACCCATGCCAAAGGTTCTCTTATCTTGAAAGAAAGCCGAAAGCGCCTTAACGATTTTCGACGCGACATGCTATCTGACAACATCCAGATACTTACTTTATTTTGTTGAAGAAACGTATGGTGACCACTTTAAGTACAACATGAGTCAAACCAATCGGCTTTGTTCGTCTCGTAAAGAGAACATTGAGAGAACGTTTCTGGCGCATCAATCGTCGATTATGTCCAAGGCTGACTTCGCTTGATTTGGCAGACAGTAGAGCTATGTACATCATCTGCATTTACCTGAGTATATACTCGAATTTACGTTAGAACCATTAAGAGTATTACGAGTAAGCAGAGAGTTGACCAATGTGTCTTATATCAGTGACAAGACGCAACCATGCGGTTAGCCGTTACATCGCAGATTGGGCGCAGTTAGCACAAAACTAGTGATTCACCTACGTCTCATTCGTCACTGAAACAAATGTTTTGTAAAAGACACATAGGGTTGTATTACTTGGCCCACTTTTAGTTTCGGTGATAGGTGCTGGTCTGGTTACCTGGGAAGTGAATTTCGATCATTATTCGGCTAGGGGTCTGCTTTCCACCATGAAATGGCTGATATCCAAGAGATTTGCAAGGCAAGACACATTGGTTCAAAACTTTTGATGAGGTCTTAGGTTCTGAAATGTTTCATCTATCTTCTACGTCACGGAGGTTTGACAATTTGACAGAGTTTGTCACCAAGGTCTTTTGTCTTCAATGGATTAGAAATTCAAATTGTCTTGGAGGATTTAAAGTCTGATATCCACAAAATAAATGCTGGTATGTCACAGGGCTCCGTTCTATCTCCGGCACATTTTTTAATTTTCATCAACGATCTCTTGTCTGCTATTTCTAATCCAATATATTTATTTGCTAATGACTGTTCTCTCTGCTTTTCATATTCGTTCCCAGACTCGCGTCTGGCTGTAGAACGGGAACTGCAGCGTATGTTAAGCTCATTAAATTCCGATATACGATATAAGCAGCATTACTAAATTGGGAACCACCAAGAGAGTAAAATATAATGTTTCTAAAACACAGTGCTGTCTGCTGTCGTTGAAGGGAAATTTAAACACCTAGGCGTTATCCATAAACGGCACTTGCATCGTCAAAACAGAAAAACTTTCCATTCTCGGTATGTGTGTCAGTGGCAACTTACGTTGGAACGACCACATACTTGATGTCGTTAAAAATGCTGCGAGAAATATTTCATACCTTCTGATCTGGTCTCAATATATAGACGTACATCCGCCCAAAATTGGAGTATAACCCCCACATCTGCTCAGGTGCTCGTAAAATATTTCTGCACCTGCTAGATAGGAACCAAAACCATGCCATAAAGCTTGTAGATGATGCTAATATTACACAATCAATTAACACCCTTGAACAGCGACGTAATGTCTCCTTCCTTACCCTATTCTATCGTTATTTTCATCACCAATATTCCAATGAAATTACCAGTAGCATTCCGCCCCGTCAAACCTTCAACTGTAACTCCAGTCTCGCTGCGAATGCTCATCATCATCAGCCCATTTTCGGACGTACTCTGAAATATCATGGTTCTTTCCTAAGCTGTTCGGCTTGCTTATGAAATGCCCTACTGAGCTCTTTATTTCCTTGTCATTGTACGAGTAGCATTCCTACATTTAAAACCAACGTACATCGGTACCTCAGTTTTTTTTCCTCCCTAATTTCCCTTCACCCGCTCTGTGTACAATCATTTTAAGGGTACTCAAATCAAACAAAAATTTACCTTACAGAAAATAAAGCCTGGAAGTAGGCTGGTTCCATTTACGTGATATGTTAATAAATTGGCATTTGGCTTCTTAAATTTATAAAAAAATTTGAGGTAGCAACTAGAAACCAAAGAAGGTTTTTTTTTTTTTAAAGGAGTTTTAAGACTTGAGGAGGAGAAACACGTTTAAAAAACTTGATGTCGTCGGCATAGAGAGAGAGTGAGAAAAGGCATTTAATGACCTCTCGTGATCGTTTTTAGTTAAGATGAAAAGATGAGCACCTAAGAGGCTGCCCTGTGGAATACCAGAAATGATCAGAAAAAGGGCTGAGAGGCTGGACCTAAAATCAAAACTATAATTCGACGAGGATCAATTCATGAGATATCTAATCGAGATCTTAAGTGAAATCAGTGGTACGAGGGCGGGTCAATAAGTCCGTGACTTTTGGATTAAAACACAGATTTTTTGATAAAAAAATAATTTTATTTTTCAACGTAGTCTCCCTTGAGCTCTATACACTTTGTCCAACGCTTCTCCAATTTTTTTATCCCTTCCAAAAAAAATGATTTGTCGAGGTCCTCAAAATGACGAGATGACTTCATCATTGGAGTCAAATCTTTTTCCACCAAGCCATTTCTTCAGGTTTGGGAACAAGAAGTAGTCGCTCGGAGCCAAATCTGGAGAATAGGGTGGATGAGGGAGCAATTCATAGCCCAATTCATGGATTTTTGCCATGGCAACTGCACATGTGTGCACCCTTGCATTGTCTTGGTGGAAAAGAACTTTTTTCTTGGCCAAATGAGGTCGTTTTTTTTTCAAATCGTCATTGAATCGGTCCAATAAGTTGGCATAATATTCCCCATTGATTGTTCTTCCCTTTTGAAGGTAGTCAATGTGGATTATCCCGCGTGCATCCCAAAAAACAGTCGCCATAACTTTATTGGCTGACAAACCCACCTTGGCCTTCTTTGGCGCCGATTCACCCTTAGAAACTGTTGTTTGTTCTCTGGTGTGTTGTGATGGATCCATGTTTCGTCCACGGTTACAAAACGGCGCAAAAACTCCTCCATATTGCGATTAAACAACGCCAAACCTTCCTGTGAAGTTGTTACACGATTGCGTTTGTGGTCGACTGTGAGCAAACGCGGCACCCATCTTGCGGAAAGCTTTCTCATGCCCAAGTGATCATTCAAAATTGAAACCACTGAGCCATGCAAGATCCCTACGGCTTCCACAATCTCTCGCACTTTCAATCTTCGGTCGGCCAACACCATATCGTGAATTTTTTCGATTGTTTCGGGTGTAGAGACCTCAACTGGGCGTCCAGGACGTTCGGCATCTTCAGTGCTTGTACGGCCACAACGAAATTCAGTAAACCACTTTTTTACCATTGAAATCGATGGTGCAGAGTCCCCATAGTATTTATCAAGCTTAGCCTTGGTCTCGGTAATGGTTTTTTTTCGCAAGAAATAATGCTTAATAAGCACACGAAATTCACTTTTTTCCATTTTCTCCTCAAATTAGTGAGTAGTCTGATAAAAATAGCTGTCAAACACAAACTAACTGACGCAGCAAGTTTAAATTTTGACAGGAGTCAACTGACAGATGCCTGTTGACAGGAGCAGTGTTGCTGTTTCAGTAAAGAGGTCAGAAAAAAAGAGGTCACGGACTTATTGACCCGCCCTCGTAGTAACATTAATTTCGTTGATATTTTTTTTAATATTTTTAACAAGGCTTGTAGTAGTTGATCTAGCTTTCTGAATACCACATTGGCTAGGGGAAAATGAGTTTGGGTATTCATATGTAGAAAGTAAAGCAGTGGGACATCCTTGTGTATCGGATTTTCAAACGTAAAAACGTAATAATAAATAATAGGTAGCAAAGGGAGTGACTTGAAGGTTGGAAGTGCATACGTTAAGACCATTAGTGCCTGTAAGAATGAATCACTGAGTTTTTATAACTTTTTTTTCGATGCGAGAAGGATCAAAGAAATAAGAGAGAAAATTAGCTAAAGGAGAAGTTATGCTGTCCTTATACAGTTCCTAGTATTCAACTACATTTGCACGTTTAATCTCAGCATTCTGCCAAGCGTCCGACATTGTTTCATACTAGGTGGCGCAAAATTCATCACGAAAGATTTTATAATTTTTGCAAATGACAGCAAATGTCAATTCTACGAGGTACCTGATCTGACGTATAGATGGCGGTTGTTGTTTAAAAAAAATGGCAATTGTAGAAAGTACCATCCTGATAAAGCTTAAATTTGTAGTTTGACGACGCTACATTGGCAGCCATCAATAGTGAACGCTCTCAATGAATTTTTAAATTTGGAAAAAATTCTTGTTTCATCGAGACCATGCACTCATCCATCATCGCGATGGTCAAAATTAATGAGCTAAAGTTCGAATTGTTTCCTCATACACCCATTTTGCCAAATTCAGCCCCCCCGGGTTATTTACTATTTTCGAATTTGGAAAAAAATGGTTCGGCGGCACTAGATTTGCGAATAGTAAAGAGATGGAGTCTGCTGTTGATGGCTATTCTAAGGAGCTGGACGATTCTTACTATAAACAGTGTATCGAAGCTATTGAACATCGCAATGTATTGAACTAAAAGGAGATTACGTCGAGAAATAAAGATATTTTTTCCCAATTTTTTTGTGTTTTCTTTGTTAGGTCGGGTACTTCTGGGACTACCCTCGTACTTTGATATTTGTGAAGTAAACAGATACAAAATACACGTTAACAAGGCATGAATCGCTATACTCCTAAAGAACGCGGAAAAATTCGTCGGTGGTGTTGGCACAGCGTGTAGTTCAGCGCAGATTTCCCGGTCGTCCGACACCAACTGGGCAAACACTACGGCGTATAGCCGCTCGCTTAGAAGAGTATAGGACAGCACGAGATGCTGGCAGGACCCCGGAATATCGATTAGACGACGTGCCACGCAATTGGGTGTCAATCGGCGGTCTTTAGAGAGAATGCAGACAGTACATCAGCTATTAGCTGTTGACCGCCAAGCCATCCTGAATCGCGACCACGAGGGAGATAACTTTCCATCGAAAATCATCATGAGCGACGAGGCCTATTTCAATCTCTGTGGATATGTGAATAAGCAAAATGATTGCTTTCGGGGCATCGGAAATCCGCGTATAACCGCGAAGGATCATTATAACCGCTCAGAGTTACTGCATGGTGTGCTGTTTACGTTATAGGCGTCAGCGGGCCTTATTTTTTCGAAAATGCCGGTGGCCAAATGACTATTGGGGACGGCGAGCACTACAGAGCCACGTTCAACGCCTTTCTCCTTTATCAATTGGATGAATTAGGACTAGAGACATGTGGTTCCAACAGAATAGAACGCATAATGCACGAGCCACAACCGAAATTATGAGGGCTGCATTTCCGAGTCGCCTAACCTCTCGTTTTGGCGACTTGTACTAGCTGGCAAGATCGTCTGATTTAACAGTTTCAGACTTCTTTTTGAAGTCATGAGTGTATGTCAACAAGCCTCAGACTCCTGAAGCCCTCAAAGAAAATATCCGTCAAGAATGCGAGGACCTATCGTCAGAAGTTCTGGCAAGAGTGGTGGAAAATTCCATAAATCGGGCCCGAATGGTGATCAGTTCTCGCGGCGGCCACTTAGCCGATATCATTTTCTCGACTTAACGTAAATAATTTTAAGATATCAAATAATCCAAAAACAGAACCAAAGTTTTTCGCTCATAAAAAAAATTACAACCAAAAAAATCGGGTGACAACTTTTGCGGCGCCTTGTACATATACAGGGTCTACCGAACTTTGACAGTTGATAGCGGCCATATTGTTGAAGCAACACCTGCCAAATCGGAAGTCATTTATTCAGTCACCATGTACGGACATAGCGTTCAACAACACGTGCAAATGATAAAATGGGTGTTCTGTTCGGGCAACCTTCCGCGCGCTTTGCCCATTTTACGGTTGCCATAATCGTTCTACCGAGAGGACTATTCGCAGTGTGATAGATAAATTTGAATCCACTGGTTCAGTAAACGATAAACCAACACCCGTACTTCGACGAAATGTAAGATTTGCCGAAAACATCGCCGTTGTCCGTGAGAGGAGAATCCGAGGCAGTCGATTTCGCGTTGCTCACAAGAACTCCGCATTTCTCAGACCACAATTTGGCGAATTTTGCATCGTTACTTGGGCCTGCACCCGTACAAAATTCAATTGACACAGGAGATAAAGGCAAACGCCCATAGACAACGACATGTGTTCGCTGAATCGGTTCTGGAGCAGTTGGAAACTGACTCTAATTTTCATCGAAAAATCATCTTCAGCGATGAGGTCCATTTCTGGATAAATGGGTACGTCAGCAGACAAAATTGTCGAATTTGGGACGATACCAATTCACATGAGATCCAAAAGCGTCCAATGAATCCCGAAAAAGTCACTGTTTGATGTGGATTTTGGGCTGGCGGCGTCATCGGTCCACATTTCTTTGAGAACGACGTTGGTCAGGTCATCACTATCAACGGCGAGCGCTAGAGATCGCTGATTACCAACTTCTTTTAGCCTGAATTGGATGATATGGATACCAACGACATGGGGTTTCAACAGGACATTGGAAATTCTGCACGAGCGATTCGAGGACATGGTCATCTCACATGGAGGAGATCTGAACTGGCCACCGAGATCGTGCGATTTGACACCGTTAAACTTTTTCTTGTGGTGTTTTCTGAAGTCGCAGGTCTATGCGAATAAGCCATAAATCACAGCGGCCCTCAAAGCCAACATAACCCATGCCATCGGTCAAATTCAGCCTGATTTAAGCGCCAGAGTCATGGAAAATTGGACATTTCGGATGCGCGCCACCCAGAGAAGCCGCGACGGACATTTGAACGATGTTATATTCCATACACAATGGCATCGATAGGCCTTTGTTTTCTTTAAATTTAAAGATAGGAAGCGTTTACGGTTTACCTCAAAATTGCCGAATTATTAAAAAAAGTAAATCAACCGACTCTGACGCTTATCGTTCAGGCTCAGTACGTCTTCGGATCTTTTTTCTGTTTTACGGAAACTGTGCGGGAGACCTGTTTGATATGAATTTTGAATTTTTGACTTGGACTTGATCAGAAAATCGCGTCAAATTTGTTCGTAGCTCCTATACGATCTTCGGTTTCGACAATAAGTCCAACTGGCTATAAAGTGAAACATTGAATAAATGCGGACTATTTATTCAAATTGAGTTATTCCATTGGCGCCTTTAACCTCAATTTTTATTTGGGCTGAGTTAAATCGTCCTCCGAAGCTAGAAGTCTTTGAATACTGTTTATCAAGCCAACCTTGACACTGACCTCATCGAGGTAGAAACTTATAATTTGATTGATTTGAACGCCACTGAACCTTTCCTGATTATTTAAAGCAACAGAACAATTAATCAAAAGCATACAACTTAGACATCCGCAAACAGCCTAGACATTATTATTAGACAGACCGCAGCCAAAGATGCAGACATCAGTTCATACTCACCACTACGTGATCATATCATTGGCCAACAGCTTCCGGATAGATTTACCTCCAAATACCCATTCGTTCCTTCACTCGTTTATGTGTTTAATTTTTTATTTTTTTTCCAGTGTTGCTGGTTTACTCATGCCTCGTCAAACAATAAATGGGTGCAGGCGCGCTCAACCCAGATAAACATTACAATGTCACTCCGTTTGACGTCGCGTTCTCAGGTCAGAATTGGGACTTGTATTTTATAATGCTATACCTACACATGCTAAGTTTGAGGCATTATGTCAGCAACTCAATCGAAGGTAATTCACCTAAGCCTTTCCCTAAAATTGTGGATCGTAATCTTCTTTGATGGGGGGGGGCATTTGGCAATCTACTTTCTTTTATCTTTACAACGCACAGAAGCATGCCAATTTTACTCGCAAATGCCATATCGTACCCTGGGTAAGTGTTGAGTCTTCGACAATGCATCATTGGTATGCAAAGCTGGTTAGTTAGTGTGCTAACTATATGCTAATGTAAACGCTAGGCAAAGACCACAGTCAGTGTCAGCATTATCAATTAGTCACATACAGTGTACGACGTATGGTGTACTGGGCGTAGATTAGAGCTTCTAACAGAAGCAGCTCCGCTGTGAACGCGCACTTGCAAGCGTGTGATGTAACAAAGTTGTCTCCGTTGTGCTGATGCTGCTGTCGTTCTCTGACGATCTGACGCCTGGTTCAGCTTCTGTTGTATTGCTGCTGATCAACTGTATAGAATCTTAATTTGATTTCAACACACACTTGGTTGCAACAACCTTGAGGGAGGGCGGCGATGGGGGGTATCAATAAAAATAAATAAAACGGACGTTGGAGTCAATTAATCTACAAACTGGCCGTTGAATTAGTCATTCAGCATTCAGTTGTTGCGTTGCGTTCTGTCGATACTTAGTTGTGTGTGTCTCACATCAGACTATGGACCTCAGAACGTTTTGTGACAGAGGAAGTACGAGTATTCCGTACCCTCTGACAACGTTTTTAAATTGAACTGAATGCCTTTTTTTTTTTATTTTTGTTGAGCTTTTTGTATACGAATGCCCCTAAAATGAAGGAGCAGATGTTTTGAATTTATTTTTTCGTTTGAAATGTTTTGACTCCCAACTAAAGTGGACCACCAGGGAGGGGCATTTGTTATTCTTCTATCCAACAAAGTGGCGCTCCAGTTTAATTTTAGAAGAGAAGATAGAGTTACCCACGAGATGATATCATTCAAATTGATTGAGTAGATTTAAAGATAAAACTTTTTACGTAATGGCAATTTTTGTTGGAAAATTTCTTAAGGAAAGTGATAAAGCCGTTGTCAGAGGATATCTATGCTAAGTGATGATGAGTGGCGTTTGTCAGCAACGCAAATTGAAATTCCAGGAAATGCAAATAGATTTGAATTGCACTGTTTTTAAGACGTTTCGAGTCATTTGGAGACCGCCGAAGGGATTCCTTCCATTCCATATGGATGCCACTACATGTGTCTTCTCAAACACTTTGTTTTATTTATTTATTTATGAAACAATCATACGAGGTTGGATCAATAAGTCCCTGAAAATTTAAATAAGGAACACTCGCATCGGCAATTGAAACGAATAATCTCGACCAACGTTTCTCCAATTTTTTTGATGCCCTCCATATAATACGATTTCTCGAGGCCCTCAAAATAGGCGTTTGTTTCAACGATGACCTCTTCATTCAACCCAAATCTCTTTCGCGGCGCCATTTCTCTATGTTTGGAAACATGATATAGTCGCCGAGGGCTAAATCTGGAGAATATGCAAGATGAGGAAGCAATTCGTATTCATGTAATTGTGCCATTACGACTGCGGACTTGTGCGTCGGTGCGTTGTCCAGGTGGAAGAGAGCTTTTTTCCTCGTTAAATGCGGTCGTTTTTTTACCCTTTTCAAGATAATCGATGTGAATGGCACCGCGCGCATTCCAAAAAACTGTTGCTGTTATCTCATAGGCCGACAAATGCACCTTGGTCTTCTTCGGTTTCGATTCACTAGGAGGAGTCCACTGTCTCGAATGTTGCTATGAATCCATGTTTCGTCCACGGTTACGAAACGGTGCATAAACTGATTGAATATCGCCAAACACTCATTTGAAATTGTCAAGAGATTGCGTTTGTTGTCCATTGTGCGTAAACGCGGTATCCATTTGGCTGATAGTATTTTCATAGTGTGGATTTCCACCACCAGTGCTCCATAGAAATCGCCAGTAGCATTCCGCTCTTCAAACTTTTAACGGTAACACCCGTCTCGCTTTGAATGCTCATCAGTATATCCTCAAGCCCACTTTCGGACGTACTGTAAAATATCGTGATTCGTTCTTAAGCCGTACAACTCGCTTATGGAATGCCCTGCCGATCTCTGAATTTCCTGGTCCTGTAGGGCGTTCCTACGTCACAAGATTTTAGAGTACGTGCGATCACGGGCTTGAGGGTGTACTGATGAGCAGTCATAGGTATAGCGCTGAGCCAAAAATGAGCCTCATCCGAGAAGATGATGTTTTGGCCAAAATCTGAATCACCGGCTTGCCTTGCCCGGCTTCTATTCTTGCGTCAGCCCAAATCCAACAGCAAAATAAGCCGGGTCGGCTCTCTGGCGATGTGTACCTCAGCTGATCGGCGCCGAATCGACATTTCTGGGTCTTCTTCAATACAGGCCGCTACGGCGGCTACGATGCATGATGGAATGGCAAACCTTACTGAGTATTTTGACAACTAGATGGCATTGGTACCTTTGACAGCTGCTGAAACATAACAATTGGAAAAACTATTATTTCTATCTGATCACCCTATATAAGTGAAAATTCTGTAGTACCTAATAATTTTGTCCATGGCTGCAGATCGTTAGAAAAGACCCTCATCAAACAACAAGGCTCCAACTCCAAATCCAATAAGCGCAGAAAGCGTAACAATTTTAAGCAATCCCTTTCATTGAAGCCAAAATCGGAATGTTTCCGAGTTATTTGCATTTCAATATTCAAGAAGAAACATTTGATACATCGAGTATACGAGTAAGTCCAGATTCCACTACTGGGCTGCGATGGGTCCCTAAATTTGCTGCTTGCTCGTGACCTTGTTTTTGTAGCTTTTCTAGGGCTTTTATGGGTTATACTTGTATTATAGCTATAAAACAGACGACCTTGCCGTTGCAAAGATTGTGTTTTGATTTTTGTCTATAAACAACTTATTTTATTCTCGATGTTTGGTGAGATTCGGGACCTCAACCAAGCGAGATCTCCATATACGAGGGTTGTCTGAAAAGTTTCCGGCCGCAACGTAAAGATAGCGGCACTCGTCAATAAAAGCTAGTGAATGCTAGTTGTGCATCCTTTGACAGTTAGTTACCGAAGTTTCAGTCATTTTGGACGCGCAGTTTTTAGTTGACAGTCGTTTGAGTGAGTCGATGTGAGTGTTTTTTTGTGAAAATGGAAAAAATTGAGTATCGAGCTGTTATTAAATTCTTGTTTTTGAAAGCGAATACGCCTACGCAAATCGAAAATGAATTTGACTCTGTGTATGGGGACTCTGCACCATCATTTGCCACAGTGAAATTTTGGGCAGCTGAATTTAAACGTGGGAGATGATGAACGTTCGGGACGTCCAAAAACTGCAACCACTGACGATAACATTGCTAAAGTTCACCAAATGGTGTTAGACGACCGCCGAATTAAAGTGAGAGAGATAGTAGAGGTTATGAAAATGTCTAAAGAACGTGTTTGTTACATATTAAATCAAGACTTAAGCGTGAGAAAGCTGTCCGCGCGTTGGGTGGCGCGTTTGCTTACGTTAGACCAAAAACGTGTTTGAATGTACACTTCCAACGCTCTGTTGGCGCAGTTTAGGCGCAATAAATCCGAGTTTTGGCGCCGATTAATTACTGAATGTAGATGAAACCTGGATACACCATTATACGCCCGAAACAAAAATTCAGTCAAAACAGTGGACTGCAAAGGGCGAGCTGACTCCAAAAAAAGCAAAAACTGTTTTTTCGGCTGGGAAAGTGATGGCGACTGTTTTTTGGGATAGTAAAGGATTATCTTCAAAAAGGAAAAACCATTACAGGAGCATACTACGCATCATTACTTGCCAAGCTGAAGGCAGAAATTGCGGAAAAACGGCCACATTTGCAGAAAAAGAAAATCCTGTTTCACCAAGACAACGCGCCGTCTCACACCTCAGCGGTTGCCATGGCGAAAATCCATGAATTACGGTTTGAACTGCTTGACCATCCGCCTTATTCACGAGATCTAGACCCAAGCGACTTCTTCTTGTTCCCTCATCTAAAAACTACACTCGGAGAACAGAGATTTTCGTCAAATAAGGAGGCAATCATCTTCGTGAACAATTATTTTGCAGGGAAAAACGCCAAGTACTATTTGGACGGGTTAGAGAGATGGGAGCATCACTGGCAGAAGTGTGTAGAGTTACAAGGAGACCATGTAGAAAAATAAAAAAAAAATTGAGAAAAGATGTCTTGTATCTTGCCTCGTAGTGTATTTCTTTGGCGCTCGCCATATCCCTTTTTTGATGTTAAGTTGCAGAAAATGCGTGCACATAACACATTGGCTGAAAAGTTCGCGCCGTTTTATAGTAAAACACAAAATTTTTGCAAAATTCACCTTTATTTATCAATATAGTTGCCTTCGAGGGCGATACACTGATTGAAACGATTTTTCAATCTTTCGATACCAGTTTTGTAGTACTATTTCGGTTTAGCCCCAAAATAGGCCTCTGTTTGGGCGATTCGGTCTTAAATCTCTTTCCGGCGAGCATTCTTTTGAGGTCTGAGAACAGGAAATAGTCATTGGGGGGCAAATCTGGAGAATACGGTGGGTGGGGAAGCAATTCGTAGCCGAATTCTTTCAATTTTGCCATCGTTTTCATCGACTTGTGACACGGTCTTTCTTTCGTCCTTCAAACGCTCCAACAACGCAATGCAATAGTCGCTGTTGATAGTCTGCCCCTTTTGGAGATAGTCGATGAAAATTATTCCATGTGCATCCCAAAATACGGATGCCATAACCTTGTCAGCCGACTGTTGAGTTTTTGGTAGTTTTGGACGAGGCTGACCGCCGACTTGACTCTGGTGTGAAGTGATGGAGTCAAGTTTCATCCATTGTCACATACCGACGCAAAAATTCGGCTTTATTGCGGTTGAACAGCTTTAAACACTCCTCTGAATCATCAACACGTTGTTGTTGTTGGTCGACTGTGAGCAAACGCGGCACTCACTTTGAACACAGCTTTTGCATATCCAAATATTCGTGTATGATATATCCAACACGCTCTTTTGATATTTTCAGAGCCTCAGCTATCTCGATCAACTTCACTTTATGGTCATTCGTAATCATTTTGTGGACTTTTTTGATGTTTTCATCTGAAACAGCCTCTTTTGGACGTCCACTGCGTGCATCATCTTCGATGCTTGTATGACCACTTTAAAATTTTTCAATAAACTTGTAAATGGTTCGTTCGCAAGGTGCAGAGTCCGGGTAACACTTATCAAGCCATTTCTTTGCATCGGCTGCATTTCTTCCCATCAAAAAGCAATGATAAATCAACACACGAACTTGCTTTGAATCCATTTTTTTTCACAATAACAAAAGTTGCTTCACTCACAACGGCATATCTCGCGAACTACTCGTCCGACAGCTGTCAAATTTATACACGTATCTTTGAAGGTTAGTACTAATTGGAAATGGTATGGATTTAATTCAAGTCGTTCCCTCTCTTAGAAACGGCACGGACTTTTCAGCCAATGTGTTAATCCGCAACAAAATTAATCAGTCAGATGTCAGACTCGGTGTCATGTTGGCTCCGATTTCCGACTATGCTACCAAAAACGCCTTTTTCTCCTATTTTTGACGAAGACATTCACATTTTTTACTTCAAGATATCAGATAGAATATAGAAACCAAACCGTGTTTACAGAGTCATGTGGCGCTAGGAGCTCAATCTTAGGTGGATCTACCTCTCTACTAAGAATTTCCTCCAGATGTCCTGACGCTCGTAAGAAATTTTAGAGTCAACTATCTTGATGACTCTTCTGATACAAAAACCGTGTGTATTTTACGTTCTATTCCTCACATATGTGACATTCAATAGTTCCTTTATATTTCTCTCTGTTGTAACAATGAAACTTGGTATTAGAAGCATTCCAAGCTGTCGCCGGTTTTCGAGCCAAGGACTTTCGATTGGACTCACACTAAATAAAAAAGTATAAATGTTGAACGTGTACGGTTTTTCCTGACAAGCTATACTCACTTAATTACAATAATAATAATAAATTAAAAATAAATTAAAAACTGACTCATCGTTGTCCATAAATCGTTGACGCTCCTACAAAAGTGCAAACTTGCTCCGTAATTCAATTAAAACCTCAACCTGCCTTCCTATCTCACGTTCGAAAAAAAAAAAAAATTGATATTGAATATTCGTATCTGTCTAATCGTTACCCCTCGGCTCCCTGATTTATAACCAAATCAAGTTTTATTTTGCGGTTTTGTTATTCGATTCTGCCTTCAGCTATGTGCCCCTTCCTGATTCAGCACTCTAAATGTGCTCTTGTCTATTGTTAGATTTGGTTTAGAAAGAGAGATTCGATTACAAACCCAATGAACAGCTTAACTGGCAACACCTTTGCGGTATTATACAATAAAAACAAAAACAAAAGTCTAACAAATATGTACTCGTACAATATATCTTATCCGCGTTAAGTGTATCTAAAATAGTAAAGCTGGTGATAAGATATCGCTGCATACCAGTTAAGACGATTTGTTATGGCGCTACCTGACATTGCTTTGTGAATAGATCTTAAGATAGTTTCGCATCGATTTTGGATTCCTAGAAACTTGGTAGAACCTTCTTTTGCTATTTAGGACAATGCCTTTGTTTCACTCACGTACGAGTAAGGACAACGTGACAATTAAGCAACGCCAGACCTTTGTAGCTTGTACTGAGGTTGTCAATACTCGTAAATCAATTGAAAATGACAGTCGCTGCTGATAATTCGCCCTCAATAAACACCACCAGCTCCGATGGCTTTTTATTAAAAGGATGACGAAGCTTCCACTTTGTGGCAGCCACTGCATGTCAATTAAGCGCCGTGGTAAAACGTTCATATGCGCTCAACCCCGCTTTGGTCAAGCTGATACAACGCGGTGATACACGCGCTATCTTTAATGGTGCTTTGTCCAAATTTTGACATTCGCTTTTATTATTTACAGGGCAAATACGGCGAAACTTATTGCTTTTGTTGCCTTTGTGTGCGGTGATTTTAATTTTACTTATTTCTTTATCGTTATTTTCATGCGCACAGAGATTATAACAGTTTTTTCGTTTTTTTTTTTGGTTTGTTAAATATTTCGAATGAGTCAGTTTAAACTTTTTAGAGTGCTAATACAGACTTTGCAGACTGGTATTGGGAGAAAGCAGGATGTTAAAAATTTCCATCAAGTTATTGATTTATTTAATTTGGTTATGGTAAGCCAGAGCAGTACGTATAATAGGATTATCTAACATTTTCAAAACAGGAAATGAACCTTTCATGCCATATTCCATTCTTGAAACTCCCTTTCTTCTTGTTTGTATGTGAAGAGGATAAAAATTCACAAAAATTTACTGCTAAAGAAGCCATGCATGTTCGGATCATTCCTATTTACTAACTGTTGATGCTGTTAATGATTATCACGATGACACTGCCTGTCTCAGATAATTTCCTGATTAACTTCGATTTTTTTCAATTCGCCGAATACTACGCCAAAGGCTTGGGTTCGATTCCCAAGTTATGCACCGAAAAACAGAAAAAAAATTAGTTTTTGAGTTCACCACTCTTTCAGCAGGCAATTGCAAACCTAGCAAAGTGAAAATTTCTGCAGATGAAAAAATCTCACGTTCTCTCAACGTGTAGGAGCCGGTCATCGTCATTCATACCGTCATCATTGGTCCTGCTCTGGTGAATGACTCTAGCTTCAACTTTTTAAAATGCTATAATTTTTTTATTTTTTGATAAATTTTATTGTGCCAAAGCAAAAAATGTTGGAAAATACTTCAATTTTCAAACTGTATCACTAGTTTTCAATATGTCCACCTTTGGTGCGAATAATGGCCTTGAGACGGCCGAAGAAAGCATCGCACCGTGCACGCAAGTGACTCTGCGGTATTTTGGCCCATTCCCGGCGAAGTGCTTGTTCGAAGTAGTCCAGGTGGTCCAAACTTTGGTATTTTTTAGTGCCAACCTTCGCCTTCAAGATACCCATGACAGAGAAATCCAAAGGATTTGCATCCGGAGAATTTGTAATCCATTGTGTCGAAGAAATGAAGTGTGGAACATTGTTTTTTAACCAATCTTGGTTGACGCGCGCTTTGTGAGACGGTGCCGAGTCTTGTTTGAATGTCCATGGTCTCCGACCGAAATGATTGTTTGCCCAAGGCTTCAATACTGCCTGTAAGACAGTTTCACGGTATACGATCGCATTAATTTTGACGCCATGGTCCAAAAATACGAGCGGAAAGCGACCATCGGCGGTTATGGCGGCCCAACCCATCACCATCGGTGCTGCCTGCTTTCTGGTGGCCGTCCGAAGATGTAAATTTTCGAAGGACCTCTCTGGCAAGCAAACTCGGTCATTTTGTTTGTTGACATATTGCTCGATAACAAATGACGACTCATCGGAAAAAACCAAATTTGGCAACTCACCACTTTCGTGCAAGCGTAACAACTCCTTCGCTCTTTTGACTCTTACTTTTTTCTGTTGCGGTATAAGATCGTGTGCTTTTTGGAACTTCAATGGCTTGAGCCCAAGCTCATTTTTCAGTATGTGTTGCATCCGTTGAGCTCACGAGACATTTTTCTTCCACTTCGACGCGGATTACGCTCAATTCGAGCCTTCAGCTGATGTTGATGTTTTTTTATGACCATCTCCATGGCGTTTTGCAACGCTGCCAGTATCACGGTAACGAGTTATGGTTCGAGACACAAATGATTTATTCACGTTGAGGTGCTGGAGGGCTGTAACGATAGCTACTTGTGGTTTTCCAGCCAAATATAAAGCAATCACACTATCACGTTTGAATCCCATCGCGGATAAAAATTTTTTTAACATAACTGAGACGCAAGTCGTTTAAAAGGCTTGTAAATAATATTGGGTCTACAAGTAAGTTTAAAACGTTTGTCAGAGATGGCGCCACCAGTGGATCCCGGGCAGAAATGTCAGACCCCATGTGTTTTATTTGTAGGTTTTGTATCTGTCAACAACTTTGCAGCGTTATATTTGAGCAGTTCTATCGGTGTCGTACATTTTATCGAGCAAAATCATGGCAACTTTCCAGCCAAATAAACGTCATTTGCGGGAAGCGCTGCTTTTATTATTTAATATGAAGAAAAGTGCGGCTGAGGCCTATCGTTTGGTTTCGGAAACTTATGGGGCTTAATGTATTGCTGAATCGACGTGCCGCGAGTGGTTCAAACGGTTCAAAAGTGGTGATTTTGGAGTTGAAGGTAAAGATCGCCCCGGAAAGCTGAGAAGTTTTGAAGACCAGGAATTGGACGCTTTACTGGATGAGGATCCGTGTCAGATTCAAGAAGAACTTGCTGCATCATTGGGCGTCAGGCAACAAGCCGTTTCCCTGCGCCTAAAAGCACTGGGATTCATTCAAAAGGTTGGAAACTGGGTGCCGTACGAATTGAAGCCAAGAGACGTCGAACGGCGATTTTGCATGTCCGATATGTTACTGCAGCGGTATAAAAATAAATCATTTTTGCATCGTATTGTCACTGGTGATGAGAAATGGATTTATTATGATAATCCTAAACGCAGAAAATCGTATACAAAGCCCGGCGAGCCCGCCCAATCGACGCCGAAACAAAATATTCACGTGAATAAGGTCATGCTCTGCATATGGTGGGATCAAAAGGGTGTCGTATACTACGAACTGCTTCCGAGTGGTGAAACCATCAAAGGACCATTATATCGAACCCAACTAATTCGTTTGAAGCGGGCATTAAAAGAAAAACGGCCAGAATATGAGACCAGGCATGAGTCCGTCATTTTTCATCACGACAACGCTCGGGCACATGTTGCGGTTTCGGTGAAAAACTATTTGGGAAGTAGTGGATGGGAAATTCTGCCTCACCCGCCTTACAGTCCAGACTTGGCACCATCTGACTACCACTTGTTTCGTTCGATGCAGAACGCTCTTAGGGGAATACGCTTCAGCTCAGTAGAGGAAATCAAAAATTGGCTGGATACGTTCTTGAGCTCGAAAGACGAGAAATTTTTTTGGTCCGGAATTCATAAATTGCCAGTAAGATGGGGGAAAGTTGTAGCTTCCGATGGACGATACTTTGAATAAAGCATTGTAACTATGTTTTCATAATAAAACTTCAAATTTTGGAAAAAAACGCTGGAAACTTACTTGTAGACCCAATAAAATTATCTGTCATGTGTCAAAATTTGAGTTCACTGCCATGAACGGCTTGGAAATTATAGCAGTCTGAAGTTGGTTGTAGTTCGAGTCATTCAGGGTGTATAATAACAAAAAGAACAACACATTGAATGGAGAGACTAGGTCTTGATCTACCCTGGAGTGTGGTGTCATCAATTTTTTTTCTCTGATCTCAGATAGTCCTTTTATTTAAGTTTCTCAGTCTTGCGTAGATGAGTGGCAGAGACATCGGGACGGTTTCGTTTACGAATAGTCTGTCGGCAATTGGAAAGTCATGCTATCTGCAACTATTCTCATATGAAACCCAACTGTCGATGCAGACCCTAACCGAGGATCCAGGCAGTCCTCCATCAACGCCACAACCGAGATCGGTTTTGGAGCTGTCCGTAAAGACATGACCATATTCCTTTCCTGACTCAGATTCTGGACAGAGGGAAAGCCGATTTCGTATTTTCGCGGCAACAGGAGTTCTCATGTCATTGCATCAGACGGCATGACCAATGGATATAACAAAATTGAAATATGTTAACAGCCCATGATAGAGCAACTCCCACTTTGGGATTGACTGGCAAAACTTGTTCATCCAGACAATCGAGGTGTACGATATGATTGGATCTCGAAGACAAGCTCCTTGTCTTGCCGAAAAGTTTTTTAAACTTGCTTGGAAGCCACCAGCGTCTTGGAGCATTTCGGGGTTACATATTTAGTCCAAAGGAATTTGTTACCCATACACTGGTCTTGATTAGAAAAATGGATGGTCAAGCCTTTAAACACTAGATGGGTTGGACCAGCCAGATTCCTTGTTCTCGTAAAGAGAAAAATCTCAGTTTTGAGAATATTGACTGGATTTTAATTTTGGTGGGGGCGAAGGTCCCCATTTATTCGGCTTAACTTGAAATTAAACTTAAACTTAAAACTAAGGTTGGTTGGAGTGGTGAAGGAGAACGGATTTGAGGCAGGGAGTGGTTCGGTGGAAGTCAAAGGTTTGAATTGGTTTTACATAGCATACGGGAGATTGGTTCGTTCGCGCCATAGGAGGTGTGGTGGGTTGGTAGATAGAAGTGAAGAGGGGTACGCAGATTTCGAGGGTTAGTGTTGAAGAAAATAGATTTATGAAGGGATGCGCATTCAGCGCGACCTAACAGGAGTCGATGAATGAAGAGAAAGTCGGTTGCATCTCTGCGTTCCTCAAGGGTGTTTAAGTTGATAAGTTTGAGACGGTTTTGTTACGGGGGGAAGGGGGGAAATAAAAAGAATCTTTCCAGGGCATATGGATGCTTTCGATTCTCGAAATATGAACACGATGATATGGGGATCACACTTGACTGGCGTACACTAGGAGGGGGCGAACAAAGGCAATATAGAGGGACATGGTCACGTATGGGTTGGTGACTTCTTTCGTTTATCGTTTTACAAAACCTAGTGCGAAGTTGGCTTTAAGGATTATCCCATCCATATGTAAATGGAAGTTGAGCTCCCTATCACACAAAATGCCGAGGCCGCGAAGAGATTGAAGATAGGCTGGTGCTGCCTATGTGAAAAGGTGATGGATTGGCATTTGAATATATTAAGTTCCAAACAATTTTTGAGGCACCAGATCGAAAAACTATCAAGGTCTTGTTGAAGGAGGAAGGAGTCATGGGGTGAGGAAATGATTTTGAAAAATTTGGTGTCGTCGTCATAAAGGGAGACAGACGAGTGTTTGATGATCTTGCCGAGATCATTTATGCTTCATATAAAAAAAGGAGACCGAGATGGCTGCCTTGCGGAACTCCAGAGGTGACCAAAAATGGAACCGAGTGGGCTGACCTAAAACGAACACGGTAAAAACGGTTTTCGAGGTAAGAAGATATCCATTTTACCAGTATGGGTTCAAAGCCGTGAGCAGATAATTTGAAGAGTATTAATCGGTTGCAACTACATCGACTTTGTTGCCAGTTTCTAGGGCAGAGAGGGCAAAGGATACGAATTCAGCGAGATTTGTGGTAGTTGACCTACCCTTCAGGAAGCCATGTTGTCTAGGGGAAATAAGTGATTTGCATTGGAAGCTTAGAGCTTCATACAAAATACTTTCGAAGAGTTTGGGTATATGGGAAAGTTTGGCGATTGGGCAAAGGTTTGTTATTTCGTTCTTCGATGATTTTTGTGGCTCGACAGTCGACCCTCGCGCATCATAGCAGTGGAGAAAAGACGCCGCTTTATGGGCAACCCCTGTTTACTTATCTATCATATACTGGCCGCAATGTGCATCCGCAACCATGGTCCTATTCACTAGCATTACCCTTATTCACAAAGCTAGAGATTCGCCTATGCCGTCAATAGTTACTTTCTCATTGCATTGTCAATGCCGATGAAAATGCTCAACGCTTATTCCATCTTGTTGAGTGTGCCCTTAATCTCACCCTCAGCCTCGGAGGATCTTCCGCGTTAATAGGTACGTTGCATCTTGAACAAGATGCATCAAGTTCGACAATTCTATCCATGCTCTTCAACATCAAAGGTCTGAAGCTCTTAGCGATCGTGTACCCAGATGTTCCGATTTTTGATATACGAGGGCGGGTCAATAAGTCCGTGACTTTTTGAATTTCTGACCTCTTTACTGAAACAGCAACACTGCTCCTGTCAACAGGCACCTGTCAGTTGACTCCTGTCAAAATTTAAACTTGCTGCGTCAGTTAGTTTGTGTTTGACAGCTATTTTTATCAGACTACTCACTAATTTGAGGAGAAAATGGAAAAAAGTGAATTTCGTGTGCTTATTAAGCATTTCGCATTTCTTGCGAAAAAAAAACCATTACCGAGACCAAGGCTAAGCTTGATAAATACTATGGGGACTCTGCACCATCGATTTCAATGGTAAAAAAGTGGTTTACTGAATTTCGTTGTGGCCGTACAAGCACTGAAGATGCCGAACCTCCTGGACGCCCAGTTGAGGTCTCTACACTCGAAACAATCGAAAAAATTCACGATATGGTGTTGGCCGACCGAAGATTGAAAGTGCGAGAGATTGTGGAAGCCGTAGGGATCTCGCATGGCTCAGTGGTTTCAATTTTGAATGATCACTTGGGCATGAGAAAGCTTTCCGCAAGATGGGTGCCGCGTTTGCTCACAGTCGACCACAAACGCAATCGTGTAACAACTTCACAGGAAGGTTTGGCGTTGTTTAATCGCAATATGGAGGAGTTTTTGCGCCGTTTTGTAACCGTGGACGAAACATGGATCCATCACAACACACCAGAGAACAAACAACAGTCAAAACAGTGGGTTTCTAAGGGTGAATCGGCGCCAAAGAAGGCCAAGGTGGGTTTGTCAGCCAATAAAGTTATGGCGACTGTTTTTTGGGATGCACGCGGGATAATCCACATTGACTACCTTCAAAAGGGAAGAACAATCAATGGGGAATATTATGCCAACTTATTGGACCGATTCAATGACGATTTGAAAAAAAAACGACCTCATTTGGCCAAGAAAAAAGTTCTTTTCCACCAAGACAATGCAAGGGTGCACACATGTGCAGTTGCCATGGCAAAAATCCATGAATTGGGCTATGAATTGCTCCCTCATCCACCCTATTCTCCAGATTTGGCTCCGAGCGACTACTTCTTGTTCCCAAACCTGAAGAAATGGCTTGGTGGAAAAAGATTTGACTCCAATGATGAAGTCATCTCGCAAACAAAGGCCTATTTTGAGGACCTCGACAAATCATTTTTTTTGGAAGGGATAAAAAAATTGGAGAAGCGTTGGACAAAGTGTATAGAACTCAAGGGAGACTACGTTGAAAAATAAAATTATTTTTTTATCAAAAAATCTGTTTTAATCCAAAAGTCACGGACTTATTGACCCGCCCTCGTAAAGCCTAGTGTTCGTCAGGGATCCGGTTTATATGCCAGCGGGAGGCTATCAATGAAGATTCCCTTCATTGTTCTGTTTTCTTTAACTCCTTTCAACTCATCTCCAAAGAACAAAATCCTTCTTTCACTGCCATATGCATTTAAGCCGATTCGTTCTGTCAACTGTGCCTTCGCATCGTTTAGTGCTTTTTCGTTTTTCATATGTCAGCGTAGTCCTGGTATTAAAGGTTGTCACATGAACACCTCGGCTTTCCTCTGTTAATCCAGCATTGAGCACATTACTAATGGCACCTAGTACCAGCAAATGTTTTGTTACACGAAATGAACACAGTAATTCTTAAGAATCAATGACCACATCCACTCCAACTTGACGGCTATTTCACAAGTGACAGTTATGCAAAGTTCCCGCGTAAAAAGCTTTTGACATCAGTTGCTTGCAATCATGGAATGGGACTCGCTCGAAAATGGTATTGTCGTACGAAAAAAGCGTAGTCTTTCGGATGTCGCGGCCATTGATCTTAAAATGTGGTTTGGGACTTAGTGCATACAAGAGATACACCGGTCACTTACTCACAGAATCATTGAAACAGAAATGTAAGTCACAATCAAAAGCCTTGATTCGCGAAGAACGGTCACAGACGAATTCTTTTTACTGACGAGAAAATTTCCACCGTTCAACAAACAGAACGATAGAGTGTACACTCTGTCATCACGACATAAATCTGATACTCGTTCAACGTGGTCACCACTCAGCTTTTGTGATGGTTGGGTGGGGAGTTGCCTACGATGGGGTTACCGAGCTCCATTTCTGCAAGAAAGGTGTCAAAACCTCGGCGAAAGTGTTTCAAACGAACGTTTTAGAGAACGTTGTTGAACCACTCAACAAAACACTATTCGCAAATAAATCGTGGACCTTTCAACAAGACTCCGCTCCAGCTCATAAGGCAAAAACAACTCAAACACGGCTCAAAAACCACATTCCGAACTTCATTTCCACGGATGATTGGCCTTCTGGAACTCAGACCTCAATCCATTATACTAGTCCGTTCTGGAGACTATGGCTTGTCCTACCCGACATCCAAGTATTGAGTCATTGAAGTGCGCCCTTCTCCGAGCGGTGAGCAATTTTCGAATGCATGAGGTGCGTACTGCAATCGGTGAGTGCCCAGACCGACTTCACCGTTGCTGAAAAGTAAACGGGAGCCATTTCGAGAAAGCTGTTGTAGTCATTGATGGCCCAATAAATAGAAAAAAAAAAGTTATATTCGTTTGAATTTTACTAGCCAAAAACCGTCAACCAAAACATTGGCTAGTGCTAGGTACGAAAAACTATTGAATCTATACACCCCTGACGTTGTCCAATTTGGACATAGAATTTCATTTGTTTCCGTCTCCTGAGCAAGGTTATTGAAAAGAGCTCCCGATTCATACAATAGGAGACTTTTTCAAGGTTGAGGAAGAGCACCTGAGGTCATGACTTGACGTATGATGTTACTGTTGGTGGTAAAACAAAAATACCTTTACACGTGCCCTTTTCCAGAAGCTTTTAGTCACTGCTTTCATCTTTTAGAAAGCGTTCGGCGTCGTAAGCCTTAATTATAATCGGGCAAACATCAGCAATACTTAGAGCGGCTTTTAGCTAGTAATTCTACAGGGATGCCGTCCTTAAGCAGCCGCTTGATTTTTCTGAAGTGCTCTTAGCACGCTTTGAAGGTCCGGTACGTGTTTGCTGCCGGCCGGTCGAGGTTGCATCACGACTGACTAAGTGGTTGGTTCAGCAAGGGACAAATTATCTCCTAACCTTATGGGTTGAACCATGTCATCTGGAGTCTGGTGTTCGGCTAGTTAAAAGCTCTGTTGAAATATTGTAAACTGTTTCTGCTTTTTGGGTTAGTGGTCCAAGGCTTTTATCGTGCTTCGTTTTATTGGGCGCTTACACAATCGCATGACTCAGTGACATTCCGTATGCAATCTAATAGCCTTTCAACTTGCGGGGTATATCTGCAAAGCCCTGAGATACGAGTATATTGGTTCGGTTTTTACCCACTTGGACTTTTCGGCATCTTTTGCAAAGGAAAGACGTCTCACTGCTATAGGTTTGTTCACATTGTTGCGGGTAGAAATACTCGGTCCTTCCCATCTTGAATCGTGTCATGCCAGTGAGATAAAAATAATTTTCCTCGTATTTTCGAAGAGCCAAAACGCTTATTCTAAATTCCAAGAACTGAATCCAATCGAACACCTAATCACACATTAAAACTGCCCTAACAATTATACTTATACACCAGCTTGACTTTCCTTGGAACTCTGTCTAACTGTGCCTTGATTATTCAATAAGAAATCGTTTATTCAGAAAAGACTCTTGACTTTCCGACAATATTGCTCGCATGACTCACTGACGCACAAAACCTTTTTGCATAAATTGAATCGCCACATCTTCTGAGGTGATTCAGTGAAACCTGATTGTGTCGCAACAAGAACACCAAGAACCGCACACAAGAAAAACATCATAAAATGCGAGTGTAGACTTAATTCAATTTGCAAAGCAGAGAATCACTTCGATAATAACCTGGCGGTGATTCACCCTGTCCCAGATAAGATAAGATTCCGAGTCGAGTGTTAAGCCCAAGCATTTCTCTTCCCTCTATCACCAATTAAATAAGCAACTTTATCATTTTCACTTTTTTTTTTTTTTTAATTTTACTGCAGATACTATAATTAGCAGAACTTGTGTCAATGTGATCTCGACACAAAATGAGGTGTGCGACATTGTTACACCC
The DNA here is from genome assembly GCA_963966105.1 of Volucella zonaria. Lineage (NCBI taxonomy): Eukaryota > Metazoa > Arthropoda > Insecta > Diptera > Syrphidae > Volucella > Volucella zonaria. The sequence goes on from OZ014533.1 coordinate 14,856,367, forward strand.
TGTTTTTGGACCGTTGTCGCTTTGTTTATTCATTGACCAAGTGAACTAAATTTCCGCCGCATTAGAATAGAAAGGAAAATTGGGCAAGAGGTCAAACAGAAAACGAGTCGCAAGCCAAGTCAAACAACTGCAAATACCGTTGTATTCGATTACGACATTTCTCTTATCGATTGAAAAGTTTGAGTTAAAATTTGTGTAGACTACGAATGGGATTGCTGTCGTGTAGGACGAGAGACAGAAATGAAAGGAAATTTGCATTTTGTTCTTGAATTTCTCAAAAAACTCGAAAAACCAAACTCGAAGAACTCCCGTACAACAAAATTCTCATGCTAATTTAGTCGAAGGAAAGTGGTTTTGATCGTTTTCGATTCAAGTGATAACCAGTTTTTTTTTTTTTGTTTTTGCTGTTCGTTTTGTGTCAGTTATTTGTTGGTTATTTTTTGTCTGGTTGTTTGTTCTGAAGGTAGATCTATGACGTTGATTATGAACTTATTGACCAAAATAGTACAAGAAAAAAGAAAAAAACCCAAAAGCCCTGATATTTGTTGCTGGGTTAAGCGGTTGCTATGCTTTGTTTGTTTGTTATTGTTTTGGTTAACAAAAAAAAAATAAATTACAAAAAATATTGTGTTAATTATTTTGTCGTCCATTAAGATTAATAGAACAATGGGAACGTGAAGGTTAGGGAAGATTTCTGTTATTTTCTTTGAAATACTTTCGTTTGTTTTTTTGTTTCCTATTGAATCGAACATTTTTTCTTAACTCATTTAAATACCATATACCCGAATGAAGGAAGATTGGGCAGCAGTCTTACTTAATTGGATGGGATGGTATAATTGTCACTTTCGAATTTCAAAGTTCGGTGCCACGTGCTATTTAAACGCACTTGCCATCCGGTCACATATGTACAACCTTGAAACGAGATAATTTTATGATAATCACGTCGTCTGTTCCGCTTAACCGGAATGAAATAGATAAATCATGAATGTGTAAGATATGGAGATTATTATTAACATTAAGATCGAGCCTGTGATTAAGTTGGAACGGCATTTGCTCATACCATATATTGGTAATTCCACTGGTCTATATGTATTTAACAATTGATGAAGCACGCTCACGATAAAACAAAAGCTTCAGAAAAGACATTGCTACAAACCCCTAAAGTCGGTGCTTATCTTAAAGTGTTTTACGCTAACAGTGATCAAGACTGAAAGCAACAAAGTTTCACAGTCTACTCGTATTTAGAATTGCGATTGCCATCTACTGAGCCTAAGGAGCTAGTGTTTACTTCCCAATATTTGGTCCCGGTGAGTATCTTATCTTGGTTGCGGACAAAGTTTATGCCGATATTAACAATTTCCAATAATGTTTCTCTCGATTTGCATGAACCAGAGAAGAATTGATTCTATGCCTGGAAATAGAAAAAGAGCAGTCAGGTTGGAAACTCACACAATACTGGGCACTAGTAGGGCCTAGGGCAATTGAAATAGAACCAATTGAAACCAAAAACGGCACCTACAGCCCATAAAATTCTTATAGTCTTTGTTTTAAATATTGAGAGAAATATTTTCCTAGTAATTTACTTCGAGTTCAATCCTTCTATAGTATGCCTAGCTGTTTGAAAAAAAAAACGATGGCTCTTGAAAGACATCAAATGCGAAATGTCTAGATTTCCTCAATACTTCACCCCCTCTGATGTGGTATCAATATATAAGGCATTCATCAGCCCAAAATTGGAATACAATGCCCACATCTGGTCGGGTGCGCCAAAAACCTGCTAGATAGGATTCAAAACCATGCGATAAAACTCATAGGTGATACTAATATCACTCAAACAATGGACACCCTCAAACACTCGTGTCTCACTCTGTTTTATCGCTATTTCCACCACCAGTGCTCCATAGAAACAGCCAGTAGCAGTCCGCCCCTTCAAACTTTTAACCGTAACAGCCGTCTCGCTATGAATGCTCATCAATATACCCTCAAGCCCACTTTCGGACGTACTCTAAAATATCGAAGTTCGTTCCTAAGCCGTACAACTCGCTTATGAAATGCCCTGCCTAGCTCTTTATTTCCTAGTCATTATAACCTTCAAACATTTAAAACCAACGTTCACCGGTACCTCTTTCTATCCTCCCTGATTTTCCTTCGCTCGCACTATGTGCTTAAATCCCTTGAGCGAGCGCAAATTATAAAACAAAAAAAAAGTGCTGAATCACTCAACCTTCTATTAGGCACCCACTACACAGATAGCTCCCATATTTACGACCAGTAACAACTGCTCCTCCGCGACTAAAATTCTCATTCTGATTACAAGAGAAAAGCTGCTCTGGGCGCTGTATAGTTTCAAACCATACAAGTCTGTTCGGCCAGACGGTATACGAGTAATACCTGCCGAACTACGAAATCATCCTGCCAACGCTAGTGAGTCCCATGAGGAGTTGGTCCACATTCCCTTGTCATTGAAATGAGCTAATGTAGCTGGAAAATATTCTCATGTTGTCGCAAAGGACCTTAGATCTCGATCATCTTTCCTTCTGAAAACTCTGTAACGACTGATTGATATACATATATGATCTAAAGTTGATCCACGGCTTCTGTCGACGGCTCAACATGTTTACTGTAAAGGAAAGTTAATGGAAACATTCACTGGCTAGCCATATCGAAGAATCCCTACATTATAGAGAGTATACAATCGTTGCGTTCCTGGACATAGAAGGTGCCTTCAACAGCACTGCCATCTCTAAAGTAGATGACTCACTTGGGAAGTTGATCAACTCCAAACTGGGTGGGACTTCTGCTAAAAGAATTGTTGGGAAAGGTGCGCCGCAAGGCGGTGTCCTTTCACCCCTTTTATGGAACTTAGTGCTCAACGAACTGCTAATATACCTGTAAGAGGGTGGTAGAAAGATAGTTGCCTATGCGGATGACATTGTTATAGCCGTCTCAGGAAAGCATCTTAAAACTATTAAAGAAGTCTTACAGTAAAATCTTAACAGACCCGCTTTGCCGTATCACTGTGGATTGGGAGTAAACCCCCATAAAACTGATCTTGTCCACTTTTTCAAGAAATAAAAAATTCCAATCACGAACTCTCGCTCAATCAACGGTACCAGCTTAATATTTTCCGATAAAGGATACTAAACTGGAAACGTAATATTCAAGAAAGAGTAAGGAAACCTACAGTAGCTCTATTCTCCTGCATAAATGCCATTAGAAACAAATGGGACTCTAATCCTCATTACCCACTGGCTATACGTCTCGGTTGGAAGACCGATACTCACCTACGGCAATCAACTGCAGCAAACTAAGTAAAGTCCAAAGGACAGCATGTCTGTGCATAAGTGGAGCCTTACGTACTACTTGCTTCGCGACACTGGATATTCTTTTTCAGCAGGCAAGTGGCTGCTAACGCAGCTACGCCTTAAAGCGACTACACAGTGGATAAATAAACTATATGGCCACGCTAGGAATACGTCCAGTCTTAACACACTAGGAATACTTCCAGAGAACATCGACTACATTCTACCCTAACATTCTTTTGACAAGAACTTTCATGTAAGCATCCCGCCTAGATCTTTCTAGGAGGAAGATGCTTTCATGGACGAAAAGTTAATCCACTTCTATACGGTTGGATCCAAGACTGATAGCGAGGTTAGACGCGGTGTTTTTTCAGAGCAGCCTCTCATTCCGCCTTACAAATCTCTGTACCTGAGTCCTGTCTTGGCTGAAAAAAAAAGTGATATCTGCAAAGGGTATCAGGCCGCTTTTATATCCCTGGGATCAGCGTCACAAAATTCTAAAGCCGCCCTTGATTGCTGATCATATCTCAGGGAGATGGCAGAGCAGTTCAACATTCAACAGAAATATTCCAGGAAATTGTAGAGCAGACGAGCTTTCCAAAATTGGAGCAACTCTACCTATCCTATTTGAAAAATGTATCATTAGTATACCGGATGCTAGATGCTAATACATTAGAAGAACAAACCTTAGGCGGACTGTTGGGTCAAAATGTCTAGCGACCAAACAAATCTGCCCTAAGCTGAATCTGAATCGCTCTAAGGGTTTGATCTTTCAAAATAGGAAACATCTAAGCGCTATCATTGGAGTCATAACTGGATACCGTCTTATAGGCAAGCATGCAAGAAGACTAGGCGTTTATACAAACAGCTTCTGCAGAATCTGCATGGGCGAGAAACAGGACGAAATCATCCTCCGCCTTCCCTGTACATGTTCAGCTCTCTCCCAAAGCAGAAAACTCCACTTAGGAGCTTTCTTCTACAATGACTTAAGTCCTTTAAACAATATAGACGTAAACAGTCTCCTACGTTTCGTCAGAAGCTCAAATTGATTCCAAGAGCAGAAGGATCATAGATCCACGTGACATCACAATAGGCCTAAGTGGGTTGGTTTTTCCAATAGCCACTCTAACCTAAGCTAACCTACTTTGAGTTCGTGCTAAACTTTCACATTCGCACTGTAAATGCGCTACGTCCTCCTTGCCTTGCAGGTCACCTAATGCCTTACCTAGGCCAGAATGATGAATCTATACCACTCTTTTAATCATGATAACCTTTCTGAACGATATTTTAAAGATCTAAAGGCCAAAGATCAAAGGCCTTAACTATTCGATTAATTACGATCAGTCGTGATCTTGTCTAATAGACTCCCGTGGTAAGGAGATCTTGTGTTCCATAAATAATCCGGACGTTTCTACTTTGTTCGTTTTATTCAAAAAATAAATTCTACACCTCTTCTTGAAACACGCTTCACGTGTTTCAAAACTATTGCGCAATTTACAGAGATCTAACTTAATTTGCCCTACTATTGAAAGTTAATGAGGATGATACCTATGGGGTCTTCTTTGCCTTCTTCGGAGCCATCCTTGGTCTTTGGCGTTGATGAAGGTGACCACTCGTAACAACTACTGCGGATTTTCCTTAAAGAGCTCGGAACACTACTTCGAAGGTGATAGCCGTATCCGTTTGTTGTCCACTGTGAAGAATCGCGCATCCATCGTGCCGACTGCTCTCTCATGCTGAATTTATCATGTAATATGTTATTGGGTCTACAAGTAAGTTTCCAGCGTTTGTCAGAGATGGCGCCACCAGTGGATCCCGGGCAGAAATGTGTTTTATTTGTAGGTTTTGTATCTGTCAACAACTTTGCAGCGTTATATTTGAGCAGTTCTATCGGTGTCGTACCTTTTATCGAGCAAAATCATGTCAAGTTTCCAGCCAAATAAACGTCATATGCGGGAAGCGCTGCTTTTATTATTTAATATGAAGAAAAGTGCGGCTGAGGCCTATCGTTTGCTTTCGGAGACTTATGGGGCGGAATGTATTGGTGAATCGACGTGCCGCGAGTGGTTCAAACGGTTCAAAAGTGGTGATTTTGGAGTTGAAGATAAAAATCGCCCCGGAAAGCTGAAAAGTTTTGAAGACGAGGAATTGGACGCTTTACTAGATGAGGATCCATGTCAGATTCAAGAAGAACTTGCTGCATCATTGGGCGTCACGCAACAAGAAGTTTCCCTGCGCCTAAAAGCACTGGGATTCATTCAAAAGGTTGGAAACTGGGTGCCGTACGAATTGAAGCCAAGAGACGTCGAACGGCGATTTTGCATGTCCGAAATGTTACTGCAGCGGTATAAAAATAAATCATTTTTGCATTGTATTGTCACTGGTGATGAGAAATGGATTTATTATGATAATCCTAAACGCAGAAAATCGTATACAAAGCCCGGCGAGCCCGCCCAATCGACGCCGAAACGAAATATTCACGTGAATAAGATCATGCTCTGCATATGGTGGGATCAAAAGGGTGTCGTATACTACGAACTGCTTCCGAGTGGTGAAACCATGAAAGAACCATTATATCGAACCCAACTAATTCGTTTGAAGCGGGCATTAAAAGAAAAACGGCCAGAATATGAGACCAGGCATGAGTCCGTCATTTTTCATCACGACAACGCTCGGCCACATATTGCGGTTTCGGTGAAAAACTATTTGAAAAATAGTGGATGGGAAATTCTGCCTCACCCGCCTTACAGTCCAGACTTGGCACCATCTGACTACCACTTGTTTCGTTCGATGCAGAACGCTCTTACGGGAATACGCTTCAGCTCAGTAGAGGAAATCAAAAATTGGCTCGATACGTTCTTGGGCTCGAAAGACGAGAAATTTTTTTTGGTTCGGAATTCATAAATTGCCAGTAAGATGGGGGAAAGTTGTAGCTTCCGATGGACGATACTTTGAATAAAGCATTGTAACTATGTTTTTATAATAAAACTTCAAATTTTGGAAAAAAACGCTGGAAACTTACTTGTAGACCTAATATTTTCAAACAATCAGTAGACTTTCCTGCAAGAACAGATACAAAAGTAAAAGGTTTTGCTAAAGTCTGCCGAATCTCTGTATGGACCAAACAATTACGACTGGAGTATTCAAGAGGATAACGATCCAAAATTTGGGAGCCGTCTTTGCACACATTAGATTGGCCGGCCCAAAGTCTAGATGCGAATCCGATAAAACAACTTGCGCAGGTCTTGAAGTAAATTTTGAGGGGCCTAAGTTTAGAATATGTGCAAAAATTAAGTGAAAGTTGCACTAGACGATGCCAAGCAATTATAAATAATATTGGTGGCGGAGCTCCCTACTAATATAATTGCGCAATTCGTTTCGATATATACTTTTATAAAAAATATGATTTTTTATTGATTTTTTAAATACACGTTTTTGTTGAACACACTGTAGTCCCCCGCCATCAATCCTTTGGATTATAAGCTGCGGTCTTTTAAAGAGGCGAGGGCATGCAGATGGTTGTTTTACCCAACACCCAAGTATTGAGCCCTAGAATGGGACACTTATCTGTACAGTGGTCAATATTCTAATGGACGATCTGGGTACTAGATATGATCGATCGGATACTAAGCCCGACTGACTTAAGATGTGTATAAATGCAAAAAGCGGGAGTCTTAAATAAATTGTTTAAATATTGTTTCTTTAATAATCAATTAAAGCCTATAGAAAAATATTTATTCGTTCGATGGCTCCTGATTCACTTGAACGTGTAAACTGAAAGACTATTGGACGAAAGCACTAGTCTACCTCATTGTTTTGAATCACCAGAGCGGTTATTGTCAATGTTATAATGTAAAATTAGAGATTCAGCCATCAAAAGCATACGGAGATGATGTGACACAGTGATCAAATTATTCGACTACCGTGCAAGAGGGTGTGAGCTCAAAGGCACTGCAAGGAAGATGAACTTGCAAGACACAGACGACGTATAATTTCTTCGAAATATTGAGATCTACCACACCTCTGTTTGGAAGAAGGTTTTTTCTTTTTTGAGAGCTTGACATTCCGATGAATATGTTTTCTAGCGATGGTATTGCCAGATATGGGGCAATAGTAAGAACTAGTTTTTATAATAATACCTTTCAACACCTCACATCAGCAAAAGTTTTAAACCAGATTATTGGAAAGGCCAAGAGAAGATGGAATTTTCTGTACATTAGGAATAAAAGGACGAATGGGTTGACGGAACAGCAGAATCCTGCATCCATTGAGATCAATGTACATATTGCTATGCCGCATGGGGTTTTGACCCCAATACTATGGTATTCCGAGGCGCTTACAAGCTTCATTTGCGCCGAATTTTATTTTCTTTGTATGATGTCCCACAATTTTATATCCGGGAAGGGAAGACAACGACGTATGAAAAAAGCGTTTTTTTTTTGTTTCTTGTATGTGACACAGGAGTCAAGCACACCCCATCTCCTGCTTGCATGTATGAATATCTTGGTACACCTCTATGTCCGGGAACCTGTAGCTCTTCGTGACTGCGACTGACATTTTTCGATTTTTCGCTCTTATTGCCGCATAGCTATCAATGAAAAAGTGTGATGGTGCCATCATTGCAATCTGTGTACCAGCAATTGTTACTGGACCTGGGCTGGAAAAACGTTGTAGTCAGAAAGTTTGATTAAACCGGGTAGTTGAACAATTTTGGTGTAGATCCGATCTCAACGCCAGTATCCATCTAGGGCCCAACCAGATAAAGATTTCTTGTGTAATTATCTATCGATAGCGAACCTTAACAAGACTCTTGGGCTATTATTACTAGAGGAGGGTATTCCGCAGTTCAGTGAGAACTCATCAACGCCCATCCCTTACAAAGCAATATCCGTCAAATGGGCAAACTGATTACATTACTGAATTGTGTAACTCTATATACACGACGAGTATGAAATACTCAGGTATAAAGTTGCAAAGAACCAGAAATAAAAACTATTAACCAAATTGTTCGGCGTGACGCAGTGGTTAAGTTGGTCAGTTATTACGTCAGAGAACTGGGTTCAATTCCAAGCTAATACACTGAAAACCAGAAAAAAATCGAACGTTACCACTCCATGGCAGATTCACAAAAGTGAAAACTTGTCTGTAAGAAAGGATCTTTCATTCTCTCGCAAAAAAAAAAAACACCATAAGAGTGTACAACATGATGAAGCAAGCAACATAGTCAATCATAGTGAATGGAAAGAGAGATTTGGTCATAGCCCAGATTGGACTGTCTAGTTATTAATTTATTACTATTATTTATAAATATTTCCATTACCTATGGAATACGATTTCATTCATGTGGCTGCATCGGCTAGCTTCGCAGTAGCGCATACTGTCAACCCAATTTTTCAAGATTTTGTTGACTGCTTTGGACTCTATCTCACAAATGGCTCGGACGAAAGGCTTGAATCGTTTCTGGATTTTCCGTATAACATCGATCTTTAACGCCGCCCCACAAGAAAAGCCAATATTTCAAGCTGGAAAGGGCTGTCAGTGTCGAAATAACATATGATTCAAAAACAAACCACCCTGTATAGAGCTGTAGTGAACACTTCAGCCCGCTCAAATATTGTAGGTTACCCACCGCCTTATCCGTGAGTACAACACTAATTTCGCGCAAGTTGAGATAATCAAAATGGGGCATTTTGATTTCGTTTTTTGGGTGACCAGAAAAGGGTGACCAGAAAAGAACAATAGGAGAAAAGCATTTCAATAAAAAAAACAACGGTGTGAGATATAAAATTGATTCTGGCTTTATTTTGATGCTATGTTCATGCCATTATGTGTGCAATAGCACATCATTCAAATGGCCGTTTCGGTTTCTCTGGCAATGCTTCAAGCGTTCGGTCAAATACGTGCGGCGTTATTCCGGCGATAACGTGTCGAATATTGGCCTCGAGCCAAAGTGGTTGGCTTTTTAGCGTAGGCTAAGGACTTCGCGTAGCCCCAGAGAAAATAATCGAGTGGTGTCAAATCGCATGAAGCAGTCGTCAAATTTCTGCTTCATAACTTCGATCGTTGTGTCGCTTATATGGCATTTATCGCCGTCTCGTTGGAACCACAGCTCGGATATATCAATATTGTCGAACTCTGAAAGTCGATTAACATCGCTCTATACCTGAGACCATTGACAGTAACGGTGTCTCCTTTCTCATTTCGAAAAAAATAAGGTCCGATGTTGCCGTCATGCCATAAACCACACCAAACAGTCAATCTTTGTGGATGCATTTATGCTTGGCCGAACACTAGTAGATTGTGTTCGCTCCAGTAATGGCAATTTTGCTTGTTGACAGGGCCTCGTCCAAGAAGATGATTTTTTGGCCAAAATCGGGATCTCCGGTTAAAATTTCCAGCGCCCAATTAGCGAACTCACGGCGTTATCTATGGTCATCCGGCTTCAATTCTTACGTCAGCACAATCTTATACGAATGTAGGAACAAATTCAACCGCAAAATGAGCCGGGCTAATTCTCTGGCGATGCCCAATTCATCTGATCGGCCGGCGCCGAATCGACACTTCTAAGTCTTCTTTGATACTGGCCGCTACGGCGGCTATATTTTCTTCATTTCACACCAATCTCTGTGAAAACTTTTCCACGGTGCGACGAATTACCTGCACACTGAACCCATGATGACGACCGACCTCACGACGAAATTCGCGTTGCGTATTTACAACTGAGCCGGGATTTCGATAATATCTTTTAATAATTTCCGCACGTTCGGCAAGCGTAAGATGATGCATGATGGAATAGCAAACCTTACTGCATATTTTGACAGCTAGATGGCATCGGTACTGAAACATAACAATTGGAAAAACTATCATAGCTATCTGTTCAGTTTATAGAACCTGCAGAGAACTTCTGGGGGTTTTTGTACCCTTAAAATGTTTGTACACAGCGCGGGCGAAGGAAATTTAGGGAGGAAGAAAGGACAGGTATCGATGTAAATTGTTTTTAAATGTTTGTAAGTTATAGCGACCAGAGATCGGCAGGGAATTCCATAAGCGAGTTGTACGGCTTAGGAAAGAATCACGATATTTTAGAGTACGTCCGAAAATGGGCTTGAGGGTATACTGATGAGCATTCATAGCGAGACGGGTGTTACGGTTGAAGGTTTGAAGGGGCAGAGTGCTACTAACGATTTCTATGGAGCACGGGTAGTGGAAATAGCGATAAAACAAAGTGAGACACGAGACAGTTCGTCGGTGTTCGAGGGTTTCCATTGTTTGAGTGATATTGGTAGCAGCGATGAGTTTTACCGCACGGTTTTGAATCCGGTCTAGCAGATGCAGAGAAGTTTTAGCCTCTGACTAGATGTGATCATTGTACTCTAATTTTGGGCGGATGAATGCCTTCTACATTGAGGCCAGGTCGGAAGGAAAAAGTAATTTCTTACATCCTTTGAGCAAATTCGCAGCATTTTTGACGACACCGAATATGTGGTCTTTCCAACATTTGTTGTCATTGAAACACATACCGAGAATCAAACGTTTTTTGGTTTCGACGATTCAAGTGCTCTTCAAGGATAATGGCTGAGCACTTAAATTTCGCTTTAACGACAGCTGACAGCATTAAATTCCACTCTGTTGATAGTTCCGCAACTGGTTATGCTGTTAATATCGAAAATTAATGAGCTTAACATACACTGCCGTTCCTGTTCTACAGCCGAAGTGCAGGGGCATGAGGCCGGGAACGAATATGAAAAGCAGAGAGTACTGTCATCAGCAAAGGAATATCTATTCCGAAAGGTAATTTCTAATCCATTGAAGAAGATAGTCATCGATCCCAAAAGCACGCATTTTCGACAAAAGAGCCTGATTCCAAACTCTGTCAAATGGTTCCACTTTTCGGTGAGACTAGTGAGACTAAGACTAAAACTGCAATCTTTCATTTATATTGAGTGTTATGACAGAACACCACTCTGCAAAAGATCTCTCAAAGTGTTTTCCCAAAACAGCCATATTATCGCCTTAGTCAATTTTTTTTTCAAACCTTGCTTTGCAGGATTGAAATAGCTGCTTGTGCTATGTTGTCGCTAGTTGATAACACTATCTCTTGGCAGCTGGCTTGGTAGTGCAGAATTATTTATTCATTCCTCATGTCTGATAGAAGTTTAATTTTGATATATATTCTCTAATATTGTAATTAATAAAGTCAGTTATCAAGGCCATGATTCATCGGATGTGATCATCAACCCTGCCATTGAAATTTCTCCATATCTTAGATCTTAGGTCACTGCACCATTTAAGTTTTAGTATGTCATCGGAATTGCTCAAGATAAAGTTCGAAACCATACAGCAAACAGCGCTTTTCCTTAGATGACATCACATTCTAAACTTCCATATCACAACGAGTGCATTAACCTAATTGAACTTTCTCTTTGTAAATCATACGAGTGTGTCGAGCCTATTCTAAATGTACAGCAGGCTTAAAGATCCTTTAATCGTAAGAAACGTCAGTTTACTATTTCATTAAGCTCAAATCAATAACCTCTGTCATGCAGTAAAGGAATGTTGACATTGTGACAACTACTGTCTGGTGTCTCACAAGACATCATAAATTTTATGTTGATTCGCTGTCACGGATATACCTACTCGGTGCAAACAAAATCTCCAAGAAGTCACCAACTCTCCATCTATGAGACAATAAAATAAATCACACTTGAACTCCAAGTTAGTACAAAGTTGTAAGCGATAGCGTTAGCGCACCAGCATCCAGTTTCCGGCGGATGACTGGCTAAACAAATCCATCACTGGCCACCACAGTCATTTCACGTCATATGTCACACATAAGGTGTGTGTTTGCACTCTAAACACGTTACAGCCGACCGAAAACCAAAAAGAAATCGAAAGTCCATTAGTCCATTCCACTGTCAACTCTCCACCACCAGTATCGGCCGCCTGTCCGGCCATCGGCATGAACATCTTCTTTTCGTTTCTCATTTCTGTTTCCCTCGGTTGCCGTTTGAATGCAAATTGCGAAAAGTAAATTCGAAAATAAAAATAAAAAATAGAAAACAAACTCTAAACAGCCCATGAATACCATCAATACCATCGATACCATCGATACCATGAATACTGCTGTATTGTACGTACCTAACAAATGAACAATGCTAGCAGCGCAATGCGAACGGATAGATGGCCATGATGAATTTCAATCATCGGTCACATCGGCAACAGGTGAAATGTTTTGGTTTTTTCTTTCCCTTTTCCATCCCACCTTTCAATTTTTCTATCCGTCCATTGAAGCACGAAAATTATGTAAAAAAAAAAACGAGAAAATTGAGATAACCGTTAAATAGAAGGAGTACGAGTGCGATGGTTACAAAATTTTAAATTCAATATCGCTATCGATTACATCATCGATAACATGAGCAAAACGTTCTTTTCGACGAGGGCTTTAGGTAGTGGGTGGTCGAACTTGGATTTAACCACTAACGTGTGCCTTTATTTGCTTTCGTTCGTGGATATTAAAAGCCTTCCGCCGGAAATTGTGGCCATTACTCAGTTGTTTGAATTTATTATAGATTGTTCAAATTCACAAATGCTGAAAGCCTCGTCCTGTCTCGAAATGACGTGCGAGTTTAGCTGACGTAGGTAACTATTTTTCTTCTGAAAAAAAAAAAAAAAAAAAACAACAGAAAACAAGAAAAAACCGAGAGGTCCCAGTTTTGGGGTTGTTCCACCAATTGTCAGCTGAATAAATGTTTACGAAATGACAAATCTTGGTAATAGCGATTACGATTATTCGCTGCATATCGTTTAAATGACGCTGACTCATTCGTTCGAAAAAGCTTCTTTTTTTTTTTCTTTTTCATAAAAAGAAGTTTCAGGTTTTCTCAGATCGAAAAACCGCAGTTTAGTCATCATACAATACTCTACTTCAATGTAGCCAAGGCCTTAGAGAACTCGGTTTTATAGTCGTTCGATACTTCGTCTTCGTCTCTGTCTCCACCACCAGAATTGAGCTCTCTTTAGGCATTGAGACTGTGACAAGTCACACAGTGTGCTATATTGTGGTGATCTGCTCAGCGTCAAAACGTGTTGACGACGATGATGTTCGTTTGTTGGTCTGTTCGATGATTCGATCGTACACTCTCTGAGTCTGAGAGTGCACCGACAGAGCAATGCGATCAGATTTGATTTAGCAGTTGAACGGTGTAGAGTGGCTTGAGCGATTTGTCTGCGCTCAATCGGAAGTGGAGTAGTGATCTACTTTTATTATTCCTAATTGATTCAGCAAACAGTTGGTCATTACTATCGTGCGTCTAGATTTTGCAGTGTTTATTTTTTTTTTGTTATTTAAAAAAAAAAGCTTTTCTTTATTTTTAACGACTTGTTTTGTGAATTTTTTGTCGATTTTTGTTTTGTATGTAAAAATGGGAGCACCGAAAACGAAAAAGGTTGTTTATTTTGTTTTAACATTTGCAAAGTAGTTTTTTTCGTTATTTTTTTTTATGTATAACCTTTTTATTGGATAAATGTGCTATTGGATTTGTTTATACAAATGTGCAGTCGCTTGCCTATCTTTATTGACGAATTGGCCTTTGATTGTTTAACACACAGAGAAATGTGATCATGAAATTCCTCCCTAACAAAGGCCAGTTCAAATTGAAAAATTAAAGTTGAATTCAAAAATGGTAAAAACTACCTTAAAATTGTGTTAAACAGTGTTATTAATTGTTTTCAAGATCGTTTTCTGTGTTCTGTGACTACTAAACCATCGGAATAATGACTGTTTGTTTTTTATTGAATAAAAATTGACCCTTCTGCCTTGACCTAGAGGTGGCTCAATCAAGTTTGAAATTATATTTCGGTCAGTTAGTTGCAAAATCTGGTCAGTTAGTGACCTTCAATTCTGAAAAACCTACTCCGTACAGACGTGTTAATATTTACTTTTTTGAATTGTTTATCTTTTCGGCATCAAACCAGCTAAGTTGTTTATTCCTTAAAATTTGCAATAACAAAAAATAGCTCACCGCTCTTGGGCTCTATGTCATCACAACGTCTATACGTTCACCTTTCATTGATGCAGTCTTTAGTGAAATATTCGAAAGTTATTTTTTACGACTTCTTTTTTAAGCAATGACGACAGGAATTGAGATTGAACCATATTATGAGGAATGACACATAGCATTGTGCTTTGAATACGACTTCGGGCATATGGTTTCCTTGGTTCAATTTTTGGGTCATTCTTTCAAGCATTGGGGGCTCTATCTCACCAATTAAAACCTTTGAAGTTTATTAGTGTACACCAAAGGCGGCTTAACACACCCCAAAACAACACGGTCAAATTGCACGATCTCGGTCAGCAGCTCACTGTACCGCTTCGCAATGTAATTTTGTCGTTGAATCGAGTGCTCAGTAAGTCAATTTTCATTGGCAATATGGAACATAACGCCAGCGTTAAGATCAATGCCATCAATATTGACGACTGAACATTCACTCATCATTGTCCAATAAGGTTGAACCACCACCACCGTGAAGACCACACCAAATAGTGCACTTTCGTGGATGTATTGTACCTAGTAGGGATATAAATACTGTTACACAGAAAGATCAGCGCTAAATGAAAACGAATTAATATTTAAACAATTTTTTTTTTTGTTTTTATTGGGTTATTCAATGGCTACAAATCTTAGAACAACTTATTCGAAATGACTTCCATTTGCCTTCCAGCACGACTTAAGACGATGTGGCCACTCATCGATTGCGAGACGCACTTCATGCTCGCTTCAACGACTCAATATTTGAGTGTCGAGTAGAGCAAGCCGTGCCCTCTAATACGGACCAAAACTTGTAATCCAACGGGTTGAGGTCTGGACTACCAGCTGGCCAATCATCCGTTAATATGAAGTCCGGAACGTTGTTTTTGAGCCACAGTTGAGTCGCTTTAGCTTTGTGAGGCGGAGCAGAGTCTTGCTGGAAAGTCCATGGCTTGTTGTTGAATATTGATTGGTTGAGAGACTTCACAATGGGTTCCAAGACGGTCGATTGATATACTTTGGCCGATGTTTTCACTCCTTTCTCGCAAAAATGGAGCTTGGTAACGCCATCGTAGCACACTCCCCCCATACCATTACAGACACGGGATGGTGGCCTCTTTGAACCCTCTTGATGAGTTGGGATGCTTCTCTGGATGACCGAGCATACACACGATCGTTCTGCTTATTGAACGATTCTTATACGGTGAAGATTTTCTCGTCAGTAAACAGAATTTGTCTGTGAGCGTTCTTCGCGTACCGGCTGAGTAACGCTTTCAATCTTCGCTTCCGTTATCCCTTCAATGCGGCCGTGAGCAAGTGTCCAGTGTGTCGCTTGTATGCGCTGAATCCTAAATCTTCTTTGATAATGCGAGACATGGATTTTTGCGAAATTTGCATTTCCCGCGACAAGATTTTCTGTTTTCGCAGCGGTTTTCGGTTGATTCATTTCTTCACGGCTTTGATCGGATCTTTGACGGTCTCGTACTCCACCAGTATTCTCAAACAACTTCACAGCACGATACACAAAATTGCGAGTGATTCCAAGCGGTCGCAACGTCCTAAAGATATCGCCTTTTTCCATGTTGCATTTAAGTAGGCCAACTACAACAATACGATTTTCGATGTCGCCACATTCCATGATTGTAAACAATTAATGTCAAAAACTTTTTACGTCACAATGAAGCATAAATATCAACTGTCAAATCGCAATCAATACGAAATGGATGCGCCCAGTGTTGCATTCGTAATGAGTGAGTTCAGTTGTGTACCAGTATTTATGGCTTGACTAGGTAGTTGAGTCTCGTGAGTGTTCTTTATTTGTCTTATTCTAGAAATTCAATTTTGTTTGCTCTAAAACCCTTTGAACCACAACTGATGCTCGTCACTAAACACGACTTTTCGATAAAAATAAGGGATGACTTCACCATGATCCCCTGGCTTTAGTTTATGGATCAGCCGGATCACATACTCGTACATGTGTAGGCTGAGGTTTTTTTCCCAAAATTTTCCACATAGTGGACGGACAAAGGCCGAAATGTTGCGATCGACGCTGAATGACAAATTTGAATCTTCCGCCATATTTTTCACTCACAGCAATTGCAATTCCTTCTGCACGCACATTACGTTGACGCATTGCTGGCTTTGCGTCATGTAGACTGTACGGGTATGTGGTAACAAATTTTTCTACAGCACGACGAATAGCGGTCTTAATTGATCGATTATGAGAACCAATCAAATCATGTAATTTTCTATATGTTTCGCGAATTGAAGACCAATTTACAAAATAAGTTTGAATGATATGGATGTCAAAAAATGTCTAGAGCACGACTTGAAAGTTATCCTTTATTCGTGTGTCATTTGCAACGCAGACAATATATTGTAAATAAAGCGTATTCCAATAAGAAGCATCAATTTGATTTATTAAGATAACATATGATTTTTATTTAAGTCGATAGAAGGAGTATTTTTATTAATAATGGAAAACAACATCAGCCAAATGACCTCCATGATCTCTGTTGCACATTCAGGATCTTTTGATAAAATTCGGAACAGAAGCCGTGGTGGTCGCATCCGAAGGTCAAAATTATCGATGACTTTTTGAAGAATAAGTGGGTTAATGACCGCAATTTCAGTTTGGATGTTATGTTTCATATCCTGAATTATTGGCATAGACCTTACTCTTCAAATAACCCCATAGGAAAAAGTCTGAAGGTGTCAAATCGCATGACCTTGGAGGCCAATCAACTTCTCCTTTAACCGAAATAATGCGATCTTCAAATTTCGTACCCGATAAATTGATTGATTGATGGCGTATGTGGGCGGTAGCACCATCCTGTTGAACCCAGAGATCGTCCAGACTCAATTCATTCAATTTTGGAAAAAAAAATTAGCCGGTCAACATGTTGCGGTAACGTTCTCCATTCATTGTAACTGTCTCTCCATCCTCATCTTCGAGAAAGTGCTGGCCAATGATGCCACCAACCCATAATCCGCACCATACAGTGACATTTTTGTGATCCATTGGTTTTTCGTGAATCTCGTATGGGTTTTCCGGTCCCCAGAAACGACAATTTTGTTTATTTACGTACTCATCCATCCAAAAATGGGTTTTTTGGGAAAAGATCAAATTCGATGACAATTTGGATCCTGGCGATCCAAACAAATCGGCGACGTCGTAGATGGTCCAAAGGCTTCAATTGTTGTGTTATTTGAATTTTATAGACGTGCAAATGAAGATCAACTTTTAAACCCCCAGTAAATTGCCATAAGTGAGGCCCAATTGTTGACTTCGGCGACGAATTGAGGTGCCTGGCTGGTTTTGAACACTTTCGCTCACAGTGGCGATGGCTTGGCGTGTAACATACATGCAGTTTCTTCAAAACGCTTCAGCATTGCACGAATTCTGGACCTAGAGCGATTATTTTGACCGGAAAATTCACGAATTTTACGAAGTGTTACTTTTACAGGTCGCCCATTTTCGTAATAAAATTGAATAACAAAAATGCGTTGTTGCGTGGTAAACGACCGCATGACTAAAATTGCCAAAGATTGTATGAGATCTGTCAAAAATATCAACCACATTGAATTCAGTAAATGCCAGTAATTGGCAGCCAACATCCACACCATCTGTTGGCTCCTTTACAACCCAGTTATATGTAACCCAGTGATGTGCTTCGTAAAAGTGTTTGTTAGAATGCAGGCTAAAGAGCCTTGCTTGCGTGCCTTAACGTCCGTAGAGGTTGTGAATGCAAAAAGGATTCTGTGTGTTTACTTGTCTAACCTTCTGTCCGTCAAAGTGTATAGTAGTTTGCGGTACTTAACTTCGAAATAAGTCGAATGTTGTCAATTTTTGTGGAGACGGTACTTGAGGCTCTCATTATCTATATTTTAAAACACAAATCCTCTTCAGAAGACATGAGCTGAAAAATGGTTAATAACAAAATTAGAAGGATTCCCGTGCGAGCTATACGAATACCAAAAATCGTTGTTTGTTTTTGCAAGGAATCCCGTCTTGAACCGGAGATTTGCCCTTCACTAACTCCTTGGAATGGAGCGCTACTTACAGCGTTGTCGTCAATTCGCTTGATGTAATTTGTGATTAAAGTAGTCTTTGTATCTAAGCTTCCTCGACAACATTCACGAGGTATTTCTACAGCTCACAGTGCTTGCGGTGAATTCTCCTTCATTTGGCACATGGTATGC
This sequence comes from Volucella zonaria, assembly GCA_963966105.1. NCBI lineage: Eukaryota > Metazoa > Arthropoda > Insecta > Diptera > Syrphidae > Volucella > Volucella zonaria. Next base: position 14,874,899 of record OZ014533.1, read on the forward strand.
GACGAAATGTTCTTCTTTCGAAATTTCGAATGACTCCAAGATATGGTCTTAGATCTGGTATTATGAGTGTTTTGATGAGGATGAACACGGAGAGCATATAAAAGTTTTAAACCCAACTGTTTTTTTTTTTTTTTTTTTTTATAATTTACGCGCGCCAAAGGGGTTATGAATACCCTTACACTGTTGCCAGGGCGCGGGCGGAAAGGTAGAAGGAGGAGAAAGGAAAGTTTGTGATGTAGTGGTTTGAAACTCAGGTGTGCCAAACAAAAGATTCGCGGTGTTAGCATTCGCTCTGAGGTGCATAAGCGAAATTTGTCTGTTGAAAACGTTTCTTTTGGCTTATTCTCTTTATATTTTTCCGTTTTTTTTTCCTTAATTGCTCACCGATGATTTTGACGTCGCTAGCATAATCAGATTGCTAGACGGACCTGTTGCCAAAAGTTCAACACCATATCTGTTCCAGCACTAAATTGAAAAAGTCACATAAGAGTGTCGAGATCAATGGCATGTCTGGCAGAATTGGCTGAGATTTTGCATGATCACGAAATTAGTTATAATCTTTTAGAGCTGCAGCCGTTGAATACGATCTAAGACGCCTTTAAAGGCGATGACACGATGATAAAACTTGAAATTCATAACTCTTGTCAAAGATTTATCTGGATAAGAGTGAACATTTTCGATTTGTCGGGCTGGAAGCATACAATACTGGTATATCCTGGTGGATGTGATGGTAAGGGATTTTACCATACAAATGATCGTCTTTCTTATAAACGGGGCATACTAATCACTCATCTTTAATAAATGATTGGTACTATGCTCTCCATCAAAAGCTAGAGCTAATAGCTCTGTAACACTACTCAATTTATTTATCCTAATAATAATGTTTTTCTTTCTGCTCTTGATCTACCTCATGTACACAGTTCGGTGTTTAAACATGGTAAGCGTGCGTTCTGAGCTCAAATCCAGCTATTTAGTTTTTATTGGATTTTGTTTTCCGCAAGGAATTTGTTCTTTTGCCTTCTTCTGGCTCAGTATTCTACCTTCCCTGCTTTGGTTTTCTTTGCAGAGGTTTTTTTTCCTATATGTACGAGTATGTACATCCTTCATCGTATCTGCAGGATAATTTTAATTCTTTGGGAGTGGTTGCGAAGTTGTCTCGGGTGCCTACTTCATTGCTGCCTATGGAGCACTGGATCTGCGGTTCGTCATCACTTCTGCAGTGTTTCTTTTTCTCTTATTTGACAGCATACACATATTAAGATAAATAACTTTGGCTAAGTGAGAGTAGTCCTCTTTGGAATGCGCTTAAACCAGTTGTAAGTCCATTTTTCATTCCGATGCTACGTCTGGAATCGGAAAGATTTCTTAATAAATATACAAAAGTCGGTGATCTTCCTTTAGAAGAGATCATTTAGGTCCCGGAACTTGTTCCTACCTACAAAGTACATTCTGACGCGTGCTAAGACAAGGCAATTGCAGAGTAAGTGCGACACAGATTGCTCCTTCTCTTCCTCCCTGCAGAGAATCAAGCCTGGTCATTTCATTAGTTAAGTAGTTCTCTGGCAAATTCGAGTGTCCCGGTACCCAACAGTGTTCATCTTGAGCTGCTTAATCATATCGTTGAGAAATGCACGGTAGTCTTCGAAACATTCTCGAATTTATGGTGTTCGAAATTAAGGATCCGATCGCTACATCACTTTTGATTTATGCTAAACCATGCACCGGCCAGATGAATACCTAAGAGCTCGGGTTGGAAGACGAAACAGTATGTGCCAACACCTGGCCATCTGTGAAGATAGACTTAATGAAGAAGAATTTTCGTTGTCTTTATTCGTTTCAGATGATCGAAGTTAAAATTGATCTCAGTTGCTTTAAATTGTTGAGCCCCAATAAAATGCTTGCCGACGTTTTGTCCGAATTGAATGATTGAATTCAGTGGACTAACACTTACGTCATCTGTCGTTAATCATAAACTCTCTACTTTTCAATTTAACGAGTATAATCAAGCGATTCCCTGTATAAATAATTTCAAGGGCGTTAAATTAACAAGAAATAGAAGGATTCTCTGTTGATATAGCCACCAAGATAACGCCGTGCCTCTTTTTTATCTGATTTTATCAATGACTGTGTGTCACTGAGGTCTTATTTAGTACAATAGTATGTCAATTTCTTCTTCTCTATGTAGGTCTTACTGCTTCAAATTGTATTTTGATTATTTTTGCTATCCAAAGCCAACTAAAATGCAATGAAATAACCGTATTCATCATCTGTCTATGCAAACAAACCTCTTCATCATAAAAGACCTTCTCCCATGGCAATTTTCTTTATTTAAACGAGACGCGACAATGGCTTTTCTCCCCCCCTAAAATCATTCTCATTATTATGCGCCTTGCTTGCGTAAATTCTGCAAAAGAAAAAACAAAAAAAATAAGAAAAAAACTTCCTCTCCACTCGTACCAATTTAATTTTTATAAAACAAACAACAATCACACAGCAATGTTTGAACACCGATAAACACGTTTTCTTATACTCACTTCGCGTTGTTTCATCTAGAAGAACGCATAAATAGCCGCATTAAATTATATCTCAAAATAAATAAAGAACGATAGTTTCGTTTCGTTTCGTTTGTTTCCCCCTTCTTATCCGAGATGAAGATCGTGCCTCACACACGCACTCTATAAATCGTTCCATGTAGAGAGAATATCAAGGTCAAGATGAGGATTCTTGATCACACAGCACTTATGCTGTAGCCATAGCCATACTCGTAGATCGGCCATTGACATGAAAACTTATCTCTCCATGCAAGTGGCTTAATTTTTTTTTTCCTCTAATGAGGGCGGATATACTTATAGAGAATAATCTCCTAACGCCTAAAGGTATTGTCCTAAAACAGAGTGAAGCACAATTTATTTTTGGGCAGAACAAAAAAAAAATTACAACGACCCACGCTTGATCACAAAGAATTAATTGACCCAAGATGTGGGTAGTCTTTTTGGAAAGACGCGTTCTAGATACTAGTCTATGAACGATAAAAAATTACAAAAAAGTAGCCCGTTTTTAGTGATTTGTAGCAAAAATATGAAAATTTGTAAGAAAAGAAAAATTCTAAAATATGTTTTTTTCCATTTTAAGATGGCAATTCCACCACCACCAGGACCACCGCCGCCGCCAGGTCCACCTCCACCACCAACGATGGGTGGTTTGAAACTGGGCGCCGCTACAGGTGGTGGAGATATGAGATCGGCCCTCCTGCAATCAATCCAAAAGGGTACCAAACTTAAGAAGGCTGTCACGGTGGACAAAAGTGGACCTGCTTTATCAGGAAAGGTAAAATGAATATTCATTCTACTTCTACATACATACGAGTATGTATGTGCATAAGTCACTTCCGTAACTAATTTTGTTTTTCTGTTTCAGATAATTAATGAGTCTGCACCAAAATCAGTAACAGCAACTACTGCCTCACCTAAAAGAACCAACAGCAACATAGTTGCCAATGGTGGAACAAAATTAGGTGGCCTCTTTGAGGGCTTGTCATCGATGCCAAAATTAAAACCTGTCAATGGAGCACGAAGTTCACCGTCTTCCACACGATCGAACACAGCGCAACAGCAACAACAACAACAACAACAGTCTGAAATACCTACAGCAACAACGAATAGTCCACCCTCATCGAATGGCCCATTGGACTTTAACACTGAACTCACCAAGCATTTAACGCTAAAGAGACAAAAACAGCAGATAAACGCCACAGAAGCAAATTTAAGGACAAATCGTGGACCACCACCACAACCTCCAGCTGGGCCACCGAAGAATCTTTCATCTGTAAGTAGCATGTTGTCCCATGTCTTGTCCCATTAAGTTCTATCCTAAAACGTATCCACTTAGAGAGAGAGAATGTTTATTTATCCATACTCAGCGGGTGCAAAGTTATTTTTATTGTCATTTCATACCCACAGCGACAATGTGGTATGCGTTGCGTAGTAGTAGGGGGTGGTTTAGCATTTTGTTGTTGGTTTTGGTTCTATCTCTTGTTTTTGGACATATCCTACTTTGTGTGTGGGTTAGAGAATTTTACAAATCTACTGTGACGTCATGTAAAATTAAATATAAATATCTATATACGAAGATGTGCTGCTATCTGCCTGTTGAACCTTTTCAATGATGCTGTGGAATTCCCTATTGATGTGACATCAACATTGTTTGCCTGTCATGTGTGGCTTTTAAATTTAAAAAAAAGTCTGCAGGAGGTTCATGGGTTTTTGCGTGTTTGACGGCATCAGTTAGAATTCCGAGAAAAGTAAGAATTTTACCAACCACTTTCCGGTAGATTTGAAATGAATTTTTGAGAAAAAAAAAAAATTATATGAACAGGAAGATGCATTGTAGTTTGAATAATGAGCAATGAAGCAGTTCCACATGTTTTTACGAGAAAATGCCCATTTGCAGAAGTTTTGTTGTTGGTTTCCCTTCATGTGTGAGTCAGTGACTGGGTTTAGTTGCATTGTTTTGCATAAGAATATTGAAATCTACGAAATCGGAGGTAGAAATTTGAATCATCAAATGCTAACTCATTTTGAAGATTTCGTTGTAAGCTTCCATGAATTTTTCACTTACTCAATAACGTTTCACGATAAAATATCTATCTATACACAAAAGAAGGGAACAATTAACAAAACACCCCGTTGAATGAAAGGAGTTAGACATAGGGATGCAATGCTGATACGAGTGGGGAAGTCTATTTTACGGATTTCTAAACAGCGATGAAACAGAATTGTTTGAGCTTGAAAAGAAACAATTGCTGCAATTCTCTTTTCTGTCGATCTAACATTTTTAGAGTGACGAGTGTGACGATGTTTCATGGACATTGTTTCGTTGCTGCAACATAGATGACACTGCGACGGTTGATAACCGTGCGTAAAATTTGGGTGCCCTATACGGAGTCGAAGGAATAATTTGATTTTCTTCTTCGAAAAGATGATTGGGTAGATGGTCTTTTTGGCGTCCAAATTTATTGCTGCATAGTGGTGGGTGTACAATTTCCAGTCTTCTATCCTTTTGTCCTCCGAGTGCCTTATAACTTGCCTTATTCGATTTGACGTAGAAGGAAACTAGAGGTTCTGCTGTTGCCGATTTTACAACTCTATCAGCTGCTTCGTTGCCTTTGAAACCTATGTGTCCCGGTATCCACTTGATTTTGAATTGATTTTGCTGTTGCTACCGATAAGTCGGTCCCGGGTGGTTTCAGCTATTGGTGTTCTGTTGGTAATGTTGTTAATGGCTTCGATTTTTGATAGACTGGCCAGTACATATTCTTATTTTTTTGTTGTCTGCTAATTTTAAGGCCCTGAGTATTCCCAGGGCTTCAGCTGATAGAACTGAGGAGAATTCTTTAAGCAGTCCTTTAGAGAGGGTTTTCCCATCTTGATCAACAACTACGAAGGCTACACCGACATTAGTTTTTGATCCATCAGTTCCAATTATTCTTTATCTGTAGTAGATGTTTTCAGTAACGCGTTGACGTGAGTATTGAAGCAGTCGTGGTTAAGTGTCCATGGTGGGTGAAGTGGATTTTTGCATTTTCTCGTTGATAATGCAATGCCGATGTTTTTAGCGTGCATTACAGCGTTGCAAATGGTTGATGGACACTTAGGTAATTTTCTGCGATCCAGATTTTTTTTTTGATGTCGACGATGATAGGTGTTCTGTAGGAGGGGCTTAACTTCTGTATTAGGAATAAGGTTAAGTAATCAAATCGCTGTTCAATGGATGAAAGTCCGGCTTCAGTTAAGATGTTTTTTATGGGCGTACTTCTGCAGGCTCTTTAGCTTAGTCGTATGGCTGCATGATATGTACGTTGATTTTATGAGTGCCAGCGATGATTGCAAGCATTTTCTATATATGCTTAATCCATAATCAATCTTTGATAGATCGATGTGAAGGAGTGCGCCCATGGTGGAGCGTCCATATTTAAATGCTACCTGGTTAGTGTTTATTAAATTCTTTTTTTCAAGAAACCAGAGTAGCCTTTTAGCGATCGTTTTTTCAAGTATTTTCGCAGTGCATGGAAGAAGGGAGATAGGACCGTACCCATTGACTTCTCAGGGGTTTTTATTAGGTTTTGGTATAGGTACAATACTAGCTATTTTCCATGTTTGTGGAATAACTCCTTGGGTTAAGATTTGATTAAATAGAGATAGAAGCCGTTTTTTTTTTTAAAATGTGTGGAGCATTCTTTAGCATTGCATATGACACTCTATCAAAATCGGGAGTCTTGCCTTTGGCTGATTGATTATGAGTCTAACATTTTTCAAGGCTATCTAACCCTATGGCTAAGGAGCTGATCAGTCCAAGGAAATAAAAGATAGCTAGTAGAAGCCATACACTTACTTGCCTCTAATGTTGCGGCAAATGGATAGTTCAGTACAAAAAAGAAAAACCGACCTGCATGTTGATAACCCAGAAATATACCCATTTAGCGGCTAAGGTCATTGGGGCATATAATTTCTTTTACAATAGTTCATCTTGTGGGTTTTTTTTTTAGCGAATTCTTTTTTATATCCAAACGTGCGTGTTATGCTCATAAGATAGTAGATCTTTCAAACCTTGTTGTCTTTTTTGATTTTGTGTTTCGTCGGTAGGTGAGAAATCTTCATACACACTATAAGCTTCGGTGCTTATAGAAGTGTGAGATTCTTACTCACTAAAAAAAACACCTCTCTTATACAGACTACGACTGAGTTCACACTCATCAAGCAGTTCTTCTTTCGGGTTTTATTTTGCTTTAATAAGATATTTTGTGGGCGATTTTCCATTGAAAATTCCTACGCTATTTAAATACTAAGCGCTGCTGATCGCCGAGCTAGATCGGGAGGCTTAGTATTTTTCAGACGGCGCAATAAATTTGTCTCGCCAAGGATTTCTTGAACAGAAATATTCGTATGTCCTTGTAGTCGATTTTTGTGTTTTCGTGCAAACATTTTAATTTAATTCTGAACGTTTTCGACTCCTAGGTGTCTGTGGATATCATCGTTTCTAATGTACCACGTTGCATTAACAAACCCTCGAAGAACTTTGTTTTGGAATGTCTGTAAGACGTTAACGTTACTAATTTTGGTACAACCCCAAAGCTGTATATACCATATATCCAGACCGGTTTTAGCACTTGCTTGTATAGCAGCAATTTGTTTTCTAAACTGAGTTTGGAATACTTTAAAAGAAGCCAGTACATGTCTCTACACTTAATCTCAAACTCTTCAGGTTTGTTCTTAACGTGTGCTCTCCATTTAAGTTTAGCGTCGAGTGTCATACCAAGATATTTGGCCTCGTTCGCGAAAGGAATTTGTACTGCGTTGATAAACACAGGTAGATTGTCAGTTTTCTTGAGAGTGAAGTTCACATGGACAGACTTGTTTTCATTAAGCACGAAACATGTAGAAATTTTTTGGTCCTCATAACCGTCTACTTGAGCTCGCTTTCAAAAAAATTGGAGTGGAAAATCAGGGAAATTGTCAATTTGGCGTCGACCGCAAGTGTTTGGTTTTCGTCTATCCGCTATGTGGAAATTTTTTTTGAAAAGAAGCCGGAACTAAAACCTCGAGACCATGGCTTGCGATGGAAGTTTGTGGATTGTACTCTTGAGTATCTTGAAGTCGACTCTCAATTTTATCGAAAGTAAAGGAATGGGTTTGTGAACAAATAAAATTGCCGTTTCTGGAGTGAGACAAATCCAGAGGGACCAATTGCACCTGCAAAAAGTGCACTGTTTGGTGTGGTCCATACGCTAGTGGCCTCATTGGTCCTTATTTTTTTTTTTTAATGTGACCGGACCACATCAGTGAATGATAAGTAGTTTCCACTGGATGGCGACACGTGCCACACTGCCCACGAGACCCTTAACTTACTGAGAATTCGATTTAACAACGCCGGGAAATGAACCAGTTAATTGGCCCCCGAGATCGTTAGATTTGACACCACTGGATTACTCATCGTGGGGTTACGTAAAGTCGTTGGTGCATGTTGATAAACCTCAAATTATACAGCCAATATTCAGCACGTTATTGCTGATAAAAAGGTCTAACTGCTCGAAACAGTGGACCAAAATGGGGCCGTAAGAATGCGCTTCGCCCAAAAACAACCGAGCAAGTCATATGCCTGAAGTCATGTGCAACATAATGTCATGAACAGTTCTTCAGATTGAATAAAGGTTTTTGATTCAAACCAATTAAAATAAGCGTCTATAGCTGCTGAGCGTCTAAATAGATTTGATTAGGCTATGCAGTTACAAAGCTTTTATAAATATTAAGCTGATCTAACCAATGTACGTAGTCATGTACAAAATAGACATTTCTAAGCATTTCGCTTTGCTAAGTGATGCTTCCCACTTACTGTTGGCTCATCAAAATCTCTGAGGCTTAAATTACAAAGAAGTTGCAATTCTAATAATATTTTTTTTATGTCTCTACTATGACTTAAGAGGCATTGCATAACTTCTAAAGATAACGAGCACTTTCTTCTTATAGACGTAACGTTTTGTTTTTATTCCAAAGCTCTTTTATAAATTATGAAATGGTCTTTTTCGGTTCAGCATCCGTTCAATTTGCTTCCTCTTTTTATATGCAATCAACTAGTTAAACGTTCTCACATCAGACTTGTTTTAAGAAATGCTCATGAATAGCCCAATTATTGTTCATTTAACTATGATTTTATAGATCACACACATAACTAAACAAAAGACGTTATAGTTTAATAACAACGTCATTATATCTTGCTTTGTGATAGAGAAAATAAAAATGTTTTCCACTTCATTTCTGCATGTCAAAGGGACAGAATATTACAAACATCTGCCCTCATGTGTTGAACAAATATGTGTGGGCAACATAACAATATCAACCACCTTCTGTCCATATAACGATGAAACTTTATACATATTTTCGTTTCATAACTTCAGTCGTAACAAAGAGAGATGTATTGTGGTACATCGTGTAGAATAGCAGCAGGCAGACCGCTTCGCCAGATGATACTCCCACACCCGAATCAAACCACAACACAGTGCTGTAAATAACTTTTAACACGATGCACATACAATCAAATATAAAATGACTACAAGATGATGTTTACTTTGCACGCCAATGAGTTCCAATTAAATTTGTTCGCTCTCGATTTTCTGCTAATTTTCCACTGCTGATGGTTTTCTTTTTTTTTTTGTTTTTATTTTTGTTTTTGTTTTTATTCTCCCCCTACATGACCAATAGAGCACTTCCGATTCAGTATTGGAGAAGAGTAATTTGAATTCACAGCGATCAAGTCCAATAGTTGGAGGAGGAATCGTAGGCAGTAATGCAAAGGCTTCCTCACCTACATTATCGGAGGGCAGCAGCAGCAGTGGAAGTAATAAAATTACCACCGGCATCTCAGTGAGAAAGAACGCTGCCAACTTAAAGTAAGTGGAAAATCTTTGCAATTCAATGACATTTTAATATGATTTTCTATATTTATATATTTTCCAGTTTATCACTAGGAAGTAGTCAAGGTTTTGTAAATAGCATGAGTAGTCAAACAAAAACATCATCAACATTATCATTGTCGTCGTCGACATCAAGCACATCCACAGTAACAACACAACGACCAAGTGGTTTAGCGCCAAATAAATCAAGCCTTTTCGGTGCAGTTAGCGGCAGTAGATCACCAACACCGGGATCGCCGGCATTAAGTGGTACAAATACAGCAGCACCACCACCACCGCCACCAACATCTTTGGGGAATAAATTCGCACCAAATCATGGAAAACCGAATTTTGCACCCAAACCTCCGGGTATCCAGCAACTAGCGGCAGCTTCAAATGGGAAATCGATAGTAGCTCGTCATCATAGTATGAAATCGCCAAGGTAGGTGGAGTGAAAGTAGAAGTAATTGGAATTAAATGTACGACGTACCCTTAAAAATTCCACCTCGATTATGTCATACCTTTCTAAATTGTTCAATGAAATTATTTTAGATCTCCACCAATTGCGCCACCTGGTGGGCCTGTCTTCCCAACCACTCAAGCGTTTGCTACAATGCGCACCCCTTTGCAACTGTGCCAATCACAGGAAACAATCAGTGTTCGGCAAGCCCCAAATCCACCTATCGGTAAGTACTAAAGCTGACTGTTGTTTAACCTAAATTTAGCCGACTTACTCGTATCTTTCCCATGAATCTATTTTATAGGTCGCCCAACAGTCGCCCCACCAAAACCACCCGCTGTCAAACCACCGCCACCACCTACTCCAGCTAGAAGTGTGTCCAACACGAACCTAAATAATCTTTCATTGAACACAACACAGAGTAACTCGAATTCTAGCTGTAATCTTACACCGAATGTATCCTCATTGAGAGAACTTATGAGATCGAGTCAAAACAATGTGTCCACAATGGGAACGGCGCCAAATAATTCACCGCCACCGAAAGCGAACTCTCCCGTCACGAGTAGGGCACCAGTAGTCAGCCAACAACAACAACTGAATGGAGCACCACCACTACCTCCTCATAGGACATGCCCAGCACCACCACCTCCACAGCGACAGTCGTCAACTAATAATGTAAGTAGCTTTTCCTTATCGTTATTTTCAGGAGAAGAATAGCCAGAAAAAAAATAAAAAATTATTGAACACGAATAGGTTAAAAGAAATAAGTCTTCGGAAAGTTCTCTCCCTCTCTTGGCTAACTGCATCTTGGTGTAGCACATAAAAGTCGTATTCTCGTGCATTGACCCAGTTTTATTTATTTTTATTATTATTTTTTTTTATTTAAGAGAGTACGAATGTTTGGAATTGTAAAGAGAATTGGCTATCGGTGTTGCTGTGGTGGGGGAGTAGGGGGACATGATGAATCACGTCTACTACTCGTAGATATAGTAAAATATTGCGCATTCACATGTATTGAGCGGAAGACTTTTTTTTAAACAATTTAGTTTACTGGCCTTGCCTTCGTAAAGGGCAATTTTTGTAAAAAGTATTCACCAGCGAATAAGACTTTCTTTGCTGTTAAAAATAAAATATTATGTCCTTTATGGTATGGTCTTCTACGGAGAATCTTCTGCACACCAATAAAGCTCGTCTTTTGACCTTCATATTAAACTTAAGTAGAAAGAAGAAAGAGGAACTTGTTTAATCTTATACAGATAAGATCATGTCCTAAAAATGATGGTCTTCTAAAACTAATGTCGGATCAGTTGATAACGTTGATGCTATTTTGTTACAGAAACACATTTTTCCATTTAATGAAGCCACTTAGACGTAAAAGAGCAGCCTACAAGAAATTCGGCATGAAGTCTTCGTCTGGATAGGGTTCAGCTTCCGTCTGCACAACGTCTTTCATATTTTAATTTAAAGCAGACTTTGGCTGGGGATGACAGCATTGGAGAATCTTTTTTGTAAAAATAAAGTCAGTGATTGTAATTGACATTAAATTGTCTGTGTTCGACACTTTAGTCACGACGCCGTAGTCAAATCAGATTATTAAAAGTCGATTTCTGGCTTGCGGCCACTTGCTGATCCATTCAAACGAGGCTTTGTAAAAAAACAAGACTCATACAGTCCACAGTAGGAAAACTTCCCATGTTGAATTGGTGATTTTTTGAAGTGCGTTCTCGGGCTTACAGTGTCAAAGGAATTTTTTTTTGTATGCTAACAATGTACTTACGTTGAATAATTCCGCTATTTTTCAGACATTACCACATTCGGAATTTCTCGAGAAACCCTTTAAGCTAAGACTCTCCGCTTCAGCTTCAGTGCGATGGTCCCTTAAGTAATTCCTCAAGCCTTTCCCTATTCTTTCGATTTTGTTAATTTTGCCTCACCTTTAGCGGCCATGGTACCTCATTACCTCGTCCTTAACAAATGAATTTTTAAAATCTTCCATCTACAGGATGTCCCATTAGTCAGCATAGTTATAAGCATAAGTGACACAGTGGCAGTTGAATAAAGTTATCTGGAGTAAAGTTTGGTATTTTATTTCACAGGGAGAGGGACGTAGGATTTTTTGTTGGCCTTCAACCGAAGTGGTGTGAACTTTCCATACGCGGAAGATTTTTCGTTCGAATGTACGTGCCGTTAGAGAAATTACGTACCGGCTTGTGTTTTGGAAATAGTAGCTAACAAACTTAATCACTGCGTAAAGCCCCCTCCTGAATTTACTAAATACTCAAAATTTGTTTTTTTTTGTTTTTGAACCAAGGGGTTGCTGCGCTATGTTACGGGGTGATATGTTACCCCCCTCTACAGTTGGGGGTGAACCTAGGCCTAAACAACAACTCTTTCCAGTTGCTCAGAAGAAATTGGCTGAAGCCCCTTTCCGGTTAATCCCACTATCTAAAACGTGTTTTCCCTCCAGAATGGACTAAAAGATTTTCCGCTCGACATGTCCTAGCAATTGGAGCTGATAAATTATAGCCATTCTGACCAGAACATTGTTCCATTTATGTAGACGGGATTGAAATTCACTCGAAAAATATTTCTTTCGAAGCAACTAACAGAATAGATAAACTGAAGAAAGCAAACTAAACTATTGGTATAATTTGACTTGTTGTTTAGGCCACGGCAGGGAATCGAACGTACACCGTCCGATTTGGAAGTCACCCACAATGTTACGGAATCATGGAGTGGTGAGATAAGGAAACGGAATCGCGCTGGGATAAATCCTGGTGCAATATGGTGTATGAGCAAGGATCGCACAGCCTAAGGCCCGAAGGTCTTGCGCGAAATGTATGTATATGGCTTTAGACCCACGCCCCAGTAACGCTTGCGTATCGTGTAAAACTGTTTCCAAAATTCGCATAATCGACTGATTAAGAAGTTATTCGTCGAACCCCATCTAGTGCCTGCTAGTTTGGCTCCGCATTACGTTCAATAAAGATCGTTACCAGACCATGGGCAACGAAAATTTCCTTCCAATATGAACCATATTGGTCCGAACCACTAACGGACGGACAGTTATTGGGTATACAGAGCTGCAGGGTCGACAGAAAATGATTTGGTCACTCAAACATTAGCAAATAGCGCGGCCTGCCCATTGAAAAGACGACCGAGCTCTTGCAAGCAGCAGGCGATGACTTGGTAAGGAGCATACACAAATTCATCTGTAAAATATGGTCGGACCAAAGTATGCCCGTTGAATGGAACCTCAGCATTGTTTGTCCGATCCTCAAGGAAGGGGACCCTTTGATCTGCACCAACTACAGATCCATCAGTCTTCTTAACATCGCCTGCAAGATCCTGTCTGCCGTATTCTGTGAAGGCCTGAAGCCTTTCGTCAACAATCTGATCGGTCTATATCAGTGTGGTTTTAGGCCAGGAAAGTCCACCATCGACCAAATATTCACACTACGACAGATCTTGGAAAAGGCACATGAGCTCCAAACCGATACACACAAGCTATTCATCGATTTTAAAGCCGCGTGTGAGAGCGTCTATAGAGACGAGCTATACAAAGCAATGTATAGTTTTGACATTCCTGCCAAACGTGTCCGTTTGTGCAGAATGCCGATGGAGAATATATGCTGCTCCATCAAGGTCAATAAAGAACTGCGATGTCAAAAAAGGATTTAAACAAGGCGACGCGCTCTCATGCGGATTCTTTAACATCATTCTTGAAAGAATAGTGCAAAACTCACGCGCCAACACAAGAGGCGCAATCTTTCAAAAGTTCGTCCATTTACTTACGATTTAAGGGTCAATGACGACAAGACCAAGTACCATCACCAACGTCTCGGACAGAACGTCACCCCCGACAGGTATAACTTTGAGGTAGTTAAGGACTTTATCTATCTAGGCTCCGCTATCAATTCAAACAACGACACCAGCGTTGAAATCAAACGAAGAATAACTCTTGCCAATCGCTGCTTCTTCGGGCTAAGGAGGCGATTAACTAGCAAAGCTCTCTCTCGAACAATACAAATTGGCCCTATATAAGACCTTAATAATCCCAGTCCTGCTGTATGGGGCATATGGCATGGACGTTATCAAAAATGGATGAGGGTGCTCTTGGCTGCTTTGGGAGGAAAATTTTTCGGGTGATTTTCGGTCCCGTCTACATTGACGGTGAATGTAGGAGGAGATACAATGACGAACAGCGACATCGACTTAGCCAAAAGAGTAAAGATCCAACGACTGAGGTTGCTGGGTTATGTAGAGCGAATGACAGCGCAGTAGAGGAAGACCGCGACTCAGGTGGCGCACCCAAGTGGAAGGGGACCTCAACCAACTTAACATACGAAACTGAAGGCACCTAGCTAAAGATCGAGCTGACTGGGGACGTTTAGTTGGTTGAGGCCCAGGTCCACCACCTTGTAGCTTCAGCGGGATGGCGCGACGTCTCATACAGAGCAACCCATCGATTTATTGATATCACAATTTGGGAAGAAGTTGGTTTCGCGAAGTGGACCTGTCAATTGGCTCCTGTGATTATGGGGCTTAACACTTCTTGGCAGCCAATATTACGAATATAATTCGCGATGTTCAAGTCGAATTATTCGTAAAAATGGTCAGAAGTTGGATAGAATGACATTTGTAAAACGTAGTTAAGGTGTTCCTATGCCTAAAATTGTATACAAACATTTAAATACACGCGTAGGATGTATACATACATATGCGGTGTTATATCGTTCGTGGGAATGTTAAAAAAAACCTCTGATGGTGATCTTTCAACTTCCTTATAATTACGTCGATTTCTGTTCAACTTTATCCAATGAAATCGTTCGAAATAATGCAAACCTTCGACCTTTTTCAGTAACACGCATTCTACTATGAATTCTCATAAGTTCACCATTAAGACTAACTAGAATATCTTCCTAAACTCTACATTTATAATCTACAAATATTTGCAACTAGTGTGCGTTAGTACCTCATATTGGCTGCTCTCTAATTTTTGTTTGGGTATCTGAAACCTTTTGAGCTCCCATCGGTTGTTTAAAAAACCCTTCAACAACGAGTTGATCATTCTATGATGCCAAGCCATGAGCAATCACAGGCGTTCAAACATGTTTGTTCCAGTTATCGACTATGATCTGATTAAAAAAAAAGTATTCATAGGAAATCTCTCTACGATTTCTCACAAAAATAACCATTTCCGAGCTGGCGTATGGTTAAGCTCCTTCTTATTTGACTTTGCCTATTTGCAAAATGAATGATTCATTGTGTTAAAAATGTTATAACTCACTGCATTCACAATGGCCTTCCAAATCCCTAGTAAAGGACACTTTGCCCTTATTTTCGAGCCCTAAAATTAGACTGTTAGATCACAGTTAGTCAGAATATGTATGAATTTCAACCACAAAATAGGGAAATTCTTTGGGTTGGGAGTATTGTCGTTTCTTTGACAAATACAGCAACAAAAGCTTATACTTTTGAAGCTTCACTCATGGTATCATGCCGTTTTAGTTGACATTAAAAACTTAATTTGTTGGCAAAAGTTCTCGCATATGAAACCAAAATGACTTGTTTTTAACTTCTTAATCGATGGCTAAATGCGGGCGCAATTCTTCAAAATGTTTACAAAGGCGACACAGACCAGAAATATTTATTTTACCAAAATGCCCTGTAGTTTATGACAGCTTGTATCTATATCATTGGACAATCCCGCATGTTACAGCCGTCATTTGAGCTCCAGAAGGTTCTTTGTTCTGACAATTAAGATGAGTGTTAAATCATCTACAAAGATAATCAACAAAACATTGATGCCAAGTCTCAGAAGACATCACTTACGAACACCGAGTCAAAAAAGCCTGTAAAGAAAATTTTTCAAAAACTGTTCTTTTTGTTCTACTTTTATGGAGTTTTCCACCTTTCCTCTTTAATACCTTATATAACTTTTACTATAACACCCGCATCCTACAAGAGGTAACCGCTAAAGCTCCTGGAAACAAACCAACTCAGCAACACAGCACTACAGTACTACATCCTACATCCAGATGAGAAGAAAAATATAAACCGCGAAAGTATTATCTCTCTGTTTGGCTTTGTACACTCTTTTACTACCCTTAACGTACTTTCATTCTCTTTCGTCAAAAATGGGGATACTATTGATTTTATCAGAAGAGTTTTCGACTGGTGCTGCACGTAAAGAAATGACAACTGGCAGGTCGCAGTGTTTATTTCACTTTCAGAACGTGAAAATGTCCTCGCTTAAACATCGTTACACCCACAAGGTGTAAATTTGTAATTTTAATTTTTAAATTAAATTTAAAGACGCTATTGTGTAGCCCTGAAAATTTACGAATTAAGGTGAAGGCAAAGTGAATAAAATAAAAAATGCGATCCAAAAAGGTAAACAAAGTTGAACGTGCTACAAGGTTTTTGTAGTATTTTGAGTGCTGCGAATGATAGTGGATTATGTGAAGGGTTGAAAATTGTGAGGATATGCGGGTATGAAATGTAAAGTGCCTTTTTGCCTAAGGACAGCCCTCATTGGTTCAAGGTCTTTGGAAAATGGCAAATTTAAAAGCTTTTCGTTATTTTTGTATTTTTTTGGTTTTTCCATTTTTTTTAGTCGATAAGTAGTTGGTTTTACGTAAAGGTAAATATGAGATGAAAAAAATGGCGCGTTTTCTTTACCTTTCGATGGATCGAAAATCCACCGGAAATAGAGGGTAATTGAATGGAAAAGTCTCCTTTTTTTGTTGTTGTCCTTCCTCAAAGGTCTGTGTAGGTGTTTTTGGGTAAAACCAATTTTAGTTTGTATATACGTAGTTGGGTATTATAACGGAATTTTCGTAATTGGTTTCCAGTTCGTCTTCGAGTAGTGAATTTATAGTGATTGAATTTTAAACAAGGTCGATATTATTTTCGGTTTGGGAAGTACATATGTAAGGAATGTCAAAGTGTGTTCATGTCATTCTGACCTCGTTATTTCAAAGTGAAATATTTAGTAGCGCGATTTCACAGTGTTAGCAGAAGCATTAGATCACAGCGTTGCTGTCATTATGCGGTAAACGCCGTGAGTCAGATTTTAGTGGTTTCAATTGAAGTATTGTGTGTTGGACAACTGTGGGTTGTAGTTTCCATTTGACCCGTATGATGAATTTAATTTCGAAGAAATCAAATATTTCATGCATTCATACAATACGATGTGTAACGGTTAATGGCTTCAAGCAAAAGTTTCTATCGTTATGTATTATTCATAGGCTATAGACAATTGGTTTTCAAATTGGTAACCTGAACGTTCACTTTGCACAGCAGATGCTTGTACCAATTTCAAGACTTTCCTTTTAGCCTCAAGTTATAACATGCAAAATGCATTCAAGGGCACTGAGTTTGAGCAATCAATATCAAGTTCATAAATTATAACTAAGACGAACTAGATCAGTAGTCCCTAGTATCATAGTGTAATTGTGGAAGAATACCCGCAATTACTGCAGGATAGTTTAAGTACACTGTGGCTTGTTGATGGTTAGTTGTTGGTTGGCTAATGATAAGGCAATTTCACTGGGTTTGTTGTGCATACTAACATAGCATTGCTTCCACATTTGGGATTTGCATAACCAGACGGAAAAAGTGATTTTAACAAGCACGCGTCTTGAAGACCACATACAAGCAAGTAATGTTGAAGTGAAAACTGTAAGCAAGCGGAGGTCTGCCTTCAAACCACTTACAAGGGGGGCTGGAATGGTAGCTACAAACAAGCACTTTAAGATAGCACGGTTTACTATTAACTATTTCTCAATAAGTAGACTAAAATTCTAAGATTGTGAATTAGGCGCAAACAGTGTCGAATGGTAGCCCCATGCGGGTAGTGTAAGGCATTGAAAACTGAGCAGATCAAAGCAGATCACGATGATGTCACCCCAAACTGCTAGCTTATAGTCCGAAAACCCAGTGATGTTTCGTAGAAGTTTCAGCATCCCATGTTTGCAGTGTGGGATGGTATCGTCATCAGAACTAGAAGCATGGAAGACTGGTATCCATAGGGAGTTGGCTGGTTCGTTGCTCTTTTTTTTTCCATATCCTAACCGGGACAATACGTACCAGGTGATCATTCTGGGCCCATTACAAGACAGCACCATGACGATACAAAAATTATAGATGACATTGGAAAGGTTTTTATATTCTTTCCCCTAAGAAGCAGTCTAAACTATGTCTGGTAGCGACTAATCAGGATTTTGAGAAATAGACAGAAAGGTCGCATGGAAGCTAATGTAAGATGCTAGGGTTACTATAAATCAGCCTAAAATTCTCAGACCATTAAAGTGTAATGTGGAATGGAGCAGCTTAGAATGCTGATATTACTAAGGAGCTATGCTCTTAATCATGCTGTTAATGTTATGGTCCTAAAAGCATGCGCTACATGTGATGGTTCCAAAATGCCTTAAAGCTCGCTTATGATATTTGAATCATCGACTGCTGCTGGTTATCGCAAAATTTTGGTTTCCGATTGCTATTGGTTCCAATGCCGTATTTACAAGAGATATCAACATCATGTGCTGTTCGTTCAAGCTAACAAGATTAACCTGTGATAACCTGTGATTAACCTCGGATACCACAAGATTCTGCGATAATCTAGGAAGGGTAGGTAGGTAGGTAAGATTGGCTGTTGGAAACACCAATCCACTTAGGCCTATTGGTCCATTGTGATGCCACGTGGGTCTCTGATTCTCTTACTAGTGGAACCAGTTTGAGCTTGCGATGAAGCGTAGGAGATTGTTTACGTCTATATTTTTTTTTAAATCGCTTAAGTCATTATAGAAGAAAGCTCCTAATTGAAGTTTTCTTCTCTGCGAGAGGGCTGGACATGTACAGAGAAGGTGGAGGATTATCTCCTCTTCCTCCTCTACAGAAATCATTGTAAAGGCGCCAAGCCAGCCATCTTGCGTGCTTGCCTATGAGGCAGTGTCCAGTGATGACACCTATGATGGTGCTGAGATGCTTCTGCGATAACCTATAAGTAACCAAGAATTACAAGGTCAATAGCCAACTATACAGCATCGAATTTCAGGAAATTATTTGTTTTGTTAAAAGCCTCCGTGTAACTTTTTAAAGAAGTCGGCGTCTTGTCGACTTGCTTGGCTTGAAAGTAAACTGTTACATGCTAGTGATTTCGGTATACTACGGTGCATCAGCATGATGTGCTGTCCCACCTTCCAACTTTGCTTGGTCTTAAACCCAGCATCCTGTTATGTTTATTTATGATTTAAGTACTTATTCTTGTATAGTTGTGAGGCCACTGTGTCGCTCGATTTGTTAATAATTTAATTACGGTGCCATCATTCAGGGATAATTGCTAGATGTCCCGACTTATACAATAGTTTGATCGTAAGCTCAAGAATGTTTTTAGTAGTGGTCCTGGTACTCAGCAGTCGTTTCTAACCATAAAAGCATCTAGTGATCTAATATATCTAGTCCTGCCATAAGTTCTGTTACACAATTTCCAGCGCTTATCGTTCAAAACTTCTTTCAGAACACATGCACTGATCAGTGAAGAATACTAGTCAGTTTGGTTTCAGTTTGCAACTATTAACATGGAGTGGGGCGTTCAAGAAATTCAAGTCGCGGTAATAGCGTTACATAAGTGCGCAAAGAGTGCTGGCCAAATTTTCGAGTTGCTAAAACCACTCGGAATATCGAGAGTATTCGTTTATCGGGCTATTGCTCGTTTCGGCGAATTGTCTGGAGTAGAGGACAGACCAAGAAGTGGTTGCCCGGGCGTCGTCCTTACGAATGCGGTTGTAAAGGAAGTGCGTGAACGAATTCGGAGAAATCCCCCTAGAAAGCAGAAGATCATGCCCAAGGAATTGGATATATCAACCAGATCCATGTCTAGGCTGATTCGGGATGATCTGCATATGAAAGCGAATCGTCGGTCCACGGGTCATCTTCTAACTCCTCAACTAAAAAAAATTAGGCTGAAAAGACGCAAGTGACTTTTGCAGTGGCACGCGGACAATGGCCATGAAAACATTCTGTTTACGGATAAGAAAATTTCTACCGTGGAAGAAGTTTTCAACAAACAAAATGACAAAACTTGTGCCACTTCATCTAAGTAAGCGTAAAAGTTGTTCCGAGAATTCAACGTGGACATCATCTCGCCTCCGTAATGGTTTGGCGTAGGTCTCTCACCATGGTGTCACCTCCCTTCATTTCTGTAAAAAAGGTGCAAAAACTGGTGCAAAGGATTACCAAGAAGATGTGCTAGAGGGTGTTGTGAAAGGTTTGACCAGTACCCTTTTCAATGGATACAGATGGATCTTCCAACAGGACTTTGTCCCAGAGCACAAAGCCAAAACCACGCAGGAGTGGCTCAAAGTCAATATTCCTGGCTTTATAGCAGCAGAAGATTGGCAGGCGGTGAGTCCAGATCTGAATCCACTGGATTATGGTTTGTGGTCAGAATTGGAGAACATGGCCTGCAAAACTCCACAGAAATTTGGAAAGCCTTAAAACAGCATTAACCAGAGCAGCGTCCACGATCTCCATGGAAACCGTACGTGTCGCTATAGCACAATGGTCACACAATAATCAATATTGTGGTCTAATAAATGAAACAATTTTGAATAAAATATCTTTACTGGTTTTTTTTTATAGCATTTTATATTTGTAACAGAACTTATGGCAGGACTAGGTATACGAGTATCCCTTTTATGACGATTGTAATAATAGTAACACT
The DNA here is from genome assembly GCA_963966105.1 of Volucella zonaria. Classification (NCBI taxonomy): domain Eukaryota; kingdom Metazoa; phylum Arthropoda; class Insecta; order Diptera; family Syrphidae; genus Volucella; species Volucella zonaria. The sequence continues at coordinate 14,895,533 of OZ014533.1, forward strand.
ACATATTTATTTTATTGATTTTGGATTTTTGATTTCTTTACAGACGGGCGCACCGCCAGTGCCGCCACAAAGGCACTCTTCAATGCGCACTTCTTCGATAACCCCAGCTACGGCCGGTTCCATCAATATCCCGAACAATACCAACAATTACAATCAGAACAGCACGAACAACTCTGTTGTCAGTCGACTGGTGGTGAACTTAGAATCGAAATTTGCGAAACGATTTCACAATGTCACCGAGTTCCCGGCTCCGCCACCATTCTTAAATATCCAAAAAATGTATCCTAGTCGTAATGCAGTTAAAGCAACAAACGGTATGTAAAATAGAAAAAAATGAAAAAAGAAAATTCTAAGGAAATACCACATCCAATACGAGCAAAGCAAACATTAACGAAACAAAGAACTACGTAGAAACTAGAAATAGAAATAGATATAGAACATGTATCCAAAAAATACTAAAGAAATAACACAGTTAATCTATTAGTCTCTAGCCTCTATTTTGCTCTTTCGCTTTTAAATATATCGTTACTCGTTATTTTTATTATAAATATAATATTTTACTTGTTATTTAATAATACGTTTTATATGTTTACTTATATACTTATTATTATGAATTTTTTTTTACTAGAATTAGCAGAACAAAATGAATTGATTTATTTTTAGTTATTTTCTATCGGTTAACCACCCAAAAAGAACTAATGTTTTGTATAAAAAATTTCTTACTATTTTTATTATAGATTTTTTCTCTAAGAAGCCTGTTTATTTTTTTGTCTAAAAAAAAAATACAAGAGGAAAATCTTCTTTTTTTTTATAAAAAGTTATATACAATTTATATGCGTATGAAATGAATATGAATACGAGTATCTACATTAGTTTTGTTTTTATTTTTTATTTTTTTTTGTCTTCAACTTTTGTTTTTATTTTATTCATTTACTTGTTAACATTTAACAAAGCATGCTTTATACATTAAAAAAAGAATAAATAAACAAATAAAAATAAAACTGAATAGATAAATAAATTAAAAATGGTATAACAATAAATATTCATTCAGAAAATAAGATGGAAATACACATTCATTTGCATTTTGTTATTTTTTTATTTGTTACTCTCTCTCTCGCTTCGTTTGTTGTTAGTGATTATTTTGTTATTGGTTTTTAGGTATTGTTTTCTTCGTAAGCATGGGCATTTTGTTTCATTTCATTTGTAGTCATTTTCTTCGTTTTTTATTTAGAATTTGTTTTGACGTCATGGATTGCTTTGGAAGTGGAAGTGGAAGAAAAGAAAATGATGTCTTGTTGTCTTTGGGATTGAATGGAAGAAACCATAATTTTCATAAGGTTGCAGTTGAACAAAGTTCCTCTATTATACAGTTAAATTCGATTTATTTTTAATCGTTTAAGCATGTAATTATTTACTTCGATGGCACTAAAATCTGGGGTGGACCAGGGCCAATGGATGGATCTCTGCAGTTAGCTCGGTATCTGGCTATCTGCCTGCAGTTGTACTCGCCAAGTTAGTTGAAATCCTGTCCACTTGCGCAGACCACCTAAAGCGAGGTCTTCCTCTACTGGGTTGTCCCTCCGTGTTTGAATCGAGGTCTCTTAAGAGCGGTTGTCCAAATACAAATATATTTTTAAAAATTAAATAAAATCACAAAAATCAATTATTTTCGGTAATGGCTTTATTAGAAAGAGCGAACATTCTTATTAGTTAAGAAATACGATTTAATTCATGTGGCTTTCCGGGTGGCTCCTCAATAGCGCATCGTATCAACCCAATTTTCCAAGATCTTGTTAACTGTTTCTGGCTCTATCTCACGAATGGCTCGGACGATATTCGCTTTAGGGTCTTGAATCATTTCTGGATTGTCCGCACAACATCGATCTTTAAGGGCACCCCACAAAAAAAAAGATAATGGGGTCAAAACGTACCTTCGAGGAGGTCAATTGACATCGCCAAGGCGGCTGATAAGACGATTACGGAACTTAGCGTGCAAAAGATCGATTGTTTGACGGGCTGTGTGGTATGGCGCCCCACCTTGCTGACACGAAAGATCGTCCAAGCCTATGTCTTCAATTTCAGCCCATAAAAATGCAGTAAACATGGCTTGGCTCTGGAGCGCTCACCGTTGACCGAAGCAGCATTTTCGAAATACCACTCCAAAATCTGCACCAAACTGTCACTCTCTGCAGACGTATTGGCTTCTCACGTGTCCGACCCCAGATGAGGCATTTTTCTCTGTTAACTTCAACTTGCCGAGATGAAAATGCGCATCGTTAGAGAAAATTATTTTTCGGCCAAATTCGAAATCCAAACCAGGACACGACAACGAAGCGGTCGGTTACCTTCAATTGTTGAGTGAATTGAACTTTGTAATGGAATAATCCGAGATCTTTGTGCAAAATTCTTATCAGGCTGGTGCGTGTAATGCTCAGTTGTTGAGATCAATGCCGAGTCGATGTTCCTGGATTAAGTCGAACACTCCCGGCAGCAGCAGGGACCGTAAGTGTGGTCCGCAAGCAAGACAGACTCACGAACTTTTTGCACAAACTTGCGTACAGCAGGCGCGGTGGTTGTTTCATTTCGGCCAAAACTTGTTTTCAATAAACACATTATTTGGGCAACATTGCTTTGCCGTTGCTTCGTAGTTCCGTTAACGGTGTTGACGTATTCCCGGAAAGAGCCGTCCCATGCAATCCGTCGCATACCTCCGTTGACAGGAGACAGCCGATGACATTTTGTTATTTCTAAGAGTTTTCTATACATTTCCTCAATGCTTCCACCAGTTAATGTGTTTACTATCAATTTGTGAATGCATGAACTGCCAACGGATTGATGAACTAGAAAGTAAACCTGCTATGTCCGTCGAAGTTCATACATCCGTTGGTATGAACTGTATTATATCTAGCTTTCCGTTAAAAACGACGGAGCAACGGATCGATGGGTTCTATGGATCGTTGCCTTCAGTGTTTCTTGACAAGGCCTTCTTAGACCAAAGAAACAGCTATTCGAAAGTATAACTCTTCATTTGATTTTTAATAAGGTTTCAATATCAACGTTAATATTGGAACTGAAATAGACAAAATCCCTAACCAACTCAAAATTTTAGCTGTCTATCATGTCATCATTTAGCTGTCCCATTCATTGATGTTGTACAAACCTTCCTTCTTGTACGTCCCTTCCGGTTACAATACTCGCAAACGCTCCAGTGACAGCTTGCTGCATTATGTCATCAGCACATGTAGTTGCACACTTTTGGAATGTTTCACATCTGACCGAAGTATGACATTAAAAAAGTGACATGACAATGCATCACGTTATCTTAATTTTTTTTGACATCAAAGCCTTTGGTGTAATTACTTGCAACCGGCAGGGATGCCAAATTTAGTCTCTATAAACAGTATGGTATGTGGATTTGAAATCGTTCCGTAGTGTGAAAATTTATTCAGTTGAGAACTTACCGGGCCTAAAATCACATTGATAGAGACGGATCAATTCATTAACAAATAAGTTCAGGCGTTCAGACAATACGGCAGACAACGATTTATACGCGAGATGTTGATGCCTGTGATGATGCTGTAAAATTCATACTTTTTTCGACCAAATCGTAGAAATGATTTGGTGCATAGTCTCTTCCAATCCATCTCCTGCTTCCTTAAATAGATCAGACAGGCTATTATGTTTAATTAAAGTTAATGCTCGCTTGTGTGGTTGGCTAAATTTGCGGAATTAAGTTCTATTCTAGATGCCGCTCTATTTTTGCCTCACTAAGCGAGGAATTTGCTGATCTTTTTGCATTTGAGTAATGCAATTACTTTTATTTCGGCCATTTTTTCAAATCTGTGTGTTTCTATTGCTTTTTGGCAGAAACGGCAAAACAAGCTGATTCCTTAGCCTGAAGTCCTCTTAATGTGGGGTCTTCCGTGTATAGGCGTACCTCTTATTAGATCATGTTTTATCACTGTCTTATGACTGTCGTGCATAACAAGTTTAAGCGGCATTTTCATGTCATAATATACTGCGGAGTTCTCACGCAATTTAAGTCACTGCGTGCTAACTATATGTGCGACATTGTCACCGCAATTTCCTTGATGATATTTAAATTTGTTCGCACTTCGTCCGGAATACTTCTTTTAAATAGATGTCGGGAATTGGGTTTGCAATTTCGGAGTAATGCTTGTAGTGCGAATAATTCGCAACCCGTTATTTGCTAACGCCTTTACTCAATTATTAAGAGTTCTCTAAAGAGTTGTCCGTTGGTGCTTATAATAGAGCTATCATCGGCGAAAAAAGGCGAAGTTGTTCCGGACCCCAGCTTCAATAGAAAATCTTGCACGAACGGATTTTGTACACTGCCTTGGTGTACTCCCAGTTTAATTTCGAATTCCCTGTTTATTTCCATCATCGTAAAATCGCATATCATTCTTATATACGTCTTTGGTGCATTTTGGGATCTTTGCGCCTTCCAAATAAGAGTTCTGGGAATGCGGTCGAAAGATTTTTCCAAGTCGATGAGGAGTATATGCAGATCCTTTGAAGTTTTTATTGATTAAGTGAAAAGTATTTTGCAGTGACCATGCAGTAAGAATCGCCTACAATAGATGTCAACATTTTCCAATCAAATGGTCGAAGGTCTCACCCGTACTAGGGTTGTGCAATAACTAGAGTTGAATGAAATTTCTCTTTCCCGAAGCGCATATCCACCTCTGATTGTATATGTACATATCGCCCATGTATCTATATTGCTATTAGTCCTGATAACGTTTCATCAGCTTTTCTTTTACTCATCGATTTATTCTTAAGTTGTTTAGTGTTGTTTCTCTCTTTGCTTCTAGCAGATAGTCCTTTCTTCAGCGTTCCTTGTCAATATAGTCTACTTCTACTAGGCTCTTAGGGCTACAAATGCACTAAGCATACGTTTGGAACGAATGTGGGAAACTATTCTTCTACTTGGATCTCCTCTTTGTTTTGTTCTTTTTTTTTCAAGATGTTTCCTCGACAGATGAATTTTCTCGCAGCTAAAACGAACTTTTAATAGAACTCTTGCTCGATCCTGCGGTCTTGTGTCCCTCCGAAACTGATTATATGGTCAAAAGTTAAAAGAATCTGCGCAGTACAGCGGTGTAAAATACAACGATGCTTGAAACCGGAGTCAGACTTATTACTATCTATCCACCAGTAATCTGAAACCCATGACTGTTTCTTTCCATATCGAGCTCGGAATATACGATTCGCCAATTAAATCTCAATCGATGATGGCTTATAGATGAAAAACAGATCAACTTTGTACTTTACAGCATTCAAGCTATAGCTACCACCTTTCACATATATTCTTGTTACTATTTGTTTTAATTATATTTCTTCACCGTTTCATTTGTAAATTTGTTTTCTTATTTAAATTTTTTTTAAGCATCTGAACGTTACTGCAGGTTTTGTATTGCATTTTGTCTTTTTCACTTTTTTTCGCACACACCACAAAATTGGCAAATTCTTTCAAAATTTACTTTTCTCATTTTCTTACGAACAAACAATTTTTTCTTCCTGAACTTTCTCAAAAAAAAAAAAAAAAAAAATAGCGCCACCGGTATCTTCAGCACCTTCAGAAGCACCACGGAAAGCAAGAGCTCCAGCGCCTCCAATTCAAGCAAAATTAAACGCCTATGCACAACAACAAATGGAAAATCAGCAATGGTAAAATTAAGATTAACAAAAATCCTTTCAATTAATACACATACATAAATACAATGAAATAGTAACAATCAGGCGACCAAATTTTAAGTTTAAATTTAAGATTATAATTCAAATGCGCTTCAATGAATTTAATTTTCAAGAATCTAAGGGCGATGTACAAGGTAAATAACGTAAAATTACAGAATACCTATACAACAGTATAACAGCACAATTATGCATAAATAGAAATAAATAATTATCCTTAAACCATACGAAAATATACACAAATTGTTTATGTAAAGCGATATATTGTAGAAATAGCAAAATTTTCATGCGTATTTCTAAGTTCCTAAACCTGTAGGCTGAAAAATTGGTTTTTGTTTAAGTTATGTCGGGATAATTCTTGTAGACCCAACGCACAAATACAGCTCCAGATAGGTACAACCCTCAGAATTTGAATTATTTACCTTTATACACTTACCTATCCTTGTTCCGATTTGATTTCAATTCGATTTAAGTATATCTTAAGCTCATGGGATCGTAAAACTTTGAGATCCTATTTAGATGGACTTGGATTTATGACAGTACCATCATGGAGTTATTGGTAATAGCACCAGTCGACTTAATTGTTGAATGATGGTTCAAAGAATAAGATCACCATGAAGGAATTTAAGCCTTTGAATGTGATGGATCATACTTACAGGGTATCGGAAAATATACGGAAAAGCTTTATCACTGATTCAGCTTCAATTTAGTACTTTACATGTTTAGAAACATTTTATCTAGGGATATTTATATTTTCTCGAGATATAGGGAGCCTTAAGTGCCTGCCCTCTACAATAAACTAAGTCTTGTCGTCCATAGGATGTTTTAGGAAGAAGAGTGATATTTACAATGTGGAAGAAGCGACTAAAAAATAAATAAAGCGGTAATCCATCTAATCCTGAAGACCAATGAATGATTTTGTCTACTACTAAGGATATAATTTATTGTTTTGAGGCCCGGATAGGTTTATTAAATCTTATTACAAGCACCCTTAAATTCTAGATTTAAAACTAACAAAATTAACTTAAATCTAAACTATAGCTAAAATGGGAGGAGTAGGACGAGAGGACATTTTTTATGAACAGCTTGTTAAGGTGGAAGTCGAAGAGTGGTTGGACATCGTTGACTTCTCGTAGCATTCTAGTTCAAGGTATCCGTAATTTGTTCGGTGAAGATTGAGGCGAAAGAGGGGCATGGGTGGTCGTGGCTTAAGTTGTAGTGGACTGGCTTCCAAATCGGAAGGTTCGGTGTTCGAATCCCAGCCTCGATCGAAAGACATTAAGTTTTTCAGTTAACGAAAATCAAATAAGATGAGTAGTTGACTAGAAAGCAATAACAAGCCAACTTCCACTAAGAATTTAGTCTCCCGTTAAATGTTGGACGCCATCCATGGAGCGAAATAACCCCTGAGCCCAAACATCTTTCTTTCTCTCTCTATCCCATTTTCCAAAAAAACTTAACACATACTGCGGCATTATAAGTGTATTCATACCCACCTGAGTGTTAAGTTCTTTTTAAAAAACAAATTAAGTGGGCTGATTTTGAGAGAGATACTCGTAAGTTGAAGTAAAGAAGGGCTATCAATATTGCCATCTAAAATCTGATGAAAAAAGAGTATATCGGTAACTTTTCAGCATTCAGAGAGGGGCTGTAAATCTATAAGTTGCAGTCGATCATTTTATGGTGGCAAGATCATGTCGTCAGTCCTGGGAAGTCCTCGTAAGGCGAATTGGAGAAACCTACGTTGAACAGCTTCTTCCCGGAGAGTGTGTGTTGTGTAATAAAATGACCAAACTTGGCTAGCGTGCTCAAGAATTGGGCGGACAAATGTTATGTATAGGGTTCGAGAATTCGTTAGGACATCGTTTGATAAAGTCAATATGATACAATATAATTTACGAGATGTAGATCAGTTAATTCAGTTACCCTGGTTGATTTAAGTTTGAATCAGAGCGTGAAGGAGTTGGAAGGCGCTTATGATTGTATGTTATTGTTGACATAGAGCTAAAGCAAATTTCATTTTGCTTCAAATTGAAAATCTATACAGATCATATTGCAGTGGTAAATCATCAGCGGGTGATGAGATATGTCGCATAATTTTCATGTCGTCAGCTTAGGCGGATATACCTAGACTATATCTGAACTTTTGATAATAGAGTCGACATCATTAAATGTTAGAATGAATAATAACGGCCCAAAATGGCTACCTTGAGGTACTCCAGAAGAGGCCCTAATGAGTTTAGAAACCATCGACCTAAATAGAACATTGTAATGTCGATCTACTCAGAAGATCATATTATATTTTTGCGAATATAACGAAAATCCAAGATACTTATATAAGGCTGATAGGTGTTGCTTAATTAAAAAAAAACTAAAGTAACTTTTCTTTTAATTCATTTAATCTTTTTTAAAGTGTTTTTTTTTAAGAATAAATGAATCTAATAGACTCCACGCTTGGTGACGCATGTGCGACACCTTATCAAAAAGTTGGTCATTGCTGCCTAGAAAGTTATGGCGGGAATCGCCTCAATTATCAGTCGAATCGATTGCACTAAATTGTTCAAATTTATTGGTTTTGTTTTATACACTTACTATTTAAAATAACCCCGAAGAATAAATCAGGTGCGGTCAGGTCAGGCCAACAGAATTTGGAATTTTTTGAAACCAGTTTGTTTGCGAATTTTCGCTGCAATTCTGTCATAATAAGCGCCTGGCTATGTGAGAAGTTGCACCACATAGAGTTGAAAGGTATTGTCTTTCAGCATAGCTCTGAAAAGACACACTCATTTAACATCTTTCAGTCCCCGTATCCATTGACCGTGCGATAGTTCCGACGAAAAGGTAGGACCCAACAATGCAGCTTGGTATGGTCTCATGGAACTTCTCTGAGTTTCTGTCGCTCTATATTCGATAATAATTATTAAAGTTCGGTCAAAATGTGCCTTACCAAACATGAAAATAAGAAATTAATATGTTTTCGTCCTCTTTCACCATTTGAAGGATTTCTAGCAATATTTCAAGCGAATCGTCTAGATTCCTGGGCTCAGTTTGCTTATTATTTGATTTTTGTATAGAAATAAGTTCCAAAGTACGTGCAGAATGGTCTGGTTGAGCATCTTGATGATAAAGCCTTTTTGTGACGGTTCGATGTTTGGCAAAAGTGTTTACAAGTCTTATCGTAGTCCATCTGCTCGGAGGAGTACCGCCAAGCACGCGCCTAAACTCTGTTTCAAATCCCGGTTTCATCATCCCAATCCTTGATTTTCGTTAAATTTAAAGGACAGTCTGTAGATTAAAAAAAAAACTAGTACCGATTTATTACAGAGAAAAAGTTATTACCCTTTTATTTTGATAGGGTGTACCGTGTATCCACAATAATTGAAAGTCACTAAAAAAGACCACAATAAAATAAAAACGCACGGCAGTTGAGTACGAAAATATGTGTGCGTTCTCGTGAATGTCCTACTCTCTATATGTATAAATATCATAACCAAAACCTTCCTGGAAATAGCTGCCACAGAAAAATGTTCAAAACTTCTATCTCTATTCATATTTAAATAGAAATTGCTGCAGTTATGAGATTAGAACTAATGTGTGACAGGACCAAGTAGGTAGCATAATGCCCAATTTATGAAACCTTATTTTTTTTTAAATAAATACAATTGTACTCAATACAAGACAGTCAATTCAAATTTAAATTCGCCCTTAGATTGTTATACGAGTACTTGCTTCTTCAAAGAAATAGAATAACGCAGACATAAAAATTCTTAAACAAAATAAAAATATTGATATTAAACAGATTTCATAAACAGCTAAAGTCAAGCTCCACTTTATGTAACTCACATAAATTCAAATATGTATACCTTGTTTACTTTGTAAAATAATTCAATGAAAGCACAATTTTAACAAAATTATAAAAAAAATAAATCTATATACTATACACTCGTAGCTCTGTGTAAAATATTTTGTAAATAAAACTATCGTATTGTTGGTCTTGTAAAATAATTTATAAAATAAAACAAGAAAAGTGTAAACGTATACAAAGTACACTTTTAGCACAAAAGCATTAATTAAATTTAGAAATCGTAAAGTTAAGTTAGTTAAAATTTTAGTAAAAAAAAAAAAGATAATAATTTTATTTAAATAGTAACATGTAGTCAAATATCGATATTAGGAATTAATTACAAAAGGAACATATTACAACATTAATGTGTATTTATACTTTGTTCTACTATTCTAGTTTGTTTGTTTGTTGATTTTGGAAAATTGTGATAAGCAGATATACAATATGTAATAAGCGAGATAGTATTCTCGCAAAATTTAAACAATAAACTGCGTTTTCTTTTTTAATTGTTTCTTCCAAAAAAAAAAAACACTACTCAACATTTTGTTGTATAAATGTAAAAAAAAAAATAAATAAAAAAGAAATGTTTTCTAACTAAATGAATACTGTGTACACTTTATCATCTTCGACCCAAACTATTTAACTTGAAAGCAAAAGTGCAAAACTTTGCAACAAGCTTGTAGATTTCACCGGTACCTGTCCTTTCTTCCTCCCTAAATTTCCTTCGCCCGCACTCTGCACAAAAACCCCTTGAGCGTTAAATCTTCAAGTGCTTCAAGCGGTCGATACAATATTTGATGATGCGGTCCAATATGTGCGCTGTTATTCCGACAATAATGTGTCGAATGTTGACCCCGAACTCGTTCAAAGTGATTGGCTTGTTAGGACTAAGGACTTGACGTAGTTCCAGAGAAAATAATCGAGTGGTGTCAGTCACCAAATTTCTCCCTCACAACTTTGAGCGCTGCGTCGCGTCGCTTGTATTGCATGTAGAGCTCTGACCGCAGAAAATCTTTTAACATCGCTCTATACCTGAGACCATTGACGGTAACGGTGTCTCTTTCCTCATTTCGAAAGAAATAAGATCCGATAATACCTCCATGCCATAAGCCGCACCAAGCAGTCAATCTTTGTGGATGCATTGATGCTTGGCCGAACACTTGTGGATTGTGTTCGCTCCAATAATGGCAATTTTACTTGTTGCCATAACTGTTGAGCCAAAAATGGGCCTCGTCCGAGAAGATGATTTGTTGGCCAAAATCCGGATCCCCGACCAATATTTCCAGCGCTCAACCCACGGCGTTGTCTACGATCAAGCGACTTCAATTCTTGCACAATCTCATACGGATGTAGGCCCAAATCCAACCGCAAAATAAGCCGGGTTGACTCTCTGGCGATGCCCAATTCAGCTGATCGGCGCCGAAACGACAATTCTGAGTCTTCTTCGATACTGGTCGCTACGACTATGTTTTCTTCATTTCGCAGCAATCTCTGTCTGGTTGGTGGCTTAACATCCAAAAGAATGTACTCACGCTTAGACGAATTGCCTGCACAGTGAAGCCATGATGACGATCGACATCACGACGAAATTCACGTTGCGTATTTACGAGATGTGTTCAGAAAATAACGGGAATTTTTAAATTTCGCGTGTTTGGAGAGACCGATTGTCAATTTTTTTTTTTATGTTGGTATACCACCTTGATTAAAAGTTTATTCAGAAAATTAAAAGTACAAGTTTATTCATCTAAATCTACATATATTGTCCCCTTCAAAGTAATCCCATTCGACTGCAACACACTTATGCCAGCGCTTGATCCAATCCTCGAAACATTTTTTATATTCGGTTTTCGGTATGTCCATCGTGCTTCCTGCAATTTTTCTATTACTTCCTCTTGGCTGCTGAAACGCGTTCCCCGTAGTGGTTTTTTAACTCGATTGAACAGAAAGAAGTCACAGGGAGCCAAATCAGGTGAATTCGGTTCGGTGGCTGTTGGATGGTATTTGTTGCATTTTTCGTCAAAAAATTACGAATAATGATTGCACTGTGCGGCGATGCGTTATCATGATGCAAGATCCACGAGTTTTCTACCCACAATTCTGGTCTCTTTCGGCGAATTGCTTCACGCAAACGTATCATAACGCCCAAATAATACGAGTACTCTTTGTTTACTGTCTGGCCTTCTGGCAAAAATTCATGATACACACCATTGTAATCCATGAAAACCGTGAGCATTGTCTTCTTTTTTGGCTGAAAACGAAGTGGTTTTTTTTGGTCTCGGCTCATTTGGTGAGCGCCATTCACTTTGCTGCTACACGACGGAAACCCAAATTATTAACCAAAATGTCTTGAACGGATCCATAGGCAATGTTCAAGTCCTCCGCTATCTCTCTGATGGTTAATTTGCGGTTAGTGACCAACATTTCTTTTACTTCATCAATGTTTTCGTCTGTTTTCGATGTCGATGGTCTGCCACTGCGTTCATCATCTTCGATTGACTCACGACCACTTTTGAACCGCTCGTGCCACTGGTAAACGACCGTTTTGTTTAAAGAATCGTTGCCGAAACACTTTTCCAACATTTCCAACGTTCGTGCACCATTAAATCCGTTTTTTACGCAAAATTTAATACAAGTTCGTTGTTGCAAATTTAAATCCATTTCTAAAATTGTAAAACAAAACACACAGAGATAGATGTACTCTTGGCTACGTAACTTTTGCAAATGTCAAGCTATGACGCTAAAATTTAGAGAGAATGTCAACAACAACTTAACCAGTTTAACAAAAAAACAGAACTCAAATTGGAACAATGGAAGCGCCACACGGTGGTGTCGTGCGGGAACTTTTTGATCAAGGTGATACCTGCGTCTGAAGTATGATACAATTTTTAGCTGTATTCTTTGTTTACTTTGTCTGTGGCAGCCGCTAAAGTTAGACGTGTTTTTATGAGCTCGGCGATTTTCGTTTGTTAAAAGAAATGGATCAAATAATCAAATTTTGCATAAAAAATGTTTCCAAGCGTTTCCAAGATGTACGTGAAGACATTGAAGATAACGAACGCCCCAGCACATCAAAAAGCGATGAAAACGTGGAAAAAGTGAACCAATCACAATCAGAAAAGTTGCTGATGATGTTGGCATATCGATTGGCTCATGCCATGAAATTTTTTCCATTGTTTTGGGTATGAAACGCGGTATTTTGCGGCAGCAAAATTTGTATCAAAATTGTTGAACTTTGAACAAAGGGCTGTCGTTTTACAAGCATAGATGACATAAAAAGCGCATCGCTGAAAGAGTTAAAGCCTAATCCAAAGATCGAGTTTGAGAAGTGTTTCGAAGATTGGAAGAAGCGCTGTCACAAGTGCATAATATCTAATGGGGACTATTTTCAAGCCGACAACATTAATGTAGACGAATAAATAAATATTTTTTTCAAAAAACTAAAATTCCTATTATTTTCTGAACACACCTCGTACAACTGAGCCGGAATATTTTTTTAATAAATTCCGTACGTTCGGCAAACGTAAAATGATGCATGATGGAATAGCTAACCTTACTGAATATTTTGACACCTGGATGTCATTGGTTTGACAGCTGCTGAAACGTAACAATTGGAAAAACCATCATTGCTATTTGGTCACCCGTTAGAAGTCAATATAAATTTTAAAACAGTTTGCAACCATAAAAGAAACGCTATGCTAATCTCATGAGGGAAGCTTCTTCTGCAAGGAACCCACAAGGTTTTTGGAAAGTCATACAGGAAATTAACAGTCAGTCTTTCTATATTGGCTCTAACTTACACCCACACATTCTGAAGCTTAGGGTGAAGCTATACAGCACCCCATTTATAACCAATGATTATCCCAAAAGATTATCCAAACCTAAAGAAGCCGTTGCAAGGTCTTAGTTAAACAAACGTCCTGTAGTGAATACCATTTGCAACGCCCAACTGAAGGGATGTTAATGCTCTTAACAAATTCGTTTAATAGGATTTTGGAATCTGGGGAGAGGTGTTTTCAGGAACGTCATACCAACAAAGAACTGCATTAGTTGCGTTTATTAATGCAGATCTTTTGCAGAACTAAGTTAGTCTGTTGGTGGCCGTGGCTCAAGTGATAGTAGACTGGCTTCCAAATCGGAAAGTTCGGTGTTCGAATCCCAGCCTCTCCCGAAAGACTGGTATTCATTTTTTCAGTTAACGAAAATCAAGTAAGACGTGTAGTTGACTAGAAATCAACATCAAGCCAAATGTTGGATGCCACCCATGGAGCAAAATAACCACTTTCTTTCTCTCTCTATCCCATTTTCGAAAAAACTTAACATACGAGGGCGGGTCAATAAGTCCATGACTTTTTGAATTTCTAACCTCTTTACTGAAACAGCAACACTGCTCCTGTCAACAGGCATCTGTCAGTTGACTCCTGTCAAAATTTAAACTTGCTGCGTCAGTTAGTTTGTGTTTGACAGCTATTTTTATCAGACTACTCACTAATTTGAGGAGAAAATGGAAAAAAGTGAATTTCGTGTGCTTATTAAGCATTATTTCTTGCGAAAAAAAACCATTACCGAGACCAAGGCTAAGCTTGATAAATACTATGGGGACTCTGCACCATCGATTTCAATGGTAAAAAAGTGGTTTACTGAATTTCGTTGTGGCCGTACAAGCACTGAAGATGCCGAACGTCCTGGACGCCCAGTTGAGGTCTCTACACCCGAAACAATCGAAAAAATTCACGATATGGTGTTGGCCGACCGAAGATTGAAAGTGCGAGAGATTGTGGAAGCCGTAGGGATCTCGCAAGGCTCAGTGGTTTCAATTTTGAATGATCACTTGGGCATGAGAAAGCTTTCCGCAAGATGGGTGCCGCGTTTGCTCACAGTCGACCACAACAAACACCAGAGAACAAACAACAGTCAAAACAGTGGGTTTCTAAGGGTGAATCGGCGCCAAAGAAGGCCAAGGTGGGTTTGTCAGCCAATAAAGTTATGGCGACTGTTTTTTGGGATGCACGCGGGATAATCCACATTGACTACCTTCAAAAGGGAAGAACAATCAATGGGGAATATTATGCCAACTTATTGGACCGATTCAATGACGATTTGAAAAAAAAAACGACCTCATTTGGCCAAGAAAAAAGTTCTTTTCCACCAAGACAATGCAAGGGTGCACACATGTGCAGTTGCCATGGCAAAAATCCATGAATTGGGCTATGAATTGCTCCCTCATCCACCCTATTCTCCAGATTAGGCTCCGAGCGACTACTTCTTGTTCCCAAACCTGAATAAATGGCTTGGTGGAAAAAGATTTGACTCCAATGATGAAGTCATCTCGCAAACAAAGGCCTATTTTGAGGACCTCGACAAATCATTTTTTTTGGAAGGGATAAAAAAATTCGAGAAGCGTTGGACAAAGTGTATAGAGCTCAAAGGAGACTATGTTGAAAAATAAAATTATTTTTTTATCAAAAAATCTGTGTTTTAATCCAAAAGTCACTGACTTATTGATCCGCCCTCGTATGTCTGCGCAGTGAATGCGTTTAAAAATACACGAGGAAAAATCTGCAATTGTACTAAGTTAAAAATGCTTGACGTTTATGAACTCATCTGTTCCTCGAAGCTTCTACATATACATCAATACTTTCTCCGATTCATAAAAAAGGTAATACAAATGGAGCGCAAAATTATAGAGACATATCGTTTCGCAAGTGCTGGATGAAGATTTTTGCAATTATATTTAATAGACTCACATCCTGGGCTGTAAGTTCGAATTTGCTAAACGAATTCGAGGTAGGTTGCAGATTCAGGCATTCGACAATTGTCCAAGTCTTTGACCATTGCTCATTGTAGACAAAAGAACTAAGCTTTATGCTTTTTACGCGTACTTTAAGGCTGCTTTTAATTCTATTGACCGAAGAGCACCATTCTACAAGCTCTGCACTATGGGGTTGTCAACAAAGATGGTCGATGTGCTAATTAAATGGTTTACAGCAAGTAAGGGAGTAAAACAAGGATGTACCCTAAGTACACTACTGTACATTTTGTTCTTGGATGTTTGCATTAAAACACTCTATGGCAGAATTCTGTGGAGAGGTAGGCGGTAGTCCTGATTCTGACAGTAGACTACTGTAAAACGTGGAATCTTATAGCAACTTGAGAAAGATCAAAGTTGTTGTGTTACCTGTAAACACGGAGGAGGAAGTATTGCGAGAAATGAGAGCTGGAAGTTCGCAAGAGAAGAGCTAGAGAAAGTAAGAGAGTACGATTGTCTTGGCATATAAATTACGCCCAATATGAGTATGAAACAACACCTTACTGATAGATTACAAGCAGCTAAGTAAGCGATTAACTCGACATGGAGAACTTAATAGATCTCAACTTAACAGAAAAATACCATACAAGCTCTTTGAAGCGACTGCAAGAACTGAATAATTTATTATTGAAATCTATGGAATAATTTTATTTGCCAACAAAGCGACGGCCAAGATTTTTGAATTACAGTACTATAACATTTATGCTACAATATATGTACTCATATGCCACAATTGTAAACTTTTTATTTTTTTATAAAATAAAAGAATCAATAATAATAATAAGTTCGATTTTAAAAGGCCACAAATTCCTCAAATAATCCTGGAATCAGTTCTGTATACCTCCCGTAAGTGACAATTACCCTTTTACAGTGTTCAGCATTCTAGAATTGTCTGTTTTTCCACACTTTACGAGGACAAGGGTGAGGTAACATTCTCTCGTTCAATAGTTCGAACGGGCTTAAGAAGCACTTACAAAGATATGTGGTAATGCTACTCATAAATCTAGCCCATGAGTAGATCTTGATAAGATTCCGGTGAGAGGAACAATGCGGAGCAATACCGTGTCGGACTGTGTTCAACAACCATATCTGCTTTTAGCTCAACCTGCTCTATCACAAAAATATATAAAGGCGTAATTTCAAAAAACTGCCCATGAAGAAAAAATAGATATGATTAACCGATCACATTCGGCAGTGGACGAAACATAAACGCATGGACCTACAACAACACGATATAATTAAAAAACAAATAAATGTAAAAATAGATTTCCTAGCACCCACTTAGAAGTGGGCGAACGGATGCAGTGACTATCTGGAAGTGATCTATCAAATAAAAAAAAAAAAATTTTCGAGATCTAATACGTAGATAGCTACTTTAGGTCTGAGGTATGGCAATACCGATATATGTATATACGTCAAATCTGACATCAGCATCATAAAGTCTGACGTTTTTAATGGTACACATGCTCAGAATATTTCTCCATACGAGTGCTATTTGCGCTTTTTACAGATATTTGAAAAATTCATCTCAGTCAACAAAGTGGAATTAAATCGTGAAGATTTTCATGCGACGATTTGTAATAATTTTCTACGTGGATGAATTGATGAGTTACAACAGTGTGCCGATTAATTCGCTTCGACTTTTGATGATGAAGCAAAATCCTGGGACACCGTATTTCCCTGGCTTTCAGTATTTCGCTGGCTAGACGAATTTCTTGAAGGTGGTTCAAATCGGTTGTGGTGTCAGAAAAGATCGTCATGTGACTTATCGTGAAGTGAGGCATGCTTGGGTATTAGTTCCATTTTTGAGACACGAGTAAGTATTTGTTTTTACTTTTGTTTCTCGAAACGTAAGTAGTAACGTATGGTTTTGCGACCAAAGACAATAAGTTAAGACTATTCTCCTAATGGATCCTAAGGACACTTTACACCAGAAGCTGCTCAAATATTACATACGAATTTGCCGATTTTCTTGTACAAAATTAAATCTACGTAATTGAATAATTTACAAAGTTTACTCTGTGAAATAATTTCCATTTATATCAATCACATTTTTCCAAGATTCCTCTAGAGCAAATATGCCTCTCCTATGGAATTTCTTAGCCACCGAAATCCTGTTTCATCCTACGAAGACTTCCTGACTACCTAAACTTCGGAAATGATAGTAGTCGGTAGGGGACAAGGCTAGATATTGCAAAACTTAATATCCCTATGCTATGGGTCTAGCAATATCATGTAGTACGATGAGACCATGGCAATTTACATTGAAAACTGTTTCAGTACAATTTGTCTTGCCTTGCTTCGATTTCATTTTTCTATTTGCTTGCCCGCCTTTGAGAATCGAATAATTCACAACTCCTTCATTCCTCCACGATACTGTCACCCTTAGCTAACTTTTTGTGGAGTATTTGTACCTCAGTCGGTCGTTTTAAGGTCAATCATACTCGTACTTAACCATTCCTCTCTCTTCCTCCTTTTATCGTATAGGGTCCTCTTATCGCCACAGGAGAGGACTTCGTGCAAGATAGGATCCATACAGTATCTGTTTTTCAAAGATATTACACTTTTTAAACATCAATTCATTATCGCTGCTTTGGAAGTGGGGGTACCGATGTTCTATCCTTTCGATAGCTAAAAGGACGACGACTTATGTTCCCAGCTGACATTGAACACTCGTAGCCGGATTTTCTTCAATAGCTGCTGAAAATTCTTCATTATCAATAACCTCCGCTGGCCTTTCCTTAGGCTTTTCTTAGAGCCAAAAATCTTTTTCGCCGAACTTGGTAATCTAGTTTCAAATTGTTCTCTGACTACGCGTAGGCAAATTAAAAGTACCGATGCACCGCAATATGTTAAAACTACTGTTTACAATTCACTAAAAGAAAGCCACTTCCAATAATAGGCGATTGTGGACAAAGAGTTGGTAGTGGAATACATTTTTTTTTTTAGTTCGATATACAATACGGGGATTAAAAACCCCGAATCCTTGGGTATTAACCTTTGATCCAGCCACAGCGCCTGATTTCACTAAACATTCTAACTGTTGATGTAGAGGAAATGAACTCGGAACGACAGAAGATATACAAAATTCATGCAAATCACAAGGCCTAACTATACATACTTAATAAGCTATTTATTACCAAAGCGCGGTACTTGATTTAGTACTGGTTTATTACCTAGGTGTATTACCATCTATCCTGGAATAATACGAAACGGCGCTTAAAAGATTGAAAAGTAATCTGGCCGAAGCACTAACAAGTCTGGGTCGACTTTTGCTCGCAGAATTTTTCGTGACCCGGCATCAGTCGTAAAAATAAACTTAAGTAAAGAATGAAGACAGCTATGGTCGGTAAAGTTACTAAAATGGGTCCTAAATACCATAAACCAAGAGATAGACTGACTCCACCTAAATAAAAAAAACGTAGTGGTAAACGATGAGACGAAAATGGCAGCAAGGAAAAAATTCAAATCTCTCAAGCGTAAGCTCTATGCAGCGGAACTAGCGAAACCGATAAAGTGAGTTTAAAGTCGTACTACTAACCTTGCAAGAATATAGGCGAAAAAAGCAGTAGTAGTGGCATTGCGTCGGGAATAAGAGAGGATATCCTCATAGCCCATAAGCAGTCGACCAGTAGTAGAAGAAGCACAATGAGCAAATGAGCTAACATTTTTTAAGCGGATGAAAGAATTTGAATACTAGAATTTCCGCGCAGCACCTCTCTCTCGGCTCTTGCGCTAAGAAAATGACAGATTTTACAGAAGGCAAAATTGCGAAGCAATGAAAAGAATGAACCAGAGCCGTGCAGTCGGATCGGATTAAATCTCATCCGCAGTACGGACTACGATCGGAAAACTTACTTGCGATTTTGATCAATAAAATGATGAGAGACAATCAAATGCCTAACCAGTCGGAAAAACTTTCCTACGCTGTATAAAGGCAACGACGCCACGAGAATTTGCAACAACAACCGATTGATGAAAGTAATGTTGCATACTATGTATATGAAAGTGGACTACATTCTAGACGGTTAACAACGCAATAGAGCCAATGGGGCTTTGCGGGAGTGAGGTCGACGTATAACGCTATTCATAGTTTACGGATGATGGTGGGAAAAAATATTGCAATGACGCTTCGAAGAATCTACATATCGTCTTCGATGAATTGAAAAAAACGGTTCGGTAGAGCTCCTAGGGATTTAATATAGACGCCATTAAGACTTCAAAAAGTGGTATGGAGAAGTCAAAGTTAAATTTAGAGCACACCAAGACAGTGCACAAACTCCTGGTGCTTAAAGCATTGCAAGATTTTCTACTAAAGCAACACATTAACGAGTACAGATCGACTTCTCTTTGTTTTCCTGAGGATAACGCTTTCATAAACAATCCTTCAAATAGTTCGTAATGATTGGATAAGGGTTCTAGAAGATAACGGGTTACGAAACAATCGTACTAGGAGTAAGATTGAATATCTGTTTCGCCATTTTTGGAAGCTGCAAACTATATGCCCCGTGATCAAGCATCAATGAAATTGTGATCAAGATGTCGCGCGGTATTATATGTCATGAAAATTCCGCTTAAATTTAATGTTTTCTTATACACGATAGACCTACATCTAACTTTAACGTACGCATCGCAGTGTCGAAGTATGAAGTAAAACTACGAGTAACAACGACGGAAATGAAAATGCTACGAATATCAGCGGGTGTAGCAAAACTTGATCTAATAAGTACGGCCATTCGCGAAAGTGGACAAACCTCAGGCTGAGCAAATTATCTGGCTTTGCCATGTTCAAATCTGGTCCAAAAGCAATAGAGGCTTAATTGCCAGCCGAGCACCAGTCAAGTGCGAAAACCATCAGCAGACTTTTGGCCTCAATAATGAGAAGATCCAAAATAAAGCGGCACCTAGAATGGTTCTGAGTTCCGCAAATTCAGCCAACCGCATAAGCGATAGAAAGTTGTAATTGCACGCGTTACATATTTTAATGGTTATTAAAAGAATAAGAATATTCTACTCTAATTGTTGGTATTTATATTTTCTAATATCCTTAAAAACATTTTGCATTATTATTGTGAAACGTAGTGAATGATGTTTGAATTTATTCACCTCAAATTTTTAACCGGAAATATAGTTTCTTTCATTAAAATCTAGTGTCATCTGGGCGTCAAACGTCAAACGTCAAAAAGCCAAAGGTTTTACGACAGATGATTATGACATATGATAAAGAGACTTTTTGTTTTTGTTTATCTGGAAATTTTCTCGCAAATACAACAAAATGCTTAACTCGATGATAAAGGAACATCAAGCCAAACAAGCAAAAAGAAAAGAAGAACAAGGTAAGTAGAAATATAAAACTAAATTTCAATTTATGAAAAACTTGCTCACTTCTTTGTGCATCAGAAATTCGACGCAAAGAAGCGATTGAATCATCAAATGAACTAACACAAGCACTTGTCGACCACTTGAACGTTGGGTAAGTTATCGACTACTCGTAATAAAGATAAACACATTGACCGGCGTTTAATTGGTATTCTATTTAGTGTTGCCCAAGCTTATTTAAACCAGAAGCGACTCGATGCTGAAGCAAAGCAGTTACATGTGGGTGCAACAAATTTCGCCAAGCAAACCCACCAATGGCTGCAACTAATCGATAATTTCAGCAGCGCACTTAAGGTGAGTCAAAAATCAAGTTTATTTTTTGTCTACCGTTAAAAATGGCAATTGGCACTGTCGGAAGTTAAGAACTTGTGTTGTTACTTCACTGGATGAAATCAGGTAACCGAGTGGCTTAGTATTAGGTTAAATATATCGTCATATTCGTCTGTTTCGGTTGTCGTCAAAGAAAAGTGGGAGTAGAGCGGCTTCTTCGTTTAATAATTTTCATATATTCTACCAGTATTTTCTAGTTGTCCTCGTTGAAAATCTGCGTAACTTTATCCGATGGTGAGCCCAGAACGCTTTTCTATAGCCTCGTGATCACAAAATTGGTAAATTGTACTTGTGTGGTCTGAAGTCCAGCAATAAATACCCCCTCTCGCTTCACTTATTTTTTGTATCGTATTACCTTGCTTTTAAGGCTGCACTTACATATTTTTTCAAGCTATGATTCCATATTCTGTGTATACTGCGACTCCCTGATTGAGTTAAAATTCACATGAAATCCATAGCTATCACCGCTGCTCTCCAAGTACTTCTGCCTTACCATCCAAACAGCATGCCCAGTGTTTGTTTATACGTATATGTTATGTGTGTACATAAGATATACAATTTGTTCGATTTATAGCGCTGGCATAACTTGGCAAGCACTTAATTGAGACTCCGATTAATCCCGGACAGATTATTATGGTTAACACAAACAAGAACTTAAAAAAAATTATAAATTTGCGAAGTCCTATACGATGTCAGCGGAGGACGAGAAGCATATGTGGAGTAGAGAGCAGCCTTTAGAGAGAGCTTTCTTACGTGATAGTCTGTCGTACTTCCCTTCAATGAGGAACAGATTTAAGTGTTGCAGTAAAGCGAGAGGGTCAATATTACCAGTTAAAAGCTAACGAACAAAGAGTATGTCAACTACTTCGCGATATGTTATAAGGGGTAAAGCGGAACGGATAATCTTTCACAGTTAAGCTTTTACGCGCAATATGGTATATTAGGACGGCCCAACTTGACTGGCCTAGTTGAGGAGAGACCAAACAAAACTTATTTAAAGAAATTTAGTAACATATGGTCGGTGTGGCGAAATCGGGAGCGGAAGCTCTGGAAAGAACTGTCAATGCCAAGGTTGTGTAAGAGTCCTGACTGTTTTACGCAATAAAGCCCTCAAAAGTTTTTGTTAGCTCTACTCTATTTCGGAAGATTTTCTGCCGGTAAAGTAACTCTAGACTGCGGAATAAGCGATAGTCCATTGGAGAAACATCAGAAGAGTACGGTTGATCGAGAAGAATTTCGAATCCTAATTGTAGCAGTTTTTGAACCGTTATGTGGCCTGTCATCGTCATGCAAAGGAACTGGACAATGGCTATTGATAAACACAAACAGCTTTTCAACCACATTAGCATGCACTCTGTTAATTTCCTCAAGAGACTTGACGTATCGTTTTTCTTGGTCAATGAAATGAAAATTCGATTGGTCCTTCCGATGTCCACCAGATGATAACCATAACCTTTTCTGAATGAGGACGGGGCTTGAGGATGTATATTGGTTTTTTGTCTGCATCCAACCACTGTTCAGGTCTTTTACGGTCGTCATACAGAAACCACATTTCTTCGCATGTGATTAGGCGCTGTAGGTTTTGGGACTCATTCAGGCTCCCGTGTTTTCGACGCTGAAATCTCAGGAATGGTATTTTCAAACTAATTTCGAATGGTGCGCCCGTTTACCGCCACATCCTCAAATGCGTCATTAATGTCTCTCGCTGTGAGAGGCGAATAATGCTCCAGTTAAACTTCATAAGGGAAAAGAAAAAGAGTCCAATTTTGAACTTCCGATAGCACGTTAAAATCAATGAACTTGAAACGAACCCTAAAAGTCTTAGACATCAAACACATGCACCACCTTATCTTAAAGTCAGCGAAAATACCTAGTCCTGCCATAATTTATTCAAAATTGTTTCATTTATTAGACCACAATATTGATTATTAAAAAAAATTGGATTTACTCGAAATGACTGCCTTTTGATTTAACACAAGCTTTCAAACGGTGTGGCCATTGGGCTATAGCGACACGTACGGTTTCCATGGAGATCGTGGACGCTGCTCTGGTTAATTCTGTTTTAAGGCTTTCCAAATTTCTGTGAAGAGTCTTGCAGGCCATGTTCTCCAATTCTGACCACAAACCATAATCCAGTGGATTCAGATCTGCACTCCCCGACTGCCAATCTTCTGCCGCTATAAAGCCAGGAATATTGACTCTGAGCCACTCCTGCGTGGTTTTGGCTTTGTGCACTGGAGCAGAGTCCTGTTGGAAGATCCATCTGTATCCATTGAAAAGAGTATTGGTCAAATCTTTCACAACACCCTCTAGCACATCTTCTTGGTAAACATTTGCACCAGTTTTTACGCCCTATTCACAGAAATGGAGGGATGTGACACTATGGTGAGAGACCCCCCACCACACCATTACGGAAGCAGGATAATGTCCATGTTGAACCTTTGGAACAACTTATTTCGCTTCCTTAGATGAAGTGGCATCAGTTTTGTCATTTTGTCTCCCACGGTAAAAATTTTCTCATCCATAAACAGAATGTTTTCATGGCCATTGTCCGCGTGCCACTGCAAACATCGCTTGCATCTTTCCAGCCTAATTTTTTTTAGTTGAGTTAGAATATGACCCTTGGACCGATGATAGATTTTCATATGCAGGTCATCCCGAATAAGCCTAGACATGGATCTGGTTGATATATCCAATTCTTTGGGCATGATCTTCTGCTTGCTAAGGTGATTTCTCCGAATTCGTTCACGCACTTCCTTTACAACCGCATTCGTAAGGACGACGCGCGGGCAACCACTTCTTGGTCTGTCCTCTACTGCAGACAATTCGCCGAAGCGAGCAATAGCCCGATAAACGAATACTCTCGATATTCCGATTGGTTTTAGCAACTCGAAAATTTGGCCAGCACTCTTTGCGCACTTATGTAACGCTATTACCGCGACTTGAATTTCTTGAACGCCCCACTCCATGTTAATAGTTGCAAACTGAAACCAAACTGACTAGTATTCTTCACTGATCAGTGCATGTGTTCTGAAAAAAAAGTTAACGGTTGTATTCCCGCAAGAAGTATTGAACGATAAGCGCTGGAAATTATGTAACAGAACTTATGGCAGCACTAAGTACACTTGGTTGCTCCGAGAGAAGAGTTATTTTCGATCCCGTTTGCAAAAACGCAATTTGTAGAAAATATAACAACAAACTGTACTATACAGCGGCATTGAAGAACTTTGATGTCCGCAGTAGCAGGGAGCGATTACTAAAAGATATCGGGAAATAGGAAGAGGTTTTGGTTGAGGTACAGATCAAGCCCGAACTGTAACCCCTCTATCACACTATTTCTGGCCTCAGCTGCGGTAAAGTGCTACCAGACCTCCGCATTTGAATTTATTTATTCGAGTGCTTCATACATTTATCAATCTTTTGGTTATATCTTGACGCCCAAAAATTGCTGTTGATCTATTAGTATTGGCTCTTGATCTATTAGTATCACAGCTAAATACCATATTAGATTAGATTAAGCGTATGTACCCTTATGCCTGAGGCCAGGTTAGGCTTATTATGATTTCCTCAAGTTAGAGCTCTCCGCTGATGCCTGAAATTTTAATTAATTCGGCTAATCTTTGTTGTTGTCTTGTCCTATTCCCATAGTCATAAGGTTCTTTTTGACTTTTCAGCGACCCTTTATGAATCCGGTTACTACGTGTATCTGACCCCTAGAAGGCTGTTGATTGCCTCTTCAGTTTCCGTCCAGTAATCGGATGCCCTTGTTTTAAGCCAGTTATTTATATAGCTTCTTATGGAGCTAATTGGTAAAACGCAAAATGGTTGTGGCAACATGAATATTGAGGCCGAACTTTTTCTGGCCAAATCGTCTGCTCTTTCATGCTGGCTAGTGTTTTGGGAAGTATAATGGAGTTCCAGACGATTTTTGAGGTTATCTCAAAATTGTTGACAGCAAGTCTGATAGCTTTGCCGTCAGATAAAATATTCTTGTTTGTGGCAGACCTGTTTAAATTCTTCCTAATGCAGAGCTCTATTCGGTGAATCTCATCTTGAAATACAGAGACGCTACTGTCCATACTCGCGAACAGTGAAGTATTGGTTAGTTTCTCCATATATGCCTGCGCCAACGCCTTTTGGATCCATCTATGTACCGTACCAGTGAATAAACAAGGGGTTATTCTGTTCACAGTTCTGTCGATTAGGGAATGTAACCTTGAAGTTATGGTTGAACCTATGCTGTAAGAGTAATTCCTAATTGTTCATTTCTCCCGAGTTCAAATAAAAGCTCTGGTACGAAGTATTTTTGACTTATTCCCATCCACTGAGATATGCATGTAGACGTTAGCCAAAGCTTCTTTCTCTATGTGCAGATAAGGAGGTGTGAGGTTCAATACAACTTCTAATGCTGCGGTGGGTGCTGTTCGCATTGCAACCGCAGCAGACACAAAGGCAAGTCTTTAAAGTTCGTTTATTCCAGTCCGTGTAGACTTTTGTTTAGTTTTATACCATCACATTTGAGATGCATAAGTGTCTGTAGATCTAGCAATTGCTGTGCACTTCCGCAATGACATTTTTGGTTAAGGTGCCAGTGTTTCATAGACGGCAAACTCTACTAATACTTTTGCAAACCCTTAACTTTCGCACAGACACACTGTAAATGAATTCCAACACTTTTACATCTCTACAACTTGGTCAAAATTTGCTAGAATGAAAGCAATTTACAAGCAAAATTGCTAGCATGAGAGCGATTTAAACGGGTGTGTGTAATGTGGATGATGTTTTTTTGATTAAAATGGGAGGGAAATTGCAATTGATGACAATTCACATGTATTAACAGACAGGGTCACACGGAAAGGGGCGATCAGTAGAAAACCGGTTTCGATTTTCCAATATCTGGAAAGGTTGATATCTAGCCGGTTTTTTTTTTTTACGTTTAGGCCAACTTTCTTGCACCAGTTAGAAACAGGGTTGAGTGCCCTCAGGAGGAGTTCCGAGATAGTTTCTTCGAATTTGACTCTGATAAGGATGATGAATGTCATCAGCGTATCTCTGCTCATAGAAACCGTCGTTGCTGAGTATGTTAGCACTTAATTTAATGGAATATAGTAGGGGGGAAAGAACATCACACTAGGCGGCAACCTTTCGCAGTCGTAACGCTGATTCTGTCACTGCATAATGCAGCATTGATATTTTTACCGATAAGCATGTGCTTTTATCTAGTTACATGTGCTCCTGTGTTTTGGATGCATCTGTATACCTGGGTGTGTTCGGTGTTGTCAAAAACTCCTTCGTTTACAATGAAGTAGCCCACGGCATCTTTTTTTTCTTTGACGGATTTCTCAATTTTATTGGTGAGTTTGTGGAGGGCATGCGTTGTCGATTTTCCTGGTTGGTAGGCATATTGATTTTTATGAAGTGGGATCCTATGTAGTGGAGCATCACTGATATGTCTATCAAGTATTTATTCCATTGTGTTTAGGGAAAATCAAGTGAGGTTTATTGGTCTTTATGTTGGTCTACTACCTGCTTTGGGTATAAACTTGAAAACAAAAAACCTCTCTACAACTTTTTGTTGTGTAACCCGTGGCATAACAGTTCTAAATATGCTTATCAGAAGTGGCGTTATTAGCGCAACATCTTTTTGGAGTAGTGCTGGGAAGATTCCATCTTCAGCTAGGGACTTTGAGTGGGTCAAATGTGTTGATAGCCCATTTTATTTGGTCTTCATAAAAAAAAATCCTTTGACCTCCCTGGTTGGTCTATTGGTCTTCCTCTAGAGAGTATTATTGGGAGCAATGGATCTGGTGGTGGAATTTGGGAATTGGGTTTCGCCTAAGAGCTGTGGTGTCTGTAGACCGCTTCCATATAGGTGCCACCCTGTTTCTTTCATTAGACCGTTTAGATTTGCATGCTGTTTGAATAGAACTCTATGGATACGAGCTCTGCTTTCAATGTGAGGGAGATCTTGGCAAAACATTTTCCATGATTCTCTTTTAGCTCTTCTAATTTCAAGTTATTCAGCTCATTCTGCTTCGCGTTTCGCACTGTTAAAAGCTTTCAGGTGTGCGAATTTATTATATTCCACCATGGAGTAAAGCGGTTGGCTGACTTTTCTTACAGATGTCTTTTATGCTTTTGCAGTACTCGTAATTGGCCGTGAATTCCATGTGTTCTAGGCTATATGGTATGTGTCCCAACCTGCCGATCTCCAAGTATAGTCACTTTATCAACAAATCCGCGTTCAAACAGTACAGCCTGTTCCTTTCCCATTTCCTGGTCTACTACGAGTCGATTAATATTCGTACCGGAAATAACCATGAAAACAAAAAATTCAACTTCTATTTAGGACGAGTCCTTTCGTACCTCTTTTATTTAAGGAGACATTAGTTCAAGTACGTTTTTACCTAATAAAATTAATAATGGTAATCTTAATCGTTTTAGTCTTACAAATATTCACCATAAGACCTAAACTCTCCTATAGCTTTAACAACGCGCATAGTTTTTGCTAACCCTATATGTCTTCTTTTTTTTTTTTTTAGGAACTCGGTGACGTGGAAAACTGGGCACGCAGCATCGAAACCGACATGCAAACAATTCAAGGCACCCTAGAAATTGCGTACAAAACTTCGCGTCAACCCGTAACGTCATCATCAGAAGCATACAAACCTTGACTTTCGATTGTTCTAATGGAAACAATCCACATTTATTTGAGTTTTTATTTCTAATTTTTTTTGTTTTGTTTTTTTTTTTATGTTACAGTTAATATTTAAAATTAAAAAAAGGCGACCAAATATGTCTGCGACATTTTTTAATGCTATACCATGTCAGCATTTATTGTTATTGTTTTGTTGTTTTGTATTTATTTACCGAAATGAATTTAATTCTCTGTACGCCCACAGGGTTCTGTTATATATATATATATAAAAAAAAAAGTTTAATCTAAAGCGCAACGTTTCAGGGCATAAAACGAACGCTGGAGACATCTATTTCTTTTTTTTAGGAAATATTTCTACACTACTTCATTCTGTGTGTGTTTTTTTGTTTTTTTTTTTTTTAGAGGGGGGATAATGGACATACACTTACTTCATTTCTTTTCTACCTCTGGATAAATAAAAAAAAAAAATGATAAACGAGAGAGCGAAGAGAATTACAATGATCAACTAAAATTTAAAGTTATTAGCCATAAAAAGAAGATACCGTTAAGGTACAAGTTTAAAAAACAATAATAATAAACTCAAATCAATTCAATTCTATAAGGTCACATTAAATTAAAAGATAAAATCAAAGTAGTAATAATAAAAGTTAAATGAACGAAGAGCCGGAAACATTTATAAAGAAGAGAGAAAAAGGAAAAGATTTAACTTCTTGTTATGATAAATATATGATGATGTTGATGATTCAGCAGCAGTGTATTACAATTTGAGAACTAGTAGCGTGCGCGTCCTGTAAAAAGATAAAATAAAATGCCAAAGTGTTTATGGTTTTGAGAGACGGAAAGAAAAAAATTTCTTACGTGGAGTAAAGGACCTACTCCGACTGCGTTCGTAGCGTCGCCTTCTATCGCGGTATGGGGAGCCAGACCTTCGACGACCGCGGTAATCATCTCGGTAGCGATCATGATATTCTCTATCTTTGTAGGATCTAGAAACAAAAAGCAAATGAAAAAAAATACGTCGCGGATAAAAAATGAATTCTGCAATCAACATCGGACAATTTTGGATAAAAACTTCGTACTTAGTCTAAAGGAGATGAGATTCGAGTAGATTATTTGAGAGTTTGGACTTGGCATTCTTATCGAATTTAAGTTCAAAGAAATTCCGCTTAGTCTTTGAGCGGATTGTCAGTAATATCTCCTTCAAGATAAGGTTTACCTAGGAGAAGTAGACGCCTTCTGCTCAGAATGTTACAGTGTCGAAGTACACGGTTTCCAATAAAAGGTTGACCACTAAAAACTTCACCATTAATAAAAGCGAAACGGCGCGCACTTCAACAACGCATTGGGACTGCTCAAATTCGCTGCAAAAACGGTGAAAATTTCGCTGGAACAGTTCAAAAAGCTAAAAAGTTTTCTCGGTTGACGTGAAGCACTTCCTCGCCCAGCAATTATTAGAAACCATGCCGGTCACGCAAGAACAACTAGGAATATTGCTTTTATAGACCGAAATGTGGTCAAAAGGCCAGTTTTGTCGAATCCGCATCGATCTTTGGATTTGGACAAACACAAACAACACTCCACCGAATTTTGACTTGAGTCGTAAGCCTACGCAGTGTACCCAGAATGCTGCGCAGCATACAAAAACTAAGTTACCAATAATGACGACCTCGCAGGAACATTATGGTGCAGCAAAAACCAGCCGCCTGTGCATTTAAATTCCGAAAACAACCGCAGTATCTCTTTCAAAAGCTGCTCAGACCGTGACTCATGGATGAGAAGGCAGAACGAGCATTACGTGTTCAATATTCTCGTCCTTAATAGACATGGACGGGCGACGCTCTCACGGATCGTCTTCCGTTTTAAACGTTTAAATGTCATCCACATAGCTTACTTCGACTCAAACACTCATCACCATACGATATTTTCAACATTTGAAATGTTGCGGTTGCGATTTTGAACAATTTAAAGCAAGATTAAATGACATCTCTTTGTTTCATTGTAAAAAAACGTGATACGACAAAACAAGCATTTCAAACTAACACTGATGGCTTCTAACTAAATCAAGTTGAATTTTTTAGAGTAGCTAAAAATAGAACGAATCATCATAGTTCCACAGCAAAACTGCGACATTTGCACATTTTGTAAAAAACAAATAAATTGCCGCCTCATTTGGGGATTGAAATTTTTTTTTATAATAAGCGCGCGCTCATGGGGTTTTTGTACCCTTAAAATGATTGTACACAGCGCGAGCGAAGGAAATTTAGGGAGTAAGAAAAGATACGTACGGATGTACATTGTTTTTAAATGTATGCAAGTTATAACGACCAGGAAACACAGAGATCGGCAGGGCATTACATAAGCGAGTTGTACGGCTTAGGAAAGAATCACGATATTTTAGAGTACATCCGAAAATGGGCTTGAGGGTATACCGATGAGCATTCATAACGATTCCAATGGAGCACTGGTGGTGGAAATAGCGACAAAACAAAGTGAGACAGGAGACGTTACGTTGGTGTTCGAGGGTGTCAGTTGGTATTAGTATCACCTATGAGTTTTATCGCACGGTTTTGAATCCTATCTAGCAGCTGCAGAGATGTTTTAGGAGCACCTGACCAGATGTGGGCATTGTTCTCCAATTTTGGGCGGATGAATGCCTTATATATTGAGGACAGATCAGAGGGGGTAAAATATTTCTCACATCGCTTGAGGAAACCTAGACATTTCGCAGCATTTTTGACGACATCGAATATGTGATCATTCCAACGTAAGTTTTCATTAACACACATACCGAAATGGAAAGTTTTTCGGTGTCGACGATGCAAGTGCCATTCATGGATAATGGCTAGGTGTTTAAATTTTGCTTTAACGACAGCAGACAGCATTGCGTTTTGGAACCATTAAATTCTACTCTGTTAGTGGTTCTCCAATTAGTTATGTTGTTAATGTCGGAATTTAATGACTTTGCGTACGCTCCCGTTCCATTCTACTGCCGACGAACAGGGAAGTGAGTCCGGGAACAAATATGAAAAGAGAGTACTATCATCAGCAAAAAAATATATTGGATTAAAAGTAGCAGAAAGGAGATCGTTGATGAAAATTAAGAAGAGTGTCGGAGACAGAACGGAGCCCTGGGGCACACCAGCATTTTTTTTTTTTTGTGAAAACTTAAAACCGTCCAAGACAACTTGAATTGAACGTTCCGAAAGGTAATTTCTAATCCACTGAAGAAGAGAGTCATCGATCCCAAAAGCACACATTTTCAACAAAAGAGCCTGATGCCAAACTCTGTCAAATGCCTTAGAAATATCAAGTGCAACTATCTTGCTTTCGCCAGATTGATGTACGCTTTGGTTCCACTTTTCGGTGAGACCGAACACCTCTTCCTCTGATATACCACCTGGACCAGCGGATTTATGTATGTTGAGATTAAGTCCTCTTGCTACTACACGAGTGCGAAAGTGGATTCGTCCCATTGAAGATTCGACGCACTCAATTGTAGGCGGGGACAAAGCATAATGTGGGAGTGTTAAGCCAGCCGCAAAGTATGCATCAAGCAGATTGGCCTTGTCCAGAGAGCTGGCAGCAGGAATGTCATTGTAAATGAGCGTTGGGATGGAGGATGAGGTAGAATTTCTAATGTTTTTGACGAACGACCAAAAATTTGTACTGCCTTTGGAACATTGCAGTGTTTTTTTGCCTCAGTTTTTGGTCGTATTGGAATTTCACACGCTTGAGAAAGACGTTGCAGTCATTTGTGGCTCGTTTAAACTCTTTTCGGTGTTCCTCTGTCGGGTTGGTCTTGTAGGACCGCATAAATAATTCTCTAATCCTGACAAGCTCTTTACAGCTCGAATCGTACCATGTCTTTTCTTTTGGTTTGATACTCTTCATCTAATGAGGGATAAAGCATCTCATTCCAAAGAGAATAGTTTCTGTGATCATGTAGGCAGCGGCATCCACGTCGTTCTCGAGGAAACATAACGACCAGTTAAAATTCCTAAAGAAGTTGTTAAGTCCGCTCCAATTGGCTTTCTCGTATTGCCATACAGTTCTTTTATGAATCTTTTCTCTAAATGTGTGGTGGGTGTACGAGAAATTAGCTGATATGACACAATGGTCCGACGAGCATAGAGGGGAGAGCACATCAACGCAGTACTTATCAGGGTGTTGGCGGTATGACTATGAACGTCTGGTATTCGTGTGGGCTCATTTACAAGCTGGGATAAATTATTTTCTGCACCGAAGATCTCAACACACCGTTCTTCGGGTGTTGCCTGTCCAGAATGTCGAAGCCAACCAAAATCGTGTATATTGAAATCGCCCGTAATCACGATTTCGGTATGAGGATGCAGGGATACAATTCTTTGTATGGAGTCAGACAGCGCATCAAACTCGTGAAAGGACGAGTTGCTGTCCAGTTTGGGGCTTCTGTAAATAAAGCAGTAGTGGATAATTTGCTTACGGAGATGGAATTTTAAGCACATGAAATTGAATTCCCGATTGGAACAGGGACTACATTGGGGTGGAATTTGGTAAGCTACATCCCTACGCACATAGATGACGAGACCGCGATGAGGAAAGAATAGTGGCACTAGTTCGTAGCCAGGTAGCTTCAGATCAGTGTGATCTGAGAGGTGTGGGCGGGGATTTACCTGTGTTTCACTAAGTGCCAAAACAGCTGGTCTGTACTTACAGACGTGGACGTACGCAGAAAAGAGATTACCTTTTAGCCCGCGTGTATTGGCTACGTCCACCCTGGATTCCCTGGTCATGAGGGCGGAAAGATAGAAAGAGGAGAAAGGAAAGCATTGTTGTGATGTAGTGGTTTGAAACTCAGGTGTGTTTGGTTTCGATATTCGGTTACAAACAAACACAGTAAACACAAACACCGACGATACTAAGCAAGGCTGTGAAGTGAAAATTCTGACGTTGGTTTACCTAAACAAATTGCTGTAGGTGTTATGCCCTTACAAATTGCACTATATTTTATTTTTTTTTTTCGGTGTGCAGCACACGAGAAATTACGAGTGCACTGGTTGACGTGTGAACTCGTCGGTGGTCGACACGCTACTGGCTTTTATGACCTCTGCTCTGTTCCGGAAGACCTTCTGCCGGCAAAATGAATCCAGATTGCGGAATCCGTTGGGAAATATCAGGAGAATACGGTGGATGCGGAAGAATTTCAAATCCCAACTGCTACAGTTTTTGCACAGTTACTTGTGAGGTATGAGCTCTAGCATTGTCATGTAAAAGGATCGGACCGTGGACTGCGTGGATCGCAGATTGCTCTTCAGACAATTTGGCATGCAATATGTCGATTTCCTCACAATATTTTATAGCATTTATGGTTTTTCCTGGTTGAAGAAATGAAAAGTGGATTGGTCCTTTCGATGTCCACCAAATGGTCACCATAACCTTTTTTGGGTGAAGATCGGGCCTGGAGGTCTGCATCCAACCACTGCCCAGATCTTTTACGGTTATCATACAGTATCCGCTTTTCATCATAGGTGGACTATCCGGTGCAAAAACGGTTCAGATTGGTTGTTTAATGTAAGCCATTCGCAGATTCATGGGGTACCCACTTATCGAGTTTCTTTACCTTTCCTATGAGAGAAAGTTGTGGACTTATTGTCATTGGGGATACTCCCATGCTTTGTGCAATCTCCCGCACCAATTTTGTTGGGTCCGCATCCACCATTGCGCTTAAAACATCGCCGTCAACTAACGTTTCCGGCTTCCCACGTGGTTCATTTTCGAGGCTGAAAACTCCCGAACAGAACTTTCCAAACCAACGTCGTGTAGTGATTTCGTTTACCGCTACATCCTCAAATGCGTCATTATGTTTTTCATTGCCATGTCCCATTTTAAATTCGTAAAGGAGGAGGGTTCGAATTTGAACTGCCGACAGCATGATAAATGATTCCTGGTCAAGCACACGTACCACTTCATTTTATAAAAAAAAAGAAAATTTAACGTTCTGACACAGATGTTCACTCGAGAACTGCTTATTTCCGACATTTCATGTGGTACAACCCAATATCTGACGTTTGACGGCATTTGGTTAGGGAACGAATTTATTTTGAAAAAATGTTGTTGGCAAATATTTGGACACTTTTGAAAATTCATTGGAAAGTTCATCGCAAACAAAGAAAATAGGATTTGACCGCACTGTAGTTAGCGTAGATAAATTGACTTAACGTACATCGCTATATTATTGTTGTAATTTACACGCAAATTATTTCTTTAGCACATCCGCTAGTGCAAAAACACACGGCTAGTGTCGTTTTACTTCTGCTAAAGATTACTAGGTTTTTGGTTTTCCAGCGAATGACTTCATTCTGTATAATAATTCTAAGGTTCGCAAATTTAGTCAACAATACAAGCAGATCAGTAGTAATACAGGCGCGGGGGAGAAATATGTAGCATTAGACGTCATTACACATAGTTCAAAGGTTATTAGAAGAAATTGTATTGCGAAACCATTACACGCACTGTGTGCAAGCATTTTAACGGTATCCAAATCCCTTGAGCGCGCGCAAATTATAAAAAAAAAAAAATTCAGTCTATATGACACTATTTACAGAATACGTGGTTAACTGGTCAAAGGCGTCAAAGCATTATGGCAAAATCTCAACAAAGTCAGGAATGACCCGCATTTGATTTAAAGTGATGTATTCATACGCATTAGCAAGCACTTTCTACTTTCTTTGTTATCTGGCATTAATGGTTTTGCAAATGTACAACACATTCTTTCCAACTAACAGGATGTGTTACAAGTAGATCTGGTTAACGGTTCGGTGATGTATAGAAACTTATGTATGGCTGTTAAGAAGAACTCACCTTGTTGGCCGGCCCATGTAGACACCCGGTGTGGGGGTATGAGGTCTCTGTGTAATTGAATAATCTACTCTTATACGACGTCCATCAATTTCCATTCCTGTGGTGGCATCTTTTGCTACTTTTGCATCACCCAATTCATCAAAGTATACAAAGCAAAAACCTCTGGAGCGCCCAGTCTGCAAATGGAAAAAGAATAAAAAAATAAATATTATTGATTACTGGTTATTATTTTAGATAAGAGAGGAAAAGAAAAGTAACTCAGTGTGATGCCTGTTTCATTCAAGATACAAAAATAACGATACCTGTTATTGTTTCTTCATATGTGGGTTGTTCAATAAGTTCTGCTGTTCTCTTTAGAGTTAAAGTTAAACACACACATTTCTGGTACAAAAGCTTATAATTAATCCATCAGATATTGTCCATCATGGTATATTACTTTCTTCCAACGTTCATGAAGAGACATAATGCCTCTTTTGTAAAAGTCAGCAGACTTATGGGTAAAAAAGTTTTGATCTCATCTTCGGAATTGAATTGCTTTGCAGAGAACGGAGAGCGGATGGTAGTCAGAAGGCGTAAGGTCTGGAGAGTACAGTACGTGTTGCATAACTTCCCAGCCAAATGAATCCAGTTTTTGTTTTGTCACTAAAGCTGTGTGTGGTCTGGCGTTGTCATGATGGAAAACAACGCCCTTCCTGTTAATCAACTCTGGCCGTTTTTCTTCCACTGCCTACTTCAAAATATCGATCTGAGAGCTATTGAAGCCCTGCATGAAAGATGGTAGCTGCAGTAAGATGTATCCTCGACTACTGCTCAAGGACACACAGACAGAAGGTAGATATCCGCAATATAGAAGGAGGTCTCCAGCTGACGGTGGTTACACAATAAAAAAATAAATAAATAATGAAATTGAGTTGGACAACCACTGGGTGGTGCCTTACAATCCTGTCCTGTTAGGTACTTTCAATGCTAACATTAATGTAGAGTACTGCAGCTCTGTTAAGAGAAAATGAGGTGAAAATCTACGAAAGCGGCCGGTACATAAGCAGTTTGAAGCATCTTAAGCTCTCCCAAAATACAAATACAATACAAAAAAAGGGGGAAGGTTGTTGAGAGCACGTTCGGGGAAAGATCTACAGTCTACACCATTCATCCAAACAACACCGAGTGCTACCACCTACGCCTGCTGATATATGAGGTTAGAGGACCGACATCTTTACAAGATTGAAAAATTGTGAATGGTATTCTTCATCCAACATTTCAGTCTGCATGTAAAACTCTGAGATTGCTCGCAGACGACAAGCATTGGGACAGTACTTTAAAGTAAGCCGCATTGTGCGATTCTGTTAATGTTATTTATTTATTTTATACAAATAAATTTGTAAAGTCCGGGATTTTTCGCGTTTTTTGTCAACAATACGCGGTGTACCGAGTTAGCATGTGCCACCAGTGCTCCATAGAAATCGCCAGTAACATTCCGCCTCTTCAAACTTTTAACCGTAACACCCGCCTATGAATGCTCATCAGTATACCCTCAAGCCCACTTTCGGTCGTACTCTAAAATACCGTGATTCGTTCCTAAGCCGTACAACTCGCTTATGGAATGCCCTGCCTAGCTCCTTATTTCCCAGCCATTATAACCTTCAAACATTTAAAACCAACGTTCATCAGTACCTCTCCTTCTATCCTCCCTGACTTTCATTCGCCCGCGCTGTGAGCAAACATTTTAAGGGTACTTAAATCCCTTGAGCGCGCGCAAATTATAAAAAAAAAGCCACCAAGCAGACAGAGATTGGTGTGAAATGAAGAAAACGTAGCGGCCAGTATCGAAGAAGGCCAAGAAATGTCGATTCGGCGCCGATCAGCTGAATTACGGTTGGATTAGGGAATGCATCCGCATAAAATTAAGCTAACGCTAGAATTAAAGCCCATAGACAACGCCGTGTGTTCAGTAATTTGGCGCTGAAAATCTTGGTCAAAAAATAATGTTCTCGGATGAGGCCCATTTTCAGCTCAGCGGCTATGTCAACAAGCAAAATTGCCGTTATTGGAGTGAAAATAATCCATTAGTGCTCGGCCAAGCATCAGTGCTTCGACAAAGATTGACTGTTTGGTGCGGTTTATAGCTTGGCGGCGTCATCGGACCTTATTTCTTTCGAATTGAGGAAGGAGACTCGTTACCGTCAATGGTCTCAGATATAGAGCGATGTTAACCAACTTTCTGTGGTCAGAGCTCGACCACAGCTCTGGTTCCAACAAGACGGCGCTACTTGCCATACAAGCGACGCAGGGCTCGAAGTTGTGAAGGAAATATTTGGCGACTGGGTCATCTCACGGCGAGCGTTCATGCGTTTTGATACCACTCGATTATTTTCTCTGGGGCTACGTCAAGTCCTTGGTCTACGCTAACAAGCCAAACACGACACGCTAAAACCGGAATAACTCCGCACATATTGGACCGAGTCATCAGAAATTGCACCGACCGCTTGAAGCACTGCCAGCGAGCTGCGGCGGCCATTTGAATGATGTGCTATTCCACAAAAAATGGCATCAACGTAGAACACAATTACAGGAAGGTCGACACCAACTCACACACGGAAAAAAGCGCGAAAAAGTCAAAATGTCATGGCAAACGGAAAACAAAAAAGTTTTGCCAATAAATTTGAAGATTTCCACCCTCACATGTGAATAGACGACATACTGTGGGCTCTTAATCTTCTATTCAACCCACACAGAAGGCAGCGCGATACAATACAATAAGTCAAGTCAATCCCAATCGATACTCCGAAAGCACTGAAAGCAATAACTTCAAACACTTTGAATGGGGAATTGAAAAGGAAAACACACATGCTTTCCTCGCTGACATAATCAATAGTTGTGTTGTGATATTCGCAGTCGTAGCCTGCAATCGCACACATGAGCTACGCTAATTACAAGTATACGCCATATTTGCACGCGCAAATTAATTAACACCCATTCACAATTTCAAAAGATAGACGTCGCGAATGTACTTGTGTTCCGAAAAGCCTTTCGTGGAGCACTATAACCTCTAATGCCTCACTCATAATTCTCGGATATTCTCTAGCCAAGCTCGGTAACAAATCAGAACATCTAGACTTGAACGTTGTTCTGCTTCTGTTTGGCAAATGGATAAGTAACAACTGTTTATCTAACTCACCTTAGCATCTATCACAACTTGGATGCGCTCGATTCGTCCATATTTTGTGAATATATCGCGAATCTTGTGTTCATCTGTGTAAATGCTCAAGCCGAAGACACCGAGGCATCGACTCTGCAGTGGTTTCTCCTGCAAACAAAAGAACAAAACGAATTACAAATGAAAAACTCGTGTCTCAATCACGACACCACTTACCCGTGTACCGAGACGTCGTTTAGAGCCATAAGTACGAGAGCTACGAGAACGCGATCTACGCCTATCCCTTGGCGAGTGCGACCTTTTTAAAATGGGAAGGTTAAGAAAATTTTGATTATTTTTGTTTTTTTGTTTTTTTTTTTGTTTGTTTGGTTAATTTGTCTCTTGAAAAAAGGAGTTGTTTTGTTTTTTGTTTTTGAGTTGTGTTTTGCTTGATGTTTTCGAGTATTTTTCTGAATTGGCTTTTGGAAAATGTGACTAGAAATACTGTTTTAATTTGGTTTTTTGTTTTTTTTTTTTTACAAATAATCTATTTCTGACGAGAAGAAGTTCTTGAATTTGCAACATACTTTGGCTGTGAATGTTTGGAACCATTTCAGAATGGAAATTCAAAAGCAAAAGCACCATTTGCAGGCGCACACTTACCTCGAACGGCTACGGCTATCGGATGGACGAGTGGCTTTTCGACGTGGTGGGGACGGAGGAGTCCTTGATCTAGA
This sequence comes from Volucella zonaria, assembly GCA_963966105.1. Lineage (NCBI taxonomy): Eukaryota > Metazoa > Arthropoda > Insecta > Diptera > Syrphidae > Volucella > Volucella zonaria. The sequence continues at coordinate 14,933,975 of OZ014533.1, forward strand.
CCGGCTACGTGAGTAACTTGGTGATTTTCTATCATAAAAAAAAAAATAACAGAGAAAAGGCGGTTTAAATGTGGACATGCACGTATGTACAATAGATAGCGCAACTTACCTTCTTCCATTCTTTCGGACAGGTGACCTGCTGATGCTACGGCTGGCGCTGCGCGGTGTCTGTAACAAAGTTAGGTTAGGAACGATTTGCATACTTTTTTTTTCTTTCTTCCTCTTCGCCAACTAGTTATGGTTTCGGTTTTGTTTTTTTTTTTTTTTGTTCTCGCCTGCTACTTGATGGTTATTTATAGAATCGGCAAAGTAGCAATTTTAAATTGCAATATAACCAACTTGTCGCCCACAAATATTTAATCAATATCAATTGAAGCAAAACACAACAATAAACAAATTAAAATGCGAAAATTTAAACCCTCTGTGGACCACTCATTTCCATGGCGTTGCTGTTTGGGCCAAGTAAACAAGCTCGCCAGAGAAATGTTACAAAAAAAAAAATAATAATAAACGCGAAAAACTGCACAATTCGCGGAAAATTGAAGAACAAATTCGCACCAAAACGAGTTGGGAAAATGAGTTTTTTTTTCTCTTCGCTTTTTAATCAAAGCTAAATTGTGAATTGTGAATTTACCATGCGTCTGTTCATTTTCTCCGGCATGTAAGTTCCTAATTGTGTGGCTCTGTAGGGTGAAATGTTTTTGGAGAAACAATTCGGTAGATGGTTCGGAGATTTTCGCTTGTTAATTTAGACCAATTCTATGTGTATTATTGTTTGGTGTAGAAATGCCGATGATGAGGAAATAAACTGGCAACGGGTTGTATTGAGTATCACATGAAAAATGGAAACCTCCTTGCGCACTTGATGCGACGAAAAAAAAAAATTAAAAAAAAAGGTACAACAAAATGCCGAACGAAGATCAAATGTTGCAGGGCTGACAACTGCGAGGAGGTAATTAGAGGGTAACGATGAGTGTGTTCAGCAGGGAGATGAGGAAAATTCGAGAATATTGGTGAAATTGGTGGGAAATTATTTGTTGGGTGATTTCTTCTTTTCTTATTTTTCGAGTTTAAATGCAAAAATAGAACGTATTTGATTATGTAATATGTTTGGACGACTAAATCCGTACATAGCTGATAATTTGATAAAATTTAATTCAATTCAATGAGTATTGAGGCTTTCATGCGGACATTAAATATAGGATGAAGTATTGGGTTGTACCACACGAAATGTCCGATTTTAGAGTAAAAATTTGAAAGCCGATATAATTTGTTTGCTTACTTAGACGGCGCTACCTTTCATGGAGGACAAGTCAATCTTTTACACAGATGGATCTAAAACCGATAGCGGTGTTGGTGGCCTAACCCTCTAAGCCTCCCCTTTCGTCATTTAAGAAGCTCTGTGGTGGCTGAAGAAAAACGTGATATCTGCAAAGGATATCCGCATCTTTTCGGAGAGTCAGGCCGCTGTCAAGTCCCTGGACTCAGCTTCATTAAATTCTAAAACCGCCCTTGAATCCCGATGATTTCTTACTGAGATGGCAGAGACACAGAGACAGTCCAGGGAATTGTAGGGTAGAATTGCTATACCAATCGCTACGTAGAAATTAATATTAAAGCTGGATGCTAACAAAAGAACAGACCTTAGGTGGCCAACAGTCCACCAACCTGTCTAGCTACCAATCAGATCTGGCCAAAGCTAGATCTGAATAGCTCTAAGAGTTTGATCCTTCTGAATAGGAAACATTTGGGCGCCATAATAGATGTCGTGACTGGACACTGCCTTATAGGCAAGCATGCAAGAAGGCTTGGCGTCTTTACAAACGATTTCTGTTGAAGTCGCATGAACGAGGAGGAAGAGGAGACAATCCTCCACCTACTCTGTACATGTCCAGCTCTCTCTCAGAGAAGAAAACTTGACTTTGAATATAGACGTTAACAGTCTCCTACGCTGCACCATAAACTCAAATTGGTTCCATGAGTACAAGGATGGCAGATTCACGTGGCAATGGGCCAATAGGCCTAAGTGGGTTGGTCTTTCCAACAGCTACTTTTACCTACTTATCTATCTAGACGGCACTGCAACCCGGGTTGACTCCAATTGAGCACACTTAGATGGTTGAGGTTTTCCTCTACATCTGCGCGGGTCTTAAGATGAGGTCGTCCTCAAATGCTCTTTACTGCGTTGTTCCTCTGGGTTGGAGTCGGTATCTTCCGGGCCGGGACGCTGCCTAGTCGGGTTATCAGAGCTTTTCTAGCGACGTCGTCATAGCTGTACAGCCCGTAAAGTCGAGAGCTTGACAGGGATTCCAAAACTAGACATGACTCCGTATAGTTCCTCTCTAGAGATGCTTTCCTATGCGACTGTAACAGCGTTCAGAACAGGGGTGGTGTGTATCGATTTTCCCAAAATGGCCGTAACGCGAAAATTTGATCTATGGTGGACTTTACTTACGTAAAATCACTCTGTTTACGAAGAGTCTTAGGCGTTCACATAATACCTCAGATAGGATTCTATATGCGATGTCAAGGAGAATTGTCGCAGTACAGGAAATCTCCCTTCTCTTTCCCTTCGGACAAACAGTGCTGCGGTTCTATTCGTCGGGCATACTTTCGTCAACCCAGATTTTGGAAATGAGTTGAGGTATAATCCCTATCCAATGATCATCTGGATCATCATCTTTAATAAAAATACGTTTTTGTTTTAATTTACGATTGGGGTATGTCACACCCCTTTAAGAGGAACGTGGAAGAAAAAATAGGTTGGAGGACGGAAGGTTAAACAGCTCGGCGGTCAAGCCATCGGGCCCAGCAGCTTTGTTAAACTTAAGCTTGGAAATGGCTGTCCTGGCTTGGTTGGAATGACGGAAATGTTGTCTGCCTTTGTCTACATAGGATGGATGGTGGGATGTTGTTCGTCATGTTCGTGGTGGGTTGAAACCCAGTACATCAAAGAAGGCTTCTTCGATTGCTCTTTGGTAGTGATGCCACTTGCCTTTACATTAGACGTCACTTCGTGAGACGTCAAGGGAAAGTCGATTGGAAAAACACCTGGCGGTCTCTCGCGATTGTTGCCGTTCGAGGTTAAACTTCCTCACAATGGTTCGATGACTTTGGGCTGTTACAGATATCGGCGTTCCTATCTTATCTACAACTAGGTGGATAGTCCGAGTCGATATTAGCTAATAAGAACCTTCGAACATCCAAAACATTGAAGGAGTGCCTTGGCTGCCTTGGGTCGATCGCAATATGATCAATTTGGTTGACAGTTTGTTGATTAGGATTCAACCAGATCTCTTGTGAAAACCGTCTGGTGGCTATACTTACATTACGTCCTGTTGTAAAATAAATAACCCTTTGTCACCGGAGGTGATGGCGCGGAGGCTATACTTTCCCAATGCTTTACCAAAGATGCCCTCCTTGCCGATCTTGGCATTCAAATCATCAAAGACTGGGTTTTGTCAAGGAGGTCATGGAAGTAGTCTTTTGTAACGGCGCCCTTCTCCTTTGCCAGGGCGCGGGCGTTTATAGGGCTTCTGCCGGGCGCTCGTTTAGATGCTTACTCAAGACTTATTCGCTAAGTCTTCTTCTTACGGTGAAATTGCATCCGAATAAACACTGCCCTTGTCGCTCCTGTTATCTGTATTTTATCCGGTCCGTCTCATTGCATTCCTTGTATGGTGGTTATGTCTGCTTCATAACAGTCGAGCATCTCCGCTAGTTGCTCGGCCGCACGCAGTTTGTTAAGGGCTCGAACGTGGAGTGCAGATCCGAAGGTCGTTGTCTATAATAGTGTGCCAGGCTCGTCAACAGTGAATCCGTTGTTATCCGAGGCTATTAGCTGGTGCGTAACAATTTTTTTTTCTCCTCCGTATAGGTCTGCGTGTCCTGTGACGGCGTAGGCCAGTACTGGTCGAGTACGCATTCGCCATCTTAGCCTGCATGAATAGTGATTTACTTATGCTGCTCCCGGACATCACCACTGGGAGGTAGGGCAAGCACTATCCTTCGAACTTCATTATTGCGTTGCTGGTCCAATTCAATTTATAGAACAGTTTGTATACAGTTTGTATATGAACTAATCAGTTTTAATGTGATTTCACTCTCCATCTTGAACGACCCTCGTTAGTTTGGTATTCGCAATCCCCTGTGTGCTACTAACGGGGGCTGAAATATTAATTTTTTTTTTTGATTGTCACCTTTAAATGGCGCATTATTCCGTTTACGGACGGCCCATACACTAGAGCGGGATTTGTCAAATCCTTACGAAGGTACATTCAATTTTATCTTGGCGCTGCTTTCAAAAAGCATTAAATGAATTCTCTGCATGGAATATTTACTGCGTTCCGCAATATTTTTTGATGACATAAGTTGTTTGTTTAGATTTAATGGAGTCGTCACTGAATTTTAGCCTACTAATCACTGCAGTGATAACTTCATTAAAATAGTCGCTCTGATCCATCCAAATTTCTCCCCGAACTATTTGAAAACTTCGTCAATATCTTTTTTCTTGAACGTCGTCCTCAGCTTGTTTTCCGTAATGTTGTGTAGAATTAACAGATCATCGAAGTAGACTGCAATTTTCTGAACAAGTAAATGTATTGGTCCGTGCGTGCCTTAGCAGCACAACATCAGTGTTGAGTTTCAGGACACTTTGATGTTTCAGGGAACTTTACTGAATGAACAAGTGACACACTTTTCAACGCTCTCTATAAGGCCATACATAGATGGACTTATCGGTCTGTCGTCTCGCACTGTAAATGGTAGACAACGTTCCAATAATCATGGCAAGTATATTTGAGAGGTTTCCCGCCTCAGTTAACAAACATCTGAAGGTCTACAACTGATCTAAGCGCATCTTAACGTTGAGCACACTTACCTAACCAAACCTGAGAAAGAATGAATACACTATATCGACGTGTACTTCAATTGCTAAATCACGGCCAAGGGCGTTCATTCGCTAGCTACAATAGAATATCAGAACACCTGATTAGGTACATTTGACACTCGGTTTACCTGGTTCCACCTGAGTATTTTGTCACATTTTCATTCATTTTAACAACCTTGCCCACATCAATCCAGTCAACTTTAAAACTCATTTTTCTCACTTTCCTCACAATGTAACGTCACCTCTGGTCAAAATTGTTTTTCTCAATTTTTTTCAATGTCCATCAGTTGCCTAACCTGAATACAATGACTAGCGCTTGTCCGTCCCCACTTATATTCCGCATTCACATATTGACACACAAGTCAACTATTTTTTTGTACGAAATTTTGAAAGAAAAGAAAGAAAAAATCAAAAAGAAAGACTCAAAGACATCGCAAAAGAAAACACGAGAACTTCACAAAGAAATCCACGAAAATTTCACTCCTCCAATTAAAGGAAATTTTTTGTAGAAAATTCAATTTGTAATCGCTAAACCGTGACACACAAGTTAAAAAGTTGAAAAGCAGTCGACGACACAATGGCCGGTGCTACGAAAATCGAACGAGCGCAAGAACTTTCCACTCGCAGTCCTGAGCACGGCATCGACTTTCTTAACAAAATCGTCCGTGAACAAGAAGTCGCCGAGAATAATGAAGAACTCATCCGGGTCAAGGAGCAGGGCATTATGCAGCTGGGCGAGCTCTACAAACAGGAAGGTAAGGCTAAGGAGCTTGCTGACCTTATTAAGGTAACCAGACCGTTCCTGAGTTTGATAAGCAAGGCAAAGGCTGCTAAGCTGGTGAGGTCCTTGGTTGATTTATTCTTGGATATGGAAGCTGGTACTGGCATTGAGGTGCAATTGTGCAAAGATTGCATCGAATGGGCTAAACAAGAGAAGCGCACTTTCTTGCGGCAGTCGTTGGAGGCTCGTCTGATTGCGTTGTACTTTGACACAGGATTGTATACAGAAGCCCTGCAGTTGGGCTCACAGCTTCTAAAGGAGTTGAAGAAGTTGGACGACAAAAATTTGCTCGTGGAGGTGCAATTATTGGAATCAAAGACGTACCATGCATTGAGTAACTTGCCGAAGGCTAGAGCAGCCCTAACATCAGCTCGAACTACTGCGAATGCGATTTATTGTCCACCAAAGGTCCAGGGCGCTTTGGATCTGCAATCGGGCATTCTGCATGCAGCCGATGAGCGAGATTTCAAGACTGGATTCTCGTATTTCTATGAGGCGTTCGAGGGTTTTGATAGTGTTGACGCTGCTAAGGCATTGACGGCTTTGAAATATATGTTGCTGTGCAAAATCATGCTGGGACACTCGGACGATGTTAATCAGATCATCAGTGGGAAGTTGGTAAGTTGAAGGGAGCAGTTGGAGTCGTTATTGCTCTGTTTACAATTGATGTTTGGTGCATTTGCAGGCCATCATCTACTCTGGCAGAGACATTGATGCGATGAAGTCCGTGGCTGAGGCCTCGCACAAACGATCTTTGGCTGATTTTCAGCAAGCGCTTAAGGACTACAAGAAAGAATTGGCCGAAGATGTCATTGTGCAGGCACATTTGGGTACATTGTACGACACAATGCTGGAACAGAATCTTTGCAGAATCATCGAGCCGTATTCGAGAGTGCAGGTGAGTTCTAAAAATAGATTCGCTGACTAATCAACGACGTAGAAGTGTGAGTTTTCTGATTTTTTGTTTTGTTGCGCTGAGCTGTGTTGTCATTTTCGTTTACGCTTTCGTTTGTCCGAAGGTTGTTTCTTCTTTGTTTGTATGTGGATTTCGAACAGTAGAGGCGCAGGAGAAGGAACATAGAATCGCTTCAAGTCATTGAAAGAATGGTTGTTTGGAGAAATGCACTTTTTGTCGGAGTTGTTCACTCACAAAGACTGTATCTACGAATCTGTAGATACGAATGGTGACACCCATGGGTGTCCTTCGTGTTGCAAAGGCGTTACACCTTTGAGGAAGTCATGTTCTATAAAACGTGTGCATAAATGAATCGTCATCGTCGCAATATCGCACGAAATATTGCGCTGAATCGCTTTTGGCTTATTGCCACAGCCGAGTGACTCGGCATAATCGACACAGAAGTTGTCTAAATATGTGGAATCACTCGACTTTGGCGGGAAATAAATGTCCAATGGGGCCCTTATAAATCGGAAATGTTGCTTTATATCTTATGCGACCAAGTGCATTGGAAATAATCTTCCTTGGAGCATCAGATAAAACAGCCATGGTGTGAATTTAACCTATTGACGGCCCTCAATTTGCGCTTTTGCACTTGCAACGCGTTCTCCAAGATCGTAAGCGCGTTACTTTTGAGGATTAAGAAGCCCACTAGGCAAACCTACGGCGCAATAAATGAACGTTTTACATATGAAAGCCCAGAATTCGAGGAGCGGAGGTCCACCAAAGGATAATTTTGCGTATATCCTGCGGCGATCGATTGTTTTATTTCAATTTCGCACAGAACGTTAAGAATTCAAGAACCCCAATCCATTTCTCAATATGGCCAGCTTTTGGCTTGATGATGGCACTGGGTCGGCCCATGAATGAGTTCCATGTTAACCGCAGGCGGGAATGTGGGATTTTGAGCCATTCTCGGCGAATATCTGCTTTCAGCGCGTCCACACTTTCATTATTTTTCCTTCTAACTCTGCCCGGCAACACACTCGAAACTCAAAAGTCCATCAAATTCGCGTCTTGTTGTTTCCCGAGTAGTTGTGCGGCAGCAATAAAGTACGGGACGCTGATTAAGTCATGCGTCTTGTTTTGGTTATATTGTAGGTGGGCCATATCTGTCTGTTTCTAGACTGTTCCACCTAGAGTAGGCAATAGAGAGAAGGTGTTTGATAATTCTACCCTTGATGAGTCCCAAAGTGGAGGAGACTGACTCCGAAGGTTACATCTGGCTGGCGCGTCGGCTATCTCATTCTCCTCTATGTTTCTGTGGACGAGAAGCCAGCGGAGGGTGATAATAAACCGAGCGCTTACCTGCGTGATAATTTTCCTGAATTGTTCTGCGAGTTTAGACGACGAAGTAAGTGAGTGGAGCGCTTTGATAGCAGCCTGGCTGTCAAAAAAGATTTCTATTTTGTTTGCGATAATGGAGCTATTATGGTTTCCGTTAGGTGAACCCGATTGTTTTGTTTGAATACAACTTGGTGAATCGTGAACAACGTCAGAAAAAACGATGTTTGGGAATGCGCTACTCACTTTCAATTTTTAAAGTAAAAGCGACTTCAGGTTGGTTCCATTTAAATCAATCGCAGCAGGAGGAACAAAGTATTTGCAGTTGAAGACTAAAGACTAAGTTTGCTTGATTGTGGGCAGTAGCATACCATGAATATTGACATTTCCATTTCATCGGAAAATAATGCCCCTGTGCTTCTTTTATCCGTCTGATTCCACGCCGATTTAAGCTAACCAATGTGCTTCTCCAGATGCATTTAGAATAAATGGGGAACCAAGTCTAGGCATTTCGAACATGCGATCATTTACCTAGGCAAACCTTGACGACTGGGTAATCGAATTGATTGCAATGCATTAGGGCATCGCTTAATTATCTTTCAAAGAAGCAGTAGTTGGACCTTCACTCTTTTGGCTAAGTCGATGTCACTGTAACGCTCATACAGTTCTTGTATCTCCTCCCCCACGCACCGTCTAAGCAGACGAGACTGAAAATCACACGAGGAATTTTCCTCTCAAAGCAGTTAGGAGCACCCTCATCCATTTTTGATAAAGTCCATGCCTCTGCGTCATAGTCAATTGCCTTCCTAGTTTAAAGAAGCAGCAATTGGCAAGAGTTATTCTTTGTTTGATCTCAGGGCTGGTGCCATTGTCTGATTTAATAGCGGAGCCTAGGTAGACAAAGTTCTTAACTACCTCAAAGTTATATCTGTCGAGATTTACGTTCTGTCCGAGACGGTGGTATTGGGTGTCCTTTCTGTTTGAGAGCATATAATTGTTCTCGTCGCCATTGACCGTTAAACCCATCTTCGTCCCTTCTGCCTAAATACACCCGAAAGCGCCACTGATATTGCTCTCCTTTTTTCCGATTATGTCAGTATCATTGGCGTATGCGAGTAATTGGACGAACTTTTGAAAGATTGTGCGTCTCGTGTTGCGCGTGAGTTTTGCACTTGCGTCGCCTTGTCTAAATCCTTTTTTGACATCAAAGGTCTCGGTGAGTTCTTTACCGACCTGGATAGAGCACCGTGCATTCCCCATTCCTGCACAGACCCACGAGTTTGGTAGGGATAGCTCGTCTCTATAGATGCTGTCATACACGGCCTTAAAATCGATGAATAGGTGGTGTGTACCAATTTGGAGATCTGGCGTAATGTGAACATTTGTGGACTTTCCTGGTCTAAAGCCATACTGATATGGATCATTCACGTTGTTGACGAACGGCATTAGGCGTTCACACAATACGGCAGAGAGGATCTTAAAGACTGATGCCCCTGTAATTGGTGCAGTTCAGAGGGTCTATTTTCTTGAGGATCGGACAAACAATGTTGAGGTTCCATTTATCGGGCACATTTTCACAGATGGGTTCGTGTATGCTCCTTGCCAAGTCATCGTGTGCCGCTTTGTTGGACCTACGATTAGATATAGCTGTGTTCACTTCATCGAGGTCGGGTGGACGGAATTATTGGTCTACACGGTTCAAGTTGAAAAGCTTGAAAGTGTTATTTGGCTCGTCATCGCCGTAATCCAGTCTACAGAAATGCTCTTTCCAAGTCCTCAGCATCGGTTGCGACTCTACATACTACCATGCTTCCTTATTCGTTTCCATAGGTTCGATGCTTGTGTCCGTGGCATGATTTTTTTTATCTTTTAATAGAACTTCCGAACCTCATTTCTGGAGTAGCACTTTCAATTTCCTCGACCGCACGCTACCCGTGCTCTTTCGGGCGTTCGACTCTCTTCTGCTCGTAGAGCTCATGCGCAGCTCTAGTCTTTCTATGCAGCGCCGCTTTGTGTGCATCATGCTTAGCTGCATGTTCTTGCCGGCTTTCGTCATCAAACCGGGGGTTTGAATGAAACCCAGCACATCAGAGGCGGCATCCCTTGCCACTGGTCTCCGAAGAGATTAAGGAAGGCTCCATTGAAAAAGGATTTGGCGATCTCTTACGATTGGAGCCGTCCGACGTCGCGCTTCCTCAGAGTATTACCATGTCCTTGCTATGTACGAGATATCCGCAGCCGTACCTTGGCTACAACAAGGTAATCTTAATAGTCGATGTTGGCCACTCAGAAAGTTCGGATATTCATTATACTGGAGGAGTGTCTTGCGTTGCTCGCAATGCGGTCAATCTGGTTGACGGTTGATTGAACATGAGTTCTCCAAGTGCCCTTGTGAATATTGAGATGCGGCAACCGCGTACTAGACACGACAATGTTTCGGTCTGCCGCAGAATCGATTAGCATGAATCCGTTATCGGAGTTGGTGTCGTGCAGGCTATGTCTTCCGACAGTAAAGGAAACTCAAGACTTCTTGCCTAAGTCTGCTTCTAACTAGAAATCCGAATCCAAATAAGCGCTGCTCTGCTCTCGATAACAATCGCCGTAATAGATGTCGCAGTTTTTCATCCTTTTTGTGCGACCCATCCCATCCGAAATGGGTGCTGCTTTGCAGCAGTTCAGGGCCTCCTAACATTCCACGTACAGATCCGAAGTTCGTTGTCTTTGTCTCATTTGCAGGGGTTGTCAACAGGAAATCCGTCCGTATCTGAGGCTATTTGTTGCTTCGTAACTTAACTTTTTTGTTTATTGCTACCCCTAGGACGAGAGGTCTGTGAGACTGAAGCCAGTAACCCGCTCAGGGATCTGAACGCTGCCGTTGGTCCATTAAAGGCTCATCCGCCACCATCTTTTTTCCGAGACCCAAACTTAGTCTCGGGAATCCTTACCGGCCTGAGCTCTAAATACGTCGGAGTCTCATTTGTTTTATTCCGTATTTTTACTTTACCGTTGATTCCATCTGGGGAATTTATCCGTTGTCTCGTTTATAGTGCTGCTATTTTTGTCTGGTGGCCAGTCTAGTACGGATGGACATCGACTAGTATCCAGTTGGTTACCACTTGGAGGTAAAATAAGCACAATTGATGTGTAGAAACAGTTGCAAGGCTGGGTATCGCCAGGTGGACACCTCTCAGTGCCTGCCTTATTTCTACAGCACCCAACCATCAGAGATGTTCTTCAACGCATGTAAAATCGCTGCGCAAACTTTCCCCACAGTTCTAGTCTTGAAGACTCCTTCCAAGTAGATGGAAGACAGCATTTGCTCAGCCCATTCCTACAAAAGGCGTATTTTCTTTCTAATACAAATCCATTGCAGTCCCTTCCTTCTTTTCAAGGCCATGGAAGTGCTCATGAAATACCTCGAGGCACGAAGACTTTTAAATGACTGTTCGTGTTTCGTAGCAACAGATCCACTGGTGATTTGATGGCATGTCTCCCCAAAAAGGGGAAGGGGGGGAAGAGGCATTTGCTAGCACTTGGGATCAACGAATCTTGTGCTCAATGGTTTAGAAATTACCTTTCGCAATGTTCAATTCAAGTTGTCTTGGATGGTTTCAAATCTGATATCCACAAAAAGAATGCTGGGCCTCCGTTCTATTTCTGACAGACTTATGGGTCGCGATTTCGTTCAAGTAAAATGTGAATCGAGCTACACGAGAAATTGTAACAACTACCGATCGATAAAACTAATGTCCCATATTATGAAATTTTACGAGAGATTTCTAGACAGTCGATAACATAATATTATTAATCTCAATAGCATTTCGACGCATGACGTGATTCAAAATTTACGTTGTGACCCTTCAAAAGATCTGCATACCGTCTTCATCGACTTGGATAAAGTTTAATAGACTTCCCACATACCTTTTATGAACGACGTTAAGATCTCAAGATGTACGAGAGACGTATATAAAGCGATATGTACGATGACGTTAAAACTAAAGTCAAATGATTAGCAAGAATAGCCGAAGGAGTTCGAAGTTAAGGTCGGAGGATATAAAGGCAGTGGTCAAAGTCTGTTGCTTTTTAATGTCATGCTAAATTTCGACTGAAGCAACACATTGACGAGTCCAGGACGATTTCTTTTCTTTTTGCCGAAGATGTTAGATAAAGGCGCTATAAGGCATGGAGTAACGAATCAAACGTAATAAGACCGAATACCTATAGGAACAAATATTGTAATTTTCCGAACTCGCAATCACACCTCTTGACATCTATTTAAGAGGAGCAATCGTGCCAAAAAGCGGAAGGTGTAAATATTTAAACGTTGTCGCTAACCACCATGGAAATTGGGATGTTGATAGCGCGCATGGGGTTAGGCAGAGGTAGCTTAGACAACGGAAGCTTTATCTTTTTACTTTGTCACAAAAATATATCCAGCCTTAACATTCTCATCGCAATGTTGTGCGATGTATGCGAAGTACAAAGAAAAATTTACAGCACATACCGCATTCGCGGAAGTCCTCATACTAAAAGAAAAAGAAAAAAGTATGATCTCTTGCCTGATACTTCTGAACCAATATATTCCTTTGGTGAGCATAATATTTTCTGCTTTCAGATCCCTGCTATTTGGCTGAAAATCGGTAACGGCAGCGTAGGCTAATTTCATCAAATTGCATATTGGTTCCAAAACACAGTGCTGTCCTTGGAAATGAAATTTAAACACTCAGCCTATTGTCCATTGCGACATTTCTACGTTTTCTCAAGCGAGATAAGAAAAAGTTTACCCCTTCCTTCGGGTGAAGAAAAAAATTTATCTCCAAGCCTACCTTCGGACGTACTCTGAAATATCGTGATTCATTCCTATACGGACTCTAGTCATTATAACCTGCAAAGATTCAAAACAAACTTTAGCATCCATAATAGAACTGCCAACATTTTTCACCAACCCAACAACCCAAAAGCTTCACAGCCTTAGAACATCTTAAGAAGGTTAGCTGAAACGTTTCCGACATAACAAAGAAACAAAACATTTTTCCTTCTAATTAATTTTTATTTTTCCACATTAGCCTCCTTGTAAGTCTGCACATTTCCTCCATCACTTCAACCCGTTCAAGTACTACTTGGCGTCTTTATCTGCAAATAAGGTGATGACCTTCTCATTCGACGAAAATTTCTAGCTTCCGCAACTTTTAGCCTAGAGAACGAAGAAAAGTCGCTTAGGGCTATACTCGTATCTGCTGACCAACGAGAGGGTGGTCAAGCAGTGCAAACCATAATGAGTATATTTTCACCATGGCAACTGCTGACGTGAAACAATTTTTTGCATTTCTCTCTCAGCTTATCAAGTAATGAAGCGTAGTATGCTCCTGCAATTGATTTTCCTTTTTTAAAGTAATCGATTAGGACAATTCCATGACTATTATACAGTGCAGTTCGAAAAATTTTGGTCAAACTCTTTTTTCGAATTTTGTCAAATTTGTTGCAATAACTACATATTTTCTAATGAGGATTTGTTTTCTTATGCGGTTTCAATGGTCTCATGGTCGCGGTCACGGGAGCAAAAAGTTGTTAGACCGAAAAATGGGTTTTTTAGGTACCTTCCTCATTTTTAGGGATTAAAGAATAATGCTTTAATGGTGCAGTGGTTTTGTTCTTTTTTTTTATTGCTTCTCAGAAACATTCTCTATCTAGTTAGTACTATGTTGGACGTCATCTTGCTTTTATTGCAGCTGCACATGGGCGAGACATTGACTCAAATAGGTTTTTCCATTTGAAAGCAGGTATGGTGTTCCAGGTCCGGATAAGTAAATTTTTTAGGTTTTCAATTGACTCTGGACACTGCTTCGCAACCCTAAGTTTCATTATTGATCAGATATTCTCAATTGGATTGAGATCTGGACTGTAGGGAGGCCAACTTAATACATCGACATTATTTTCCTTTTAACCTAAGAAATAAAAAACAAATGTAAATTTGTTGTAGCTTATTTAAAAGCTTGATATTAGTCTTTCATACTAAAAACTAAAACAAGTTCATACTTACAATTTTGGCTGTATGGCAAGGAGCATTGTCCTGTTGAAAAATGAATCTGCAAGTGTCACCAAAAAGCTCTAGCGCAGAGGGCTCTAATAGATTTTCCAGGTAGGTAAACTTTTGCAGTGACTTTCGATTCTAGGAAAACCATTCTACCTTTTTCATCTCCAGAGAAGCATCCCCAAACCATCACACCTTCAGTTTTGGTGGGCATCCGTATGATGCATTCAGAGCTCAGTCTTTCGTTTGGTTCTCTTCGCGCAAGAATCATCCCATCTCCAACATGCAGCATAAACTTTGATTCGCCGGAAAAAATAACATTGTTCCACATGTCTTGAGTCCAGAGCAATCGCTTTTCTCTGACTCTTTTTGGAAAATCCGGTTTCAGTACTGGCTTGAGTGCTCTAAGTCCAGCTTTCACGAGCCTTTTCCTCAGTGAGCTTGACGACATTATTTTTCCTGTAGCTCGACACAGATCGTCTTTAAGATTCACCGAAATCTTGAACCGATGCCGACGGCTGTACAGCACCAAAAAACGACTTTCCACTGGGATCGTCTTTTTTGGCCACCCTGAGCCTTTCTTTCTGGTGGTAGTCCCGGTCTCACGATATTTTTCTAAATTCCATGACACAGTTTGGTGAGCAACATTTAGTTTTCCAAAAATTTCACGTGTTGTCAAATTGAGACGTGATAGACACAAAATATTAGCTTTGCACTTCAAACTGATTTTTCCCATTTCTTTTTTTTCACTAAATTACTTCGGTTTGTTTGGGACTGAATTATCGAAACATCGACTTTTATGCACTATTTGAACGACATTTCGCTACCTAGTGCAAGAAAACCCCGTAGCTCTCATAAATTCCAAGAACTGCGCCCGAAAAGGGTACTAAAATGTTTGACCAACATTTTTCGAATGGCACTGTATGTTAGAAAATATCACTTACCACTTTCCCAACCGAGGGAACAGCCTTTGCATTTTTTGGAGCCAATCCCTCCCTCGCAGTCCACTGTTTTGATTGCTTTTTTTTCTGGGGTATAATGGTGTATCCAAGATTTATTGAAACCAAACTGCGCCAACAAAGCGTTGAACTTGACGCGCAGTCAGCTTTCTGATGCCTAAATCTTGATTCAATATGTGACAAACACGTGCTTTGGACAAGTTCATAGTCTCTGCTATCTCTCTAACCTTAATTCGACGGTTGTCTAGAACCATTTGGTTGGGCGATATTATCGTCAATGATTGCAATTTTTGGCCGTCCCAAACGTTCATCATCACATAAGCTGGTAACGCCAGCTCTCCGAAATTTTGCGGAGGTAAATGATGGTACAACTTCCCCGTACACAGTGTTCAAATTGTCTTAAATTTGCGTTGGCATACTACCTGTCAAAAACAAATTTTTTATGACAGTCCGATACTCGGCATTTTCCGGTTTCCCAAAAAGACTCGGTCAAAAAATAACTACACGTCAAAAATGCCTGAAATTTTTCTGATTACCTTACAAAGCATGCGCAAAGACATTCTCTAACCTTTGTTGACGAGTGCTCCATCTTTATGTTGAGGTCTGACTTATAAGACAACCCTCGCACTTTGTCAACTAGCTGAAGATTGTCCTTTGTAAGTGATGAGAAATTCTCTGTGCCAAACTTATGACTATGCCTTCAGCGCGATACGGAAAATACTGTTGACAGTGGTTTAAAACTTTCTCGGATTGTTTCGGGTTTTCAGGCGCCGCTCGCATACTGTTATTCCTCAGGCTTTGCTAGGAGAGATATTCTGTCGTAGCAGTCTTAGTTTTAGGGAGGTTTTCTTTGTTTACCTTTGTTTCCTTTTTTTTTTTTTAATACGCGATATAATTCCAATAATTTGTGGCTTGTTTTCCAATTTCAGGTTTCACACGTTGCCGAATGCATTAAGCTTCCAATGCCTCAAGTAGAAAAGAAATTGTCACAAATGATTCTGGACAAGAAATTCAGCGGTATCCTCGATCAAGGTGAGGGTGTACTTATCGTATTCGAAGAAACCACCGTCGACAAGACCTACGAACGTGTTCTAGAAACAATTCAAAGTATGGGCAAAGTTGTCGACACACTCTATCAGAAGGCCAAGAAGCTCTCATAGACATAACCAACATTATTGCCGGTTAATTTTTCTAATTAAACAGTAAAAGAAAGAAAATTTTTATTTTGTTTATTCTGGTATACCATATTATCGAATTCTGTTACATCTATAGATTAACGAATAACCTTTTTCCTATACCTCTTCCTTTCCTATGTCTTTAGTTACTCCCCCCTCTCCGACCATGTGTAACAATATATATTCATAATTAATTTTTTAGATTTTTTTTTTTTTTTGTTAAATAAACGATTTAAATGACCTCTTACATCAAGCTCTATTATAGTTTTCCAATGATTTTCCGTTTTTCAAATTGAAGAATTCAAAATTATCTCTCATTAAGTATGTTTTTGGCTAAAGGTTTACATAAAAATTATCATTATAAAACAAACAAACAAAAAAAAAATTATAGAAAAAGGAAAAAAAAAACAAAAAAAAGATTAACAGCAAAATGAACAGAAAGGTGTTTTATTTGTGGTTAAAATGAAGCAAGGCAGGCTTGTTGACTGCTTTATGTGGTGGCAACATATTTTCCAAAACGTTTTCTTCGAAAAATAAATAATGAGGTCGATTCAAGATTCAGAAGCGAGTCCAGAGGAAAATGAGGATCCACTTTCGAGTAAAAGCTACATCTTCTTATTTTATGAACAGTTGAAATATGTAGCGCGTGTAATTACATCCAATGCTATATTTATCTCCTACATACCGGCGTTGCCCCTGCGCCGTTTTTGGTTGGCCGAGACCTTTCTAGAGGCCGCTCTATTTCTCTTCGGCCTCTTCTTCGAACTATGGCTGGAAGTTGACTCTATTTTCCTTCTTGGACCATGGCAAAGCCAGCTGATTCTGTCAGTCTGAAGTTTATCCGCTTTCGCGAATGCACGTACTTCCTATAAGACCTCTTTTGTTAAACCCACTGACAGCCGTTGCTGTCATTTATCCTTTTTATTTATCGGACATGGTTGGATACTGTAGAAATAGGGTAGGCACTGAGAGGTAACAACTTGACGATGCCCAGTGTTGTATCTCTGTCCTACACATCAATTGTGCTTATTTTACCTCCAAGTGGTAACCACCCGGTAGCGGTCGATATCCATCCAAATTCGCCTGGCTAAACTTATAAGTGCTAGTGCTGACCAGCAGACAAAAATAGCAGCACTATAAACGGAACAGCGGATGAATTCCGCAGATGAAATCAACGGTGAAGTAAAATCTCTGAACAAAACAAATAAAACCTTATCCGGTCTACTCCGACATAATTGCAGCCCAGGTCGGTAAGGATTTCCAAGACTAAGTGAGAGATGGTAGCGGATGAGCCCTTAATGAACCAACGCCTTTGCTCACATCCCTGATTGGGTTACTGGCTTCGGTCTAACCGTCCCTTCGTTCTAGGGATACATTATATAGAACTGATCCTCCAGGTTGTGGGTTGTGGCGCCGGGGTAACTGTCCTGCCGTGGAAAGAAAACTTAAGTTACGAGGCAACAACAAGCCTCCGATATGGCCGAATCTACTGCTGACAACAACTGCAAACGAAACACGGACAATGAACTTCGGATCTGACCGTAGAATGCTAGATCCCTTAATAGCCCACCTGTAGCCGAACAACTAACGGGCTGCTGCAAAGCAGATATTACTGTCATCCAAGAAATGCGATGGGATGGGTCTGCTGCGACATTTATTACAGCAATTGTTATTGACGGCAAAAGTAGCGCCCATTTGGATGTGGATTTCTTGTTAGAGGCAGACTTAGGCAAGAAGTCTTGAGTTTCAGCATGTGAACGAACAAGATGACGAAACCAAAGATAGCTTCTACGAGCTCTTGGGCAAGATCTACGTTTAGTGCCCTAGTTATGACATTTTAATACAAAGTTAGGAAATGTGGGCATCTTTAGTAGTACTGTCGGAAGGTATAGCCTGGACGACACGCTTACGATAACGAATTCAGGCTAATCGACTTTGCGGCGAGGCGAAATATTGTCGTTTTCCACATGTCGATATTCACAAGAACTCCTGATCAATCAACTGTCAACCAGAGCGACCACATTGCGATTGGCGCAAGACACTCCTCCAACATCGACTCCGACCATTATCTTGTTGTAGAAGGAGTTTGACGTCGGACGGCTACAAGCGTAAGAGATCGCCAAATCCTATTCCAATCTTGTCTAGAGCTGTTTACGAGCTCTACGAACAGAAGAGGAGAGACGAACATTGGCTTCTCAGAAGGAAAAACAAGGGACATGAGAAGCGCGCAGTCGAAGAAATTGAGAGATGTTTCTACAGGAATGAGATTCAGAAGTTTAACTAAGAGTTGCAGAAAACATGCCACGGATATAAACTCTGAACCGAAGCCTGTAGAGACGAACAAGGGAAAATAGTAGTAGAGTCACAGTCTTTGCTCAGGATTTGGAAAAGGCATTTTTGTAAACTGTATAAGGGCGATGACGAACCAAATACCGCTGTCAGGCTGAATGAACCTTTCATCTTGAACGATGTAGGGAAACACCGTCCACCTGATCTGGATGAAGTGAAGATAGCCATACATATCTAAGCTTAAGTCCAACAAAATTGCTGGAGCGGACGGCCTGATTGGCAAGCTTTTCAAAGCGAGCATTTGTAAAGTATGGCCGGAGGAAAATATTCCTGATGAATGGAACCTCAACATTGTTTGTCCGATCCTCACGAAAGAGACCCGCAGAACTGCGCCTACTACAGAGGCATCAGTCTTCTAACATTTGCTGCAAGATCCTGTTTCCGTATTGTGTGAACGCCTGGAACCGTTCGCCAACAATCTGATTGGTCCATATCAGTGTGGCTTTAGGCCAGGAAAGACCACCATTGACTGAATATTCACACTACGGCAAATCTTAGAAAAAACCCATGAGCTCCAAATCAATGACAGAATCTATAGAGACTGCTGCTATACAGAGCAATCTCTAGTTTATGCAGGATGACGATGGTAAAAAACTCACCGAAACCTTTGATATCAAAAAAGGATTTAAACAAGTGCAAAACTCACGCATCAACACAAGAAGCACAGTCTTCAAAAGTCCATTCGATTACTCGCATACGCCAATGATATTGACATAGTCGGAAGAAAGAAGCGCAATATTGGTGGCGCTTTCGCGAGTTTAACGGTCAATGAGGGCAAGACCAAGTATATTTTCTCAACGATAAAGGGCACCCAATACCGCCGCCTCGGACAGAACGTCAATCTGGACAGATATAACTTTGAGGTAGTTAAAGACTTTGTCTACCTAGTCTCAGCTATCAATTCAATCGCAGTCCTACTCTATTACGCAGTGGCGTGGACTTTATCAAAAATGGATGAGCGTGCTCTTGGCTGCTTTAGGAGGAAAATTCTTCGTGTGATTTCCAGTCACGTTTGCTTAGTCGGTGAGTGGAAGAGGAGATACAACGACGAACTGTATGAGTGAACGGCTGAAGTGACTAGGCCCAGAAGAGCAAATGCACACCAATGCTCCATCCCGAATAGTATTGGATTCCAACTCGGCGGGACAACGCCGTAAAAGAAAGAAGACCTCGCCTTAGGTAGCGCGTGTGTAAGGGGACTTCAATCAACTTTGAGTGCGTAACTGGAGGCAGTAAGCTAGAGACCGCATTTAGTGCAGAGAGTGTTGAGGCCGCGGTCCGCCTCGGACTTAAGCGCTATCTAAGTAAGTTGATAAAACCTGGTATACTCGTATGATATATGGGATTTACAGGGCCACGGACTAATAAATTTAGTTGGCACAAAACTATCGATGTAAGTTAAGTAGCTTTTAAATCAGCAATTGGTGGATAAAGCTTTAAAACAAGAAAAGGGTTTAAATCTACTCAAAGTGGTAGTCTTTCCATGGTGGAATCATCACGCCGAGTCGTGAAATTTTCCTATACGTCGAAATTATTCGATCATAAACCCATCTAATTAAGTACGTAGGTATTCTTCTAAGGGAATACGACAACCGGCCATATTTACATCTGAAGTGACAGCAGCTTCCAGGTTCGTCCAAAATAGTTTTCAGGATTTCAAAAAATCATTGGGAGTGCAAATCCCATGAACTCCCGATGCTACACTCAGTGCAAAATTTATTTAGAACCGAAGAGTAGTTCCCTACGAATGAGGTTTTCAAGTCTGCGACCGTAGATGAATGTAAATCTGTGATCAAGATTATCTGCCCCTGCAAATGTCACTAGAAACCCTGTATTTTTGCTGGTTATCGGAAGGAAAGTAGATCTTAAGAATAAGGAAGAATGACAGGTCGACAGGTGCCTTGTGATAGGTTGTTATTTAGCCCAGCAGAGAGGCCCTTGTGTCCATACGATGACAGGATTGATTTTGGTGGCCGATGAAGAGTGGTTTGGAACTGCAAAAAAACACAACATGACTTAAGGAGCTGAATAGTGTGTAAGATTTCTATCCAGCTGGACAGAATGGATGCCAGTGGTGTAGAGCCCTGTGTTGATAACACAGAAAATTCCTGTGTCCGAATGACAAGCCTTAACTATAGAATGAGTTTTCTTCTCGTAATGTGGCGACCAAATGGTTTTGACTATTGCGAGCATGTCATGGTGGAACCCCTGTGCCATTGCTCGACCGATGATATCATGTTCAATAGATTAAACCTTGACAGAAAGGAGAGCTTGTGAGCTATGCCCTTACAACCAACACAGGTTCACCTGTGCAGTTGCAGTTTCCCGAAATTCTTGATCTGATTATCGGGGAGTCCAAGTGTCAACAGCTACCCTATTGTTAGTATGCACTTGCTCCACCGACGACTTCACCTTCAATAGTTCTATTGACTGTGGAGAGGTTATACAGCGTCGACCTCTTTTTCGCTAATTATTCGCTTTTTCAGCGATACTCAGCACAGGGTTACCATATTGAAACTCCATGTCCTATTCATTAACAGCTGCCTAGTTGCAGACCGCAATTAACCATCCATCAATAATATCATTTTCAATAATAATTATTTTGGCCTTTATAATGGCAGTTTCTCTAACCTCGAAGGAACTGTATCCTTTCTAGGGTTTCTTAGTAGTCATCAGTCGTTCATGGACCTCCGTGAGGAATAGACGTGTTTCGGCTTTCAAAGTGAAAAAAGTAAATAAAAAAAAAAAAAAAATCGATATAAAGTTTATTAGAAACATTTTGTCCAAGTGCATCGGAGACACAGCGGTAGTGGTGTCGGCCTCCCCCTGATATGCTTTTGGTTAGCGAAACTAAGCTTACTAAAAGACACAAAATGAGGCACAGAAGATATGAAATATTACGAAGAAACCGACCCAATTCCATTCAAGGAGGAGGTGTTGCGATCTTTTTAAGAAAGGGACTGCGTTTCAAAAGAGTATACAGTCGTGTAGTACGTAGGTTTCAGGTGCTGGAAGCATGCGTCATGTACATCCCTCTCCGTAGTGGAAAGCGGTTGTACATGGTGTCTGTTTATGCACCTAAAGCTATTCAATCCACCTTATTCATCTCAGAGCTCGGGACACTTTTTCGATTCCTAAGACTGAAATTGGCGGGGAACTACTTTATTATCGGCGGAGATTTCAACGCCAAACATAGAGATTGGGGAAATAATACACCAAATACTAGAGGGAACCTACTTTTCAATTGGTGGGGTCAGCATAGTATAATGTATCGACTCGGCCTCAAGGCGACGGATAGTCCGTCGTTTCCCAGACATGGTTCCTATTTGGACCTCTTGCTGTTCGACACACGAATACACCTGACATGTACTAATCAACATACCATAAACTGTCTACGCACGTTTGTGTATGACAGTGATCATTGCGGTCTCAGTACCGAAATAACCGTGCCGAACGAAATTGCGGAATTGGACGAGTTTGTTCAAAGGCATTCCTACAACTATAGTAGGGTGCGCTGGATGCACTTCTCCAGAACACTGACGAGAGCACTCTCCTCGAATGCGCTCTACCCACCGTCCAATAGAAATCTATCAAATGAGGAGATTGACAGATATCTAAAACTAATGGACGAGAAAATCAAACGAACAATGGACAAAACGATACCTCGGTATCAACATACTGACAACGAAGACTTATTCCGCAACGCAACTATTGACGCACTGCACCGATATAAAAGTAGACTGCTGACAAGGCTAAAAACCTTATACAGACAGTTTACTGACAGACATAACCCGGAGATCGTGACACTGAAGTCGTCGATCAAAAACCTCCAAACATTAATAAAGGAAAATTACAGAAATTCTGTAAGTTTGTATTGGAGCAATAAAATTCGAGCTGTAAACACCAGCAACCCGAATATGTTCCCGCAAATAAATAAAATATTTCGGAGAAATAATCAGAACGACCTCCCATGTCTTAGAATCGCCCGAACGACGAACAACGAACATCAATCTGGCGAAAGCAAGTTAGTTGCACTTGATATTTCTAAGGCATTTGACAGAGTTTGGCATCAGGCTCTTTTGTCGAAAATGCGTGCTCTTGGGATCGATGACTCTCTTCTTCAATGGATTAGAAATTACCTTTCGGAACGTTCAATTCAAGTTGTCTTGGACGGTTTCAAGTCTGATATTCACAAAATAAATGCTGGTGTGCCCCAGGGCTCCGTTCTGTCTCCGACACTCTTTTTAATCTTCATTAACGATCTCTTGTCTGCTACTTCTAATCCAATTTATTCCTTTGCTGATGACAGCACTCTCTGCTTCTCATATTCGTTCCCGGACTCACGCCCCTGCTCTTCGGCTGTAGAACGGGAACGGCAGCGTATGCTAAGCTCATTAAATTCCGATATTAACAGCATAACCAACTGGGGAACTATCAACCGAGTAGAATTTAATGCTTCCAAAACTCAATGCTGTCTGCTGTCATTAAAGCGAAATTCAAATACCCAGCCATTATCCATGAATGTGTATCAGTAACAACTTACGTTGGAATGACCACATATTCGATGTCGCCAAAAATGCTGCGAAATGTCTAGGTTTTCTCAAGCGATGTAAGAAATATTTTACCCCCTCTGATCTGGCCACAATATATAAGGCATTTATCCGCCCAAAACTGGAGTACAATGCCCACATCTGGTCAGGTGCTCCTAAAACATCTCTGCACCTGCTAGATAGGATTCAAAACCGTGCGATAAAACTAATTGGTGATACTAATATCAGTCAATCAATTGACACCCTCGAACACCGACGTAAAGTCTCCTGTCTCACTTTGTTTTATCGCTATTTCCACCACCAGTGCTCCATTGAAATTGCCAGTAGCATTCCGCCCATTCAAACTTTCAACCGTAACACCCGTCTCGCTATGAATGCTCATCAGTATACCCTCAAGCCCATTTTCGGACGTACTCTTAAATATCGTGATTCTTTCCTAAGCCGTACAACTCGCTTATGGAATGCTCTGCCGACCTCTGTGTTTCCTGGTCGTTATAACTTGCAAACATTTAAAAACAATGTACATCGGTACCTGTCTTTTCTTCCTCCCTAAATTTCCTTCGCCCGCGCTATGTACGAACATTTTAAGGGTACAAAACCCCTTGAGCGCGCGCCGATTATAAAAAAAAAAAAAAAAAAAAAAAAATACTTGTAGCAGCAGGCATTGATCCAAATGAGGCAGTTGATGATGACAACTTCTTTGTGATCGAGGATCCGCAGGAGAAGGTAGAGGCTATAGGAGCGACTTTCCAGGAAGTCTACAAGGCAAATGACATCATTGGCCCGAACCACGACCTGGAGAGTCGAGTCCTTGTGCACAATTCCTGCCTTCGAAATGAAATTGTGAATTGGCGATTCGAGAACTCGGGTTTCACCCAGTTCAATGACGAGAATATGGCAAACAATGTCATCACCAACGAAAGGGTATTATAACCGTTCATTTCGAAGGAAGAGCTCCAAGCGATCTTCGAATCACTTAGAAGTAAGAAATCAGTGCGAACCGATGAAATACCGAACATTGTGCTTCGACATCTCCCACTAGAAGCGGTGGACATTTATACCACCTTGTTTAATAATGCAATGAATAATGCACATTATCCAGCGCATTGGAAAATTGCGGTCGTACATCCCATCCCCAAAAGAGATAAAGACACATCCAATCCGGCGAATCTCCGCTCGATCAGTCTTCTTCCAAACATCAGTAAGGTTTTCGAGAAGGTGATCAATAGAGCCCTGACTAAGTGGGTTGAGGACAAACAAATAGTTCCGGATAATCAATTCGGTTTCAAGGCGGGGCATGATATCATTCATGCTGCGTCTAAACTGGTTTCTGATATCCAATGGAACAAAGGCAAGAACCAGTGCACTGGTGCCTGCCTGATTGACTTTGAGAAGGCCTTCGATATCGTATGGTTAGAAGGACTCTTTTTCAAGCTGGACAGGATGGGCATTAGTAAACCACTGCTGTATATTCTCTTTGATATGCTCTCCAGTAGACGGTTCATCGTGAAGAATGACGATGTGACTTCTGCTGGAATATTTAACATTAAAAACGGTCTGCAACAAGGTGCGGTAAATTCGCCGATCCTATTCAACATTTACACAAGTGATCTGATAGGTTCACTTCACCATGCCATAGCGTACGCAGACGACTTAATCGCGTACAGATCAGGTCCAAAGATTGAGGTCATTAATACACTTTTGCAACGTGACTTCGACAAAATTAAGCGATATTGCGATGACTGGAAGTTGAAAATCAACTTTCAGAAGTCGGAAACCATTCTGTTTAGGACGCCTTTGTCTGGGGCCTCTAGGAATACCAGAAAGAATTGGCGAAAGTTCTCTATCGTCGGACAACATGGACAGCCACTCGCTTGTCGAAATGTAGTCAGATACCTTGGGATCTGGCTAGATCAATATCTGTATTTTAACAAACATATAGATGTTGCTCTGGCCAGAGCCAAAGGTGCTTTTGCCCTTACAAAGAGACTGTTTTACAACAGCCAACTCGATGCGAGGGTGAAGGTGATCTGCTACATGGCCCTTATCCGGCCTATGCTAGTATTTGGATGCTCCGTGTGGTTCAACGTGAGAGCAAGTTTATTGGAAAAGATTCGGGTGTTTGAGAGGGCTTGCCTTAGGACTTGTCTTCGCTTATACAGAACGCCAGAATCTGAGTACATAAAATTCTATCCCAATGAGGTCCTGTACAATAGGGCGAACCTAATAAGAGTGGACAATTTTGTTATTAAGTTGACTCGAAGGCACACTGCAAGAGCAATGACATCGTCGAACAACCTGATCTCTGGGGCTTACTACCCTAATTATATGTATCATGGGAGAGTTCGCTTTGACGGCTATGTTCCTCCAGAAGCGTTCCTGTCTGATCCAGGACAGATTGGCTGTGCCGCTAATCTTCCACGTTGCTCGAACAGCTGTGGACAGGCGATTCAACTACGACAGAGACGTCGTACACGGCAGTGCGGAGCGTCTCCGGTTCAGTAGGGCGGTAGGTAGTCGCGACAGGAGGGATGTTGCTCAGCAGCACCAGCAATTTTGGTGGCTTGAAGAAGGCGAGGATGCTTCGTAGTGATAGGTAGCTTCATGTGAAGCAAAGTGGGTCACCTAATTTTTTTAGCCATGGCCGGCTTATATAGTTTTAAGTAGAAGTAAGTTACTCGTAGATTTAAGAAAAAAAAACATATAAAAACAAAAAAAAAATTAATAAGAATAAAAAATGAAAAAAAACAAACATATATATATATACATATATTTATATATTTATATATATTTATATATTAGGTATATATATATTAGGTATATATATATATATATATATATGTATTAGATGTAAGTAGATTAAGATTTATTTTTAGGTAGTTTGTGGGATTTTAGTTTTAAGTTTTATAATAAAATAGAAAAAAAGGTCATGTTACCAAGTTTTTTTTTGTAAAAATGTTTTCTTAGTTTTAATTATAATGAATAGAAATAGTATAGTATAGTAGTAAGGTACGTCGAAAGACATAATTTAAGTGTTAGGTTTAACTTAGAGTGCCCGCATTTGGCCAGTAAGTTAGAATAAGATAATTTTAAGTTAATTAAGCTAATTTTTAAGCATTTTTTTTGTCTAGCAAGTAAGAGTAAATTAAGTAATACAATAAAAATGCATATAAACTGAAACTGAAAAACTGAGGGTTTCTTAGTGGGGACTAACTTCCCTTGACTATGCCTACTTTCGAACTATTGATGTAGAAATCCATCAAAGCGTTTGGCTTTGATGATACCATATTGACAGGCAGAACGAAGTTCGAATTTCCTGTTTTATAAGAGTGCGAGAGTTTGAAGATTTGGCCTGGCAAACTGAAAACATCATAAGGCGCCATAAAAAAGGGTCTTGTGATCCGCAATCTGTTTTAGTTATTTTGGGGTAAGAGAATTTGTTCACAACTCTCCTCTTTTTGGTCTATTGACTTGACAACGGTCTACAAAGCTATTTCCTTCCATTATCGTACATATTGGCATCCATGTAGTCATGTAGGAACAAATACGTGTCCAATTATGACTACGTATACTTATCCTTCCATTCTTTGCTTACAATAGATCAATATGTCAAACTACATTCTTCCACTTGTTGCATATTGATTCGAAGACAAACAAAATTCACCATAAATCCATCGTCTTCTTCATATACAGATTCCGACTAAATTCCGACAACATTCCATTTATTTTCATTAATGCGCGTATCCAGGTATGTAGGTAGTCGGTTCCATAAATGATCCTGGGGGAACTCACTTACATTTCTAAATCAAGAATTTATTTCATCGCCTTTCGTTGATTTATGAATGAGAGCCGGACTCATTAATTTCCTCCTCGACCCATTTTTCCTATAATATTGCATACACACGTACAGCTAAAGATGGGTGGACGGACGAAAAGGACTCATTCCACATGTCTGACGGCCATTTCATTTAGGTTTAGTCTTTAACATAAAGCTCCAATTATTTATCCTCATGTAATAATCATTGGCTAATGGCCAAACTTGGCCATAATAAAATAGCAGAGCATTCGATGAGAGAAAACAGCCATTTCCGAACGGTGGAGCTTTCTTAATTTAATTTTGCGCATGACTCAAGTTCCTTGTATGGCAATGGTGATTTAGCTGGTGTTGGTGTCAAGCTTTTCTTTTGACTGTCTTCTGAATTGAGTGGAAAATGGTAATGTGATGGGCTTAAAAGGAAGGAAGGGAAGTTGACATCGGTGACAGACATTCACTTCTCAGATGAATAAACAATAATGATGGAACAAGGTGTTGCATATTAGATCAATTGCAACAATCTACAAATTTGCAATAGAAGTCTTATAGGATTTAAAGGACCCTTATTCACCACTAACAGGTAGTTTGAAAAGTCCCGAGACTAAAATATAAAAACACCTTCTTTTTTTTTTACCAAAATTCCTTCTAGAGTGATACAATCATTCCACGGCCGCTCTAAAATTTTTATGCCTTTCAGAACGATTTCTTCAACCGTTCAAAATATGAAGGCTTAGGTTTAGCGACCAGCTCTTCATTGGAGCCATACCTTTTCCGGCGAGCATTTTCTGGAGGTTTGTGAGTCTGTAATAGGATCCATGTTTCAGTCACTACAGCATGAGAAAATTCTTTTCATTTCGCTTAAACAGCTCCAAATAGCGCGTTGATGTTTTTGGTTCAAATGCGGTACCCACTTCGAGCAGAGCCCTCACATACTCAAATACTCGAACAAAATAGCAAAATAAGATGTACACGGTCTATTGATATCCTTACGCAGTCAGCTACGTATCTGTTCAAAGCGATTTTGTGGATTTTTTTGATGTTTTCCGGCGTAATAACCACATTTGGGAGCGCAGAGCGTTCAACATCATTTGTGTCTGTATGACCGGGTTAGAATTCTGATAACACTTTGCAAGCCATTCTTAAGTTTTAACGGCATTTTTTCCCATCAAATAACAGTGCCTTATCAATGTAGGAAATTGGTTTTCTTCCATGACTTTGAAAATACCAAAAGGTGCGTCAATAAAACTTCAATATCTCGATGACTAATGGTCAAAATGTCATCAACTTTTGACACTTACCGTTTGAAGGTTGGTACTAAATCGGATGGATATGTTATTAGAGTCACCATCTATGTGTCAGTGTCGGAATTTTTCGAACCGGCGATTTTTTGTAAACAGCCTTCAGTTTCGCACACCAAGTATGCTGGCGCTTCTTTTCACGTTTTGCTCAAGATTTTCTACCTGTTAAAGCCCATGAATTGGGGCCCTCCTTACAATCTGAATGTGGTATCTACAGCTTATTGTTGCATCTTCTTTTTCAAATTACGTTTATGCAAACGCTAATATTACTGAGAACATTTTCTTTTAAAGCAACTCAAGGAACTATCACATTTAATCAACTTTATGCTTCCGCGTCGTAGACTAGGACTGGAACTACTAGGTGGCGCAAAAGTCATCATCCTATCGCAAGTTTTTATAATTTTTGCAAATGGCGGCAAATGTCAATACATGTCAACAAGAGATGAATCGCTATACTTCTAAAGAACGCGGAATAATTGTTATGATTTTTTTGTGGCAGTGTTGCCGCAGCCTGAACTTCGGCGCAGATTTGTCGGTCGTTCGACACCAACTGAGCAAACACTCACCGAAAAGAGTATGGGGCAACAGGAGATGCTACGAGGTCTGGCCGGCCCGGGGCAGCCGTTTTTCTGGGAATATCGCAGCTGGGTTTGAAGATGTCGCATAGGACTCCGGAGTATCGACCAGACGACGTGCCACACAATTGGGTTTCAATTGGCGGTCTTTACAGAGAATTTTGGTGAAAGACTGGAAGATGTTCGCTTACAAAGTGCAGACAGTGCATCAGCTGTTAACTGTTGATCGCCATGAGCGTGTAATCTACGCTTAAGCCATCTTGAATCTCGACCACGAGGGAGACAACTTTAGATCGAAAATCATCATGAGCGACGAGGACCGTTTCCATCTCTGTGGATATGTGAAAAAGCAAAATTATGGGTTCTGGGGCACCGAAAATCCGCGTATAAGCCACGAAGACTCATTACAAAGTTATTGCATGATGTGCTGTTTACGCTGGAGGCGTTATTATTTTTTTGCGAAAATGTCGCAGGCCAAACGACTACTGTGGACGTCGAACTCTACAGAGCCATGCTCAACGACTTTTTCCTTTCTCAATTGGATTAATTGGGACCTGAAAACATGTGGCTCCAACAAGAAGGAGCAACGGCGCATACTGCACGAGCCGCAACCGAGATTCTGAGGGCTGAATTTCCGGGTCGCCTAACCGTTCCAGACTTCTTTTTGTAAGGTTTTTTGAAGTCTACGAGTATGCCAACAATCTTCAAACTCTTAAATCCCTTAAAGAGAATATCCGTCAAGAATGCGAGGACCTATCGCCGGAAGTTCTGGCGTGATGGGTGATGGAAAATGCCACAAATCGGGCCCGAATAGTCATCAATTCTGGGGGCGGCCATTTAGTCGATATCATTTTCTCGACTTAAAAAAAAAAACCAAAGTTTTTCATTCATCAAAAAATTGTTTGTGCAAGTGGCTTACATTTTGGAGAGCTGTCTGCATGTCGTTGGCTAGTATATACAGGGTGGCCCATCTCCAGCTTCGGTATAGAAATGTTTATTTTTTTTCGTAGACCTTTTTCAAGCATTTGCGGACCCAAAAAGTCCGCCAACATCCACCGATACCGTTTGCAGCACTGCATTTAACAGCTTCAACGGCTTCATTAGAACGACGTGGACGCTGTCTGACTTGACCTTGGCGATTCGTAACAATAAAATTTGAGGCCAAACGACGAGTAGTGTTGTCGGAAGGCGCAGAACGACTACGATATTATTTTCAATGATGGCCGATTATTTTCAATGTAAAGCGTCACTATTTAGGCGGTTTCTTTCGGTGTTCGGTTATTCCTGATTGAAATTGTACTTAATTGACGTTTACAAATAGTGCTCACTAAAGCCGATCCGAAGCTCAACGATTTGATTGGTTTCTATCAGCGTCAGATCTGGAGAATCCCCAATCGGCAAAATTTTCACACTCCAGTAGATTCTGGAAGAAACTGAAGTGGTTCAAATCGAAACGCAAAACCTCTTTATCGATTTGAATGCCTCATATGACAGCATCTATGGAGACGAGCTATACAGAGCTTGGTATGCCTGCCAAAATCGTCAGGTATGCAGAATGACCATGCGGAATGCTCGCTGCTCGATAATGGTCGGAAATAATTTCTCCGAAACTTTTGATGTCAAAAAAAGGATTTAGGCAATGTGACGCACTGGTAGGTAGCTTTTTCAACATCGTACTTGATTTTCCAAAAATCTGTAGAACAACTTGCATGCGCTGATGACGTTAACATATTGGCAGAAACAGGCGAGCTGTCGCTGGTGGGTTCGTAAGTATTGGAACAGATGCGAAAAAAATGAGTTTATTCGAGGGCAAAACCAAAGTCCATGCTAGCGACGGTCGATGAAGATTTGCAAAATTCTTCGAGTGATATTTGGTCCCACTTGGGTTGATGAGGTTTTAAGAAGGAAATGTTGCCGCGAATTCTACGAGTTGAACATTGACACTGACGTGGTCCGAAAAGTGCATATTGGTTCCCTAAGTAGGACATGTGGAGTAAAGGACCACCAATGCCGCAGGGTTTTTAATTCTAAGCTGGAGGGAAAACACAGTAGAGGCAGGCCTCGCCTTAGGTGGTGCCCACAATTGGATGGAGACCTCAACTAATTCGGAGCGCTTAACTGGAGAAAGTTAGGGCTAACTAGAGAAGTTTGTTGGTCATTGCACTCCAAACTGTAGCGCCATATAGTAAGTGAGTTAAAGAAACGACATTTTATAACCTTGTCGGAAGGATATTTTACACTAAAAATGTCCGCCTCTCATTCGTCGCAGGCGGACCAAAATGATTTATGGTATAGCGTAACAAGACATCACTCTATACATAACACCGTGCCGTTTCTAAGAGAGGGCACCACTTGAATTAAATCCATACCCTTTTCAGTTAGTACCAACCTTCAAAAGATACGTGTTATAAATTTGACAGCTGTCGGACGATTAGTTCTCGAGATATAGCGTTGTGAGTGAAGCAACTTTTGTTATTGTGAAAAAAAATGGATTTAAAGCAATTTCGTGTGTTGATTTATTGTATCATTACTTTTTGATGGGAAAAAATGCAGCCGATGCTGTAACGCTTGATAAGCGTTACCCGGACTCTGCACCAGCAGAATGAACCATTCGCAAGTGGATTGAAAAATTTAAAAGTGGTCATACAAGCACCGAAGATGATGCACGCAGTGGACGTCCAAAAGAGGCTGTTTCAGATGAAAACATCAAAAAAGTCCACAAAATGATTACGAATGACCATAAAGTGAAGTTGATCGAGATAGCTGAGGCTCTGAAGATATCAAAAGAGCGTGTTGGATATATCATACACGAATATTTGGACATGCGAAAGCTCTGTTCAAAGTGGGTGCCGCGTTTGCTCACAGTCGACCAAAAACAACAACGTGTTGATGATTCAGAGGAGTGTTGAAAGCTGTTCAACCACAGTAAAGCCGTGGCGAGTAAAGCAGTAAAGCTTTGGACGAACCTCGTCCAAAACGACCAAAAACTCAACAGTCGGCTGGCAAGGTTATGGCATCCGTATTTTGGGATGCACATGGAATAATTTTCATCGACTATCACCAAAAGGGGCAGACTATCAACAGCGTCTATTGCATTGCGTTGTTGGAGTGTTTGAAGGACGAAATCGCAGAAAAACGGCCGCATTTGAAGAAAAAGAAAGTGCTATTTCATCAAGACAATGCACCGTGTCACAAGTCGATGAAAACGATGGCAAAATTGAAAGAATTCGGCTACGAATTGCTTCCCCACCCACCGGATTCTCCAGATTTGGCCCCCAGCGACTATTTCCTGTTCGCAGACCTCAAAAGAATGCTCGCCGGAAAGAGATTTAAGACCGAATCGCCGAAACAGAGGCCTATTTTGAGGCTAAACCGAAATCGTACTACAAAACTGGTATCCAAAGATTGAAAAATCATTTTAATCAGTGTATCGCCCTCGAAGGCAACTATATTGATAAATAAAGGTGAATTTTGCAAAAATTTTGTGTTTTACTATAAAACGGCACGGACTTTTCAGCCCATGTGTTATGTATGAGCCCTTAAAAGTACCTAAAACCAATGAAAGGGTTTTGGGTGACGATTTGAAATTTGGTGGACTTACCAGACATAAGACTATAGTAATTAGGACTTAATAAGAGTTGAGAAGACTGAACCCTCTCGGGGATCGGTTGAACAATGCTAAGAATCTATTCATCAGACGCACTTTTGTCCGAGCATGTTTCATAGATGACTTTGTGTATGCTCCTTACCTTTTACTAGCTTTATGTAAATTTGCATCCGGGCATCATTTCTGAATATGCACCGCTATTTGACCTAACTCTACCGCTCCTCTACCTCTTCGTTATTTCGAAGTGAAACCTATCACTTCAGATGCGGCATTTTTGATGGCTTCCTGAAAATTTCGTCATTGAAACTAAGCTGGCATAGGTCTTCTCAAAAGTTTTTGGGACAACACTCGTTCGACATCAGATTTTGTCATAGAGTTACATCCGTGTTACAGTCCGGGATGTCCACATTCGTACTTTGGCCCTTGATGCATAATATTAAAGCACATTTGCCCTTTTGTCTACTGGGATAACAACTGACCGTTCATCTTGGACGCTGTTTGCCGCTTCGCGTGTTGAATTTTTAGTCATCGCGCAGCTTACCCGAAGGCATAGATCCAAGATTGGAGAACAGATTGTTTTAAGGATAGCGCCATAGTTCGACATTTTTGTTAGATGCCGAAGAATTCTTAACCTGATGTTCGAAATGTCCCAGATGCTCAAATGAGAGTACTACTAAATCGATCTTTGACGTTGTCGCTGGCTCCATCTAGAGGAATTCATCTAGTGAAGCGCCTGCCGGCTAAACAAGTTTAAAACTAGTCTATATTTAGTTTTGCGATGCTAATCTGATGTTTGGTGTCAATTTGACACAAGGTTTTATAGAGCCGATTGTAGAGTCAAGAAAAAACCTATAATATGCTGGTTTGTTGCGGAAAATTTTAATTTTTGTTACTTTTATTATGAAAATAAATAAAATAACAGTTCAACTACAAATAGTATAATAAGAAGGAAAAAAAGGACAGGTCGAATCGAATGGAGAATGCTGAAATTTCATTTGCGATGAAGTACTTCGCATTTCTCGCAAAGAATAAAACGATGTTCCGTACAAGTTGGTCTCACGCACATGTCACAGCGAACATTGTGAGCATTTGCGTTCGGAGTTCGAGGGCACATGTGACATCTAGCCGGTTTTTTTGCGGTTGGCTGATAAATCAATATGTTGACCGCTAGCATTTCGACCGATGCTGATGCTTGTGATGATGTTGATGGAGAATTTAAGCAAGAGGAGTACGGTGAAATCGACGAACTTGTATCTCGCACATGACGAAAAACTTCTGCCGCATGTATACCATGTGGTGTTCATGCCCTAGTTTCGATATCGTCTTCACAAAAACAATCGTCGGCGGAAATGCTTCTTACTCTTGTTCCATTCCGGGAACAATTGAGTGAAGATCAAGGAGACGTTCAAAGCCGAAATGTCAAGAATGTTGTAGAACAACGTTAGTGGCCATCGATTGGTCCTGCGTTTACACCGATAAGCGCCAACCATCTGGTCGAGAGTGCCGAAACCAGCCTTCGTTTTATTGTAAAAGTGAATTATGTTGGGCTCTTTTGCCTGGTCAGCTGGATCGAAGTGGACGGCCGCATGATACGTTGAAAGCAAAGTTACGAAGCGATTTTTCTTGGGCACGTATGACACCATCACGACACGATCTGCATGGTTTCAGACGATTTCGGTATGCAGCACTGGTTTTCGTTTCATGTCAATCAGCGCTGACTGTATCTCCTTGCGATTTTTCCTTATGGTGCCTACAATTGTAATTTGCTTCTTCTTCAACTCGAGTGCCAAACTGTAAGATCTAAAAAAATTGTTACAAGCGACATTGCGTCCGTTCATTCCTAAAAATGGAAAAGAATTACAGATCAGAGAAAAATAAAGGCATGTACACGAAGAAGGAATACCTTGGCACAAATCCAGAACAACACGCTGACCTTGATTGATTTCTGCTGAACAGTTTCTGTCACGGCCAACGTAGGCTTGAATATTGTAGGCGTACAACGATCCTGCGTCGGCCAGAATCCAAAGTTTGATGCCATACTCTCCAGGCTTAGACGAAATGTACTGTCGAAAACTGCATCGCCCACGAAATGGCAGCAGTTGCTCATCGACGGTCAGAAATTTGCCAGGAGCATACATAACTTTCAAGCGCTGGGCCCACAGATCGAATAAATAGCGAATAGGCGCCAGTTTATCGCGTACTTTGCTGAACATTATGTCGAGTTTCTCGGCTATCGAATCGTATCGATATGGCTCGAAAGCGAATAAGTGACATTGTCGCTGCGAAAATTGGTGGCCCATGCTTAGCAGTCCAAAGCTCATCAGCTGCTTCGTTTTTCGACCGATATGACCCAGCCAACAACAAAAGTCCATAAAAGGCGCGCATTTCAGACACATCAACTGGCTTCCACGTGACGCCACAATATTCTCGACTGGCTCGATAAAAAGCAAAAACGCTGACACTGGACTGCTGATGCAAGATTTCGCAAATGATGTTGGTACTCAAAACAAACCTTGACGGGAAGCGAAATCTATTGTCGAGACTGATGCGCATGGTGGCATTGGACCGAATTTTCTTGTCTTTCGATTTGAGTGCGCTGTCCCGCTTAGCAGCGATTTCCAGACTCATTTCTTGTCCGATAAAGCATCACTCTTGTCACTGTTATAATCTTCGGAATCACTTTCAGTCTCGCTTGGTGAATAATCTGTATCATCTTCCTAGAATTCGGGCAGATCATCGCTGTCTTCTGTTTGCCGTACAAACTGTTCGCAGAATCGCTCATAGTCAGACATTTTGCAGTAATTGTTTGAAAAAAAAAAATCTGAAATATTGGGCCTATAACTTAACTCGTGCGGTTTGCTAAGAGATGGCGTAACTTGTATTATTCCATTGGAACATGCGTTGGAAAGCTACTGTTACTGTACGTCATTTCAGTATATGTCATTCATTTGAAGCGTAACAACGAACAAGCGAACGTAAACAACAATAATTTTTTTTCACTCAAATATGTCGAACTTTGTGCCTGAAAAAGTGTTTTTGCGGGGAGTTCTTCTTCATGAAGAAAACTGCTGCCGAAAGTCATCGTATTTTGGTGGAAGTTTATGGTGAACATGCGCTAGCTGAGCGAACGTGCCAAAAGTAGTTTGCACGATTTAAAAGTGGTGATTTTGGCTTGGAAGACGATGAACGTCCTGGGCAGCCAAAAAAGTTTGAAGATGAAGAACTGGAAGCATTACTCTATGAAGATTGTTGCCAAACACAAGAAGAGCTCGCAGAATCTTTGGGTGTCACTCAAGCAGCCATTTCAAAACGTTTAAAAGTAGCTGGATATATTCAAAAGCTAGGAAATTGGGTTCCACATAAACTCAAGCCGAGAGACGTCGAAAGGCGGTTTAGCATGTCCGAAATGCTGCTGGAACGCCACAAAAGGAAGTCATTTTTGCATCGGATTGTTACTGGTGATGAAAAATGGATCCATTACGACAACCCAAAGCGCAAAAAATCATATGTGAAACCCGGCCAACCAGCCAAATCAACGGCAAAGCCGAATATCCATGGCGCGAAGGTAATGCTCTGTATTTGGTGGGATCAGATGGGTGTGCTGTATTATGAGCTACTAAAACCGGGTGAAACCATCAATGGACAACGCTACCGAACATAATTAATCCGTTTGAAGAGAGCAGTGGCCGAAAAACGCCCGGAATATGCGACAAGACACGAGGCAATAATTTTCCATCATGACAACGCTCGGCCCCCGGTTAAGAACTACTTGGAAAACAGTGGATGGGAAGTCTTACCCCACCCGCCTTATAGCCCAGACCTTGCCTCTTCTGACTGCCATTTGTTCCGGTCGATGCAGAACGCCCTCACTGAAATACGGTTCACATCAGAGCAGAATATCAAAAATTGGCTTGATTCAATCTTGGCTGCCAAGCCGGCGCAGTTCTTTTGGGATGGGATCCACAAATTGCCAGAAAGATGGGAAAAAGTCATAGCTTCAGATGGGCAATACTTTGAATAATACTATTGTACATGTTCTTCTTAAATAAACGTTCAAATTTTGAAAAAAAAACCGCACGAATTAAGTTACATACCCAATAATTCACAGAAAAAGGTTGCACAATCGAATAATAAGAAATAACGGACGAAGTGTGTCACAGCACTGGCGATATCAAATTGACACAAAACATCAGATATGTAATAACTCTTCTACAAGCCTTCAGAACCCTCTGGCGACAACAATTTTGTTTTTACGGAAACTAGACGAGAAAGTATTCCGGTGAGCCGCGAGCGTTTGGCAACAGCACTACAATTATTAGGAGTTTTGCTTATTTGAAAAAAAGTGCGTCAAATTGACACTAAATATAGACTAGTGTTAAGTATTATGTTAACTAGGCCTCCTTGCCACATGGCGATTGCAAGAGTTCAGTCGTTGTCGTTGGATGCTGGACTGGTTTTGAATGTCGCTTTCTTCGCTATGCACAATTTTTTTTGTCTTTGCAGTCATCTTCTAGAGCAGTTCGATGGAGATTCTTTTCTGATATTGCATTCTTGAGTTTGGCGTACAATCAGTACAGACATGTTATTCGCGAATAAGGCCGATAAGCGGCGTACTTATAGCGAATATCTAAAAAAGTTCGTTCGGGATGATCTGAAGGAACTTTGAACTCACCTTAATACCGTCCTGAATGGTAAGGATTCCTACATCCCTATACGATATGTGTTCAACTCAACTTGCTTTCAAGAAACTAAAGTTGTAACGTGTATCTTCATCCTACATCATGACCATAACAACGTGCTGCTCTTGTTAAATTCCGATGGCAAACATCCTTTTGCTTGTCATGTGCTTCCTCTTTTATGTATTGTGTTACTCTAGTAAACTCGTTTTAGAAAATCCTTGAAGTAACGACTACGTTATTTGCCTATACAAACAAACACATTATCTACAGCCACCCCGCCTAAAAAAAACCACGTACTTTTCTGCTCAAACTAATTCGACAATCAGAAAAAAAAAAAAAGCTTCAAACAACTCAAAGCTCTCATCACATGCTCTCGGAAATCTAATCGCAGCCAAAGGAAAAACACTTTCACAAACACCCATTCACACACCAATACACAAAAGCCTTTCATGCTTACTCAGCCAAGAGGGTGAACGAAATTTTTCATTGCATTACATTACAAAATCGATCGCATGATGGCGCTACTGCTTTTATACAGTTGGTCGTCAGGAAAGTAGTCGCCTAGAGAACCACACAAAATTGTCTCAATTCTATCGATTCGTTTGTCCAAAAAAAACTTGTAGAAATTGTGCAAATCTATTCACCCCCCCCCACCTCAAAATAAGGAAATTGAAAAAAACAAATCCTTCCAAGGATATTCAATTCAATTTTGAAATCTCTCCATTGTGCAAGTGTTACAGAAAATGTTCCGAAACCAAG
Organism: Volucella zonaria; assembly: GCA_963966105.1. Taxonomy (NCBI): domain Eukaryota; kingdom Metazoa; phylum Arthropoda; class Insecta; order Diptera; family Syrphidae; genus Volucella; species Volucella zonaria. The sequence goes on from OZ014533.1 coordinate 14,971,679, forward strand.
TGCTGTAGTAGTCCATGTGAGTTTTCAGTTTGAAATTGTGAAAAGAGCTTATCCTTTCGCGAAGAAGAAATGAAAAATATGAAAAAAATGTGCGTAATATGTTAACAGTTGACAGGATATTCAAATTGCAATCAAACGGATACACCTATCTAGTGAGTATGCCATTTTTTTTTTTCCAATCCAAAGAGGTGATTTCCTTTTTTTCCATTTAAAATAGACAAAAAAAAAAAAAAAACGAGTACCACATATTCGTCAGGGTCAATGGAGAATGTATCTACTCTCCCATTAATGTCCTTAGGTGTATACACGAGAGCCATTTTATGTACGAAAAAAGGGAAAGAAATACAAATAAAAGAAAAGTAGAGGGAACAAAAAACAAGGTTCCCGGATTACGAATAAGATATACGCATAAGTACTCTTCTACAACTAATTGTGTTCATGTAATTTGTGTTGTTGAACGAAGGATGGGAAGGGAGATGTCCTACACAATATCAATGGCATCCCACTAAGAGGGATAATTCTCATTTACAATCATTTGTGCTCTCAATCCATTAATCTTGCTTCGCCTATACCCGTAGACATTTGAAGTCCTAGAAGCCTTTCATTATTCTCGACAAGGGTATTCTTGTGAGGGAAATCACCCTCTTAGGGCTGTCTTAACGTCTTCGCTGGCGGAGCCAGCCGCGATGGTGATGTTAAACAGTGCGTGCGACATAAAAGTACCTCGCTCAAGTGTCCTTACTTAGGAACGTCAAAAGGTCTTGGCAGAGGTTTTTTTCTCTCTTTTTTTTTTCCATTGACAGCAATCGATTTCCATTTCTTCGTGTGACACATCAACAACATCATCTGGCATTCGATTTATCGAAAAAAAAAAAAAAAAAAAAACGAAAAGCCACCACGACAATAGTAACGTGGGGTGGGTAAGGGTTAGCATTGTACAAACCCTTATACTGAGGTTTGTCTGACAAGTGAATTATGCGAAGCACAAAAAAAAAAAACACTGTGGCCCTCCCTTTGTGCTCCTTTTCCATATCATCTTGACATTGATGGGAGATTTAAGGATCCTTCGGCACAATTCAAGTAAAAGTGTTAATGACAGTCGAAATTTTGATTACTTGTCTGTAGCTCGGGAATAAGATGTACGAGTACCAGGAGAGAGCACCAAAAAAATTAACTACTTTGGTTATACAGCATCTTAAGGCTGTCAGATGGAGCCTTCAAGAATGCTCGAATTCGTCCTCGAAATTCTTCCAACATTCAAAAGGTCCCGGTATGAGTATAATGGTGTTGGATGGAGTGAGGGATATTTAAATGGAAATTGAAATTTTTATGAGACTTTGGTTTGTTGGTTTCCAACAAGAACTAGGGGGGAGTTCCCTTTTTTTAGATTTTTTTTTTTTTTTTGTGGGATTAGCTGGGAAGATTATACGAGTATTCATAAGTACTGTACGAGTATCTATGCGGGTAAAGAAGCTTATCCTCGATGTAGAGATAGACAGTTTCATTGTTCTGGTATCTATAGGAGATAAGATGACCTAATAATTTTCATTTGATATCCACCAGCAATCATTGAATTAAGAAGGATTTAACATACTTGAATTCGCTGCTCAATTTGGGTTATGTCATGTAAGAGAATAAAAAAGTTTCCTTCGTCAAATCTGTATCAAGGTTATGCTGTTATACAATCTTAATTCTCAATTCAATTTATGTGTATTTATATTTAGGGAGAACTTGGTTCAATAGCGTTTAATTAGGCTGTCTTTCGCATTTTTTTCTGTGAATCTCTCATTTTTTTAAAGGAGGCTATCCCATTGCTATGTCCTTTTAAAACAGAAGATTACGTCGTGCTTTGTAGTAATACTAAACCTCTCCCTCTGTGGCCGAGTCTCGTAACCACTACAGTGGTTACATAATCGTTCCGGTGCTCTATATTTCTGAATACATGTGACGCGGAACGTTAATGAAAATCTTATCAAAGCCCAGCAGAATCTTAACACTGAAGAATTCAATGTTGTCCTGCCTTTTACATAGAAGATACCTCAAAAAATTTTCTGAACTATTATCTTTCTTCTTTCGTAAGCCCTTTAAGGATGTGCTAGAGAGCATCCAGCCCTCATGGTGCAACTGGTCCAGATATTTCAGCATTTTAATCAAAGACCTCATCCTAGTATTTACCCTAAATTTGAAGGCGCTACAGTTCCGACTAGAACCTCAACCAACAAGCGTGTGCAGCTGGCTCGATTCCTTATCGGTCGCCTCCGGTTTTGCACGCCGAGTTAGCTGAAGTTCTAAATTAACTAAACTAGATGGAAAACTTTCCCTTCCAAAAGCGACTTTTCACTGTTTTGAATTGTGGGCCCCCGCCCAATTTCCAAGGCTTCGCCCATCAATGACGTTGTCTAATAAAAAGCGGGGGCAGAGCATAATACTGGTCGCCACCGAAGGTTGCTACGATTTGACCAGTTACAAGTTGCCGGATATAGGTCTTGTTGGCGGTATCATATGAATCAGGAGCCCCCCGGATTCCGGTCCGGGTCTGACTTGTTGAGGTAGGCCACCTTGTGGGAGCGTCATGGTGGCTGTGGTTTAAACCCAAATCGCGGAAAGGGTCTTCCTGTTGGTTTGACCCGTTATAGAGTTGCAAATAAGTACTGGGTGCTGTGAACCTAAGATCAGTAAGAGGTTTTAGATCGGCCTCGACCCTTACAACTTCGGAACTTGTGCCTCCAACACAGTTCCGAATTTGGTATCAAAGGATTTACGGAGAGCGATGTATCTTGTGTATCCTTGCTCCCATGGATGTATGGGCATCCCGAAAACATAAGTCTACATGACAGGTGGTTTATGTTAAAAACCAGAGACTATGTTGTGGATTGTGAAGAACGTCTTACCTACTTAGTTAAGGTGACGCTACAGTCCGGGATAGCCCTGGGCCTCAATCAACAAGTACCTCCAACCAGCTCGATCTTTAGCCAACTGCCTCCAGTGCAGCGTGCGAACCAAGTTGTCTGAGGTTCCGTTCCACTTGTGTGTGCCACGTGAGACTTTCCGGACCGAAGCATCCGTTCCACATGACCCAGCTATTTCAGTCCTTGGACCTTCACTCTTCTAGATAAGTCGATGCCGATGTACTGTGTGTACAGTTCGTCGTTGTATCTCCACTTCCACTCACCGTCTATGCAGATGGGACCGAAAATCACTCGAAGAATTTTCCTCTTAAAGCAGCCATTTTTGATAAAGTCCATAGAGAAGGACTCGGATTATTAAGATCACTTTTGTTGTTCTTTGCTAGTCCAAAGAAGTGGAGATTGGCAAGAGTAATTTTTCGTGAGACCCAGCGTTGGTGTTGTTGCCTGAATTAATAGCGGAGCCTAGGTAGACAAAATCCTTAACTACCTCATTGTCTAGGGTGACGTTCTGTCTGAGACGTCGGTGTTGAGTGTCCTTTTTTGTTGACAGCATATACTTGGTCTTGCCCTCATTGACTGGTAAATTCATCTTCACTCGCGAAAGCGCCACTGACATTACGCTTCTTTCTGCCGATTATGTCAATATCTTCGACGTATGCAGGTAATTGGACGAACTTGAGTTTTGCACTATTCTATCAAGAATGATGTCAAAGAAATCGCATGACAGCGAATCGCCTTGTCTAAATCCTTTTTTGACATCAAAGTTCTCGTTGAGTTTTTTACCGACCTTGATGGAGCAGCGTGCGTTCTCCATCGTTATCCCGAACAAATGAATGAGTTTGTCAGGGATGCCAAAGCTTGACATTGCTCTATATGGTATAGTTCGTCTCTATAGATGCTTAAAATCGATGAATAGGCAGTGTGCATCTATTTGGAGCTCATGGATTTATTCCAAGATCTGCCGTAGTGCAAATATTTGGTCGATGGTGGGTTATTATGGACCAATCAGGTTGTTAACGAACGGCTTCAGGGGTTCACACAATACTGATGCCTCTGTAGTTGGCGCAGTTCAAAAGGCTCCCTTTCTTGAAGATCCATTTATCTGTTTATCGGTCATACCACCTTGATCCCGGAACTTATTCAGAAAATTCGAAATACAAGTTTATTCTTCTAAATCAATATTGTCCCCTTCAAAGTAATTCCCATCGACTGCAACACACTTATGCCAGCGCTTGATCCAATCCTCGAAACATTTTTTATATTCGGTTTTCGGTATGTCCATCAGTGCTTCCTGCGATTTTTCCATTACTTCCTCTCGGCTGCTAAAACGCGTTCCCCGTGGTTTTTTTTAACTCGATTGAACAGAAAGAAGTCATAGGGAGCCAAATCAGGTGAATTCGGTTGCTGTTGGATGGTATTTGTTGAATTTTTCGTCAAAAAATTACGAATAATGATGGCACAATGCGACGGTGCGTTATCATGGTGCAAAATCCGCGAGTTTTCTGCTCATAATTCTGGTCTCTTTCCGCTAATTGCTTCACGCAACGTCTCATAACGCCCAAATAATACGAGTATTCTTTGTGTACTGTCTGGCCTTCTGGCAAAAATTCATGATGCACTACACCGTTGTAATCCATGAAAACCGTGAGCATTGCTTCTCTTTTGACTGAAAACGACGTGGTTTTTTGGTCTCGACTCATTTGGTGAACACCATTCACTTGCCTTATGTCTGGATTGCGTGTCGTACTCATAAACCCACGTCTCGTCTCCAGTAATGATCCTTTTGATGAATGTGGGATCGGATTCAACCTCGCAAATCATCTCTTTTGCGACGTCAACACGGTCTCTTTTTTGCATGAAATTGAGGTCTTTTGGCACCAACTTTGCTGTTACACGACGGAAACCCAAATCATTAACCAAAATGTCTTGGGCGGATCCATAGGCAATGTTCAAGTCCTCCGCTACCTCTCTGATGGTTAATTTGCGGTTCTTGACCAACATTTCTTTTACTCGTACTTCATCAATATTTTCGTCGGTTTTCAATGTCGATTGTCTGCCACTACGTTCATCATCTTCGATTGACTCACGACCACTTGTGAACCGCTCGTGCCACTGGTAAACGACCGTTTTCTTTTACGCAAAATTTAATACTCGTACAAGTTCGTTGTTGCAAATTTAAATCCATTTCTAAAATTGTAAAAAATGGCCAACACACACAGAGATAGAAGTACTCTTGGCTACGCAACTTTTGCAAATGTCAAGCTATGACACTAAGAGGGAATGTGAACAACAGATTTACCAACTTAACAAAAAAACAAAAACAGAACTCAAATCGGAACAATGGGAGCGCCACACGGTGGTGTGGTGCTGGAACTTTTTGGTCAAGGTGGTATTTTCGTCCAACCATATTTTACAGATGAGTTGGTGTATGCTCTTTATCAAGTCATCGCCTGTCGCTTTGAAGAGCTCGGCAGTCAGGCCGTCCGCACCAGCAGCTTTGTTGGACTTAAGCTTAGATATGGCTATCCTCACTTCATCCAGGTCAGGTGGACGGAATTGACAGTCAACATCGTCCAGGTTGAAAGGTTCATATTGCCTGACAGCAGAAGGTACGAGTATTTGGTACATCATCGCCGTTGTACAGTTTACTACTATGTTCCTTTGTTCTTCTCTACAGGCTTCGGTTGGAGGTTTGTAACCGTGGCATGTTTTATTTACCTTTTGGTAAAATTTCCGAATCACATTCCTGGAGCAGCATCTCTCAATTTCCTCGGCAGCCTGCTTCTTCTTTTTCCTCCTGAGAAGCCAGCGTTCGTCTCTCCTCTTCTGCTAATAGAGCTCGTGGGCAGCTCTAGTCCTTCTATGCAGCGCCGCTTTATATGCAACTTGCTTAGCTGAATGTGTTTGCCAGCCCTCGTAGTTAAGCCACGGGTTTCGTTGTGGTAGACGAATGAAGCCCAGAATATCAGAGGCAGCATCTCTGTTGGCTTTTTGGCAATGTTGCCACTGGTCTTCGAAGAGATTAAGAGAGATTCGATTGGAGTAAGATTTGGCGTCTCTTACGATTGTAGTCGCCCGAGATATCCGCAAACGTACCTTGGCTACAAGAAGGTAATGGTCCTAGTCAATGTTGGCCCCTCGGAACGTTCAGAAATCCATAATACTGGGGGAGTGCCTAATTGACGCTTGATTGATTAGGAATCCACTTGTCCCTTGTGAATATCGAGATATGGGAACCGCGTGCTAACTACGTCAATGATTCGCAGCGCTGCAAAGTCGATTAGCCAACGTCAATAAGGATTAAGGTTGACTTCGTGAGGGACATTCACTTGTCTGCATTTAGACGAAAAAGCAAGTCAATTGTGCCCCTTGTATGCTTCTCTTACTGGAATTGTTAAGCCTTTCGTAGAAAGACGAATAAACTCTTCAGTGATAATGTGCCTACTAACAGAAAAAGGGCTTTACGAGGTCATCATTCTCACAACAAAGGCCACAGGATGTTGTGTTTGTGATGTTATGCCTAGACACTTTGGTGCATAGCAACAAATTAGTGCTTTGTTAAGAACCCACTAAGAAGTCTATAATCTTTCATATCGAAGAACAGCAGGAATGCCGGTGACTTCCTAGAGACGTCCGGAAGCAGCAATCTGGTCTACTCGCAACATGAAAAGTCATGCCATCTACAGCTGGGGTTATAAGGGTGCAATAAGTGTCAATGGGTGACCTATGGTAATATCGGCTTTTCCATCAAGGACTATACAATTTTATTGTGGTAATAAATTTTAATAATTTGTAAACGTTGCTTCTACGAGTACTGAACCATGGTTAAAAGGTAGACATTAACAAACGATATAGTAATAACAGCTCATAACAAACCTTAACGGTGCGTTTACAATAAACAAAGTTAGATGGTTCTAATGGAAGACGCTGTAGAAGACGCAGGCATTCCCATAGCAGATTCTGGTCTTACGAAGTCAGTCCCTGAGGCTTGCCTAGCAAGTTCATCGCGGCATTTTCTGCGATCGCATTGTGACCTGGGAGCCAGACAAGACTCAATGAATTTAGCCTTTGAACTTCATGTAAAGAAGACTTGCATTCTCGAACTAACTTGGAACTGGTGTTCACGGGTGTTCACGGAGTGGTGGATAGCTTGGTATGAATTTATTTGTATGGAAATATGGCCAGGGTGCAAGCAAGCGTGCCACCCTTCACTACAGATGAAAAAACCGTCCTCCGTTTTCCCCAAATTCCTCTCTTTCATAAGACGAGGAATAATACAAATCGGTATCCAACCTGGAGCCAGATCAGGGATACCACATTCATCTACTCGTACTACTTCCGGGATTCTTATCTTTTAATTGCGGTTGGGGGAAGCCGCCTTATATTACAGATCTCATTCATCATCGCCCATACATATTGACCGCAGTCCTGTTCACCAAAATTCTTTTAATCAAAAAAACTATCAAACTACGTATTAGGCCGAGTTACACATGCCATCAAAAGTGCCCACAACATCGATGAAAATACCCAACACGCACCTCTTTTTGTTGCCTGCACATTTGAATGCCAATCATCTTTTCCATGCACTTTAAAGTCAGTCAGGTAGCTCTGAGCTCTTCCATCTACAATAGCTTACTCGTAGTTTATTTGTCGTTAAGGACCTTTTCCGATGTAAGCACACTCCACCGTTAATGTAGTCTTCTTCTGCCGCGTCATCCCATGAGTACTGGTGTTCATGCGTTCCATAAATCCTAGGTGCGCAGATCATGTCCGGTGTGTTGCGTAATTGGGTAGATTTTCTTAAAGTAAGTTGGAGGTGAGTTTCTGAAGCTAAGCCATTGAAGTGAGTGCCCACAAGCAGATCCAAGAATTTTTACTAACCCAGATACCATCCGAGTGCTTAAGCACACCCGAGATTAGTACTATTTTGCACGTTCGTTGGGCTTCTCTGCATATCCTATTTGATCAGTTTTTTGAGGATCGAGTACCCTAGGAGAGTGTACCTGATGGGTCAGCCACAGGATCCTGCTCTTTCTTAAACAGCATCATCTGTGCATCTTTGACATCAGAGCTAATGATGAGGAAAAGGAATGTATTCAGCTGTCAACGGGATTGACTTACGACCACCTTCTCTTTACTGGGTGTCTTGCTGTAGTTTGCAGAGCATAGGTCTGGGAAAAGTGTTCTGACGTTGAGCGGGAGCGCATGCTTTTGATATCCAGAGTATTCAAAATAATTTCAGGATTAGAGGACTTGCGCGGGGTGGTAAACCATGCGCTAGGTATATGAGTGATCTTATCTCTGTCAAAGGCATCTTCCCAAACCTGGCAACATTGATGAAGTCAACCGAGTTCTGATCTTAACGGATAGTAGGTTCACGAATCTGTCTTCACTGCCAGCATCAGAGAAGATAAAAGCCAGAAGAAAGCATATTGTGGCGCTTTGCTAGAGGCACTTAAATAATTAAAACTCTACAAGCCTCTGTTTACGGGTATCATACGTGATTTTCCCCCCACTACGTGTACCTTTTATCGATTCAGAAAAAATTTTGGAGGAGATTTTCACCGTCTTCACCTCTTTAGGGCGTTGGACAATCACTGAATCTGTATCTTTTTGGAGCGTAGTCAGCTTCGGCCACTGCTGTACTCCAACCCATGTTCCTTTGGAGCGGTTCAGAGATTTGGTCTTCTCATTGATAGGTTTCTCATAACGTGATTCTGTGGAGCCTCGTGAGGTTTTTTGCGGAGAAGTGGGTATAGGTTCATTCTGCTCGACCTTAAAGTTGGAGTCCACCAAGATAATGTTCAACGTTCCTTTCTTTTTAATGTGGTACAAGACGTTATGGATGAATCCTGGAAAATTTCTGACAATGACAGTCCAGGTACTCTGGCAGTGCAGAGGAGCTATCGGCGAGATATCGAGCCTGTCACCGAGAAGGGTCCTTTAGATCTACACGGCTGTGATAAGGCCAATTATATCCTATGCGTTGGTTGTCTGGTGGAATAAGCTCTAGTGAAAATACGTGATTGCTACTTTTACCAAACTCCAAAGAACGGTTTGTCTCGGATCCATGGGGGCATTCCCCAGGACTCCCTCCCCTTGATATTCATATCGCGGGCAGCAATCTCAAAGCCATCTTCCGTCTAAAAAAAGTGGTCTTTGGTACAACACGCACTGGAGCTTTGATGACCTTGCGCGTCGGCTGTCTTATGACTCTGGTCTTATGGAATGCCGTCCGATGCAATCACATCAGAACTCCTGTTGCGAAAAAAATACGAAATCGCTTTTCCGTATGCCCAGGACTGGTTTAGGCCAGAATTTGAGCAAGGAAAAGAATGCAGTCGTGTCTTCAAGGACGGTTCCAAAACCAATATGTAGGATGTAGCCCTGGTGTCTTTTTGGAGGACGACAACGTTAGATTTTACTTCACGTTACGAAAGCTTGCGTCTGTCTTCCAAGCATAGATTTACGCAAACCTGATGGCAGCGAACTACAGGGTGAATGACTCTAACTCCAACTTTTGAAAATGCTATAATTTTTTTATTTTTTGATAAATTTTATTGTGCCAAGGCAAAAAATGTTGGAAAATACATCAATTTTAGAATTGTATCAGTAGTTTTCAATATGTCCACCGTCAAGGCGCGAATAATGCCCTTGAGACAGCAGAACAAAACATCGCACGGTGCACGCAAGAGGCTCTGCGGTATTTTGGTCCATTCCCGGCGAAGTGCTTGTTTGATGTGGTCCAAACTTTCGTATTTTTTAGTGCCAACCTTCGCCTTCAAAATACCCTAGACAGAGAAATCCAACGGATTTGCATCCGGAGAATTTGCAATCCATTGTGTCGAAGAAATGAAGTGTGGAACATTGTTTTTTAAGCAATCTTGGTTGACGCGCGCTTTGTGAGACGGTGCCGAGTCTTGTTGAAATGTCCACAGTCTCCGACCGAAATGATTGTTTGCCCAAGGTTTCAATACTGCCTCTAAGACAGTTTCACGGTATACGATCGCACGCCACGGTCCAAAAATACGAGCGGAGAGCGACCATCGGCGGTTATGGCAGCCCAAACCATCACCATCGGTGCTGCCTGCTTTCTGGTGGCCATCCGAGGGTGTAAATTTTCGAAGGACCTCTCTGGCAAGTAAACTCGGTCATTTTGTTTGTTGACATATTGCTCGATAACAAATGGCGACTCATCGGAAAAAACCAAATTCGGCAACTCACCACTTTCGTGCAAGCGTAGCAACTCCTTCGCTCTTTCGACTCAAACTTTTTTCTGTTGCGGTGTAAGATCGTGTGCTTTTTGGAACTTCAATGGCTTGAGGTCAAGCTTATTTTTTAGTATGTGTTGCATCCGTTTCAACGATATGTTGAGCTCACGAGCCATTTTTCTTCCACTTCGACGCGGATTTCGCTCAATTCGAGCCTTCACTTTCCGAACCATTTCTGCCGATGTTGCTGTTTTTTTATGACCACCTCCATGGCGTTTTGCAACGCTGCCAGTATCATGGTAACGAGCTATGGTTCGAGACACAAATGATTTATTCACGTTGAGGTGCTTTAGGGCTCTAACGATAGCTACTTGTGGTTTTCCAGCCAAACACTATCACGTTTGAACTCCATCGCGGATAAAATTTTTTCAACACAACTGTGACGCAAATCCTTTAAAAGACTTGTAAATAATAAAATTATCTGTCATGTGTCAAAATTTGAGCTCACTGCCATGAACGGTTTGGAAATTATAGCAGTCTGAAATTGGTTGCAGTTCGAGTCATTCAGGGTGTATATTGCGGGGCGAAGCATTTGCATCTGCAGCGACAGCCAAGCTGCGCATAGAGCCTTGCAGAACCCTCTTACGACTTCCAAGCTAGTTCAAGAATGCAAAAGATCACTGAATGCAGTCGGACGGCTAAGTTCAGTGACCCTTGTCTGGGTCACAGGTCGCAATGGGATTACGGGAAATGAAATCGTTGATGAACTTGCCAGGCAAGGTTCAGAGGAGAGTTTTTCAGGACCCGAACCGTTGGGTCTGCCTTTTTCCATTGGCAGTTGGGTCTCACATGAGCTCAACTGCAGATGGCACAGTTCCCCGGGATGCAAGCAGACCAAACGAATATTTTCTAAAGTCTCTAGGAGGTCAGAGGCCTTTCTGCTGTCAGCAGGAAAGACTGCAGGTTGCTTACTGGCGTCGCGACAGGGCATTACACTTTTGTAAAGTACTTAAACGTTCTGTTCATAAGTGACACAAAATCCTGCGATGCTTGCTCTCAAAGTGATGACGACACCGCGGAGCACTAAATCCGCATTTTTGTCAGCGCTTAACTTTTGCTACTCCTTCGTCCCTTTTTGCACTCTATGAAACAAGGGAAAATGCTTTTCATGGATTGGTCCTCATTAATCCTGAATTTTAAATTGCCGCCCACGTAACTCTTAAGTCCGGTCTCTCACTAAAGGTATTAAAATATTAAACACAAAAACCTTTTTCGTAGCAAAAGGTAGGAGACGCATTAATTACTCGCACACCCTGTCTACAATATTCAAACCAGGAAATATGAATACAAATTTGATATCATTACTTCCGTAGTCCTACACCATGTCCCTATGCAAAAAAAAAAAACCATTCTGATTCGGATTCCAATTTACCAAGAAAAATGTCCCTTCTCTATTTTCAGGATGAAATTTGAATAACAGTTACCTACGATACTACAACAACAAAGGAGAACACCTCTTTTGAGAGGCAAACAAAAACCATTGAAACGCAGGGCGACAATCTAACTGCGCTTCAAGACAAAAGGAACACCACCGTCCCTAAGAGATTGAATTCACTTTACCGAGAAACAACAGACAAAAGGAATTTAATCGTCCGTCCCTGGGATCAAAAGCACTAGACTGTAAATAAAACAAAAAAAAAAAGCAACAAAAGCTATTCCGTGCATCTCTGACGACTCCCTGACCCAAACCTAAAAGTATCCGCAATGGATCAATATGGCAATGAATATGGCGGTGGAGGAGGCTATGGACAACCAGCTGGTGGTGTTGGTGGTGGCTATGGGCAAGCCGGAGGTTATGGACAGGCAGGAGGTTATGACCAACAGCCTGGTAGTAATTATGGCGGAGGCTATACCCAAGATGCTACTGGAGGTTATACTGATTATGGACAGAATGCTGGTGTTGGTGGTGGTGCCGGAGGTATACAACAGCCCTATGGAGTAAAAGCTAGACCGAGAGTCGATATTGATGCCGAGGGAGAAGTTGATCCCAATTTGTAAGTCGAGTACATTGTTGTTTTACAAAATATACCTGACATTTTAATTGAATCTATTTTTAAAGATATCCAGAGCCAAAGGAAGCAACGCACAAAATCCGTGGAAGGTCTGATGTTATAGAGATGTTTTTCGGTCCGGTCGATCAGGAGTTGTTGGTGGTGAAGAGCTTCTATTTCTTCTTTTATTCGGCTTTTGGATCTTTGTTCCCACTGATGGGAGTATATTTTAAACAAATGGGCATGAATCCCGGACAATGTGGTATCCTAATTGGAATGCGTCCATTTGTGGAGTTTCTGTCGGCACCATTTTGGGGATCATACGCTGATAGGTGAGTGATACAAAATACATAACTGCCGTTGATGTGATGTTTATATTCAATTCTTTTAGATGTAAACAAGGCAAGAAACTCTTGCTTGGATCTTTGACTTGCTGGGTGCTCTTCACATTGCCACTGGGATTTATTCAGCCGGAGGCAGTCAAATGCATTGCATTGAATCACACCCAGTATGTGTTGACCACAACACGGGTGAGGCGAGATGTTGCGCCGTTTGAAGGATTTGAAACCAGCAACAAATTGTTAGAGGAGCATGTACATACTCCTGAGGAACCACACAAAAGGTTGGTATCGCAAGCATTCTGTTTAGTCTGAGTGCGGATTTGATTTTTATTTTTAGACAACGTCGTTCATCTTTTCCATACTTCGATGTTGGAATCTCGCCCATTCGAGTAAATTTCGCCTCCAACTACGACGAACAGCATCACAGGGACTATGTTAGTCCGATATTCTCTTCCATGGTCTATCGAACACCGGTAAGAAATCGATTCATTTTTTAAGGAATCCATTTTCTGAGGTTTTATCTGTTTCAGGATATTCAAAAAGCGTTCTTTCTTCTCCTGCTGCTAATTTTGATTGGCGAGTTTTTCAGCGCTCCTGCCATCACTCTGGCAGATTCAGCTGTAATCACTTTACTTGGTGAAGATGCAGACAAATATGGACACCAACGTATGTTCGGCTCTTTGGGCTGGGGTATTTCCATGTTTTTCGTCGGCATCGCCCTTGATCATTCGACTTCATTTCCCGATCACCCATGTGGTCCTGAACGACAGGAGAAAAACTACACTATTTGCTTTGCCACATTTTCTGTTCTCATGACGTGCGCTATTTTGACAGCCACGCAGATCACCTTCAAATACGATTTCACAGAAACAGAGGAGAAGCCTACAGAGCATATCGATCCTGGCCGATCTGCCGAGGATGAAATGCAAAATCAACTTGCCGCCCAATTGAACCTTCCATCGTTGGCTGTGAATAGCGGAGTTAGTACCGATGCGTCACTTCATCATCCAAATATAGGAGCACAATCGAAAATGTTTGCGCAAACAACGAAAGAGATGCCCGAATGGATGTCCGTACTTCAGCATTTTAAGGACTTGAAGTGCGCTTCATTCTTATTCGTCGCTTGGTTTATGGGCTTTGGCATTGGCCTGATATTCACATTTCTCTTTTGGCATCTGCAAGACTACGGTGGTTCTCCAACACTCTTCGGTGTAGCGTCCGTGATAAATCATGTTTCCGAGATCTTTGCATATTTCTTCAGTTTCCGGCTTATCACCCAAATTGGTCACGTTAAAGTCCTGTGTTTGGGCTTAATTGGCAATGTCCTTCGTTTTCTCTACATTTCCTATCTGAAAAATCCATGGTGGGTGTTACCATTTGAATTCATGCAAGGAATCACACATGCTGCTGTCTGGGCCGCTTCATGCTCCTACATAGCTCACAATACCCCTCAACATTTGAGAGCATCAGCTCAAGGTGTACTCCAAGGCATTCATCATGGCTTGGGACGAGGTTGTGGAGCGATTATTGGTGGTATGTTTGTCACATACTACGGAACTACTGCGACTTTCCGAGGATACGGTGTCATGTGCTTAGTAGTGCTGGCAGCATTCATCTTCATTAATTTTTATAGGAAAGAACAAGGATTCATTTCTGAGATTCCAACCACAGAGGATCCTCATCAGGTTTGATCTGTCAAATTAAATAAACTTGTTTAAACAAAAATTTAATATAAAAATCCCATTTCAGGTCGCTGAAGAGACATCCCATTTGGCGCCTCATGGTGTACCTAGTAATCCAATACCTCGTGCTCTATCCAACACTAGACTAAATGAAATGAATCCACAAAATGGAACCGGAAACACATATGGAACTTACCAGACAACCGGTGGTAACTTGGATATTCCCGGAGCGAATCCACGAAATCCATTTGCTCAGTAAAAATGTCCATTCACTCAGAAATGTTTATTTTTTTTATTTTTTTGTTTGCACGTCAAGTTTCTTAATGTGAATTTTATGTTTTCATTTGACAGTTTGTTTTTGAATTGAGGTTATGTATTCAAATTTTCGCGGTTATGCATAGCTTTTGACAGTTGATTTGCCTAGTTAACGGTGTATAATAATTTGCAAAAAACTAAACTAAAAATGGGAAGCAACAAAAGTAAAACTTGTAAACTTAAAACATATCTCCAGTATTGGCCTGCCTGTATAGAATGAGGAAAAAAACAAAAACAAAAACAAAACATAAAATATATTTATTTTGCTTAATTGTTAAATGGGAAATACTTTTAAAAGCATAATATAGCATGGGTATAACAGTATTTTACGGTATATAAAGCAGATATACATATAAATAATATATATATAAATGCTGTAGTGGAAATGAGGCAAATATATAAATAGAAAGTAAATTAGAGTAGAACGAAAACAAATGCAAATGGGATAGCAAATGCAAAAACTTAATTGTATCGCACTTAGTTAGCATTGTTTTGGGAAATGTTAGGCCTGTTTAAGGGAATTTTGTAGCAAAGTGGCTCCTAGAAATTGTATATTTTGATAGCGGAAATAAGAAATTGTCCAAAGTGTTTGTTGTTGTGGAGAGGGATACATTTACAAGTTACGTAGGTCAAAAATATACTTGAAACTATAAATTTCCAGAAGCTTTACGTAAAAGTAGTGACCTAAATGGTATTTTAAGACTTCTACTCAGTTTCGAATTTTACTTATTAAAAGTCCTTAACTTTCTAATTCTCTTTCAAAGACTTACTTTGAATATTAGTCCTGACACCATAACTTTCCGTTTCGCGCTGCCTTTACAACTCTTAGCTGAAGTAGATTTATAGCTTTCTGTAGCTCATTTGTTTGCAAGGTGTTAACTCGCAAAAAAGTTCTGGGCCTAGTGGTTCATGTCATACTTTCGGATTGACTGTTGTCTGGCCCATTTTGGCTTTTTAAAATCTTGTTGCAAAGTGTTTTTCTCCATTTTGATTCTCCTGATGAAATCAGAGGGTTGTAAACTTTGAGTTTTTATTTACCCCAATCCAATGATACGAGTAGATATTATGTATATCTTCCTTCTTAATGAATAGATTCAGGGTTTGGTTTATGACTGCTGCAAGTTGGTAAGTCTCTTCCACCTATCTCCTTGTATGAAGATGGTGGTTGTTTGGTATTCGGGAACTCGGATCGTTAAAGTACTCGAAGGCTACATTCATCTCGTTGCACAATGCGTTGAATGTATAGGGATGGTGGACAAAAATCTGAATTTCAACAGATTTGGTTTTTTTTTTTTGCTTAAAATTGAAAAGAGGGCTAAGTTTTATTATTTGAAACACATATGATACTCACAAGGCGATTTAATGAGGGCAAACAGCTCAAAGAAGGCGTATCAAGCAAAAACAAATTTAAGTGTTTACTTGTGTTTTAATTTTTAACTTTTATTGACATATAAAGAAACATATTTTGCATGATTAGTTTTCTGTTTCAAAGCACAAAAAAATTCAATGTTTTAAAAAAAAAAAAAAACATAATTGATAAATGGTAAATTATTAGATACATCTAGTCAGACCAGTCGGAGTCTTCACTGTCTATATTACTACGTATTCGCAATAATGATTCCATATTTTCAGGTAATGTTAGGTTTTGTTTGAGGTCATCATCGTCTTCCCTTAACCTTTTTTTCGAAATTGTATTCCTATATTTAGAAATTACAGGATCAGATCTAAGTAGTAAGACGGTCATAAGGTCTTCGTTTGTATATTTTCGTGAGGATTTCCTAGTGTGAGCGAGACGATGCTTTCGAAACTCTTTATGACTTGCTTCTAAGGCTTCTTCTGAGAGCTGACCAATAGGCATTTCAAAAAATGAAATAATACCTGCTCCGTGAATTAAGAGCTTGTGAACACTGCTTGGCATATAATACCAACTATGAAGTTCCAGGTATAGTTCTTTCGTTTCGCTGAGCAATTCGCAAAATTTCGGCAGATTTATATTTTTTCCACAAGCTACGACCCTTAAAATAACAGAAAACTTTTGTATTAGGCGTTCATCAACCCCAGTTATTTCTGCAGTTATCTTTGGATTACCGTGCCGACCACCGACGAGTGCACACGTCATCTTGCACTCGTATTTCTCCGTGCTGTAAAAAAAAAGCTGTCTGACTCCATTCAACGAATTGTATCCCTGTATCCTCATACTGAAATCGTGATTACGGGCGATTTCAATATACACAATTCTGGTTGGCTTCGACATTCTGGACAGACAACACCCGAAGGACGGTGTGTTGTCACCCTGACAAGTACTGCGTTGATGTACTCTCCCCTCTAGGCTCGTCGGACCATTGTGTCATATCAGCTAAATTCTAGTACACCCACCACACAGTTAGAGAAAAGATTCCTAAAAGAACCGTATGGCAATACGAGAAAGGCAATTGGAGCGGACTTAACAACTTCTTTAGGAATTTTAACTGGTCGTTATGTTTCCTCGATAACGACGTAGATGCCGCTGCTGACATGATCACAGAAACTATTCTCTTTGGAATGAGATGCTTTATCCCTCATCGGATGAAGAGTATCAAACCAAAAGAAAAGGAATGGTATGATTCGAGCTGTAAAGAGGCTGTCAGGGTTAGAGAACTGTTTTTTCGGTCCTACAAGACCAACCCGACAGAGGAAAACCGAAAAAAGTTTAAACGAGCCAGAAATGACTGCAACGCCTTTCTTAAGCGTGTGAAATTCCAATATGACCAAAACGTGAGGCAAAAAATACTACAATGTCTCAAAGGCAGTAAAAATTTTTGGTCATTCGTCAAAAACATTAGAAATTCTGCCTCATCCTCCATCCCAACGCTCATTTACAATGACATTCCAGCTGTCAGCTCTTTGGACAAGGCCAATCTGCTTGCTGCACACTTTGCGGCTAGCTCAACACTCCCAGACTGTGCTTTGTCCCCGCCTACACTCGAGTGCGTCGAATCTACAATGGGACGAATCCACTTTCGCACTCGTGTAGTAGCAAGAGTACTCAAAGATCTCAACATGCATAAATCCGCTGGTCCAGATGGTATATCTCCCCTTCTTCTGAAGAGGTGTTCTTCTACGCTGGCAAAACCACTGCGTAAGCTTTTTCATCAGCCCTACTCTTTAGGACTCTTTCCGAGCAGATGGAAAACAGCATTTGTCCAGCCAGTTTCTAAAAAAGGCGAATCTTCTTCTCTATCCTCCTACAGACCCATTGCACTTACTTCCCTTCTTTCCAAGGTCATGGAAACGCTGATAAATCGTCAGCTCATGAAATATCTCGAAACACGAAAACTTCTCAATGACCGGCAATATGGTTTTCGTAGCAATAGGTCCACTGGTGATTTGATGGCATGTCTCACCGAAAAGTGGAACCAAAGCGTACATCAATCTGGCGAAAGTAAGTTAGTTGCACTTGATATTTCTAAGGCATTTGACAGAGTTTGGCATCAGGCTCTTTTGTCGAAAATGCGTGCTCTTGGGATCGATGACTCTCTTCTTCAATGGATTAGAAATTACCTTTCGGAACGTTCAATTCAAGTTGTCTTGGACGGATTCAAGTTTGATATTCACAAAATAAATGCTGGTGTGCCCCAGGGATCCGTTCTGACTCCGACACTCTTTTTAATCTTCATTAACGATCTCTTGTCTGCTACTTCTAATCCAATTTATTCCTTTGCTGATGACAGCACTCTCTGCTTCTCATATTCGTTCCCGGACTCACGCCCCTGCTCTTCGGCTGTAGAACGAGAACGGCAGCGTATGCTAAGCTCATTAAATTCCGATATTAACAGCATAACCAACTGGGGAACTATCAACCGAGTAGAATTTAATGCTTCCAAAACTCAATGCTGTCTGCTGTCATTAAAGCGAAATTCAAATACCCAGCTATTATCCATGAATGGCACTTGCATCGTCGAAACCGATAAACTTTCCATTCTCGGTTTGTGTATCAGTAACAACTTACGTTGGAATGACCACATATTCGATGTCGCCAAAAATGCTACGAAATGTCTAGGTTTTCTCAAGCGATGTAAGAAATATTTTATCCCCTCTGATCTGGCCACAATATATAAGGCATTTATCCGCCCAAAACTGGAGTACAATGCCCACATCTGGTCAGGTGCTCCTAAAACATCTCTGCACCTGCTAGATAGGATTCAAAACCGTGCGATAAAACTAATTGGTGATACTAATATCAGTCAATCAATTGACACCCTCGAACACCGACGTAAAGTCTCCTGTCTCACCTTGTTTTATCGCTATTTCCACCAGCAGTGCTCCATTGAAATTGTCAGTAGCATTCCGCCCATTCAAACTTTCAACCGTAACACCCGTCTCGCTATGAATGCTCATCAGTATACCCTCAAGCCCATTTTCAGACGTACTCTTAAATATCGTGATTCTTTCTAAGCCGTACAACTCGCTTATGTAATGCCCTGCCGATCTCTGTGTTTCCTGGTCGTTATAACTTGCAAACATTTAAAAACAATGTACATCGGTACCTGTCTTTTCTTCCTCCCTAAATTTCCTTCGCCCGCGCTGTGTGCGAACATTTTAAGGGTACAAAACCCCTTGAGCGCGCGCCGATTATAAACAAAAAAAAAAAAAAAAGCAAAAAATCGTCTTGCAGTGTTTCCTTCATTATTTATTTATTTCATTTCATTTATTTATTTCATTCAAATGGTTTGAGCATTAAGATATTATCTTTTTTAGTACATAGTATTTTAATTTCAGATGTATGATTTTATTACAAATTTAAAACTAATATATATAAACATTATGGATGAATAGGAAGAAGGGGATAGGTTTAATTTTATTGTGTGGAGAAATATAGGAGTATTGCACTTTTAAAATTGCAGGGATTTGATATTGATCTTAGATGTGAGGGCAAGGAGTTCCATAGTCTTACTGTGTGAATGAAAAATAAGCGCGAAGGGCTAAGAAAATTGCAGCGGTAGGGTATAAGGTTCGTTGTTCTTGAAGAGCGAGTGAAATTAAGCCTGCTATACAAATAAGACGGACTTTGATTATTAATAATTTTGTGTAGGAATATACAGTTTCTAGCATTGATATACTGTTCCAAATTACAACCAAGTAAATACCTAGAATATTCGGAGATATGCTCATATCTACGAATGCCAAAAATGTAACGCACCGCATCATTAAAAGCTATTTGTAATTTACGCTGAGATAATGAGTCAAGACTACTATATACGACCTCAGCATATGTTATGAGAGGTAATATTAACGTTGTTACCAGCTTTCGTCGTGTTTCAATCGGATTGAAATATGCGCTAAGCCACAACTTACGAAGGCATCCGTAGATACGACCAATGACCACGTTGATGTGATTGTGACAAGATAGATTTCGAGTTATAGTATAACCAAGACTAGTGATTGATTCTACGACTTTGATTTTACTATTATTAAGATATAAGTCAGGTAGGAGATTAAAATTGAATTTTTTCTTGGATATTGGAATTACTTGAGATTTTGCCGGATTTAGTAGTAACCCATTTGACACTGACCAAGAATATATACGTTTTAAGTCATAATTAATGGGAAAAGCGAGTTCATTAAGGTTGGAGTACGGTTTCGCTAGGTGTAGTTGAACGTCATCTGCATACAGGTGTACTGAAGAATGTCTGCACACTAATGGCAGGTCATTTATGAACAGGCAGAAGAGAATCGGTCCCAATATTGAACCCTGTGGCACACCTTGTTTGATTTCCACTAGTGAAGAACTACGTTCACCCGAAACTACCCTTTGCGACCTACCGGAAAGAAAACTACTCAGCAATTTCACTGCCCTTTCACTAAACCCAAAATTGTTCTTTAGCTTCCAACACAGAATTTTATGATTTACTTTATCGAAGGCCTTTGAGAAATCCAGCAGACAAAGAAATGAAACATGACCCCTGTCAAAATCTTGTCTTATTTCTTCAAGTAAATTGACCCTAAAACCTGACTGCTGAGCACTCAACAACTTATTGAGAGACAAGTGCTTCGTAATTTGTTTTGCTATTATTTTCTCGAAAGCCTTGGACAAGCAGGGTAGAATGCTAATCGGTCTAAAATCGGCAGGAGATGCTGGATAGGTTTTCTTTGCGATGGGCAAAACTCTCGCAATTTTCCTGGACTGAGGAAACGTTGATGTTGTTATGCACCAGTTGATTACATGTGTGAGATGAGGTACAATTTGCGGTAAGATAAGTCTAATAAAGCGTACTGGTACGCCATCTTCACCTATGGAGTCAGATTTGATAGCTGTTACGGATTGGATAATTTCATCTTCAGTGACTACTACAAAATCTTCCAGTATTGGCAGCGAGCGCACTACTTCCTCAGTCTGACTAAAATCAAATTCATTTATACTGGAATCATCTGCCAGAAATGCATGATTTAGTTCATCGGGATCAAGAACACATTTAGAGTTGTTGCTACTACTAGATATACCAATTTTACGCAAATTACTCCAAAGTTTCTTTGCAGGAAGGGATATATTTAGTTTAGAGGCGAAATAGTTTTTCTTTGAGGTACGTACAGCTAAGGTGGCGTAATTACGTGCCGCTTTGTACGAAGACCAGTTATCGTTAGATGGTCTATGCTTCCACTTACTATATAATTTGTTTCTTCTCTTAATAGAGCAAACCACTTCAGACGTAAACCATGGGCATGCTCTGTTTTGTATTTTGACCGTTTTAGTTGGTACACATTGATCGAACAATTGTGCTAAAATAGCTTGAAACAATTTTACTTTTTCGTTCGGATCAGCCATTAAGCGGCATTGCTCCCATGGGGCCGAAAAAGTAGCAATTTGAAGGGCATTTAAATCAATGGAATTGAAATCTTTAAACGTGAAGGAATCTGGGATAACTGTTTTAGACAAGTTCACATCATAGGTACAGAAAAGAAGATCATGATCAGAAACATCAAACGATAGTTGGTCGAACAGTAGAACAAGCGACGGATTAGAAACAATAACTAAATCTAGAAGACTGGGTAAACAATTATCAGCAAAACGTGTAGGGTAAGTAGTATTTACTATTTCCATGCCAACTGAAGAGACTAAATTCTTCATTTGGAAAGCCAGTGAGTCATTCTTTATTAAATTGGTGTTGAAGTCACCGCAGATGATTATGTGCTGATAGAGTGCACAGTATTCGGAGATAACTGAAAAGAAGGGCACGGGGGAGCAGTGTCAACCAAACATTTGGTATTGCAGTCGCGTATTTCAATTAAAATATATTCGATTCCATTGCCACTAGATTTAGTGATAATTTCACATTTCAGATCCGATTTGCAATAAATCACTACCCCGCCACCCGTTGTATCAGTAAATCTATCATTCCTAAAAATTTCAAAGTTTGGTATCTTTTTAGTAAAAATCAGGTACGTTCGGCTTAAATCCGGTTTCACTTACAAAATTAATATCAATACTGGATAGAACATTTACCATTGTGTGCGTCGATTTTTCATTCACACTGTATTGGTTTCCTGACCTTGTGATATCCATTAAAAAGGAAATAAAACAAAACAACAACAAAAAAAGTGCAATACAACTAGAGAGGAGGAAGAAGAATTGGGCAGTGGTTTTGGTTTATAGAAGAAGGGAGGGGAGAAAAACAGAGGAATAAAGACAACAGAATTACAATAGATGAATAGGCTTACGTATAGTAGACAATATTCATTGATGCGTCGCAGTAGCAGCAAGCAGATCTTCAGAGCTTTCAATGAGAAAGCTTTTTCCATTCGCCGACTTCTTAACATACACAGATCCATGTTTTGTGTACACAGCAAACAGTTGTTTGTTTCGTCTGAGGCCAAGAGCGCTGTTCAGGAGAAACCGTGTTTGTCTCGTTAGGCTCTCATTTAGATAACAGCTGTTGTCCGCTTCTATGCCCAAATCTTGGAGACGTAATTCAGTCATGTGTTCTTTGCGGTAGTTCGCTGCTGAAATCAGAACGGCGTTTCTCTCTTCTGAATTGCTGAATTTTAACACAATAGGAGGTGTTGCGGTGTTATTGTTGTTGTTACGTTTTTTTGTATGAAAAACGTTTTGTAAGAGAGGCGGCTTACAGCCAATGGTGTGACAGAGTCGATTAAATAAACTTTTAAGGTTCTCATTGGGAGGGAGTGCAGGTACTCGGAAGAGCACTGCATCACACGCTACTTCTTTCCTTTCCAGAGCATCACATCGCCGTTGAAGAGCCACGATTTCTGCACTGTGCGATTGCATAGCTGGGTTGGTGTTTTCTTCAGATATATCGATGCGCTCAACTATGTTGGTGATTTTGTTGTGCAGTTCATCAAATCACTGACTCCAGGTTGTCTTGACATCCTCGATCTTGAGAAGAAATTCGCTCTGCATCTTGGAGATTTCTTCTGTGAACCCAAGCCGCATTATTTCAGCTTGTTTAGTAAGATGTTCCTCTAAGATTTTGACGGTAAGAGGACCATTGTCACTATTCGGCTGCTTTACTGCAGGTGAAGATGATTGTGTGGGTGGTGTAGGTGACGATGTCAGGCCTCTTGAAGAGATAACTCTTGAACGAAGGTTAGGAGCAGACATGGTTTTAAGAGAATTGTCTTTGGGTGGTATTAGTTCAAAAGAAATAAAGCGAGATGTCGGGAGAAGCAATATATGTACTATAAACCATTTTATTAAAAATACAAGGGCCGGTGTAGGGTTTCTCACTACAGGTTAACTGGCAAAAAGTTTATAATCAATAACGCTTAAAGCTTTTTAGGTTCTTAAGTTTATTTGTCGGATTTGCACACCGTACTTGCTCACTTTAACTGGACGATAATAAAAACGCGTCTATTCGTGCTTGCTCTGCATCATGTAGTTGATCCGAATTCTGGCTTTGGTTTGTCCACAATAAGGCCCATCCTAGTTTTAAAAGAGTTTAGAATTTCTTTTTTTCTATTTGTAAACGTTATTTTCTTCTCCGATTGACGCACTTGCCAAGTTTTAAAAGGAAGCCTATAGGAAATGTGTAACAAACATTCAAAGCATCTTATCCAAGAATGTAGGGTGGATAAACCAAAACGGTAGTTTTCTTCATTCGGGATGTTTTCGTTGACTGCTACCCCATTCATCTCTTTGGGAGTCTCACCGCAAACAACGCATTTTTTCTTGATAAAATGTTACAAACGCTCCCATCAATCATCGTAAATAACATTTTGAAAGAAATTTGTATACTAAAACCATTTTTTCGTATACAATGGTTAAAGAGTTGACCAATAACTTCAGTCATTTTGGCTTCTTCATCTCGCACAAGTCTTGCATTTTCTTTCATTGGCCTGCAGTACATAGTTGAAGAAGAACGAGGATTTTTCCACAGCTCCATATCGGTACTATCGTCGACCAACTTAAGGGGACAAAACGCAATTAAAAATAAAAATTCGTCTGTGCTTTCTGAATCAGCAAACAGTTGTTTGTACTGACTATGCCCGGAACTTCCGTCAAAGCCCCACTTATGTTATATACTAACGTTGCAGTTGTGTTTTGCTCTATATGAGCAATTTCAGCTATACTTCAGCAATTCTAGGAGATCAACCGATGCCGTTGTTTCTGTTGCCTCTCTATTAATAGGAAGCATTTGTTTTTTAAGTTTTTTTTATTTTATATAAGCTTGGAAAGCAATCTTTGTGCAAAGCATTAACAACTGTTCTTAATATGTTGTACCTTCTTTCTGATAGGTCTAATTCTAAATATAATGCTAAGGCTTCCTGGGTTGATAAAACTGATCTGCTTCCGACAGTTGATGCCCCTGCACCAGATAAGTGACCAGACAGTTCTGCTGCGTATTTTAACTCCTCACTTGTTTTTGAGATCAATAGATCCTCTACTCTGCGCTTTTTGGTTTTGTTGGCAGCTTCTTCAAATGGCTTTTGGGATCTTCTACGACTAGTTTCCGGAAGATCAAAAGAGGTGATTTTATTCGTTATATTAATGATATTCTGAGAAAGTATAAACTCGCCTTTTAACCACACATCGTGACGCTAAACAAACATAGCGCGGTTTCGGGAACATTGTTTCCATCGTCTGGCAATATTGCAGTCACATTCTCTAATTTTTTGGGTCAAATCACTTTCAATCCTCTTTGAGGAAATAGGAATTGAGTTCCGCAGCATTATATCTCTTTATAGCACATTCGATTTTTTGATTTTTGTCCACTAGTCAACGCACTGTGCGTCGGCTTGCCTCATCTTCAAAATTTTGACATTGCTTGTGTAATTTCCTGTCAGAAACCTCTTAGCCCTGTCTTGCATATTTTGAAGCTTGTTGATGTATACTTTCGCTGCGGCTCTCCACGCCAAGATTCCATACCGTAGCCTTGATTCGATGGGAGCATGATAAAGGATTTGAATTGAAAGCTGGAGAGTGCAAAAACGGATCCTTTGCTTAGATATCACAAATATTAATGAATATCTACAACCTTCCTACAATTCCTCTCAGATGTATTGCCACAGTTAAATGAGTTCAAGGCAATTTACGATTTGGATATATGAGATTGGGGATGTACATTGTTTTGCAATTTTGAACTGACGAGAATAATAGCGGCAGAATCATTTGCATCCGAAAGCTCATTGATGTACAGTATGAAGAGAAGTGGCCCCAGTATAGATGCCTGAGGAAGCCCATATTTAATTCCATGTACGTTGCAGGAACTTTCTTTGATTTCGACTAGAAAATTCTTTGACGGAAGGTAATCTTTAATCCAGGTTGGTGGTCTTCCTCTCATTATAACCCTTTTTACAACCTTTGTCGATGCAAGGCTTTATTGAAGTCCAGAAATACTAGTATAGGCTTGTGACGTTTACTCAATGAGGTATGCATTATTTTAGCGAATTTTCCAAGGAGTTTATTTGCGGGTTTTCCTTTTTGGAAACCACACTGATTCCTGAGAGTTAGGTTATGTTTTAAAATGAAACTCCTTAAAGGGTCCGATATGACTTGTTCCATTATTTTTCCTACAGATTGGAGAGTTGTAATAGAACAATCTTTCTTATTAGATTCCATACAAATTAGACGTATAGCCGCCTATTTGGGTGTTTTAGGAACTGCTGCTGTAGAAAAGGTCATGTTGGTAACGATTGAAGTGAATATCTCAACATTTGATCTGAAATTCGTGGGCATAATACCGTCTGGTATTCTGGCGCTTTCGGGTGTTTAAGCTATACAGCAATAAGGTGGTTCATATGAATGCATTTGCACATCCATTGAGGCGTTGACTTTGGTTTCCTGTCGCCAAAAACATATTATCTTTATGACCATTGGTTTAAGGTCAAGTTGTTGAGGTTGCAGAGATTTTTGAACATTCTCATCTCAACTGTTCCGTGGTATATTCAGGAAACCAGATTAAGCTAAAAATTTTTCATTTCGTGGAGAAAATGCCAGCCGTGGGCCTGGAAAGCTTCTGTTGTCCACTAAGGATATAAACTTATATAATGCTAAAAAATGGTTTTTCAAAATCAGAAATGTAGCCGATTTTGTTTTTGTTAAAATGGGGCAAGGTTCACCCATACTTGGATGAAAGCATCACCTCAATGTTTGAATAGCTTCCCTGAAAGACCACCGTAGTCGGCGGACTTGTTATTTTTCAGCTTTTTGAAAGCTGAGCCAACCTCTTCTATACTGGGAGCGGGTTCCGTTTTTGGCCTATCACTTCCTGATGTTCATTAAGTAGCTCCTGGAGGTGCTGCTCAAATACATAATCTATTCCTTGCGCTTTAGGGACTATGTTTCCTGTTTCGAGGAGTCTGCAGAACTCTTCGATATACCTGGGCTGGGGGGAGGGTAAGTTTGGTAAGAGGAGGCCACAATATTATAGCAAATTTAAGCTAAGGGCTTGATTTTATTTTTTTTTATTTTAAAAGCGGATCCGGTATCCTTTCAGTAAAAAAAGGGTCAGAAGGACCGGAAAGTTACGAAATTTCAGACTATTGACCATTTCTGTTAGTGAGTTGTTATGGGCTGGCCTTCGCCTGGCCAATTCATCCGATGTTTCGTTACCTTCAATATTACTGTGGATATCCTGGAATCCAGATGATGGTAACGCTTGACTGTAAGCCGAGGAAATTGTAATAGCAGAAGAAATTGCTTTAATCTCAGCTTGGCTATCGGTGAAGACAGAAATGCTTTGTGTCTGTTGGAGCCCATTTCTCAATCACGAAAAGCTCTACAAGGGAGAGTCTGATATATGAAAAGATATCAGCCCTTGCAATTTATCCGATGTTCCTGCCCCGTCACAGCTGTTCATATTTGAGCCATTGATATAGATTTCTAAGTCTTAGTCTTTAACCGCCTTTCCATTTTTCTATTCCACTCTAGTTGGGAATTTTAAAAAGATTTTTTGATTGAGGTTTAGCCACCAATGCGGTTGGTGGTGTCTCTAAGATTTCGCCTAAGGATGACTGGCCTAGCAGTCAGATTCTCCGAGCCCTGCAGTACTGTTGCTATATATTTTATAAATAGGTCGATAGGCAGCAGGTGTGAGGTGTAGGGTAACGGCTAAGGCATGGACATGTCCTCATTGTCCCGATAGTACCTACACAATAGCACCCTTTGGACTTATTTAAATAATTCGGTGTTATATTTCTTAATTAGGGCTGGCCACCAACAGATGGTGTCGTAGGTAAGGGTTAAAAATAAGACGTATAACGGCTGTGTACTTCAATTTTTGACTGAAGAGCCCGTTTTTTACCGTAAGCTATGAATACTTCCTTAGCCTGCTTTTCAATATTTCACACTTAGGTAAGCTATGAGTCAAGGATTATGTCAAAGTTTCTGGTTCTAGTGCATTGAGATAATCTTTGCTGTTTAATTTGGGAAGAGGAATGTCTTGTGTTTTGGTTTTGGTTGGATTGACTATAAGACAACATCTCATGGCCCAATGGTGAAGAATTCCGAACCCCCTTTCGATGAGATGGGTTATCATAGAAAGGAACTTTCCAGGTACCAGTATCGCCACATTATCTGCGTACGCGCTCACCTAAAACTTCCCCATGGCTACAATTACTAACAAGTTATCATGACTATAAGCCACAAGAGAGGAAAGATTACTTCTCCCGGAGGAGTTCCCTTATTCACGGCCTTTGTCACACTACTTTTTCCAAGTGTTGCATGAATAATCTTACTTTTAAGCATGGATATAATGCATCGGTTAATGCAATCGTCTACACCTAAGGTGTAATGGATTCCAAAATAGCCACGGTGTGTACGTTATTGAAAGCGTCTATACCTAAGAAAGTAACTACGGTGTATCCCTTGTGGTATAAAATTTTCCCATTTGTCCGCAATACTTTGGGTCTAGCCTTCTCCGTGAATTTACGTTTAAGACAGGTGTGTTGAGATTAGGATAGCAAGGAGACCTCTACAGTGTTGCAGATGTGGTTTCCCATAGTGCGTTCACTTGTCTTAAGTACAGAACTCCTTCGCGGCCTCATGCTCTCGCCAGCCCACACTTGGTATAAAAACTACTAGAACTGGCCTACAGGCATGTTGAACGTGGTTTAATGAGATACAGCTTTTGAAGATATTTGCCAAAGAAGCTACTGCTGTGTCTAGTTAGTTTTGTAACATAATGAGCAAATTACCATCAAAATTTATAGGGAGAGAAGCTATTGATCGACGATCAAAGAGATGGAGGATGCTGTTCTCTGTCGGCAAAAAAAGGCTGTGTGGTATTATCACTACGGCCAGGGAATTGGGTATTCATTTAGAGCTTTAAGGGTCCCGTAGTTGAACTTGCCCAGCTTCATTCTGTTGGCTTTGAGAGATTCTATTGATTCATGGTATGCTTTCGAAGAGTGCCTCTAAGTGATTTCAATGGCATACAGTTTGTAAAATTTGTATTGATTACAGATACCAAAGATCACTCGGCCATCTTCTTGAGCTTAGGCAGATCCTCATTCCACCATACATAAAGTTTATTTTCACTGCGGCTAGGGAAATAGGGAATGCAGCCTTAAAGTCAACGTCAAATGCTTGTTCAAACGTATACAATCTACATCTAATGTTCCTGGGATTTCTATGGGGCTCAGGAATCTCGACTCTAAAATCTAATTCGATGAGAATTCAGTTATGGTCTAAGAAGTATTCGATTTGGACCCTAAGGGTGCCGCAGAATTATCGCTGAATACAAATATTAAGGTATCTCCCCCTTTTGCGCATCTTAAGAAAAACAAAAATCTGGAAAAACAATTTTATTTTTTCGTGACAAATTTTAAACATTTAACGTAGATCTTAGACAAAATTCCACTCTACCCTTCCCTTTAAACATAAGGCCATTTTGTTAGAATTCCCTCAAGGAATACTTTAAAGTTCCCAAGCTTAAAATATGAAAATATGTATTAACAAAAATCGCTTTGAAAAAAAAAATAAAAATTATAACTAACACAAAAAAAATATAAAAGCAAAAAAAATTAACGAATAAAAATTCAAAAACAGAGAAAAAAAATTGCGAAAAAGGAAATCCAGGGTTCGCTTTTAGTAGCGAAATTTTTAAAATTAACTTTTAAGTTTCATTTCATCTAAATATTTTTTCTAAGTTCATTTTTATAATATATTTTGCATACTTTCAATTTAAACAAAAAAAACAAAGCAATACTCATTTTTAATGGCTTTTAGCCTGGAAAGATAGGAATTCGCCTTTCATCTTCACCGGCGGTGAAGAATTTTAACTTATTTTTATCCAAAGGAAAATTTTAAATGCTAATTGAGCGTTTTTTAAATGTAATTGTTAATATTTTTGAAATGGTGTAACACCAATCAAAACATTCATAATGATAACTTGAAACATAATGTTCATATTTTTTTTTTCTAAAATCTAAATTGTAATTTATTATAAAATATACATACAAAAAAATATATATACAGATATATATATATATATATATATATATATTAATATAAGTATTATTGTATTATAAATATAGTAAAACAAAGTAAAGAAAAATTATTACTAGTTGTACCTATAAAAGAAAAGAAAAAAGAAACCACAACAGATATTATATTCGTAATCAGTCCGCCTCATTCCAATCAGCCTACGAAATCAATCATTCTACATACAAAAACTATAAAAAAGATAAGTAAAAAATATTAAATAAAATATATTTATTATATAACATATTACCGACGTTTATAATGGGAATAATCAGACAACAAAAGATATGAATAAATAAGAAAACAAAAAAAAAAAAAAAAACAGAACAAAAGCTAAAATATCTGAATACAAAGAACAAAACACTTTAAGACTAAACATTAAGAACAAATTGATTTTTATTAATTAAAAATGAAAGCATTTGAATTTTCCCTAATAAAATTCATATAGCAACTATAATTGATATTATGTAAAAGAATTAAAATAAAAAAAAAAATTGTTATTTATTATTTATAGTTAATTTAACAAAAAAAAAAAAAAAGTTTTACTATACGTATATTGTACAGCACCGTTTATTGTATAATGAAGCAAAAAAAAAAAAAAAGGCAAACCAAAATGCACTAAGAATAATGTTAAATAAAATAAATAAATTATATTATATTAGTTGATGTTTTTATTTTATCTAGTTTACTTTTAGGGCCGATAATAGTCAGACAAGCAGTCAGATAGGGGTTAACTATCGGATGAAATATAAATGAATTTTTCATTGGTTGTATAGCAGTTATCCGAGGACTATAACTATAAGAACTATAAGACTATAAGAAATATATATACAGGGTGAGTTTTTTAACTTGAAACATCCAAATTACTCGAAGTCACAAGGTTCTGAAGGGGACATAAGATGGTGACCACGAGTTTGACCCCGAGACCCATTTTCAAGGTCAAACGAAGGTCACTTTTGATTCTTCAAATGATAATTCTTGATTTTCATTGTTCAGTCGTATTCTTCAATAGGGCACACGACTTTGTCTCAAAGGTCTTATTCATTCAGTGTTAGATACCACTGCACTGGCACGCCTAAATCATTAATCGGTTTCCAACGTTGTTAGGGTGTTAGAAGGTCGAGATTTGTTTTGAGAAAGTCATTATTGCCTCGAGTGAAGTTAAAACTCAAAGAAATTTCAGATAGAGACAAATTGTCCTAAACTTATCTGAGAGTGTATGATGTGGACTCTGCCCTTTTTTTCTACTTGAACGGAACTGTACTTCATTTAGAAGTTCGATATTTGTTTTGAGGAACTGATTATTATTAGTAACGTTTTCCAGATTAATAATGCAGGCTATTTCAATTCAAGAGAAAATTGAAATGATATTGATTTATGGAGAAAGTGGAAGGAACATCGATGGTGCTGTTGCTCTTTACGCCCAACGTTTCCCAGACCAGATACGATCGCGCGCTTCCTTTTATCGGGTCATCCAACAATTCACTGGTGAAGGAAGTGTGCAACCAAAGAAAAGGAATCGGTCAGATAGGATGGCTGTTGAGGACAATGAAATAGCAGTGTTAGCTGTCGTTGCACACGATCGTTACATTAGCACTCGCAGCAGTGACGCCAAACTTAGCAAAACACCAATATGCGAAAAATCTTTGGGTCCATCCACAAGCTCTAAGACGGCTGTACGTGACGCATGATGTGCCCATGTCTACCAGAATGATGCTGAAAAAAACATAGTTATCAAGAAAATAAAAATTTTAAACTACAATGTGTCAGGTTTAAAAAAACAAAATGATTTTGTAACATTTTTTAATTATGTAAAAAGTTTTGATATTTTTGTATTATTTGAAACACATCTATTAGATAATGAAGAAATTAGATTTAAGAATATTTTCTCAAACTATCAATTAATCTGGTCTCCTGCTATAAAAAAACTTCACTTTTTGGGAGAGGAAGTGGTGGAACCCTATTCGGCTTTCGTGACGACCTCGAAGGACTGTATACGAGTATCTTTGTAAAAGCTGGCGAAATGGATGTTATTAACTTAAAACTGAATACACTGGATGTAGTTTTGGTACCAATCTACTTAAACTGTAATCATTGGCAGCGTGATTTCGATAAACTTTGCGACTCACTGCACTCCTTGGACTGTGCGGATATAATGCTTATTGGAGATTTTAATGGTCGTGTAGGACTTACTCAAAATAATTTCGCATCGGGATACAACAGTACTCTGCTGGAACCGTGTCGCAGATCTAAAGACCTAATTTGTGATAACAAAGGAGCAAAAATAATTCAACTTGCTGATGAGTATGACATGTGCTTGTTGAATGGTAGTTGCGAAGTAGATCCAGATGGCGAATTGACCTTTATCAGAGGAACATCATCCTCAATAATAGATTACTGTTTTGTTTCGGGAAATTGGCTCAAGCTTCTAGACAGTTTTCAAATACGAACCGAGATCTTTTCGGACCACATACCTTTGGAAGTAACCCTTAGATTCTACTGCTAGCGGCAACTATGCTTGCACAAAACCATTAAGCCTTCTGCCGAAATTTGTCTGGAATGACCGAATAATAATGGAATCGTATCAGCGAAACATGAATGTGAATCTTATGGAACTACGCACACAGCGTTATACAGCCAATATTGAAGCTCTAACGGAAATAATAAAGAAATCCATTCCGCAACAGAAAGATTTAAAAACTCATAAAATATATAAACAAAAATTGTATGATTCTGATTGCATGAAAGCTAGAACCAAATCTTTTAAATTTCTCAAACTTCTAAGGTCGAATAACTCCAATATCTTTAAAGCACTCTATCAAGATGCCAGCAAGGAATACAAACACATCTGTTACATCAAAAAAGTAGCCTTTGAACAACAAAACATTGCGATTATAAATAATTCAAAATCTTCTGCTCAGTTCTGGAAAGCTGTCAAATACCTAAACGGACATTTCGGACTCATTTCGATAAACTTCTTAATGCCCCATTAACCTTGCCGCTACATCAATATGCAGCCCCTCTGCTCTTAGACGAAAAATTAGATTCTGCATTTACCATGGAAGAAGTCAATGAAGTAATATGCAAATCGAAATCAAATAAAGCACCTGGTATTGATCGCATCCCGTTTGAATTCTATAAAAATTGCACATATGAGTTTATGAATTCTCTCACAATTGAATTTAATCGAATATTCGACTCTGCTAATATCTCCGACGTATTCAGGAAAGCAATAATTTTCCCCTACACAAAAAAGGCGATTACAGGGACCCGCAGAATTACAGAGGAATCACATTTTTAAACACTTCAGCCAAATTGTTTGCTTCATTAATTTACAAAAGATTGTATGAATGGGTACAAGAACATAACATCCTTAAAGAATTCCAAACTGGATTTAGGAAAGGTTATTCTATTGGGTCTACAAGTAAGTTTCCAGCGTTTTTTTCCAAAATTTGAAGTTTTATTATGAAAACATAGTTACATTGCTTTATTCAAAGTATCGTCCATTAGAAACTACAACTTTCCCCCATCTTTCTGGCAATTTATGAATTCCGGACCAAAAAAATTTCTCGTCTTTCGAGCCCAAGAACGTATCGAGCCAATTTTTGATTTCCTCTACTGAGCTGAAGCGTATTCCCGTAAGAGCGTTCTGCATCGAACGAAACAGTTTTTTTTTTTTTTTCAGTTTTTTATGCATTTTTATTTATATCACTTATTTTACTCTTAAATGCTATACAAAAAAACGCTTAAAAATGAGCTTAATTAACTTACAAATATTCTTATTCTAACTTACTGGCCCCATGCGGGCACTCTAAGTTAAACCTAACACTTCCACTATGTCTTTCGACGTATCTTACATTACATGTTTATACTATGTCTATTTATTATTATTAAAACTAAGAAAACATTTTTTACAAAAAACTTAGTATCATGACTTATATATTTTTTTTTTAACTTATTATAAAACTTAAAACTAAAACTTACAAACTACCTAAGAATAAATCTTAATTTACTTAACCTACTTACATCTAATACATAATATATACATATATAATATATATACATTATATATATATACGTAATATATAAATACATGTACATACATATATACATATATATATATATATATATTTTTTTTTTTTTCGCTTAAATCTAACTTAGTTCTACCTAAAACTATGTAAGCCGGCCAACGCTAAACCAAAAAAAAATTTAGGCTGACCCACTTTGCTTCGCAAGAAGCTATCAATTACTGAAGGAATTCGACGACGACGCATCCTCTTCTTCAACAAGCCACCAAAATTGCTGGTGCTGATGAGTAACATCTCTCATGTCGCGACTCCCTACCGCCCTACTGAACCGGAGACGCTCCGCACTGCCGTGTGCGACGTCTCTGTCGTAGTTGAGTCGCCTGT
The DNA here is from genome assembly GCA_963966105.1 of Volucella zonaria. Lineage (NCBI taxonomy): Eukaryota > Metazoa > Arthropoda > Insecta > Diptera > Syrphidae > Volucella > Volucella zonaria. The sequence goes on from OZ014533.1 coordinate 15,005,517, forward strand.
CCGCAGCTGTTCGAGCAACGTGGAAGATTAGCGGCACAGCCAATCTGTCCTGGATCAGACCTTTGCTATCAAGGTAGAGGAACGCTTCTGGAGGAACATAGCCGTCAAAGCGAACTCTCTCATGATACATATAATTAGGGTAGTAAGCCCCAGAGATCAGGTTATTCGACGATGTCATTGCTCTTGCAATGTGCCTTCGAGTCAACTTAATAACAAAATTGTCCACTCTTATTAGGTTCGCCCTATTGTACAAGACCTCATTGCGATAGAATTTTATGTACTCAGACTCTGGTGTTCTGTATAAGCGAAGACAAGCCCTAAGGCAAGCCCTCTCAAACACCCGAATCTTTTCCAATAAACTTGCTCTCACGTTGAACCACACGGGACATCCAAATACAAGCATAGGCCGGATAAGGGCCATGTAGCAGATCACCTTCACCCTCGCATCGAGTTTGCTGTTGTAAAACAGTCTCTTTGAAAGGGCAAAAGCACCTCTGGCTCTGGCCAGAGCAACATCTATATGTTTGTTAAAATACAGATATTGATCTAGCCAGATCCCAAGGTATCTGACTACATTTCGACAAGCAAGTGGCTGTCCATGTTGTCCGACGATAGAGAACTTTCGCCAATTCTTTTTCGTATCCCTAGAGGCCCCAGACAAAGGCGTCCTAAACAGAATGGTTTCCGACTTCTGAAAGTTGATTTTCAACTTCCAGTCATCGCAATATTGCTTAATTTGGCGAAGTCACGTTGCAAAAGTGTATTAATGACCTCAATCTTTGGACCTGATCTGTACGCGATTAAGTCGTCTGCGTACGCTATGGCATGGTGAAGTGAACCTGTCAGATCACTTGTGTAAATGTTGAATAGGATCGGCGAATTTACCGCACCTTGTTGCAGACCGTTTTTAATGTTAAATGTTCCAGCAGAAGTCACATCGCCATCACGATGAACTGTCTACTGGACAGCATAACAAAAAGAATATACAGCAGTGGTTTACTAATGCCCAACCTGTCCAGCTTGAAGAAGAGTCCCTCTAACCATACGGTGTCGAAGGCCTTTTCCAAGTCAATCAGGCAAGCACCAGTGCACTGTTTCTTGTCTTTGTTCCATTGGATATCAGAAACCAGTTTAGACGCAGCATGAATGATATCATGACCAGCCTTGAAACCGAATTGATTATCCGGAACTATATGTTTGTCCTCAACCCACTTAGTCAGGACTCTATTGATTACCTTCTCGAAAACCTTACTGATGTTTGGAGGAAGGCTGATCGAGCGGAGATTCGCCGGATTGGATGTATCTTTGTTCCTTTTGGGAATGGGGTGTACCACCGCAGTTTTCCAATGCGCTGGATAATGTGCATTATTCATTGCATTATTAAACAGGGTGGTATAAATGTCCACCGCTTCTAGTGGGAGATGTCGAAGCACAATGTTCGGTATTTCATCGGTTCCCACTGATTTCTTACTTCTAAGTGATTCGAAGATCGTTTGGAGCTCTTCCTTCGAAGTGAACGGTGGTAATACCCTTTCGTTGGTGATGACATTGTTTGCCATATTCTCGTCACTGAACTGGGTGAAACCCGAGTTCTCGAATCGCCAATTCACAATTTCATTTCGAAGGCAGAAATTGTGCACAAGGACTCGACTCGACTCTCCAGGTCGTGGTTCGGGCCAATGATGTCATTCGCCTTGTAGACTTCCTGGAAAGTCGCTCCTATAGCCTCTACCTTTTCCTGCGGATCCTCGATCACAAAGAAGTTGTCATCATCAACAGCCTCATTTGGATCGATACGTGCTGCTACAAGTATTTGTTCGTTGTTCGTCGTTCGGGCGATTTTGAGACATGGAAGGTCGTTCTGATTATTTCTCCGAAATATTTTATTTATTTGCGGGAACATATTCGGGTTGCTGGTGTTTACAGCCCGAATTTTGTTGTTCCAATACAAACTTACAGAGTTTCTGTAATTTTCCTTTATTAATGTTTGGAGGTTTTTAATCGACGACTTCAATTTCATGATCTCCGGGTTATGTCTGTCAGTGAACTGTATCGAACGAAACAAGTGGTAGTCAGATGGTGCCAAGTCTGGACTGTAAGGCGGGTGAGGCAGAATTTCCCATCCACTATTCTCCAAATAGTTTTTCACCGAAACCGCAACATGTGGCCGAGCGTTGTAGAGATGAAAAATGACGGACTCATGCCTGGTCTCATATTCTGGCCGTTTTTCTTTTAATGCCCGCTTCAAACGAATTAGTTGGGTGCGATATAATGGTTCTTTGATGGTTTCACCACTCGGAAGCAGTTCGTAGTATACGACACCCTTTTGATCCCACCATATGCAGAGCATGACCTTATTCACGTGAATATTTCGTTTCGGCGTCGATTGGGCGGGCTCGCCGGACTTTGTATACGATTTTCTGCGTTTAGGATTATCATAATAAATCCATTTCTCATCACCAATGACAATACGATGCAAAAATGATTTATTTTTATACCGCTGCAGTAACATATCGGACATGCAAAATCGCCGTTCGACGTCTCTTGGCTTCAATTCGTACGGCACCCAGTTTCCAATCTTTTGAATGAATCCCAGTGCTTTTAGGCGCAGGGAAACGGCTTGTTGCGTGACGCCCAATGATGTAGCGAATTCTTCTTGAATCTGACACGGAACCTCATCCAGTAAAGCGTCCAATTCTTCGTCTTCAAAACTTTTCGGCTTTCCGGGGCGATCTTTGTCTTCAACTCCAAAATCACCACTTTTGACCCGTTTGAACCACTCGCGGCACGTCGATTCACCAATACATTCCGCCCCATAAGTTTCCGAGAGCAAACGATAGGCCTCAGCCGCACTTTTCTTCATATTAAAGAATAAAAGCAGCGCTTCCCGCAAATGACGTTTATTTGGCTGGAAACTTGCCATGATTTTGCTCGATAAAAAGTACGACACCGATAGAACTGCTCAAATATAACGCTGCAAAGTTGTTGACAGATACAAAACCTACAAATAAAACACATGGGGTCTGACATTACTGCCCGGGATCCACTGGTGGTGCCATCTCTGACAAACGCTGCAAACTTACTTGTAGACCCAATACAATCAACCAGATATTCTGCTTAACAAACATTGCTGAAACATATAAGAGCAAGAAAAAAAAATTGTACGCCTTCTTTGTAGATTTTCGAGCAGCGTTCGATTCAATACCACGTGAAGCACTCTTTTACAAGCTTGCCAAAATCGGTGTATCAAGTAAAATTATTCGAATCCTGAAAGCCTTGCATATGTATGGGATGGAGACTTAATTTCTGAAGAGTTCGAAACTTCAATAGGTGTTAAACAAGGCTGTATTTTAAGTGCTCTGCTTTTTATATTATACATCAATGATATAACAGATGATGTCAAATGTGGAATAAGATTCAACGGTGTATCAATTCCTGCGCTGATGTATGCTGATGATATTGTCTTTCTGGGTGACATAACCCAAGGTATGCAGTTAATGATAAACAGGCTTAATGCTTTCTGTAAAAGTTGGAATCTCACTGTAAATCTTGATAAATCAAAAATGATGATATTCAGAAATGCAGGAGGACGCCCCTCACATCTGGAAAAGTGGAAGTTAGACGGGGAAGAGATTGAGGTAGTATCCAGATACAGATACCTAGGTATCCTAATATCGTCCTCCTTAAATTTCAAATCACACTTGAGGAAAAATTAGCTATTGCTAAAAGAGCTATCTGTTCGATTTGGGAACGTTGCTTCAAAAATAAATATGTATCGCAAAGTGCAAAACAAACTTTGTTCCACTCAACGGCATCGTCGATAATGCTTTATGGAGCTGATATATGGGACTACAAAGGCTACGATGCTGTGGAAAAATTTCTTCGCTACCTTTTAAAGAAGATTTTCCGATTACCAAAATATACCCCGAACTATATGCTACATCTTGAAATGGGAACTCCTCCTTTGCTCTTGTACACGCTCAAAATGCACTTCAACTATATCCTAAAAATACTAGAAATGAATGAATGCAGAATACCAAACGTAGTTTTAAGAAGCATAATTAGAACAAACGAAGGCATTTGCAAGGAATGGAAGAAAACAGCTTCTGAATGCGGATTAAATCTGTCTATTCAAGTGAATGAGCATCCTCATCTTTTAAGAGAAAAATTGAACTTGGTTTTGATGAATTTTGGCAGATATACATATGACCAATATGTCGATTAAGCTGAATCGTCACTGTTTAGGAACTATTACAGCAAACTAAACCATTTTCTAAATGAAAAAACATACTTCCTAGATAGTCACGCAGTCGACAAAATAAGTACTATTTTCAAACTGAGAGGGGAGCTCGTTCAACTAAACTTTATACCCCATAGACCAGATTTACCAATATTTTGTGACCTCTGCAACATGAAGAAGAGAGAAGACATCTTACACTTTCTTGGTGTTTGTCCGATTTTAAAAGAATTTCGACTATCAATGTTCGGAAAACATGATTTAGACGAAGATGAAGTAATGAGCATTTTAAATGGAGAAAAAGGATGGAAAGTCTTATAGAAAGCGTATCATAGATGGAGATTTTTAATGTAAAACTTAAATATGTATTTTGTCAACCTGGTAGACGGCCACAGGCCAAACCATTAAAGACTTAGGTTAATCGTTACATTGTCATTTATTGAAAATAAAAGTCAACTAACTAACTAACTAACATTAGCACTCGCCAACACTTGTCGCCTATCATGCCCCCACGAACTAAGCATAGCAACTAGAAGACATCCAAAAAGATTTCCTCCTGACTTTGAACCAAACTTACTTGACCGAAATATGGTACCTAATTCATTCTTCTCTTAGGCCGATCACATAATCAAATGACTCTCACAACCTCTGTTGTAGGTCCAGGCTCTTTCAATAAAGTCATTCATTAAATTTTCGTTCTTTTGCTACTCTTTTCCATCGACAACCTCACGGATTTATGGTTTGGAGTACTTAGGTTAGGTCAGGTTAAACAGGGGTATGATGGATATGCCATCACCAGGCACCAAAACGGGCACATTGCGATCCCTGTGAACCAGTTGTCAAATAGCAAAAACCGAAACAATCACCCTGGTGAAACACCCAATTTCCCTGCAAAAGCCAAGAAGGCCGTTGAAGTTTGTGCCGTCGATTTCCTCTAGGATTTCGAAAAAGTATTTCCCTAAAAATTTTCTTCGACTACGCAATATTGCCTCGCACTCACACAGTATGTGTGTTATGTCCTCAACAGCTTGTAGATGCAAATATCCGTATCTGACAATTTGAGCCCCTTCGCGTGTTGCCGGAGGAGGCATTTTCCAGTTGGATTTCTATTACTGTTGTAAGCTTACCCCTGTTTAATTTTATTAATTTCCTACATTTTTTGCCGTCAAAAAGAGGCCAAAGACCCTTGGGTACACTGTGCCCTTCAAGACTTGACCACTTTAGGTTGGCAGTTTTTGTGATTTTTCCCCCGATAGTGCCCCTACTATGCCAAGGGGTGGTTTTATGTTGGCAACCACATCCGTTCATCCGCTTGTTCATTTCCTTTTATACCTCAGTGTCCTGGCACCCAGCACAGTTTTACCCGGTTCGGACTGCATAGTGCCTTGAGCGCTATGCGACAGTCCCTGACTGCATCAGAGCTGATGTTGGTTCATTCCATTGCCTTGAGTGCAGCCTGGTTACCGATGTAGATAGCGATATCTGTTTCGGATACCGATCTCAACTGCATTAGCTTACCTGCCCTGAGAACAGCCAGAATCTCCGATTGGAAGGCACTACTTGCGTCCGGTAGTCTTATAGATTCTCTTAGTTCTGGGTCTTCCGAGAAGATACCGGAACCTGTTTCTTCCTGTGTTTTGGAGCCATCTGGATCATTACATTTTTTTTTCCAGTCCTCCATCTCCAAGGAAGGAATTTAGAATTGGATTGCCCGACAGTAGCTCCATTACGACACGACTGTGCCATGTCCGAAACTACTACTCTTCAAGTATAAACCAGATTAGTGGGTCGTGTCGCACTGTTGACAGCAAGTTTTTTTTATCTCTAAATCAAGCGGTGTTAGGTGCGAAAAGGTGTCCAATACTGCCGTAGAGGTGGTACTGAGCGCACCTGTAATGGCTATGAAAGCCGTTCTTTGAACAGCTGCTGATTTTCCGTAGACCGTTTTCTTGTTTGTTGCTATCCACCTTAGTAGTCCGCAGTATGTATGTTAACTATTTGTCTTACCACCACCGTAAACAGCCAGTGCAACATAGCAGGTTTTAAGCCCCAAATATTTTCTACTATTGTTTTGCAGATAGAAGAGCCGTTTTGATTCTTTCCGCTACATTAAGATTCCAATTCAGTTTTTTGTCCAGAATGACGCCCAGATACTTCCACTCCGTTGAGTTTTTGGGAGTCTGAATTTCGGTATCATGTACTTTCTGGTAAAAAGAACGAGTTTCGTTTTGGAAATTTTGGCATTGAGACCACAGCTTTTGGCCCAAAGTGCTGTTTGTCTTCAGGGGAAGCTCCAGAATGTCGCTTAAAATATTTAAGTATCTTCCCTGCACTATTATTCCGCGACACTTATACCCATTGCAATAAGCTTTTTGAGGATGTCATTGATAACCAGCACCCACAAGAGTGGCGATATGACTCTCCCCTTAGGGTTTCCCCTGGTTATGGGCATTCAATTTTATTTTCCTGCTTGCCAGCATGCTGCAAACCCAGTTCAATGTTAGCGTCTACTAGAGCATTTTTAATGGCGGTGCACTCCACGTTATTGAAGGCTCTTTCAATATCGAGGAAGGCCGCCATCAGAAACTCACCGAAGTATAGACTCTTCTCTATTTTCCCCACCAACTCGTGCAGGGCGGATTCTAGGGATGACTCTCCAATACTCGCTCTAAGCCTGTTGACAGGCTTATTGCTCTGAAATCTTTTGCTGTTATATGCCCCTGTTTGCCAGTTTTAAGTAAAAAAAAACCACCTTAACTTCCCTCCAAGCAATTGGTGTGTACCCTATTTTCAGACTCTGCCTGAGGATTTCGTTTTAAGCACTTAAATTGAGTACTTACGGTTTGGCACAAAACTTTCCTTTCAAATGGCCCCAAAGGAAGAAGTCACGCGGCATTGAATCGCATGATTTCAGCTCTCCAATTTTGATCACCATTTCGGGAAACAACTTGGCCGAACATTTTTCTCACAAAAGAACTAGAGTTTCATCACTTGTGAGGGGATTGTCCTATCCCCAAATGTGGCAATTCTTCTTATTGACAAGACCTTGAAGATGGAAATGTGTCGCATCGCTGAAGATGATTTTTCAATTAAATTCTTGATCAATTTCACGCATTTCCAACATAATTGGAAAGTTCGACGCTGCAAGCTTAAGTCATTTTCTTGATTGAACCTTATAGGCGTTGCGACCCAAGACTCCATGCAAAATTCGGTGGAGTATCGTTTGGGACATGCTCGATTGCTGAGATCAACGTATTTTAGAATCGACAAATCTGGGTTTTCTGTCACATATTTTAATTTGTTCTTACGCGACAACCAGGACTACGGTTTTTCAGATTACTTGCTTGTCCAAATAGCTTAAATGTCTGAACCTATTTAACAATTCTTGGGCGAGAAGTTTAAACGAAATTGTTGCTGATGTGTAATGTGTTCCTGTTCCTGTTCCTGTTCCCGCTGTACTACTTTTCCAAATTTAATATTTCCTTACCACCGAAAAAGCTCTGGGTACGTCAGATCAGAAGAGTAGTCATTTTTGTAAACTTGGATCAAAAGTTTCTTATCATCATTCCTAAATAGTCAACCAAATGTTGATGATAGGATAGGTTTGGTGAAGACGGCATATGGATGGTCTTCCATAAAACTCGAATAGTAAATTATTTAAGACTAGTAAAAGTCTTTCGAAGTGGTAAAATATCTACTGCATCAAACCCAGCTGATCTAAGGCCTACTAATTTTCTGAAATATTTGTGGACGGTATTCCGGTTTTAGCCCAGGTTCCACAGCCATAATTGTCATTTAGGATGCCATAAGACGTGACTTCGATCATGGTTCTCTAAATCTTCTCTGTCCGTTGTGTTGGCGAAAACGTTTAATAAGATAAATCATGATATTCTCTCGTTTCCAAATGTGTACCTCAGGGTTCTATCCTGGAGACCGACTTATTTTGTATGTTTATAAAGAGTGCGCTTTCTGATTACAATTTTGACTCTGTGCCCTTGTACATCGATGATGTACGATGATGTAGTGCTTAGCAAAAGCGTAATGCCCCGTTACGACGCCAGTAAGCAGCCTGCAGTCTTTTCCACGGATTTACAGTAGTAAATCCGCTTTTTTTTTTTTTTTTTTTATAATCGGCGCGCGCTCAAGGGGTTTTGTACCCTTAAAATGTTCGTACACAGCGCGGGCGAAGGAAATTTAGGGAGGAAGAAAAGACAGGTACCGATGTACATTGTTTTTAAATGTTTGCAAGTTATAACGACCAGGAAACACAGAGGTCGGCAGGGCATTCCATAAGCGAGTTGTACGGCTTAGGAAAGAATCACGATATTTAAGAGTACGTCTGAAAATGGGCTTGAGGGTATACTGATGAGCATTCATAGCGAGACGGGTGTTACGGTTGAAAGTTTGAATGGGCGGAATGCTACTGGCAATTTCAATGGAGCACTGGTGGTGGAAATAGCGATAAAACAAAGTGAGACAGGAGACTTTACGTCGGTGTTCGAGGGTGTCAGTTGGTTGACTGATATTAGTATCACCTATGAGTTTTATCGCACGGTTTTGAATCCTATCTAGCAGGTGCAGAGATGTTTTAGGAGCACCTGACCAGATGTGGGCATTGTACTCCAGTTTTGGGCGGATAAATGCCTTATATATTGTGGCCAGATCAGAGGGGGTAAAATATTTCTTACATCGCTTGAGGAAACCTAGACATTTCGCAACATTTTTGGCGACATCGCATATGTGGTCATTCCCACGTAAGTTGTCACTGACACTCATACCGAGAATGGAAAGTTTATCGGTTTCGACGACGCAAGTTCCATTCATGGATAATAGCTGGGTGTTTAAATTTCGCTTTAACGACAGCAGACAGCATTGTGTTTTGAAAGCATTAAATTCTACTCGGTTGATAGTTCCCCAGTTGGTTATGCTGTTAATATCGGAATTTAATGAGCTTAGCATACGCTGCCGTTCCCGTTCTACAGCCGAAGAGCAGGGACGTGAGTCCGGGAACGAATATGGGAAGCAGAGAGTGCTGTCATCAGCAAAGGAATAAATTGGATTAGAAGTAGCAGACAAGAGATCGTTAATGAAGATTAAAAAAGTGTCGGAGACAGAACGGAGCCCTGGGGCACACCAGCATTTATTTTGTGAAGTCTGATAGACTTGAAACCGTCCAAGACAACTTGAATTGAACGTTCCGAAAGGTAATTTCTAATCCATTGAAGAAGAGAGTCACCGATCCCAAGAGCACGCATTTTCGACAAGAGAGCCTGATGCCAAACTCTGTCAAATGCCTTAGAAATATCAAGTGCAACTAACTTGCTTTCGCCAGATTGATGTACGCTTTGGTTCCACTTTTCGGTGAGACATGCCATCAAATCACCAGTGGACCTGTTGCTACGAAAACCATATTGTCGGTCATTGAGAAGTTTTCGTGTTTCGAGATATTTCATGAGCTGACGGTTTATCAGCGTTTCCATGACCTTGGAAAGAAGGGACGTAAGTTCAATGGGTCTGTAGGAGGATAGAGAAGAAGATTCGCCTTTTTTAGGGACGGGCTGGACAAATGCTGTTTTCCATCTGCTCCGAAAGAGTCCTAAAGAGTAGGACTGATGAAAAAGCTTACGCAGTGGTTTTGCCAGCGTGGAAGAACACCTCTTCAGAAGAAGGTGAGATATACCATCTGGACCAGCGGATTTATGTATGTTGAGATCTTTAAGTACTCTTGCTACTACACGAGTGCTAAAGTGGATTCGTCCCATTGAAGATTCGACGCACTCAAGTGTAGGCAGGGACAAAGCACAATCTGGGAGTGTTAAGCTAGCCGCAAAGTCTGCAGCAAGCAGATTGGCCTTGTCCAAAGACCTGACAGCTGGAATGTCATTGTAAATGAGCGTTGGGATGGAGGATGAGGCAGAATTTCTAATGTTTTTGACGAATGACCAACAATTTTTACTACCTTTGGGACATTGTAGTATTTTGTGCCTCAGTTTTTGGTCGTATAGAAATTTCACACGCTTGAGAAAGACGTTGCAGTCATTTCTGGCTCGCTTGAACTTTTTTCGGTTTTCCTCTATCGGGTTGGTCTTGTAGGACCGAAAAAGCAGTTCTCTAACCCTGACCGCCTCTTTACAGCTCGAATCATACCATTCCTTTTCTTTTGGTTTGATACTCTTCATTCGATGAGGGATAAAGCATCTCATTCCAAAGAGAATAGTTTCTGTGATCATGTCAGCAGCGGCATCCACGTCGTTATCGAGGAAACATAACGACCAGTTAAAATTCCTAAAGAAGTTGTTAAGTCCGCTCCAGTTGGCTTTCTCGTATTGCCATACGGTTCTTTTAGGGATCTTTTCTCTAACTGTGTGGTGGGTGTACGAGAATTTAGCTGATATGACACAATGGTCCCACGAGCCTAGAGGGGAGAGCACATCAACGCAGTACTTGTCAGGGTGAGAAGTTAAAAACAAGTCCAGGGTATTGGCGGTATTCGTGTGGGCTCATTTACAAGCTGGGTTAAGTTATTTTCCGCAGCGAAGATCTCAACACACCGTCCTTCGGGTGTTGTCTGTCCAGAATGTCGAAGCCAACCAGAATTGTGTATATTGAAATCGCCCGTAATCACGATTTCAGTATGAGGATACAGGGATACAATTCTTTGAATGGAATCAGACAGCGCATCAAGCTCGTGGAAGGTCGAGTTGCTGTCCAGTTTGGGGCTTCTGCAAATAAAGCAGTAGTGGATAATTTGCTTACGGAGATGGAATTTTAGCCACATGAAATTGAATTCCGGATTGGAACAGGGACTACATTGTGGTGGAATTTGGTAAGCTACATCACTACGCACGTAAATGGCGAGACCGCGATGAGGAAAGAATAGTGGCACTAGTTCGTAGCCAGGTAGCTTCAGATCAGAGTGATATGAGAGATGTGGACGGATATCTACCTGTGTTTCACGAAGTGCCAAAACAGCTGGTCTGTATTTGCAGACGTGGACGTACGCAGAAAAGTGATTACTTTTTAGCCCGCATATATTGGCAATGTCTACTCTGAATTCCCCAGTCATTACAACCCAACAAACACAAAAAGCACAAACACGGACGATACTAAGCAAGGCTGCGAAGTGAGAATTCTGACGTGGGTTTACCGAATCAAATTGCTGTAGGTGTTATGCCCTTACAACAATATGAAGCAGTGCACCAACAAAATTTTCACTCACAACCCGCTATCCATCAGTTGTTACATACATTCAGTCACTGGCCGTACCGTATGATAAATACAGTAACGGCAGCGGCCGAGTGCAAGTACAAATAGTACAAACGACCAGGAGCGGGAGAGGTGGGATACCCGCACTGTGTGATATTTTTGCTTTGCACTGCACTTTAATGGGGTTTTTTTTTTTTTTTTTTACGAGTGCAGAAAGACGTCTGCACTCGTCGATGGTCGACACGGCACTCGCTGACCTCTAAGAAAGGTCGGGAAGCATTTATGCTCACATGAAAGCCTACTGTGAATGGAAGCCTTTTCCGAGGACCCAAGCCGTCCCAACATAGGTTCGGATCTTGAAAATCTCTCCTTTGAACCTTCTCTAGCAAGTTCATCGGCGATTTCATTTCTCGTGATCCTATTGTGACCTGTGATCCAGACATGACTCAGTGAATTTAGGCTTCCGACAGCGTTGAGTGAAATCTTGCATTCTCGAACTAAGCACAGCAATATAGTTTGTTGCCATCCGGATTGCGTTTATCTCCGCTTGGAGAACAGACGCAAGTTTTCCTAAAGAGCAGTAAAATCTAACGTTCTCGCCGCGTCCAACATCTGTTTTGGAGCCGTCAGTGAAGACACCACTGCATTTATTTCCTGGCCCAGATACTGGCCGAAAACAGTCTTGCGCACAGGGAAAGTCGATTTCGTATTTTTTCTGCAGCAGAAGTTCTAGTGTCACTGCATCTGACCAGAGTTAAAAGGCGCGTGTTATACCAAAGACCACTTTATTTTGAACGAAAGATTGCGTTGAGAGTGCTGTAAATGATATGAATATCACAGGGAGAGGGATTCAGGGAAGTTACCAGCCAAGACTTCTTGAAGTCCCTGCTTAAAGCACAATCGCCTTCCAGCATTCTCGATCTTGGACGTGATTCATCCATTCGGCCTTCTCATTGTTTTTTTTTTTATAATTTATGCGCGCGCAAGGGATTAGAGTATCGTTAAAAAATACTTGCACACAGCGTGGAAGAGAAAAATTAGGGAGGAAAGAAAGAGAGGTACCGATTTAAGTTGGTTTTAAAAAGCTCGGCAGGACATTCCATAAGCAAGTTGTAAGGCTTAAGAAAAAATTACGATATTACAAAGTACGGTTGTCATTGACACACATGTCGAGAATGGAAAGTTTATCGGTTTCGACGATGCAAGTGCCATTCATGGATAACGGCTGGGTGTTTAAATTTCGCTTTAACGACAGCAGACCGCATTATGTTTCGGAAGCATTAAATTCTACTCTGTTAGTTGTTCCCCAATTAGTTATACTGTTAATATGAGAATTTAATGAGCTTAACATACGCTGGCGTTCCCGTTCTACAGCCGAAGAGCAGGGACGTGAGTCCGGGAACGAATATGAAAAGCAGAGAGTACTCTCGTCAGCAAAGAAATATATTGGATTAGAAGTAGCAGACAAGAGATCATTGATGAAAATCGAAAAGAGTGTCGGAGACAAAACGGAGCCCTGGGGCACACCAGCATTTATGTTGTGAATATCAGACTTGAAACCATCCAAGACTACTTGAATGGAACGCTCCAAAAGGTAATCCATTGAAGAAGTCGAATTTTCGACAAAAGAGCCTGATGCCAAATTCTGTCAAATGTCTTAGATTTATCAAGTGCAACTATCTTGCTTTCGCCAAATTGATGTACGCTTTGGTTCCACTTTTCGGTGAGACATGCTATCAGATCACCAGTGGACCTGTTGCAACAAAAACCGTACTGCCGGTCATTAAAAAGTTTCCGTGTTTCGAGATATTTCATGAGTAAACGGCTTATCAGCGTCTCCATGACCTTGGAAAGAAGGGACGAAAGTGTAATGGGTCTGTAGGAGGAGAGAGAGGAAGATTCGCCTTTTTTAGGAACGGGCTGGACAAATGATGTTTCCCATCTTCTCGGAAAGAGTCCTAAAGAGTAGGATTGATAAAAAAGCTTACGTAGTGGTTTTACCAGCGAGGAAAAACACCACTTCAGAAGAAGGGGAGATATGCCATCTGGATCAGCGAATATTTGGGCGGTTATGTTAGGGCGGTAAGATAAACGGGTCCTCTCAGGATAGTCCTCGAAGGGCAAATTGAAGGAAACGACGTTGAATGTTTTCGATTCAAGTGGGGCCACGCTTAGCTGGCATATTCGAAAAGGGGCCGGACAAGGGTAATGTAAAATGACCTTGTCAAAACATACAAAATTCTCTAAACCATCGTTTGCTAAAACCAAGTGATGAGTTGGCTTTAAGGATTATCTCTTCAATATGGGAACGGAAGTTTAACTCTTTATAGTATAATATTCAAAGGTCGCGAAGGGATTGAACTTGGGGTGTAGGTTGGTTATGTCGAGGAGGAGATTGATTGAATTTACGTGACAAAGTCAGAGATTAACATTTGTAGACATTAAGCTCTAAGCAATTTTTTAGAGGCCAAGTGGTAAACCTATCGACGTCATCTTGAAAGAGAATATAGTCTTGGGATGAAGAAATACTGTTGGAGAACTTAGTGTCATCGCCGTAAATGGATAGTGTTTAATAATTCTCTCAATATCGTTTATAGTTAAAATGAAAAGTAGGGCACCTAGATGGTTGCCTTGGGTTACACCAGAAGTAGATAAAAACCGGGTTGAGAAGGCTGACTTAAAGCGAACGCTATAACAATGGTTTACCAGATCAGAACATATCCATAATATAGGGTCAAAACCGAAGGGAAGACAATTTGAAAAGGATCAATTGATGAGATATTTGTAAGCAATAACATCAATTCCGTCTCATTTTCTAGGGCTGAAAGCGCAGAGGATACAAATTCAACTAAGTTTGTGATAGTCGATCTAGTTTTCAGAAATCGATGAAAGCTTAGCACTTCATATAAATTACTTTCGAACAATTTAGGTACGAGTATGTAAGAAAGCTTAGCAATGGGACGGTACTACATTCTTTGAACCCTTTTTGTGTACTGGGGTTATAAAAGATGTCTTCCAAACTTGAGGGAATAGATGAAATAGGGAGGAAAGTGGGTGCGAAAGATTGGGGGCACACTTTTTGAGAATTATTACGGGTAGTCCGTCTGGCCCAGGTAAAAATTCATCATGGAGATTTTGTAATTTTTCTTCGATAAGGGCGGGATTAAAAGATTGAGAGAGAGAGAGGGGCCAATAGAGAAATTGCGAAGATAATTGAAATATATGGGGTCAGGTATGAAGAAGTTATTTGCAAAATATTTGGCAATGGTATGTGGGTCGGTCGATGATATATTGTCGAACGAGAGAGAGCGGGGATAACCGTCTGATTTTCTTTTGTAGTTGACGAATTGATAAAAAGTCTTAGGATCGTTGATAACGTTCGGCTCCACTGTGTCGAGAAAATGCTGATAGAGACAGTTATAGAGCTGGGTGATAGATAGTTAGAGTAGTCGGAATAAGAATTGGCGCGAAGAAAAACTGCCCATAATTTGTTTCGTACAGAACAAAGTCTTCTGTTATACCAGGGGGGGGGAAGTAGATGATGTTTTATGCCGAGAAAAGGGGACGTACAGAGAAACGGAATTAAATATTTCACTGTAAAAAATGGAAACAGCATCAGATAAAGATAGGTTCGCAAAATCAAACCAAGATTTGCTAAGATAGATATTGATTTTACGAAAATTAGCTTTATGGAAGTTGTTAGAAGAGATAGAACGGGAAGAAGAGGACTGGGCTGGAAAGTTATAAAAAAATGAAAGAAGAAGTGGCGGGTAAGAGTTGTCGACAGTTGATAGGGTAAAGGGACGAAACGGTACTGTGGAATTAATGGGATCGCTAGTGAAAATAAGGTCTAGTTGCCTACCGATGGAGTTAGGGATGCTACATTTCTTGAATGAACTAGCGGTAAAAAAGAAGTGATCATCCGATGGAATTCACTTCAGCAGAGGTCGATTAAAGTCACAATAGATAAGGATATCGTCGCTGGAATCACTTAGGTCAATAAGTTGGACAGCCGCTTTAATAGCGGTTGGAGAATGTAGCTTTACATAACGTTTGAGCTTGGAGAATGTAGCTTTACATAACGTACAGGGATCTATTGGGAAGTGTTATTTTAATTGAAACAGAGTTTGACAGAAGAAGATATAGCGATGAGAGAAGAGTTGAGGCTATTGTGAATGGTAAGTAGGACACCTTGGCATAGATAACCAACTGTAGGGATGGCGGGATCATTAACCATAGGGAGAGAGTGATCGCCATTTCGGAAAACATTATAATAAGATGAGAACAGCTGCTGGGTATTTATGTCGGGGATCAGATTGGTTTCTGTATGAGTTCCGTAAGATTTACACAAAACAGCACGAATTTTAGAGCGCACGCCTCTTACGATTTGGTAGTAAAATGTAACAACGAGTTTGTTGCGTTGATTGGCTGGGGGAGTGTAGATAAGATGCAGACAAAGAAGGCAAGTTAAGAACGAAACAATTTATCACGGTCGGCTACGTTGAAGGTGAAAGACTCATTTATAGTGTAGATAGCTGCGGAAAGTAGCGAGGTCACCCGCAACCTTTTGGGGAAGTATGTTGAAAATTTCGTGCTACCTGTAGTAAAGATTTCTGAGACTAGTTGTATCAGTAGGAAGGCCTTCTTATTGGATGGAGACCAAGGCACTTGTTTTGGTTTTTCCCTCAAACCAAATAGAATCGGATTCATCGTGAAGATATGCTAGAAAGAGACGTATATTTCCGTATATCTTCTTATACCTTAGCCTAGAGAACGCGTAAAGGCATTCCGTGGTATCTATATTCTTTTGGGTCAATTTAACGTTAGGTGACGAAAAGGGATCAGGAATAGGGGCAGAGGCCCTGAAGGGGGTTGCTTAGGGATATATACAAGAGGGGAACAATTAGGAAATATTTTGATTTTAAGGCTCTAGTTGGTGTCAGGCTTAGGATGTGAATGGGGAATGGATCTGGGCTTGGTTTTTTTTCTATGCCTTTAATGGTGGGTTGATCCGTTCACGGATTCATATCTAGCCGGTAAGTTTAGCTTGTACATCGGCTGATGGTGTTGCCATACCTCTTTTTGAAAACTTCAGAGATCCAAGTAACATCTGCGTAATTTGGAGCACCTTTGACGAGTATGGTGGTGAACATCTGATTTGTTATGCGGAGTCGGTCTGGCCTGCTTTGTCACTCTGAAGGTGTCCACGTCGTGTTAAATTGTGTGAAAAGTCTCCGTGGGGCGGCGACAGGAGAAGTTGACAATGGAGCAGATATATCAACATACGATTTTTGAATCGAAGGGCTGATGCGAGGATTTGGTAGCTGGGTTGTCGGCACTCGATTCGGCTTCGGTTTGTAACAATTCAGCCAAAATTGGTGGGCAGTAATACCATCGATTTTGCGATATACTGTTTCAATGTGGTTTCCCAAATTGTTCAACACTGTTCCATTCGTAGTGAGTTCATCATTAAGCTCATTGATTTTATCGAATATATCGTCAGGCATGGACTCGTAATGCTTTGAGAATGGATGATTGTATTTTATTATGAAGGTGCCAACATTATTTAGCGTAAAATACATCTGATTCTTATTTGTAACTTATAAACTTCGATATGATAAAGATTATACAGCTAGTTCTTTGTATCGTTATCATGTTATGACTGTGGATATACGAGTATTAACGAAGAGATTTCCGGTATAGAACCGCGGTTGGTATTGAACCTCGAACCGTCCGACTTGGAAGCCAATACACTACCACATTGCCAGGAGACGTCAAAGTTCTTGTATAAATTTTTTAATGGGAAACAAATCGCCACCGTAAAATATTTGCCTCCAAGGATGGGGTCGGCATAATAAGTATAACATATCTCAGAATGTACTACTTTTCTTCTTGTCTCCAGAAGTCCTTTCTATAAAAGTTATCTCAAGACAAAGTTGACTTCCTATTGACGGGTCTACAATATGAGCGTGAACTTCCTTTCTATTCATCGAATTGCAGTTTTTTTTGTTCTCTTCCAACTTGGAACTTGAACACAATGTACTTTCTAGTTTCAATTTCTCTACGTTGACACATAAGGACATACCATATAAATCAAACAAACATAACGTGCCATTGGCAACATATGACTCTGAGTATGAGTACGAGTACTGCACTCCCAGAGACGCAGCATCATCCAGCCACTGAAAAACATTGAAAACTTTTGATTCTGCTTCTCACATTCACATCCGTCGCGTATTTCATTTTCTGACACAAAAGAAAAACTAAAAATAAATCCACCAAACTTTTATGACAACAAAAACACTCAAATGAAACAGAACCTTACCGAACCGAAACGAACAAAATATACGACCAGGACGATGAAGAGGACTGTCCCAAGCACGCCTCTTTATGAATCACGTTCTCTGAATTTCCATTTCATTCATATGCGTCCACAATGAAAGGAAGCAAAGCAAAGCAAAAAAAAAAAAAAAATGTCCCCAAACGACAGCAAAAAGAAGTCCAAAAGGGTTTGGTAGCTCGTCTTTCTTGACAAAGTTTAACCTAGTTCCCTTCGTTCTCTCCTAGCACGTTTCTCCTTTCTTATTGATTTTCATTCATTCATTTCTTTTTTCTTGTTTCTCCCAATTTCCTCAATTCCCTCACATGGGAATTCCAGGGGAAAAAAAAAGTTCGGCTTCTTTCAAGATAAGGAACACAGAATTCTTTAGAAATTCTGCCCACGAACAGTGATTCCTTGTCCCCAACTCTAATGCCAACTGACAATAGCTCTTAATTACTTGGATTGCTTCGCCTTCTTTGGAAAACTAAAAACCAATTTGAAGTCCATAAAAATCATGCTTCGTCCGGCTTACGGGTTTATGTGTCGCCTAGGAGTATCCTGCTCTTCTCCGACAAACTCTTTTCGGATTAAGTTAAACAAAAGTTCGGTGACTAAGCACACTTTGGGCCACTTTTGGCCACGAATGAGAGCAGGATGAGTTATTAGTTTCACACTAACACCATTGGTGCCACCTGTTGATGAGGACTCTCTGTTTACACGAGACGTGTTTTTCAGTATTCCAAAGCCGACAACGACAACGACTACCAACAGCCGACATCTTCAACATGGTAATAAGCTGAATGAATGAATACGAGTACGCCGCAGCAGGTTGTTCTTGGGAGTTGGGGGCACAAATGGCCCGATGCAGGGTTGGGGTGTTGTCCTCCTTTGTTTTTCGGCGTGTTCTGCGATAAAACATACAATGGGGTAATTAAAAAGTTGAATGGTGTAATTAGACCAGGATGCGGTTGGTGAGTTAAGTGAAATGCTTTATGGCGAGTTAAGAGGTGATTGTTAGAGGATTTTCAATGCTGATGAAGTAAGGAAGCAATGAATCTGGTATAGAACCTAACGTGATTTAAGAAAAATCTTACGATTCACTTTTTGATAGAGCAGAAGACAATAGAACTACAAGGATCTTAAGGAGAATCCTAGTTGGGACAAAATTTGCATCAGCACTTTCCTTGGATGCATTTTAATCGTAATATAACCACGAAGCGGATGAACTTAGCGAGTTGCCCTAACAAGTTTTAAGTATCATACTAGTAAGGAATACCGAATGCTATATTCGTGCTTATGCAGAAGACGTCGGTGTTTCTGTATCGTGCATGGGCATTCCTATATTATGCCGTGGTCATTGCTTGCTTCTCGTAAGATCTGGATACCTGTCCCCCTTTCAGAATTTTTTAACTCATCTACTCGTATATTAGACAAGCCGCTGACTGGTTGGAGGCATATACTCGTACCTACATACATATACTCGTACTAAATCTTTGGACAAAGTGTCGCCAAAGGAAAAGAGAAAGATCCCGGTGTCCGTTGGTTTTGAATGTTTGAAGATTATAATGGTCAGGAAATAGAGAGCAGAGCATTTCGTAGGCGCGATGTACGGCTTATGAAAGAATCACGATATTTCAATGTACGTCCGAAAGTGGGCTTGACGGTAAACTGATGAGGATTCATAGCGAGACGTGTGCTACCGTTAGAAGTTTGAAAGGCGGACTGCTGCTGGCAATTTCAATGGAGCATTGATGGTGAAAATAGCGATAGAGCTAAGTGAGACAGGGGCATTTCGTTGGTGTTTGAGGTTGTCAATTAACTGGGTGATATTACTCTTATCGCACGGTTTTGAATCCCATTTACCAGCTCCAGAGGGATTTTACGAGCACGTGACCAGATGTGGGCATTGTACTTCAATTTTGAACGGATAAATGCCTCATATTTTGAGGACAGAGGGGAAGATGTATTTCTTACATCGTTTTAGGAAACCTAGACATTTCGCAGCATTTTTGGCGACATCCAATATGTAGGTGACCACTAAATTCCTAAGAAGGGATGTACGTACGCCACCTTGCGAACCTGAGCTTAAACATCTTTTCGCAGAAGCCCCATCCAGTTTGGAGTTGATTATCCTGCTAAATGTTTACGAGTTGGAGGAAGTTGCCTGGTCTGACTCATCACCATCGAATCCTCCAAAGAAGTAAAGTATTTGGGTGTTATCCTGGATAACAAACTTCTCTGGACTAAACATGTTACGTCGAAAGCCTCTAAGGTGCTGTCGGACTTCTGGCAGTGCAGAGGAGTTATCGGCAAACCATGGGGGCTGTCTCCGAGAAGGGTCCTTTGGATCTACACGGCTATGATAAGGCCACTTGTCTGGTGGAATAAGCTCTCGCGAAAATACGTGATTGCTGCTTTTACCAGACTCCAAAGAAAGGTTTGTCTCGAATGCATGGGGCTTTCCCCAGCACTCCTGGCTCCGCTCTAGGCGCATTGATGAATCTCCCTCTCATTGATATTCATATCATGGGCTGCACTCTTAAAATCATCTGCCGTTGCCGAAGTGGTCTTTGGTATAACACGCACTGGAGCTTTGATGACCTTGCGCGTCGGCTGTCTTATGACTCTGGTCTTATGGAGATGCCGTCCGATGCAATGACACCAGAACTCCTGTTGCGGAAAAAATACGAAATCGACTTTCCCTGTGTCCAGGACTGGTTTCGGCCAGAATCTGAGCCAGGAAAGGAATGCGGTCGGGTCTTTACGAACGGCCCCAAAACCAATAGAAGATGTGACGCTGGTGATTTTCACTTCACTTTATGAAAGTTTGCATCTGTATACCAACAATCTGATAACAGCGAACTATATTGCGGAGAACCGGTAGAGGTTTTGTCGCATCTGTAGCGACAGCCAAGCTGCATTTAGAGGCTTGCGGAACCCGGAAATGAATTCTTTTCTCTAGTTTGAATAAGAGAACAGGAAGCGGCCATTGCCTGATTGAAAGTCAGGGTGGAATCCTTGACTTTTATGTCAAGCTCGTTGGTGTTACGTGGGGACTTAAGGGTCAAAAAGAGAGTGTTTTTAAAAGTGTCGCTCTGTACTTTGACCAATCAGTTTTCCGATAAATCCAGAATGTGAGTGGTGGGGAGGAGCATCATTCAGATCTAAAAAAGAGTATTCAGACGATACCATCCAGTTCGTTATCATTTGGGAGATGTTTTGGGAAACAAGTGTGACATCTAGCACTTCTGGTCTGTTTTTAGTTTTGAAGGTGGTCTCATTGCCAATATTGTAAACAACGAGGTTAGTGCTTATAATGTGATTCCATCTTTGGTTTCGGTATTGCCCCATAGCGCGCACCCGATGATGAGGCCAGTTTTCCGTATGCCAGCATCCGATACCATTGTTTCTAGGTAGTCACCAGTGAGAGGGCCCACATAGTCCTGGCGATGATATGTCAATGCCAGGCAGTAGGTGACTTTGGCAGTCGGTTAGGTCGGGGTCGCTGAGATTAGGAGGCAAGAGTGCATTAAAGCTACGTTTCACTAATATACAAATTCTGATCATACCTTTACTTTTTGTATAGAGCGGAACATATTCAAGTGTCCCAAGTCCCTGAACCACACCTTCTGCAATCCATGGTTCCATGGATTAAGATGATATCTTCTGCGTCTTTTAATATACGTAGAATGAGTGCGTCCGAAGACTTTTTCGAGTGATAAAGGTTGATCTGCCATAGCCGCAGCATTGCTACAATGAACCGAAGATGCCTCCACCATGCTGTTATTTGACTTCTAAGATTTGGAAAATGTGCACAAAAGCACATCTTCATCTTCTGATCGTGAAGAACCGTTTTTTAATTCGTTGTCGGTTTCCATTTCCGATAGGGTGTCAGAGGCAGGAACCGTCAGTTTGGTTGTCACCTCAGAAAGATTGGAGTCGTCGCTATGCATTTCAGGAAAGGATATTGATGTTCAAAGATATGAGGCCGTATTTCCTGCTTCGTTTAAAGGAGGAGAAGGTTGCTTATCAGCATCCAGCTCATACTTTTTGTAAATGCTTAGGATTGCAGTCTCGAATCCGAACCGAATCATGCCTTTAGTCTGTGCCAGAGGGTTAAGGGATTTCTTATTGATCACAATTAATGCGCATTTATAAGAGCCCCTTAATTCCTCCACCTTCGCGACTTTCCAGTCATGAGTGAGAAGAGTCGGGCTACTGAGTCTAATGATCTTCAGAAAGTTTTCTGAGTAGGAGGGTTCGGCTGGGATCCAGGTGGGAGTTCTAGGTTTGCTACAGATATCCTCCTTAGCCACGTCCTCGAACTTTGAACCCGGCCAGACCTCTTCTAATTCACCTATGGCTTTTGTGTAAAGATTGTCGGCATAAACGATAAGCTTGACCTGGACTAGACACCAGGGGGGTTGAACGGAGTTTTCCCGCATGATGGCTGGGAAGTTGCCTGAAAGCTTAAACTTGATCAGATGCCACCATTCAGGTGCTACTGATCCATCTTTTAGGACTTCGCTAAAGACCTCAGAAGGGCCTGGAAATGTATCCGAGGCTTTTGATAGTGCTTGAAGCATTCCGGCGTTTTATATAGAATACCTTGGCTGAGCCACTGATTCCTCTTTTGAGGGAGGAATTTCAGTAGCAGCAGGAAGACAGTGACCTGCCGCAAGCTTGCTGCTACTGTGATTGAAGGAATCGCTAGGATTATAGGTTGCCACAGTCTTGAAACTCCTTAAAAGTTTAGAGTTTGGCTCGCTGTCTTTGCCTTTATGGTGCACCATGGCTTCCCACAGATTTGCCTCTGCTAGGTGTTGCAAAAACCTTGCCGGTAGTCTTAGTTTCCCTTAATTTGGCTGGTATGCAGAATTTGTCTTTATAATTCGATACTTAGATTGAGTTCCGAGCTGGTGTCAGCCGAGGCGAGATGATGCGAAAATGGTAGACTTTATGGGCCGCCGGTGAAAGAACTTGAAAACCAATGGACATAGGCTTCGGGCGCGTTTGTATTGAACCGCAAAACTTAGGTTTTACCTCATTTGGTGAAGGTTCATATAATCATTTGAGTAAGCAGACAGATATCGGGATCGGCATCGGCGTCAACCTCAGGCCCAAGCACTTCAGCTCAGGGAAACCTAGGCTTTACACCACTCTTTTGACGACGTCAGATAATGCAATGACTTTCAGCTATATGCGTAGATGGCATAACTAGAAAAAGCCATCAAACGCTACAAGGCGGGCCTGTGGCATTGGGCTCAAACCCCACAAATGAGAAAGGACGAATTTCCTAAAGCTTCCTCTACTAGCTACTCGATGTTGAGATCATCGTTGCTTAAGATTGTTGATTTTGAAGCTAATTTGGCGGTACAGTTGGAAAGCAGGAATCTGGCTAGATAATGGGTTCATGTTAATCGATTTTGTGGCCGGGACATAAACGGACGTAACAGTCATCAAAAACCGATTGATCACATTCCGATCAAAGAAAGATACTGTTTTTATATTCTGGATGTCCGCGCCCAAAATATTCCGGATGCCAGACAACCGAAGAGGCATAATGAAGAAAATAGATGTAGAACGACACCAATCGCAAAAGACAGCTAGCGGCTTTTCTGATCAAGTCTTCCAAAACATTTCGATAAGTCCTATGCTGCCAGGGTTGAAGGCAGAAGACCAATGTCGACATTGTTAGCAAGCATTGACGATACATCTAATTTGCTATGCTTTACCTGAGCACCGCTACAAAACCCCTGGTCTGAGGAAGAGGACCAACAAACGCATGCAGCGAAGCAAGAGGCGTACTAGGCGAAGAAGAACGGTGGATGAACGACAACATCTTCGTCGCGATGAATAAGACGTCTGAATAGTGATATGTAAAGCAAGGACCAAAATATGGACTGTCTGTCGAATTTTTTAAAACAGCTGGGATTGATTTGGTAAGGAGCACATTAAAACTGTAGAATACTATATTATCGGATGAAAGGAAGCCTGATTCTCAAGAAGGGAAGAATTAGAAGAAGAAGAATTAGCCTCCTTAACATCGTAGATGTACGAATACCGTGCTATTTGAACGCTTGAAACCTTATACCAACAATCTGATAGGTCCTTTCTAGTGTGGTTTTATGGCTGGCGGCAAGGCCGCTAACGCGGTATTTGACGTCAGAAAAGTATTTAGACTAGGTGACGCACTGTCATGTGATTCCTTTAACAGTACATGTTACTTGATAAAACTCACAGGCTCCTGGTATATGATGACGACATTGAGGGTTAGGAAGAAAGCGGGCAAAGCAAAGCAAAACTGTCGAAGATGGACTCTTAGTAGTATATGGGGGTAAAACGAAGGCAACTGAGGCGTATATATGTACGTACTCGTAAGTTCAAGTACAACGATGGAGGGGAACGAATTCAATTGTTGGATCCGTCAGATTTAACAGAATAGGACAAGAAGATATAACCACGAACTGTACGTGCTTTACAGCGATGTTGACTTGTTCAGAATGCCTAGAATGAACATTCTGGAAGTATAACTTGGTAAAGGAAAAAAGGAAAACTCGCCTTAGGTGCCGGCTGAAAGTGGAAAAGGACCTTAGGCAGTCTTGTGTCCGCATCCACAGGCGCTAAGTGAAGAGAGCTGTTGGGTGTGGCCTAGGAGTAATCCAGACCGTAGTGACACCTACAGTCAAGTAAAAGTAGCATGTTACAAATGATTTATGAGGTCGAAGTACTTTCTAAAAGATCTTTCATAGCAGCATGGGGTCCTCATACGATATGTTTTCCTTGGCTAATTCCGACCAAATACTCATATTCATCAAACGTATCATCTCTGGTGATGGAATGTGGATTAATGAGTACCACATACAAGCCAAACCTCAAGCGAGTGAATGGCGTCCTCCAAATGACACAAGACCGAAGAAACCACGTTTGGTTTTCAGCTAAAAAGAAGGCGATGCTCGCATTTCATGGTATTTCCCAACTCTGGCAGAACATGAGCATTTCATTTGATTCCGTCTGAAATAATTGAGCTGTGAGCTTCTGAGAAATAAAATTGGGTTTATCCAGGCTTCAGAGTCGCATATTAAATTTAGCTCTCCATCCTCATTTTTAGATAAACAGACTTTGTATGTCCTTTCCACGTGGAGTTGCTATCCTCTTTAACTTTAATTTGAATTTCAAGTATCGCACTTTAAATTCGTCAACCAAATCCTGCCAGGGAAAATGATAATTTATTTAATCCATCGGCTGCTTTTAGTTAAGTTAAACAGTCCCTGGGGCATTCTTTAAAGTGATTGATTAAACATCGATTAAATTACAATTTGTTGCTATTTTTTTTTAAATTCCTTCCATTTGTTGCATATTTGCTGAGCAGTTGAACAATAAAATTGCACTACTTCCACACTGAGAATTAATCGAATAAATCAAAATGTATTTGCCTAGAGTGAACGGCGTGAATGTCCATGACAAATTAAAATCAAAAAAAAAAAAAAAAAAAATACCACGCGTGCAAAATAAATTATTTTTCCGAATCATTTGACTCGCAAAATTCACATTAATTATCGGAAACATCACAATATCGATGGTCGGTTTGGTTTATTCTCGTTTGCCTTGTTTTTTCCAACCCGAGTCTCGCTTCAATAAATGGATCAACAATCACAGGGAAACCAATCAAACCCCAATTTTAGCCAGAACTCCAATTCCTGCCAGATAAATTCGTATGCTAGCCAATGGGCAGTGAAATCCACTCATGCCAGTGATGATCGAATAAATTTTTATCGGATCTCGATTCCGCGCTGGTATGCGCTTCAGCACTTTAATTGAGACCTGGGTAGCCAGGCCAATGTCAATGGATACGGCAGGTGGGATGCTGCAAATTGCATTCGTGAGTCATCACTCTGCCGGCGTTAGAATTGGTTATGGGAATATTGGGTATAGAGTTGCCAACTGTCACCATAAATTTTCAAAGTCATTTCTCATTTCTTAAACAGTCACCGTGTCTTTAAATGCAAACTGATTAAGGATTTTACCTTTTCGAAACTGCTTACTTTCTTACTTAGACCGCGCCAAGGTCTGGAAGGGTCATGGCTTCAACCGATAAGTGTCTTTAGTTACTACGGTCTTTGTCGAGCTACCTCCGGATGCGTACATCAAATTGACTTAGACCACTTTGAACTTTTGTGTATATACTAGGACGAGGTCTTTCTATACTCCGTTATCATTGTAATTGAAGGCTTTTCGGAGTGGAAGTGAGTGTCAATTCGTGCCTTACCACCTTAAGCGACAGATTCGTCCATATATAACTGATTAATAATCTTCTCCAAAGTACGAACGCCAACGCAAATGTAACTAAAAATCACTCGCACCATCTTGCATTCGAAAACACCAAGTACAACTTTGTTTGCCTTCACTAACTTTCATACTTACTTAGATGGCACTACATCTCGGGGTGGATCAGGGCCTTCGTTATCATGGCACTCCTGCTAGCGCGAACTTTTACAAGCTGGTTCCAGTTACGCACAGGAAGCTGGTCCAGGTCCCCTTTAAACACGCGAAGAACGGTTTGTTGAGGACCTTGCTACGGAAAACAACTTGACCCAGCTTGTAAATGAGCCTAAGTGAATGCCAGACGTTAAATGCAATACCGACAACACCCTGGACTTGTTTTCAACTTCACACTTTGATATGTACAAGGTCGATGTGCTATTCCTTCTAGGCTCGTCGGAGCACTGTATTAGAGAACAGATTTCTAACAGAACCGTACGGCAATACAAGAAAGCCACTTAGGGCGGTCTCAACTGCTTCCTTTGGAAATTTAACTGGTCGTTATGTTTCCCCGATAACGACGTGGATGCAGATGCTGATATGTTATAAGATACTATTCCCTATGGAATTAGGTCGTTTATCCCTCGTTGGATGAATGGTATCAAACCAAAGGGAAAGTCGTGGTACGACTCTAGCTGTAAGGAAGCTGTCAGGGTTAGGGAAATTCGGAAAACCGAAAAAAGTTCAAACGGGCCGCCAGAAACGATTGCAACGACTTTCCTAAGCGTGTGAAATTTTAATACGACCAAAAACTGAGGCAAAAAATACTACAATCACCCGAAGAAACATGAAAACATCAGAAATCCTGCATTATCTTCCACTCCAACGCTCATGTACACAATGACATTCAAGATGCCAGCTCTTTGGACGAGGAGAATCTGCTCTGTGCTTTCTCTCCGCCTACACTTGTGTGCGTCGAATCTTCAATGGGATGAATCCACTTTTGCACTCGTGTAATAGCAAGAGTTCTTAAAGATTTTAACATTCACAAATCCGCAGACCCACATGGTATATTTCCTCTTCTTCTGCAGAAGTTCTCTTGCATGTTAGCAAAACCACTGCGTAAGCTTTTTCATCAATCCTACTCTTTAGGGTAGGCATTTATTCGCCTCCTCGGACTTGCTAGATTAGATTCAAAAACGTGAGATAAAACTCATAGGTGACGATAATGTTGAACGGTTTCTTGGCTTACTTTCTTGTATCCCTGTTTTCACCACCAGTGATCCCCTGAAATTGCTAGTAACATTCCGCGTCTTCAAACTTTTAACCGTAACACCCATCTCGCTATGAATGCTCTTCAGCATACCCTCAGTCTCACTTTCGGATGTGACCTAAAATATCGTGATTCGTTCCTAAGCCGTATAACTCGCTTATGGAGTGCCCTGCCGAGCCGTTTATTTTCTAGTGATTGTAACTTGCAAACATTTAAGACCAACGTACAACTGTACTTCTGGCAAAAGTTCCACCTTTGGTATGGGTCGAGACCGATCTAAAACCTCTTGCTGATCTTAGGGGCACAGCGCTCAATACTTATTTGCTATTCTATGTACAATGGGTCTAGGATCCTTCCCGCGATTTGGGTTTAAACCACAGCCACCGTGACGCTGCCACAAGGGGCCTACCTCAACAAGTGAGGTCCGGATCGAGATCCGGGGGCTCCGAACTCCCATGGTACCGTGATTTAAGTCCTGGTAGCGACTGTCACTGGTCCTGCCGCAAACAAGACCTATGACCGGCCTTTTGTAACAGGTCAAATAGTAGCAACCTTCGGTGGCGTCATCTGAAAACTGTTACGATAAGACCAGTACTTTACTCTGCCCCCGCTATTTATTAGACAACGTCATTGATGGGCGAAGCCTTGGAAATTGGGCGGGGGCCCCCTTACGGCATCAGATGTCTCTTGTGTTTTGCGAGTACGTAGGTACCTGCCGTGAGGGCTTAAGCCTACGCTGCTTCTTCGCACAAGATATCAAAACAATGCGTTGATAAGCGCCCTTCGGGTTGTACAAGTACTACCACCAGTACCAGATTCGAAGTCGTGTGTAAGGCACGAACTTCCCATTTGGTGAAGGGTGGAGGACTATCTAATACCTCAGCCATTCTGTGGGTCATGGCACCCGATTGCAATGCAACTCCACATCGAGCAGACCAATTGGTTCCATAGCAATCCCATGGTTTAGCACAGGTCGTAGTAGACTACACATATGCTAAGCCATGAGATGTCCAAGCACCATTAGTTCTGTTCTCCCCGCGATTTTGGGTACAAACCTACAGCCACCACGATACTCCCACAAGGGGGCCAACTCCTAGGTCACCCCGGAACTCCTGACCTCCCGTGGCACCAGAATATAGCTTCCGGTCGAGCTTCGCAACCTTGAGGTTACTTCCAGTTGGACACCTCACTGCCCAGGACTGGCGACCTTTCAACTATTTGGACAATGAATTTATAATCTACCCGCTAGCTGCTTTTGCAAAACTACTACGGTTCTTTCGAACCGTACGCTATCAGTGATAATTCCACTGCCATCGTAGGTCTCACCATTAAAGGTGATGCCCATAGCCTGCAAGTTCCTTATGTCAGCGTAATTGGGACACTCACATAGGACATGAAGCCAGTCCTCATAAGTGGCTCCACATGAGCAGCTCGCAACCCCGCTAAGCCCCCTCTTATGCAAGAATGCATTAAGAGAGCCATGCCCGGTCAACAAAAAGCCCAGGCTGAGGATAAAATTCCGTTCAGGAAAAAGTCTCATGGTTAGCACATCCCTTAGGAAGCCGTAAGTAACCCTGCCATTTTCACTAGCATCCCATCTAGATTGCCATCTAGATAGAACACATGCGTGTAGCGAGGTTTTACGCTGCTTCAGGGATAGGCCATCCACTTCTTCCGGGGAAACCCAATCGCGCCCATTTAGAGGGAGACCTTTTCTGATCTTGAAAGCAATACCACGACGTATCACTTCCAGAGCCAGAGGTGGCACTCCAAGCAACACCTGCATTGCCTCTGTGGAGACGGTGTGGCACGCAGGTAAACACCCAAGCAAGGCGACTCTTTGGCAAGTCAAGATCCGCTTTCGACCATCAACAGTCATAACCCTGTCGTACCATACCGATGCTCCATATGTTGCACAGGCAACAAAAAGGCCATCCTATATGATACGAACAGAACGACTGTTGAGTCCCCAGTCAGATCGCAAAATGCGCCTTACCTGGCCTACGGCACTCAGCATGCGTTGTCTGGTTCGAACCAGGTGAGGCATGAAGTTCATACACTCACCCATCGTTATGCCCAGATACGTGACGTCAGTCACACATCTAATGCCAACGCCGTTCGAACGTATCGCAGGAGCCCGACGTCATACATTCAATTTGCTCTTGAGCTTCATTGAAACTGTCTTATCCTGCGAAACACTTACCCCAACGCTTTCTTCCCATTCAGCAACGACTGCTAGAGCTCTTTCTCCTAATGTTTCGATTTCGGCCCTAGACTGGCCTTCGAGGATGAGGAGCAGGTCATCTGCGTAGGCGCAGCACCCACAGAGCTCATTTAGTCGCTGCAAGAGTGGATCTATCATAAGGTTCCAAATAAAAGGACCACAGATGGACCCCTGGGGGTAACCTCTCTCAACATTAATTGAGACGCTGTCGTGCGTACTTACCACACTCGCTTTTCTGTCGGAAAAGTAGCTTCCCCAAAGCCCAATTTCCCGACAACCCAATTCCTGCAACCTGGTTACTATTTTCTGCCAGTTCAGGTTATCAAAGGCACCTTTAAAATCAATAAAAATGCCTATACCCACACTGGCCCTGCTTCTGAGGACTCTGTCTCTTAGGAAAGACCATGCATCCTCGACACACTTGCCTCTTGTAAAGCCGAATTGGAAGGGGGAAATTGGTTCCGCCATGCTCTCCGAAACCCTTTCCACCATAACCCTTTATAGTACTTTTCCTAGTACCGGAAGCAGGCTGATGCCCCGATAAGATTTAGGGTCAGACCTATTCTTATCAGTGGACTTCAGGAGCACAACCACCCTTGCCATCTTCCAATCCTTGGAGAAGTAGCTGCAAGCAATACATTTGCTATATAGACCAAGCAGGTATTCTGGGACGGCCTTCCAGATGGCTCTCACCATCTCTCCGGTCATTCCATCAGCTCCAGGAGATCTCCTGGAGCGAAGAAGTGAAACACCATACTCGACTTCTTCAGTCCTTAACTCCGGAGGGAACAGAGGCTCTTCATATGAAGAGTCCTCTAAGCGCTCCTCTCTCGGGAAGAACTGACCTAGCAATGCAGTAAGGCAATCTTTCCATGTGGATAAAACCGTATTATCCACACGAATGACTTCAATGTCAGCAGTCTTTTTAGTGCTACGGCAAATCTTATAGTGTTTGCCCCAGGGATCATCTCTATTATTAGAGGCAAAGTTTCTCCAGTGAGACTCCTTTGTGCTGACAATGAGACGCTTGTACTCAGCGAGCCCTTGCCGAAAGGCAATGCCCAGCTGAGCCAGGTTCTCAGCGTCAGCCGCCCTAGCCCTTTAGAATCGCTTCCTTAGGTTTCTGACCACCCTTCGCTTCTCTGTCAGACAACGGTTCCACCAACTTACCCTTTTTTGATTCGCCCTACTGCTCCTCTCAAAGAGTTCGTCGTTAACCCGCCATATGCACTCATTGATGTGCGCAATTTGCCGGTCAGTGCTTAAGCTACCGTACACTTGCGGTGTCAGGGAGGAAACCTCCGCAAGTGCGTTACGGCATCAGTAAGTAGTCATTCTTTCCTACTGAAAAACAGCAGAAAAGTCGCTGACATCCCAGTAATATCGTGAAGTATTCGTTTGGTCCGCCGCCAGCATCATAGGGTCCTGTTACTCGTTATAGAAATCCTAACCGAGAACGCTAGCATTGGTAATGCAGGTTCGAGTCCTACGAGCATGAAACTCTGCTCCGAGTCTTTCCTAATAAGTTCATTGGTGAACTCATTTCCCAAAAAGTCATTGTAATCTTCGACTTAAACAAGTCTCGCCGAATTCAGCCTTTCGAACTAGCTTGGAGGTGTTCAGATGTTTCAGCTAGGCCATAAGCCCAACTTGGTTATCGATACATATATCTCTGCTTGGAAAAAGGACGGAAGTTTTCGTAACTAGGAGTGAAATTCAGTCTCTTGAAAAAACACCACCGAAATATCCGTGAAGACCCTACTACATTCTTTTTCTAATTCACATTCTATCCCAAACCAATTAAGGGCAGAGGGAAAGTCGGCCCGGTATTTTCGTAGTTCTGGTTCTGGTGTTATTTCTTTAGACGGCACTGACCAGACCTAAAAGTCAAGTAACGCGCAAGCTCATCAAAACTTCAGAGCGTTTTGTACCAAGACTTCGTTTAAACAAAAAATGCTCTTTTAAAAGGGACTGCAGCCCATGATTTCAGTATCAAAGAGAGCCAAGTACATCCAAGTACATTCAAGCTGGACGTTAAACGGTTAAAAGTATGGAGGTGATTCAAAAAGATTTTACTCCAAGGGACACTCGCAATAATTCACCCGTGGTCTTGTCGACCACGGTCGGAGTTCAGATTCTGGAGACCCCAACTCACATGGACCTGCCGCCGGTTTAAGTGCTTATTCAAGAGTTGTTAGATCACCCGATTCCGATGAACCTTGGTGGCTCCTTCTGCGACATTGGGCTGCGGCGTTGGTCTGAAATGATGGAGAGAGTACCGGAGGTTCTCCGTGTTGTAGTTAAACTCCATCAGAATAGGCAGTAAGTTGGTCAGAGTGCTCTTTTTGACAGCATGTCCCGGGAAACCGAAAAAGTCGAACAGGCTGTAGAAAAGACGTACTCTGAAACACCTCCGTCTAAGGAGCAATTGAAGAGGAGAAGAAGACGTGGCGCTCCAAAGAGACGATAAGTGTTGTCGTAAGTACGAGTACTGAAAATCTCATTCCTCCAGCGGCGATAGAGGAAAAAAACAGACCGGCTGAAGTGATACCTAGTGACACGAACCAAGCTCTTGGAACTAAACTTGCCAAACAGGGCTTAGAAGGAAAAAGTTTCTGCCTGGATGAAACCGGTGCTGCAACCAACAAAGGGTGCAGTTGCAGTAGTCGGAAATCAAATGACGCGTCCAAACTCATCGACAAAAACAAAACCAAAAACTTTCCATATACTGCGATGCTAATGCCCAGAACACTTCTTGGGACAACAACAAATGCAACGTGAGAGGTAATCATCTCCTGGATTTTAAACTATCACCTGACCAGGTTGTCTACAATGCTGGCTCCCAGACACCCAAATACTTAGTTTTGCTTCGGAGAAACGGATTGTGATGCGCTTAAGCACAAGACAGAGTCAGACCAGTCAGCTCACCTTACTTTTAAAGATAACAAGCTCAGTTTTGAAAGGATTGACCGAAAGCCTATTTCTAGTGCACCAATCGTCTAGATCTGCTTGCGCTTTAGAACAGATAGTCGCTAGGCATCATCGAACGGACAGTACTGCTTCATATATCTCAGCGTAAACGTTAATACTTTTCAAAGCGTTAAGCAGTGAGTCGACCAACATGCACCACAGCAGTGGAGATAGGGCACGACTTGCGGCCAATGTTGTGATCGCAGTGAGCATCCGCAATCAGAGTCTTATTCACAATGTCGATGAAAATACCCAGAGCCTATTTCTTCTTGTCGAGTGCGCCTTCAGTTCTGCCGACCAGATTTTGAAGCGAAACCATGCAGGATTTTCCGTGTTGGACAGAGGATGCATTCGCAAAGCATTTTCGCGCACGTGGAGCTTGACCGTTTTTTTCATTCTTCGTTCTTTTCAGGAAATTAGCCTTGCAGTAGCAGTAGAGAGCTGCTAAAGTTTTCCTAGTAACCTCAGTTGTATTTTGTGTTCACGTAAGTTTTCAAACTAAACTGGATGCTAGGTTAGATAGAAACGATGCTGGAGAGATTGAGTAGCAGCGGACTAACGCCGATCGACTTTACGGCGCGAAAAACGTTTCCGGCTTTAAACACATCAACATTTACACATCGATTTGGATCACTATCCACTTCTAGGCAAGGTAAAGGCGTGGATATTTTACGCTCCACAACAACAGACAAATTCAATCCGAAAATTCGAGAACGGAGGGTTTTATCCAAAAGACGCCGCAAGAAACTTTACTGATTGTGTATCTCAGTGGCAAGTGACAGTTTGGCAACTCTGCCTTTAAATGGATAAATTCAAACGGTGGCGGTGGGATTTGTATGAAAAATTGCTGCTAGCTCAGAGTTGGGTCACAGGGTAGGTAAACGTGGGGTGTAGCCAAATATGTGTGATAAGCCACTTTGATTGCGGCGCTCTATTAACGACGTATCTACACAATTCAATTACCCTCTAGGTCAGACCCAATATTCGGATTAGACTGTTGCGTATGCAAATACGCTCGTCTGAGGACTCTAAATAATCTCTCTTTGTGGCAATTTTAAATTAAAGGTGTCAAGCACACAGTCACAACAGTCAGCGCCAGAGTCCGGGTAATCCTGTTCGCCTTTCAATAGCCGCAAGGATGAAAATCAGATTTCCTTGAAGCGGTGATTACATTTTTTCATTGCCCTCTGTAAAGAACTCTTTATCTGTTGCGGCGTTGGATGGATAGTGTAAACATTTTTCTTGAAATGGCGAGAATAAAGGGGGGGAGAAGGGGAAAAATTGTCATCGGCCATTCATCATCGTCGCCGTTATGGCAGAGACGTCAGGTTCGTCGGTTGTCGGCTGTTGGCTGTTGGCTGTTGGCTGTCGCCTGTCAGAGAGATATCGTATAAGTGTGCAGAAGCAGTCACCTGCACTATAGTCAACTGACGCTAGCACTGACGTCACAAGTACACAGTCACAGGCATATGCAATTAATCACCTTGTCCGTTGGTTGGTTTCTGCTTATGTGGGTACAGCACGCTCGGAGGTGGGGGTGAAATTGCAGCGAATAAATGTAATTTAGTTTTTTTAATTAAATGCCGTGGATATCTGATTAAATGCCCAACGGAACTTCGCTTGAGTAGTGGGTGCGAGAATGCATACGAATACACTACACACAGAAACATAGATTACACATGGACACTTGAGCGAAAGGATATCTGTTTGACTTGTTTAATTACATTTTTTTTACGTTCAATTGCAAGTGGGTGGTTAGTTACTATGGGTGGCTGTGGATGGTTGCTTCTGGATATATTTACCACAAGGTTGGTTTTTTGCCTCTTTTTTTTTTTTGGGGAGAATTTTTATTCGAGCTGAAAGCTTCTTGTTTTTAGAGCACTTCATGGAATTCCGATTTTTTTTTCCGATTTTCTGTGCGTTTTTGTGGTTTTAATTGCATTTCACTAGAACAGGAAATAGTGTGTGTTGGCAGATAACTCACGGCTGGTGTAGCTGTATATTTATAGGTTAGGGTGGATGACTTTTAAATGCATTATTTTCCACTTAAGCTGGCCGTAGGAAAGACGTAGATGCACTTTTTAACTTCCTGATAGGAAAGACTTCAGACCTATCCAGACGTATTTCCTTCTGAAAACTCTAGAAAGACTCGTTGGTATCCATATATGGTCTGGGATGAATCCAAGATTTTTGTCTACAGTTCAACATGCCTACTGTAAAGGGAAGTCGGTATAAACGGCTTTACGTTCACTGGCTGTTTTTTTTGCATAATTAGAGCGTGCTCAAGGGACTAGTGTACCCTTAAAATGTTTGTACACAGCGCGGGCGGAGGAAATTTAGGGAGGTATAAAAGAGAGGTACCGATGTACATTGTTTTTAAATGTTTGCAAGTTATAACGACCAGGAAGTAGAGGGCATTCCATAAGCAAGTTGTACGGTTTAGGAACGAATCACGATATTTTAGGGCACATCCGAAAGTGGACTTGAGGGTATACTGATGAGCATTCATAGCGAGACGGG
Source organism: Volucella zonaria (assembly GCA_963966105.1). Classification (NCBI taxonomy): domain Eukaryota; kingdom Metazoa; phylum Arthropoda; class Insecta; order Diptera; family Syrphidae; genus Volucella; species Volucella zonaria. The sequence goes on from OZ014533.1 coordinate 15,040,531, forward strand.
TGTTACGGTTGAAGGTTTGAAGGAGTAGAATGCTACTAGCGATTTATATGAAGCACTGGTGGTGAAAAGAGCAATAGAGCAAAGTGAGACAGGAGACATTTTGTCGGTGTTCGAGAGTATCCATTGACTGAGTGATATTAGCATCATCTCTCCTGACTAGCAGGTGCAGAGATGTTTTGGGCGCATCCGACCAGATGTGGGAATTGTACTCCAATTTCGGGCGGATAAACGCCTTATACATATATTGAGGTCAGATCAGAGCGGTTAAAATATTCCTTACATAACTTGATAAAACCTTGACATTTCGCAGTATTTTTGACGACATTGAATATGTGGTCATTCCAACGTAAGTTGCCATTGACACACATACCGAGAATGGAAAGTTTATCGGTTGGGTGTTTAAATTTCGCTTTAACGACAGCAGACAGCATTGTGTTTTGGAAGCGTTAAATTCCACTCTGTTGATCGTTCCCCAATTGGTTATGCTGTTAATATCGGAACTTAATGAGCGTAACATACGCTGCCGTTCCCGTTCTATAGCCGAAGAGCAGGGACGTGAGTCCGGTAACGAATATGAAAAGCAGAGAGCACTATCGTCAGCAAAGGAATGTATTGGATTACAAGTGGAAGACCAAATGTAAATTAAAAAAAGTGGCGGAGACAGAACGGAGCCCTGGGGTACACCAGCATTTTTTTTGTGAATATCAAACTTGAAACGATCCAAGACTACTTGAATGGAATGCTTCGAACGATTGAAGAAGGGAGTTATTGATTCCAAAAGCACGCATTTTCTACAAAAGAGCCTGATTCCAAACTCTGTCAAATGTCTTAGATTTATCAAGTGCAACTATCATGCTTTCGCCATAAGGATGTACGCTTTGGTTCTAGCTTTCGGTGAGACATTCCCTCAAATTACCACTGGACCTGTTGCTAGGAAAACCGTACTGTCGCTCATTGACAAATTTCGATATATTTCATGAGCTGATGGCTTATCAGCGTTTCCATGACTTTGGTAAGAAGGGACGTAAGTGCAACGGGTCTGTAGGAAGAGAGAGAAAGAGGTGCGTCTTTTTTAGGGACGTGTTGGACAAATGCTATTTTCCATCTGTTCGGAAAGAGTCCTAAAGAGAAGCATTGATGAAAAGGCTTATGCAGTGGTCTTGCTAGCGAGAAAGAACACCTCTTCAGAAGAAGGTGAGACATACCACTGGACCAGTGGATTTGTGTATATTAAAATCTTTAAGTACTCTTGCTACTACACGAGTGCGAGAGTGGATTCGTTCCATTGAAGATTTGATGCACTCGAACGATCCCTATGTTATAGAGAGTACACAATGGTCGAGTTCTTGGACAAAGAAGGTGCGTTTAAGAACCTCATTACATCTGCAATCCCGACTGCTTTGTCATCTCTGAAGGTAGATGACTCACTTGGGGAGTTGATCAGTCTTATGCTAAATAACGGGGTAATTAATTCCAAAATGGGTGGGGCTCCTGCTAAAGGATGCATCTACAGAGGTGCGCTTTCACCCTACCGATGCACGGGGTGTGCCATCTCAGGAAAGCATCTAAGTATCATTGAAGAACTCTTAGAGCAAAATCTTAACAGATTAATCCATTGCGTCGATCGCTGTGGATGGGGAGTAAGCTCTCATTCTATGATCTTGTCCAGTTTTCAAGGAAATATAAAGACCCTACCTCAATTTTACGATACAGCGAAATATCTTGGTCTTATGTTTGACAGGAAACTAAATTGGAGACCTAACATTCAAGAAAGAGTCAAGAGAGCTACAGCAGCTTTATTCTCTTGCAAAAAAGCCATTGGGAACAAATTCAACCTCGCATTACTCACTGGCTATACGTCTGGCTATACGGGTGGTTGTCTGGTGGACAGCCTTACACAATGCGGTAAAATGCAGAAACCTAAGCAAAGTCTATTGGGCAACATGCCTGTGCATGAGTGCAGCCCTACGAACTACTCCCTCCGCGGCATTGGATATTCTGTTTCATCGGACTCCAAAGCGAAGGTTGCCTCGCAGGCCGCAGCGCCTAGAGCACCGGAACCAGTACCTGACATGCTAGCTATCTTGCTCTCTATCCAGGGGCAGACGGCTCAGCTCCAACGTCATGTAACTGAGCAGGCCGCGCGGGTGGATCAAATATACGCGCTGCTGCCTAGCCAAACGCATCGTATGTTGTAATGGGTACGTACGTGGCGGGGCAAACCCTGAAGGTCCTTGCGGTGAATGTTAATTCATTGATTAGGCTCGAACGACGAGCCGCACTATTTAAATTGCTTAAAGACCAAGCCCCTGATGTGCTTTTGGTTAGCGAAACTAAGCTTACCAAAAGACACAAAATGAGGCACAGAAGATATGAAATATTACGAAGAAACCGACCCAACTCCATTAGGGGAGGAGGCGTTGCGATCTTTGTAAGAAAAGGAATACGTTTTAAAAGAGTATACAGTCGTGTAGTACGCATGTTCCGGGTGCTGGAAGCATGCATCGTGTATATCCCTCTCCGTAGTGGAAAGCGGCTGTACGTGGTGTCTATCTATGCACCTGAGGCTACTCAATCTACCTTATTCATCTCGGAGCTCGAGACACTTTTTCGATTCCTAAGACTGGAATTGGAGGAGAATTGCTTTATTATCGGCGGAGATTTCAACGCCAAACATAGTGATTGGGGAAATAATACACCAAATACTAGAGGGAATCTACTACTCAATTGGTGGAGTCAGCACAGTGTGATGTATAGACTCGGCCTCAAAGCTACGGATAGTCCGTCGTTTCCCAGACACGGGTCCTATTTGGATCTCCTGCTGTTCGATTCACGAATACAACTGACATGCACTAACCAACAAACTACAAACTGTCTACGCACTTTCGTGTATGACAGTGACCATTGCGGTCTCAGCACCGAAATAACTGTTCCCAACGAAATTGCGGAATTGGATGAGTTTGTTCAAAGGCATTCCTACAATTATAGTAGGGTTCGTTGGACACTCTTCACCAGAACACTGACTAGAGCACTCTCCTCGAATCCGCTCTATCCACCGTCCAACAGAAATCTGTCAAACGAGGAGATTGACAGGTATCTTAGACTAATGGACGATACAATCAAACGAACAATGGACAAAACGATACCTCGGTATCAACATACTGACGAAGAAGACTTATTCCGCAACGCAACTATTGACACTGCACCGACAAAAAAGTAGGCTGCTGTCAAGACTAAAAACCTTGTACAGACGGTTTACTGGCAGACATAACCCGGAGATCATGACATTGAAGTCGTCGATCAAAAACCTCCAAACATTAATAAAGGAAAATTACAGAAACTCTATAAGTTTGTATTGGGACAACAAAATTCGGGCTGTAAACACCAGCAACCCGAATATGTTCCCGCAAATAAATAAAATATTTCGGAGAAATAATCAGAACGACCTTCCATGTCTTAGAATCACCCGAACGTCGAACAACGAACAGATACTTGTAGCAGCAGGCATAGATCCAAATGAGGCTGTTGATGATGACAACTTCTTTGTGATTGGAGATCCGCAGGAGAAGGTAGAGGCTATAGGAGCGACTTTCCAGGAAGTATACAAGGCGAATGGCAGCATTGGCCCGAACCACGACCTGGAGAGTCGAGTCCTTGTGCACAATTTCTACCTTCGAAATGAAATTGTAAATTGGCGATTCGAGAGCTCGGGTTTCACCCAGTTCAGTGACGAGAATATGGCAAATAATGTCATCACCAACGAAAGGGTATTACCACCGTTCATTTCGAAGGAAGAGCTCCAAACGATCTTCGAATCACTTATAAGTAAGAAATCAGTGCGAACCGATGAAATACCGAACATTGTGCTTCGACATCTCCCACTAGAAGCGGTGGACATTTATACCACCCTGTTTAATAATGCAATGAATAATGCACATTATCCAGCGCATTGGAAAACTGCGGTGGTACAACCACTGCTGTATATTCTTTTTATTATGCTGTCCAGTAGACAGTTCATCGTGAAGAATGGCGATGTGACTTCCGCTGGAACATTTAACATTAAAAACGGTCTGCAACAAGGTGCGGTAAATTCGCCGATCCTATTCAACATTTACACAAGTGATCTGATAGGTTCACTTCACCATGCCATAGCGTACGCAGACGACTTAATCGCGTATAGATCAGGTCCAACGATTGAGGTCATTAATATACTTTTCCAACGTGACTTCGAAAAAATTAAGCGATATTGCGATGACTGGAAGTTGAAAATCAACTTTCAGAAGTCTGTTTAGGACGCTGGAAACTTGCTTGTAGACCCAATACATACACCAAAGTAGAGGTCTTTTATCAACAAATTGGACATGTACGTAACCTGTATGACTTGCTAAGTGAGACAGCCACCCTTTTAGCGTAACAAAGGAATTCTCGTTTTTTGGCGACGGTGACGCGACGCAGTCGTATTCTGGACAAGAAGACGCGTTCTTCTACCCTGACCGGACTTAGCGGTTGTGCGTTATGTTAAGTAAAAAACCCGTCGTTACGAGAAAACGAACTGCCTTAGAAAAAAAACTGACCCGTGTGCTCTTGGAACGTTAGAACTTCGGAGCTACCCAAAAACTGAAACATATCGGACATTACTGCGATCCAGCAAGTGCGATGAATAGGATCAGGAATGATGAAAAGAAAGGAGTGCGATTAGTACATTACAGCTGCCACAAAAGGTTGCACATATTAGGATGCGGATTGGTCGTGAGATACCGGCTGGGATCGAAGGTCATCGATTTCAAACCAATTAGCGGTTGTCTGTGATCCGCATCTAAGGGAAATTCTACAACATAAGCTCCACATGTACACACGCCCCTACCAATGAAGCTGAGGACCCTATCAAAGAGGATTTCTACGACCTCTTGGACGGATACTGTCCGGAGTACGATGTTAAAATCGTACTCGAGAACTTCAATACCAAAATTGGTAAGGAGGGCATCTTTGGTGGATTGGTCGGAAACACAGCCTCCACGAAACGACAACATATAATGGCTTCCGCCATCACCATTACCGAGTGCGAGATGATTTCCCCTGCTGACTCCAATAATTCCTGCAGCTTCAAAATCAGCATCCCAACCAAATATTCATGGTTATTCCCCACTTCCCCTGGTAAGGCCACTAAACCTGGGAAAATAAGTATCACCAAATGCTCTGAGGAACGAGAAAACCCACGTATCAACGATAACAAAAATTTTAAAAATAAACGTAACGATAAGCTTAAATAAAGACCGCTCCCAAACCCCCTTCCAACTAAAAAGCACGCCAATAAAAAACGAAGCTTTAATCCCGATCCCAACTGGAGCTTCAAAACGAATTTGTTCCCCGATTTTAGTCCCCCCTCTTCACTTATCCGACACAAAGCCTTTACACACCAATCCTCTAATCCGCTAATTTCCAATGTTCCACCCAAGCTCCCGCGCCAACGCGTCTCTTTCAACTTAACCCCAACCACCCATATTATCCCTTCTCAATTTTCTACGCCACCGATCCCAGCAAACAACTCATTTCCTAACTTCGACCTACAAACTGGAGCTAAGTACCCTAATTTTATTAACTCCCATACCCTAAACCCAACATCTCATCCGGTGCCCAACTCCATATCCAACCACGAATCTCCATCTCCCTCCTCCACTGCCCCTATTCTTGATCCTCTTTTTCCCCCCACAGTTAAACTAACCCAGCAAACCAATGGAATTACAGAAAGTCGCTATGCATTCTCTAGGCTTAGAGAGAGAAAGATATATGAAAACATTCGTCTTTTTCTCGCCTATCTACACGACAAATCGGACCCGGTCTGCTACGAAGGGAAGACCAAAACCAGCGTCATGGTATCCATCCAACAGGAAGGCCTCCCTACCGACCCTATCAGTCTCAGGAACCTTTATGTCAGGTACCACGAGATATTTAGCATGTCCCCTCAGAAAGCAGCAGACAACCTTGCTGCATTCGGCCACTACGTTCACTCTAAACGAGTCTCACACCTACAGCGAAGCCGAGCTGACCACGATAAATTTTTTCGTCCATAACGTGTCTTCCTCGTCAGCACTTAAACCATCCCGCCATAAAGAACCATTAATTGTTCCCCCCTACTTTTAATGTTTTTCGCGATGACGATCCTACCCGCCCACATGATGATTCCCCCTGTCGAGGCGTCCTACTGGCGATCCACAACAGCCTTAACTCTTCTCCCATTACCATCTCCTCATCCTCTAAAGTCGACTTTGTCGCTATAAAAATATCACTCCCCTTCAAGTCCCTTTACGTTTTATGTTGCTACATCCTGCCAGCTCAACCTACCGAATCTTACCAACTTGTTGTCGATGCGATCGACTATTTAATTGGCCTGTCTGACTCTACTGACGATATCTTTGATTTCGGCGACTTTAATCTTCCTTAGCTACAGTGGATTCCATCAGACGATCAATCGTTCTTCATCGCTTCAAATGCCAACTCAGCTAAGGAATGTCTCTTCTTAGATCGCTTAACAGACTCAAGTCTATGCCAAGTCAGTGGTGTATCCAACTATATGGGCAAGCAATTGGACCTTATTTTCACAACAGATTTAATTAACTCCTCAGTCTCACTTTGTACCCTATCTCTCTCTACAATCGACAACTACCCCCCCCCCCCCCCTTCTACTTTCATTTTTTCATAACTCTTCTTTCCAGTCCACTCCTCCCACAACTCTCTCATCCTACGACTTTCATAAAGCAAACTTTCACAAAATCAGTGACTATCTTAGCAGATCCCCCTTTAACTTTCACAATCTAAGCGTAAATGATGCCTTATCCTTTCAGCCTTTACGTTCCGTTTTCCCGCCTTAAAACATCATCTACTAGTCCTCCCTGGTGTAATCGCAAGCTTCGTTCCTTACGAAACAAGAGAAACAAGTTATGGACTGTTTTCCTGCGTATCAGATCCTTGTCCGACTATTCCAACTATCTTGGTGCTTATCTTCATTTCACCGAACTTTACGATTCTCTTTACCAGCGATACCTTAACAATGCGCAAGTCAATCTTATAAATGACCCTAAGTCCTTTTACCAATTTGTTAACTACAAAAGAAAGTCCGATGGTTACCCTCCATCCCTCTCTTTCAACAACAAGTCATCAACCGATCCACTCACCATTGCCAACCTATTTGCCAGCTTCTTTAAACAATTCTTCACCAACGACTCATTTGTACCAGATCCATCCTATTTTCGTTACGTACTGAACTTCTCCAACGGCCCACTTCTCTCTCACATCTTGGACCCCTCCTACATCGAATATAAATTACACCAACTCAATGACGAATTTACACCCGGTCCAGATGGCCTCCATTGCCATATTCCTTAAAAAATGTTCTTCGTCTCTTTCCCTTGCCCTTTCTGATCTCTTTCGCCTATCTCTTTCACAAGGAGAATTTCTTTCATAACCCCGATCCACAAAAAGGGATCAAAAAACGAAATAACAAACTATCGTCCAATCACTAAACTCTCCCATATACCCTCGAAAGTATTTTGTATGAAGCCCTAAGTTTCCAATGCAAATCACTTATTTCCTAAAGGGTAGGTCAACCACCACAAATCTCGTTGAATTCGTATCCTTTGCCATCTCTGCCCTAGAGAACGGCAACAAAGTCGATGTAGTTGCAACCGATTTTAGCAAAGCCTTCGATAAAATCTCTCATCGTTTAATACTCTTCAAATTGTCTGCCCTCGGCTTTGAACCCATACTGTTAAAATGGATATCCTCTTACCTCGAAAACGGTTTTTACAGTGTTCGTTTTAGGTCAGCCCACTCCGCTCCGTTTTTGGCCACTTCTGGAGTTCCTCAAGGTAGCCATCTCGGTCCCCTTCTCTTTATATTAACCATAAATGATCTCAATAGGATCATCAAATACTCGTCCGTCTCCCTTTACGCCGACGATACCAAATTTTTCAAAACCATTTCCTCTCCCCATGACTCCTTCCTTCTTCAACAAGACCTTGATAGTTTTTCGATCTGGTGCCTCAAAAATTGTTTGGAACTTAATATGCCAATCCATCACCTTTTCGGTGACAAATCTCCTCCCCGACTCTACCTTCTCCACAACCAACCTATCTCCTCCGTTGAATCTCTTCGCGACCTCGGCATTTTGTGTGATAGGGAGCTCAACTTCCGTTTGCATATGGATGGGATAATCCTTAAAGCCAACTCTGCACTAGGTTTTGTAAAACGATGGTCCAAAGAATTCACCAACCCATACGTGACCAGGTCCCTCTATATTACCTTTGTTCGTCCCCTCCTAGAGTACGCCAGTCAAGAATGGTCCCCATATCATCGCGTTCATATCTCGAGAATCGAAAGCATCCAGCGCCGCTTTCTTCGATTCGCTCTTCGAGGTTTGCCCTGGGATGATTCTTTTACTCTGCCCCCCTATCAAAACCGTCTCAACCGTATTAACCTAAAAAACCTTGAGGAACGCAGAGATGCAGCCGACTTTCTCTTCATTCATCCACTTCTTTCAGGTCAGGTTGAATGCACGTCCCTTCACAGTTCTATTTTCCTCAACACTAACCCTCGTAATCTACGTACCCCTCGTCTCTTCTATCCCCCAACCCACTACACCACCTATGGCGCGAAAGAACCAATCTCCCGCATGCTACGAAAAATTAATTCAAACCCTAGCGTCTTTGACTTCCACCGCACCACTTCCTACCTCAAATCGGTTCTCCTTCACCACAATAACCAACCTTAGTTTTAAGTTTTAGTTTAAATTTAATTTTAAGTTATAGCTTGTATTAAGCCGAATAAATGGGGGCTTTCGCCCCCACCAAAATTAAAAAATTCCGACTCATTAACTTTGCGGCAGCTAGTAATACGGTGATAAGTAGCTCAAGATTGCCTCAAAACAGTATCCACACAGCAACCTGGCTAACTCCGGACGGTAGAACCACCAACCCTGATGTTTGATTTAGAGGGGCGAATGTCGACTTTGATCACTATTTAGTTGCATCCCGATTCATAGCACGGCTATCCAATGAAACAAAGCTGCGCAAAGAAACAAAAATGAGGTACAAAGCCAGAGACTACAGAGAGCAACTGGACGAAAGACTCTGCAATATGCCATTGCCTATCACAAACGCCAACAACATGTGGTTACAATATTGCACTACTATTCAGGAGGTAGCCGAAACATTTCTAGGCTACCAGCTACCCCCGACAAGAAATTCATGATATGATGACGAGTGCGTGCATAAGACGAAGGCAACAGATGAAGCATATAAGAAGCCGTTGCAAAGAACAACCCGGGCAACGTGGGATGAGTACAGAAGGAGGAAGGAGAAAAAGTTACTGCGAAAAAAGAAAAGAACCTTCGCAGTCGCCCAGTTCAAGGATATCGAAGAGTGCAGGAGTAATAACAAGATGCGAAATTTTTATAAACAAGCTAAAAGCCTGGCTGCAGGCTAGAGGCCCTTCCAGACACTCAGGGTAATCTTGCCACCGACCCGCAGGGCATTGTGGGTATATTTAAGCAGCATTCCTAATTGCTGCTTGATGGGGATGACCAGCAGAGAGTGATAGGGTATGAAGAAAACTTAACTCCTGTCGATGAAGTACGAGTAGTTCCCCCACCCAGTCTAGACGAAGTCGTCATAGTCATTAAAAAGCTGAAGAACAATAAGGCCGCGGACGGAGCTTCTCAAAGCTGGTGGCGATGCTTTGGTAAGGAGAATGCACCAGATCATCTGCAAAGTATGGGAGAACGAAAGCATGCCCGACGACTGGACCATCAGCTCGATCTAGCCCATCTTCAAGAATGGCGGTCCTATGTCTTGTAAGAACTACCGAGGTATACTGTTTTAACTACTAAAGCCGTTTTCCATCACACTCATTGGCACCTACCAATGTGGATTCCGGCCCGCCAAATAGACGATAGAACAACGAGTTCCAAGTCGATACGCACCATTTCTTCATCGATTTCAAGGCCACATACGACAGCATTCATCGCTCTGAATTATATAACCCCATGGCCGAACTAGAGATCCCGAGAAAACTGATCCGGTTGTGTCGCGTCACGCTAGAGAGCTCGCAATGCATCGTGCAGCTTGGAAACAAAACTTCCGAATTATTCCAATCATGCGTAAACATAGTAGGCTGTTCTGCTATTCAGATGATATCGACATCATCGCCTGTTCCCAACGTGCCACTGTTGAGGCTTTTACTGCTATAGAAGAACAACCCAAACGAACTGGTCTCATGATGAATGAGGACAAAACAAAGTACGTGCTGTCAACCAAAAACCGATCCGTCGAACACTGTCTAGGACAGGACCTAACAATCGACAGCTATAATTTTGAGGTAGCGAAAGTGTTTATCTACCTCGGGGCAAATAAAAACTCCACAAATGACACCCTAGTGGAGGTTCGACGAAGAATAACCTTAGGCAATCGCTGCTACTCGTACTTCGGTTTGTCTACATAACTACGGTCCAAACCCTTAATTCGAAGATCCAAAATCAGGCTCTAAAAAGCCCTGATTTTGCCAGTCTTGCTTTATGGAGGTGAATGCTGGAAGATAAGGAAGAACGCAGAGCAGATAATGGGAAACTTCTACGTCGAATATTTGGTCCTGTCTGCGAGGAGGGCGAATGGAGGAGAAGATGTAGATGTAGTCTGGAAGGCAAAAATCCGCCGATTGCACAGCTCGGCCAGGTAGACCGAATGGGCGAGAATGCTCCAGCTAAGTGAATCCTTGAATCCCACCTGGTTCACGAAGAAAGCGGCATTAGCTCAGGCTCAGCGGCAGTAAATAAGTAAGTGGGACATGTTTCTCTACATTAAAGTACTAAAGACTTCAAAAAAATAACTCTTTAAGTCACAATAAACTTTTGACAATTACCACATCGAAAACATCAATCCGAACGCCGTTTCCAGACATATTGCACCACAAATTCAAGGAATCCGATTGACTATATATTACCTCATTATAGTCCACTCTTGGGAGAGGGAAAAAGAATGCGATCCTCTTACAAACAAAAGCAAAAAAAGGATTTAACATTACCAAAGCCAAATCCGAGTGTCCTTTAACCTCACTCACACATCCACAATGAAGCACATGTAACCTCTTCGTACATACGAGTATTCTCCTTTCGTTAACCTCCCGTTCAAATTGAATTTCCATCTAAATGGCTTCTCGGTCGCATATCAGTTCAAATATTCAGGGAAACCTCATATTCAAGGCAATAACATCATCTCCGTTCCAACACTGGATACACTAGGGACAGATAAAACTCCAAATACACACAAGAGCCCTTCTTACAAAGAATAGTCTCCAATACCAACTCATTCCAGCCAAACAGACCGAATAAGGGACTAAATTAGGGCAACTTAAACCTACGACTTTACCCCAAAAAACAAGAGAAAAAAAAAATTAAGAAAATACAAAAAAAAAAAAAAAGAAGAGAAACCGAAAATTATTGCAGTACCCGCATTCTTCCATAAATACGAACACACAAGCGAACGAAGCCCAACACCCCAACCAGGTCAGGATCGAAGAAAATAAATGAAAACACTAAATTAAGGGATGCGCCACCCGGATTTTCACCCTGGAACCGACAAAGAATAACACCACCATCCCCACATCTCTCCACCCGAATCCGCATCCTGGCTTGACTTGTCTTGGATTGGCCGGAGTACGCAAGCAAGCTACGTAGCACCATCTGATACTGATGGGTAGCAGTTAATACACTTAATGACCTCGATGATTTTATTGATGAGGCAACACATGGCACTGATGTGGAGAGATTTTTCTCTCTTCTCGGAGGAATCACTGCGTTGCTTACCCTGTTTCGGAGGAGTCCTGCTTTCGACCGGAAAAAAATTATGTGGGTTGCGCGATATGAACAATATGAACCCCTGACTGGGAGTCCCATTGAAAATGATCATATTTGTCACATCATTTTCAAAAAGGGGATTTTCACTTTCCAAATTAACTGTGAAGAGTTTGCAATCGATTTTGTATTACGGTTTTTGGCTAGAGTGTACCTTAAATCACCTGTTGCGCGTAGTAGATGTTGGTTGACTGGATGCGAATAGATACAAAATAGAGACAGAGACTGATTTGAAGAAACCACTGGTTTCACTGAATTTTGAAAAGTCCAGATATAGCTACCAATATTTTCGGAGATATGCGGTGTAGAATTGTTTCCTTTAAGTCCTCTTAGATCTTTGGCTGCAAAAGACCGTTTTAATCGAGGCGGCCGTTTACAAAACTTGAAAAGAAAATGTGTGTCGTTAGCACAGTTAAAAGCTGGAAGAGGGTCATTCCACCACCTGCCTCATCCATCTATTGCAGCACTAAATGGAAGAAGTCGAGAGAAAGTGGATCTCTTTTCCAGTCTTCGCTATTCGAGTTGCAGACAATGAGGGCTGTCTTAAGAGCACTTAAAGTATATGAGAAGAGGGTTTATTCTAACCGGAGAGCACCTGATCTTTTCCAATTCGACGAAGTAAAACTCATGCTGATATATGCTGCAGATGAGTGTGGTGCAAAAAAGTTTAAAGTGTTCACACAACACGCTGGGTAAGGTTTTACATGCGGAATTTAAGAGAACGGAAGGTGGTGCAATACCAAAAAGTTTCCTGAGGTGAGTTCCTAATCCAATACATAATTCACCATAACCTTTTAATCGGCAACCGCGTAGTTAAAAATAGAAGACTTCAAAAGCAAAGTTGGCTGTGATACCTATCTTTAAAAGACATCAAGTGCAGGAAGGAAGTAAAGGTATTATAGTTTTCATTCCCAAGGCAGGTAAGCCCAGCCATTCCCACCCAAAAGACTTGAGTCGCATAAACCTAACGTCATACATTTCACAAACCGCTCAACACTCATAACCCAGCATGCCTCTACAAAAGGCAAAGGCACACAAACGGCCCAACATAAAGTTGTCAACACGATCGAAAAAAGTCTCCACGACAAAGAAGACACATTAGTGGCCCTCCTTGACATCGAAGGAGCTTTCAATGATGTCAACATGTTCGCTAAAAGTTAAAACTTAGGAAATACCGGAGTTCATCCTGCACTAATGAACTTGATAACCTGTATGGTCCGCAACAGGAACATCAATGCAACACTAGGTAACATGGTATTAAGGCGCGCTCAAGGGATTTACGAGTAAGTACCCTTAAAATCCTTCACGCACACGTCGTGTGGGTGAAGGAAAATCAGGGAGGATAGAAAGAGAGGTACCGGTGAACGTTGGTTTTAAATGTTTGAAGGTTATAATGACTAGGAAATAAAGAGCTAGGCAGGGCATTTCATAAGCGAGTTGTACGGCTTAGGAACGAATCACGATATTTTAGGGCAAATCCGAAAATGGCCTTGAGGGTATACTGGTGAGAATTAATAGCGAGACGGGTGAAAGTTACGGTTGAAAGTTTGAATGGGCGGAATGCTACTGGCGATTTCAATGGAGCACTGGTGGTGGAAATAGCGATAAAACAGAGTGAGGCAGGAGACATTTCGTCTAGGCTCGAGGGTGTCAATTGATTGACTGATACTAGTATCACCTATGAGTTGTATTGCGCGGTTTTTAATCCTATCTAGCAGGTGCAGATATGTTTTAGGAGCAAATGTGGGCATTTGGGCGGATGAATGCCTTATATATTGAGGGCAGATCAGAAGGGGTAAAATACTTCTTTCATCGCCTAAGGAAACCTTGACATTTCGCAGCGTTTTTGACGAAATCGAATATGTGGTCATTCCAACGTAAGTTGTCACTGACACACATACCGAGAAAGGGAGGGAATAAAGGCCACTGCATACGCAGATGATGTGGTTGATATGGGCATCTATGCCCTTAGAATCCTTGGAGACTGGACCAAGCTCTATGGGCTGGGAATCAATCCGCTAAAATCAGAGCTTGTTCGATTCACACATCATAGCATAGCGCCTCAATTTGACCTTACTTCCATAGATGGGACAACCTTCCGGCTATCGAACGGTGCTAAATACCTAGGTAGATAGCTAGATAGTAAGCTGAGTAGGAAGCTCAGTGGAGTAAAGGAAGCAATAATCGCTTTCTACGCTTGTAGCCGTATATTTGGGAGAAAAAGGGAACCTAACCCCAAGACTATGCTATGACTAGCAACTTTAGGTTAACGTCAAAAGTGCAAAGGATTGCATGTATAGGCAGGACTCATTCCATGAGAGTGACACCAACGGCGTGATTGGAGAATATATTCTATCACGGATGGGTCAAAGATGGAGACAGGAACCAGCGCCAGGATCTTTTTTGATTAAATTAAATTAGAATGCTCATGGTGCTACAGGTGCTATATTTATTGACAGCAAGGCCGCCAGATTTGTGAAGCGCTGTTAGCATAAGGTTACGCTATGCTGGGTCACTGGACATAAAGGAATGGCAGATGATAAGCATGCAGACGAGCTAGCTCGAAAACAATCCTCCCTAGAAAGGGAACTGGCAAATCAAAGTATCAAACTTCCACTTTGAGACAGCAAGTGGAACGAATGATACAGATAAAAGTCAATGAAAGGTGCAAAAACATTCCACCGGCATCACGAGAACTATTTCTGGAGCTCTGCAAAGCCAGAACAAGTAAGATTCTCTTGAGAAGCAGAATTGAACTATCTGCACTTGTTGGATTAGTCACAGGCCATCGTCTTCCGGGGGCGCACGAAAAAAAGATGCGCCTTACCGTCGGCGACTTCTGCAGAGGCTGTGGGGACATAGAATCCACTTTTTGTGCCATTATGTTAGCCTCAGTAATTTGAGACAAAGAACTTTAGGAAATTCTTACTCTTTCAGATTCACGGATACAAGAAGATGGCTTAGACCCACGACAACCAACGCGAGATGAAAAGCGGAAGCCATAACTGGGAGCTGCAATCAAATCCTTATCCCCTTCCAATTCGCCCACCCGGGTATCACAATGGGTTTGATGAGGTATAGAATGACTCGGCCTCAGATATCTCATCTACCCGCCAATCTAATCTAACTTAAGGGCGGACAACGATTAGTCCACGTGCAGCCAGAGGAAGGCTTAGACAAGTAGTGTGGAGCTGTAGGCATATAAGCGAGTTTCTGATTACAACCCAATGATTCTGTACTCCCATAGCAAAAAAGGACGACCTTGCTCGAGATTGTTCCTCGAACAGACTCATGAGTAAAGTGCCTAAGAAAGGATGTACGAACGTTTCAAGGAGTTAACATAGACTTAGATCACTACATTGTTGTAGCCGTGCGAATACTATCATAATATCCCGGACGACAGCCTTTTCTGATCGAGTACCCGAAAACTATTCGAAAAGTCCTATGCTGCTAGCATCAAGCATAGAAGACCAATGGCAACATTTATGTCAAGCCATTGGAGAACATGCCACCCTATAGTAGTACTTGAACAGTAATTTACCTCCAGATCATCATGTCGGCTAAATCTAGCGCAAGGATTTTGTGGCGGGTATTATGACGAAACATGGTTCCCGCCTATGGTAAGGAACTCGGTAATACAGAAATTGGCAAACCGTTCGCCATAATCTTGTTTAACCATCACATGTCTGAGCCTTTGATTGCCGATGCCTGCCTGCAGATTGAGATCTTATTTCATGACTGCGCCATATGGTGTGTAATCTTCGAAAGTTTCTAGTAGCTCCAGCCACTAGTATGCACGATTTATAACCCTGAATGTTTCAATGCCAGGAGTATGCCTAGATACTAAACGAGGCCCTGCCCATTTCAACCACCATCCCTGCGGTACTCCCTTGAGGTATTACATCGCGGGGCTGGTCAGCATCGATGATATCCCCTGAGTCCTTGCTATGTCAGCGAGTCGTACTTGTTCGATTCGGAGGAGTAATTTCTGCACACCGGTTACAAACTCACAAATTTCAGCCCAGTTACATATGTTCGACGAGGGACTGTGGACTCGGTACGTTTCGACTGAAATTAATTATTGCGTGCTCCGCATCTTCGTCATCATTTGGACACAAGAAAGAGTTATCGTATCCAAACCGATACCGGACAGGAGGTAGTTACAGTTCCCATGTGTCCGGTTTACCCACACTTCTATAAACGGAATCAACTTATAGGTCCATCGGCCTTTGTAGTGTTATGTTATCTATTCTTCCACCCAGTTATTGAGGTCATCCTTTCCTCCACTTTAATCCTTTTTATTTTATGGGTTTCTACATGGCGTTGTATACCGCGAGTATGTCGAAAGCTACCATTCCAGCTATAACATATGCTGCTTCATCCGATATCGTTCGAAAGCCACATATCATCCTTAATGCGCATATACTGTATGCCGATTGCCAACGATAGTTTTTTTTCTTAGCATCCTGTCTGACTAGTGCCGTGGCCCAAACCGGAGCAGCATAAAACAGAACCGAGCTGATCACTCTTGTAAGTAACACCCTTCTAGTGTAACCAGGTCCCCCGATATTTGGTAGAATTCGTGATAATGCCACTTGTTGTAAAGATGCCTTCACGCTGGCATAGAAGACATGTGGTGCAAACTGCTGTCTATTATCTAACATTACTCCCAAGTATTTGAGTGCTCTTTTAGGCAGAATTATTTGGTTTCCAATCCGGAAGGCTGAGTATTCCACGGTCTTAAGACTAGTTATTAGAATCGCCTCTGATTTGTTAAGTCCAGCCGCCGTAACAATAGCAATGTCATCAGCGGCATCTATTGTGTGAACCCCTCGTGGCAACGCCAGTCGCAGTACTACGTCGTACACAATATTCTACAACAATGGTCCTAGTACTGATCCTTGTGGTACTCCTGCAGAGACACTTCTGTTGATATTGAAGCTGCCTATTGTTGAGATAGCTTCTTACTATCTTAAGCAAACACCGTGGTATATTCATTCTAGAAAGTGCTCTTGTTATGGATAACCAGCTTACGGAGTTAGAGGCATTTTTAACATCAAGTGTTACAACTGCGCAATACTCCTTTGTGCTCCATAGCCATCTTTCCCCTTCTATGGCTTTAGTCGTTATGTCTACTGCCGCCTTTATGGCATATATGGTAGACCGCGATTTTCTAAAACCGAATTGGCGATGTGACAAAGCCCAGTTTTTCTCAGCTACTGACAATAGTCTTTCGTAAGTGATATGTTCCAGAATCTTGCCCAGGGTATCTAGAAGACATATTGGCCAATATGAAGATGGTTCACCTGGTGGGTTATTTCTCTTTGGCAGGAGAAGCAAATGCTGTTTTTGTCATGAGTCAGGAAATATTCCTTCCTTTAGACATCTCTAGTATGTTGTTGTGAACATGTCTGGTCTTTTCTGGAGAGCTGCTTTTACGGCCTTATTTGGAATTCTGTCGGGTCCAGGCGCCTTTCTTCCTGATTTTGCTTCCCTGTTCTCTTCTTCGATATAATGCGTAAGAGGTGGTCTTTGTGGGAAAAGATGCTGTACAATAGATGCTAGCATAGTGTGGCATGTTATTTGTGGATCCCTATAGCCCCTTACTTTGGCCATAAGCATAATATATGCAGTACCCCAAGGATTTGGATCAGCTTCGTCACACAGGCGCCGGAAGAATGTCGCTTTACTTTCCTGGCGTCTTGCCCGTCTAAAAGAGTTAAGGTTCTCTTGAAAATCTGGCCATCTTCTAGACCGCTGTATTCTCCGATGAGTATATAGACAAGTTGCCCTGAGTGCCTTCATTTCATCATTCCACGAAAAGGACGACGGTCTTTCGTCGCTGGCGATTTTTTTCGGTATGATGCATCACATGCTGCAGTAAAAATACGAGAAGATGACTTTCCAGATTACAACTATTAATTATTTCTTCAAACGTACCCTTATCAAGGAGGGTGCCCCTCCATTTAGGATCTGTAAATTTAGGTTGTTTCGTTTGTTTTCTCTCCTCTATGTCTGTCAATATCGCGTGGTGGTCACTGTGCGTAAATCCTTTTCTGGCTTTCCATTTTTTTTTTTGGCTGGAGGGAGTTGCTAAGGAAAGTAATATCGACAATAGAGCTACCCCTACGATACCCACTCCCAAGGGCGAAAGTGATTCCAGTAAGGAAGAGCCTCTGCGCTACCCCACTCGATTGCCATGCACTAAAATCCCGTCCCGATATCTTCCACGTGGGTCTTCAGCTGGGTTATCTAGCATTTCTTCGAATTCACCCATTGTCCAGCTTGGTCGGGCATAACAGTGATAAAAGTTTTGATTTTTCCGCGAACAAAACCACATCCATGAGTGTAGGTTTTTAGGAATGCCTGTTTGCCAGATGTCCATATTTTTGCCAGGTTTGTTTAGTCGCTGATCCATACGTGGCTATCAAGGGTTTTATATGGTTCGCTGACCAGGATTATGTCCGCTTCCTCTTTAGCTGTTTGTCTCAAAATATCCTGAGCTGTCTCACAATGATTGAGATTTAGCTGTATGATCTTCATGGGTGTCTTCTGGTCATAGCTTCCTTGAAAGTCCGGTATCTACTGCTGCTGGTTACGAGTTTTGCGCCTTCCGTGTAATGCAACGTCCTTTGCAATATGGCCGTCGGATCCGCATCTTCTGCATAATTTAGAGCTGTCTTCATTGTTCTTGCATTGATTTGCTATGTGACCAAATTCCAAGCATTTGAAACACTTGTTTTTTGCAATATCTTTTGACGAATCCGGCAGAAGACCCACCCAATTTTTACTCGTCCGCCATCTAGCAGTTTTTTTTGCATCTTCTGTCGTGAGACTTATTACCGCCGATTGAGTGCCACTAAACGCCTTTCGCACTAAACGCCTTTCGTCTTCTGTCGATACTCCTTCCAGACAAAATTGTGACTGAATTACTGCACTTATATCCTCCTTGGTGGTTACGTCGTCGACATCTTTTAGTTCGAGAGTGACACGGTGGGTCAGAACCTTTACATTCGCTTGCGACCCTAGTACTTGGCTTATAGCGCCTTTAACCTCCGCTGCTTTTATGCCCGTCTCCTTGAACTGAAACATGAGAGCACCTTTCTGCGTCCTTCTGATCCTTCACACCGCTTTTATAACGGCTTCCAATGTAGAGCAGATGAACGTCTGCTGATGCCAAATTCTGCTCATCGTTTCTCGTCGATGTTTGTGAACTCTCTCGGACGTCCTCGGACATAACAGTGACCACAAGAGGAAGATCATTAATGAACAATGTAAAGAACAAAGGCCTTAATAATAATCCCTGAGGCATATCAGATGAGGTAAGGACGCATTAGTGTGGCGGATGCGTTAGAAAACCAGAATGATGTCTTTAACTTTGAAACTAAAACTTGATGAGAAATTATATCAAACGGCTTGAAAAAGTCAAGTAGTCCAGAAAAGACACCAGATAGAAGTCTTAATATCCTCTGTTACTTTCAGTAAGGCCAAAACACAGCTGTATTCGTACTTTTGCCTAAAACCTGACTGAAAAAGACTTACGAGCATAAAATGCTTTTCAAGACTTTCGACAAAAATGGAAGTATTGAAAGTGGCCTGTAATCAAGCTATTCGGGCCCGAATTGTTGTTTTACGAATAGAAAAAGCGGTCCGTTCCCCGTGTTCGCCTTTTTATATTGTGATTAGAAGAGCTGGGGGTCTATAGTATTTTTGGTGACTCAAAATGGTAAGAGAACGAGGGACTTTTTCGTAGGCAGAGGTTTTTACTTTCAAAGGTTTGCCATTGCTTGGGGAAGGGGTTGTGACGTTAGAAATTTGTTTTTCTGTTTATCGGTGTACGACCTAAGAGTTGAATCCAAAACTTTTGCCGAACCTAAGCACATTGCCACGCCAAACTTATAAAGTGATATTAAGATATTTCGAAACGTCGTCGTGATGCTTTTTCATCACTATCCGAAAGCTTTGAATCGCGTCATATATGGCAATGTCTCAGGCAAAGAGGCATTGACTGTAATGGAGTTCAATAATATTGCTCGCTCGACTGTCTAGACCTCTCGCGTATATTTTAATAGGATGCGACATTAGTTCTACCGAACGGTAGTTTCTGTAAATTTTCAAGTAGCCGTTGGTCAGCCGAGTGAATCCTTCATTTATTTACTAGTACAATAGTAACACGTTAAATTTCACTTTCAATCTACTGCCAATTTCATTGTTCTCCTCTGATTCGCATCAATATATTTCGACAGAATACCTTATGAGTTTCACTTCATTATGGCGTAATCTGTCCCTCAACGTTGCTTTTCTTCCAGTCCTTGACGACTGATTATGAGTTGTAAGGATACCTCTTTTACTTCTAGATACAATGTCCCTACTGCTACCTACTGCTTTGCCTCGTTTTGCAATGTTCATAGTCTAATCAAGACGCGCTGTATTCTTTAAAGTTGTTCCTTACCGACATTTCTGTGTCATTAATTCACGGCCACGTGAAGCTGGCCTTTTCAAAGATCGAGCGGAGTTTTCGCCTTTCTCTTGGATTTTTCTTCGCAGATGCTGCACGCGCGCTTAATTCATCTTCCCGATCGATGGCATTTTGGAGTCATTCATGGGAATTCAGAGCCTTTTTCCTTGCTTAAATTTACAAGCTTTCGTGTGCAAATTCAAGAAGTGGGCCTTGTTTCTGACATTTCAGCAGTTGGTGCTTTGAACACGAATTGTGTCGATCTTAGGTTGCCTGTCATTATGCCTGCATTCGAGCTTGGGCATAGCAAATTACCGCCATGGAGGTGGTCATAAAAAAACAGCAACATCGGCAGAAATGGTTCGGAAAGTGAAGGCTCGAATTGAGCCAAATCCGCGTCGAAGTGGAAGAAAAATGGCTCGTGAGCTCAACATATCGTTGGAACGGATGCAACACATACTGAAAAATGTGCCTGGGCTCAAGCCATTGAAGTTCCAAAAAGCACACGATCGTACACTGCAACAGAAAAAAGTTAGAGTCGAAAGAGCGAAGGAGTTGCTACGCTTGCACGAAAGTGGTGAGTTGCCGAATTTGGTTTTTTCCGATGAGTCGCCATTTGTTATCGAGCAATATGTCTACAAACAAAATGACCGAGTTTGCTTGCCAGAGCGGTTCTTCGAAAATTTACACCTTCGGACGGCCACCAGAAAGTAGGCAGCACCGATGGTGATGGTTTGGGCCGCCATAACCGCCGTTGGTCGCTCTCCGCTCGTATTTTTGGACCGCGGCGTCAAAATTAATACGATCGTATACCGTGAAACTGTCTTAGAGGCAGTATTGAAGCCTTGGGCAAACAATCATTTCGGTCGGAGACCGTGGACATTTCAACAAGACTCGGCACCGGCTCACAAAGCGCAGTCAACCAAGATTGGCTAAAAAACAATGTTCCACACTTCATTTCTTCGACACAATGGATTGCAAATTCTCCGGATGCAAATAAGTTGGATTTCTCTGTCTGGGGTATTTTGAAGGCGAAGATTGGCACTAAAAAATACCAAAGTTTGGACCACCTCAAACAAGCACTTCGCCGGGAATGGGCCAAAATACAGCAGAGCCACTTGCGTTCATCGTGCGATGCTTTCTTCGGCCGTCTCAAGGCCATTATTCGCGCCAAAGGTGGACGTATTGAAAACTACTGATACAATTTGAAAATTGGCACAATAAAATAAAAAAATTATAGCATTTTAAAAAGTTGGAGTTCGAGTCATTCATCCTGGGGTCTATTCTCACTCTATTTCAAGTTACAGCCCATCAAAGTAGGTGACCTCTAATTTGGAGGTGTAACCACTTTAAACGCTATAATTTCGAAACTAGTACAGGTACAAAAATAGTTTTGGACATTTTGGAAAGATAATTTAGTAGTGCATACAAGTCTTAAATACTGTGGGTACATGTGCGTAGCAACAAAAAAGTTATGGCTCGTTAAACTCAAAATTATGAAAATTTGCTGTTCCATTTTTTTACAATACTTAAAATGCATTTTTCTTAAAATTTTTACTTATTAAATTTTCTGAAATTTTAGGAATTTCTTATCCCTGCAAAATTTCCTAAAAATTATGTATAAAAACTTTTTTACGTACGATCAACAGATTTTGTAGTAAAAGCCATTTTTCGTCAAAGAAAAATGGTCAAACAAAATTAATTAAGAATAATAAACTAACGTACGAGCAACGCAGTTAACAGTTAATTGTCGAATAGGGAAAAAAATCGTAACAAAGAATAGTTCTTTATTAATCTTTTTTTTTAATTTGACATTGTTTCAATTGATCTACAATCGATATTTTGGTCTGTAAGGGAACAGCCGATTGATAAATTGATGTCCCCAAAATGTATTCAAGATGTGAATTCGCAGAAATAGTGTTTGTATACGAGGGTTGTCTGAAAAGTTTCCGACCGAACAATGATACAAGACATTTTTTCTCAAATTTTTTTTTATTTTTCTACATACATAGTATCCTTGTAACTCTACATACTTTTCCTAGCGATGCTCCCATCTCTCTAACCCGTGCAAATAGTACTTGGAGTTTTTCTCTGCAAAATTATTGTTCACGATGGTGATTGCTTCCTCATTTGACGAAAATCTCTGTCTTCCGAGCGCATTTTTTAGATGAGGGAACAAAAAGAAGTCGCTTGGGGCTAGATCTGGTGAATAAGACGGATAGTCAACCAGTTCAAACCGTAATTCATGGATTTTCGCCATAGCAACCGCTGAGGTGTGAGACGGCGCGTTGTCTTCGTGAAACAGGATTTTCTTTTTCTGCAAATGTGGCCGTTTCTCCACAATTTCTGTCTTCAGCTTGGCAAGTAATGATGCGTGGTATGCTCCTGTAATGGTTTTTCCTTTTTGAAGATAATCGATTAAGATAATTCCTTTACTATCCCAAAAAACAGTCACCATCACGTTCGCAGCCGAAAAAACAGTTTTTGCTTTTTTTGGTGCCGGCTCGCCCTTTGCAGTCCACTGTTTTGACTGAATTTTTATTTTGGGCGTATAATAGTATATCCAAGTTTCATCTAGAGTAATTAATCGGCGCCAAAACTCAGATTTATTGTGCCTAAACTGCTCCAACAGAGCGTTGGAAATATTCACTCGAGCACGTTTTTGGTCTAACGTAAGCTAACGCGGCACCCAACGCGCGGAGAGCTTTCTCATGCCTAAATCTTGATTTAATATGAAACAAACACGTTCTTTGGACATTTTCATAACCTCTACTATCTCTCTCACTTTAATTCGGCGGTCGTCTAACACCATTTGGTGAACTTTAGCAATGTTATCGTCAGTGGTTGCAGTTTTGGACGTCCCGAACGTTCATCATCTCCCAAGCTCTTACGGCCACGTTTAAATTCAGCTGTCCAAAATTTCACTGTGGTAAATGGTGGTGCAGAGTCCCCATACACAGAGTCCAACTCATTTTTGAATTTAATAACAGCTCGATACTCAATTTCCATTTTCACAAAAAACACTCACACCGACTCACTCAAACGACCGTCAACTAAAAACTGTGAGTCCAAAATGACTCAAACTTCGGTAAGTAACTGTCAAAAGATGCACAACTAGCATTCACTAGCTTTTATTGACGACTACCGCTATCTTTACGTTGTGGTCGGAAACTTTTCAGACAAAAATCGTACGGGTTCTGCAATGGAAACGTAAATCGTAAGGCACCGTGCATCCGGCTATTCGCTAATACGCATCAGCGCCTCGTTGATACTGAGTCAATTGCACCAAGAAAAAGAGAAGGACGTTCAGACGCAGCGGTGGCAGAAGTGGGAGAAGGGATTTTGCGCGCTGTGGAAGTTCAACCTTCAGACATCGTCCGTAGACTAGCTGTGCAGTTGGAACTTCTCAGAACCGGAATTCACAGGACTCTACAGAGAAATAGATTACACCCTTTCCATTTGACACCGGTACAGGTTTTACTACCAGGGCAATTCCTCAAGAACATTCCGTGAGCTGACGAAGCGCAGTTCACAAGAGATGGGGTTACAAACCACCATAATTTGCACCAGTGGTCAGACTCCAATCCCCATTTAATATGCACAACATCCTTTCAAAGATAAGAATTTAATTATTGTAAACAACTTATTCAAAATGTGTTGCTTGTTTTAAGGGAGGATTAGCGTAAATGTTTGGCTGGAAACACTTTAGTAGGCCCGCACGTTCTTCCCCAAGCAGTTAATTCCCATTCCTACCTGGAATTTCTGAGAGAACGATTGCCGGAGCTCCTTGAAGATGTTCCTCTTGTTCAGAGAAGGGCGATGCTCTTTCAACAAGATAGAGCACCTTGTCACAGTAGCAGCGGGGTAACTTTGTTCCTTAACCATACTTTTAACGAACGATGGATTGATCGATTCCGCCCCAACCCTTGGCCACCCAGATCTCCTGACCTAACACCGATGGATTTTTTTCTTTTGCGGTGCTATGAAAGAAAAGGTTTATTTTAGGGAAATATGGAGTCTGGTAGAACTCCAAGAAAATATTAGTGTCGCTTCAGAAGAGATGAAAATAATTTTGATGACCGTTAGCCTGCCATCCAAAGTGATTAAACGCACCCGAAAGTGTATTCAAATAGAAGGAAGCCATTTCGAACAATTGCTATAAACATTCCATAAACTGTTCCAAAAAGGTCCTTCGCAGGACCTAATATCTAAGCGATTTTATGAGTAATTCAATAGGTACACTTCTTTTTTGTTTGACGAAAAATGGCTTTTACTACAAAATCTGTTGATCGAACGTAAAAAAGTTTCTAAACATAATTTTTAGGAAATTTTGCTGGGATGAGAAATTCCTAAAATTCCAGAAAATTTATTAAATAAAAATTTTAAGAAAAATGCATTTTAAGTATTGTAAAAAAATGGAACAGCAAATTTTCATAATTGTGAGTTTAAGGAGCCATAACTTTTTTGTTGCTGCGCATATGTACCCAAAGTATTTAAAACTTGTATGCACTACTAAATTATCTTTCCAAAATGTCCAAAACTATTTTTGTACCTGTACTAGTTTAGAAATTATAGCGTTTAAAGTGGTTACACCTCCAAATTAAAGGTCACCCAATTTGATGGGCTGTAACTTGAAATGGAATGAGAATAGAACCCCCTTGCAATAGAATTTCTTATTCGGCGGAACTTCGGGAATATGCCCTTAAAGGATTATACTGCTAAACTGGGACACTCTGTATATCCGACTTTTCTTATACACGTGTCTTAAGGTCTCCAGATGTGGGATGATTCGCCACGAATTCAAATGCGCTTAAGTGCAATAATTGGTACCCTGATGTGGATAGTATACTTCGCTCGAGTCAGACCATGTTTGGCATGGAGATATAACTACCGACCCATTTTAAGAGCATGCCCATTTTCGGTTCAAGGTTAAAGAAAATTGCTCCAAACCTACAGTCCTTGATTCCTTAAGTAGATTGAACTTTCAAGTAAATTTAAACTTCCACTTTTAGCTCCGAAGCTGCCCAACTTTAGGAGGAAACCTCGGCTACGATTTCAATTTAATCTGCCCTCTCCATTCCGGATATTAAGAAAAATTGTCCTCCATTAAGTCGAGAGTTTGAGATTTTTTTTTTTGTGAATAAAACTCCAAACCACTAAAGCGGTCAATTACAAACGACATCCGTTGCATGGCACTGCAGCACTACGAGTACATGCCGTTTGGATTGCAATTTTAAATTCACCGCCGCCTGGTGTAAACACTTTTTCTCACATTTCATTTTAATGTTCCGGATGTTCCGGATATACAGGATATTCAGGAATTATATTCATGACATCTCGTGTTGAATATTTGCATTCCAAACTAACCTACCAAACTACTCATATGTACTCGTACATCGCCAATTGACACCCAATATCCGTTTCATTCAGAAAATATTTATCCATATATCTAATTCTATCGAAGACCTTTCTGATGGTAGTCAAAGAGTATCCGTACATGCATCCCTTCATCCGGCGGGGGCCATTCACACTCTCTGCAAGACGCAATAAAATTAAATGGAATAAGATATGAGCCATCTCCTTGAACGACACTTGAAAAGTGGCACTGGCATAGTTGGAGCAACCACGTTCAATGTGTTTGCTCCTTCATCCACCCACGTGCAGTTTTGGTGCACTTAAGAGTAAAAGCTGGCTCCAGAGACCAACTGACTGACTACCATCAGCATGAAGTTTAAATATACGAGTAAGTGCGCGTACAGTGTAACAGAGGGGTATTAGTTAAGGGATAGAAAGATCGTTGTGATTCCTTGGTGGTGTATGTGGGATAATGCCACTTCTTACGAGTCCTTGACGTCTGACTGACTGACACGAATACGTGTCACATGAAAATCTTGAATAAGTTGCTGGTGTCCGTGATGAATGAGCTTCATGATGATAATAACGATGACGATGACGATGACGATGACGACGAAGAGGAATATGAAGACAATGGCAAGACGTTGAGCATAAGGAGCAACTTTGTTCGGGTTCACTTCGCGGTTACTTTAGGGTACCTAAACCTCGTTGTGGCATCTTCCTGAAATGCCTTTCAATCGTGTTAGTTTGAATTCGAGAATAGAGAGGCTTTCGGTTCCTTTAATGGGTTCTAATGAGCTCCATTTATTTTTGGTTTGGAATGGTGTGTGAATTTAGCTCGCATTAATATTGATTGTAGCTACTTGTGGTGCGACACAATGGGTGGTGGTGGGGTATTGAAAAATGAGATGCTCCTTACTGGTGGAAGGGACATTTAAATTGCTTGAAGTCTTAGACAAGGCCAAGAAAATCGGGACTGTCTGAAAGATTAGTGGTTTGGTTTGTGGACAAGTTGTCCAGAAGGGTTTAGTTTCACAAAAAGAAAAATATCCCTAGTCCAGAAGACATTAAGATGAGAATAGAATCCTATATGTATGGCCACAGCAATGAATGTCGCAGCGCTCCTTTATACACTTAACCAAAGCAATAACTCCCTTTGTTGAGGACACAATTTCGTTTCTCAAAGAAGTCTCAATCTCTTTTCCACCGTAAGATATTTCAATGGATTCCAGCGTCAAGGGAAATCTCAGTGGTAAACAACCAACATTTATCCACTCCTTCTAAGCCACGTCGGTATTCAAAAGTAAAAGTCCCTACCCATCATCTGCCCACAAAGAACAATGACAAGCACATCGTGCAAAAAGTGAGGGAGTGAAAAATCTTTTAATTATCTTGTAATTTACCGCTGTTCTTCCTTCCTATAGGGTTGCCAGTTACAAAGGAAAAAGGGTGCAAACAATTGAATATAAAATGAATGGGATATCCTTGAATTTTGTACTATAGATGACAGCGATGGTATTGCCAAAAATAGTTGCTACAAGATAGACAAAATTTACTGATTCATCCATCCCAAAGCCAACAATATATCCCTTTTCTCACAACATCTTAAGTTCTGGAGCTCATCAATGGATAAAAGAACGTAGGAGACATTAAAACGTCTTTGATAGAAGATACGATAATTAGAAATATAAAGCAAGTTCCTGGCATAAATAAAATCCAATTTGTCTATCCCGTCCCATTTAAAAGCCAGAAAGCAACCACATTTGTAACTTACAGGCAAATGGTGCTAAGAAGGCAACAAGTTGCCTCGTCCCATCTGGACACTTAAATTCCTGGCCAAACTGTCGTGATTTGGTGGTTAAGTGTTGTTGACAGTGATATCAGTTTAAGGTTGGCTATGGTTCGTAATAGGCAGTCATAAGCCAAAGATTCGAAAGTCATCTTGGGCCAACCACAAGCAAGCCAACACAGACTTTTGCTGACACAATTTTTGTAAGGAACCTAGTTGAATATGAAAGCTTCAACCCTTCTTCGATTCTATCACGCCGATGACTCAGGCATTTGAGCTGAATTTTCCTGCGACCCACGTTTTCATGTTGGAAAATAAGAAAAAGTCGCAAGAAGCCAGGTCGGGTGAGTTCAGGTAGCAATTCGTAGCATAATTAACGCAATTTGGCCATGCCGATTCCGGTGCGCTATCGCACTGGAGCAGCGCTTTTTTTCTTTGCCAATGAGGCCGTGTTTCTGTCAATTTCTTATCAAATTGGTCCAATATTTCACTGAAGTTCTGCGTTGTGTCCTTTCTCCAAAAAAATCCATGCTATGACCTTTTCAACCGATGGGTCCGACTTTGGCTTTAATTCACACTTGGTCTTTGGCGTGTAGTGGTGGACCCAGGTTTCATCGACGGACGTCTCTACCCAAAAAATTCTACGGCTTTCGTTTAAAGAGCTCCAGTTGTATCTGGACCTAAGATTGCGTGGGTTGGTGTTAAAAGAAATAAGTTGAAGTAAAGAAGGACAATCGCTATTACCGACTAAAATTTGATGAATAAAGAGAATGTCGGCAACTTTTCGACGTATAGAAAGGGGTTGTAAATTTATAAGTTTCAGTCGGTCAGTATAAGTTTTGGCTATCATCCCAGGGAAGACCACGTAAAGCAAATCGTAAAAACCTGCGTTGAACAGCTTCTATCCGGAGGATGTGTGTTCTGTAGTAGGGTGACCAAACTTGGCTTGCATATACAAGAGGAGGCCTAACAAAGGTTATGTAAAGAGATTTGGTAACATAAGGATTGGAAAACTCCTTAAACCAGCGCTAGATGAAGCCAAGGGCAGAGTTGGTTTTTTTTATTATATTATCAATGTGAGAACGGAAATTGAGTTCCTTATCACAGATAACACCTAAATCACGCAACTCATTCACTAAGGGAACAGGCAGATTAAAGATTAGATAGCAGCGAGATGAAGTAGGGGACCGCTTACGGGTATACGTTATAGCCTGACACTTATTGACGTTAAGCTCAAGAAAATTCTTCTGACACCAAGTACAAAATCTGTCAAGATCTTCCTGCAGTGGTAGGCTGTCTAAGGAAGAGGATATATATCTAAAGATTTTCATATCGTCTGCGTAGACAGATATGTATGAATTTTTAATGATGCAATCAACATCATTAATGGCCAGAATAAATAGTAAGGAGTCAAGGTGGCTGCCTTGAGGGACACCAGAGAGGAGGCTTTAATTGGGTCAGAAATCATGGACCTAGAACATAGTAATGTCTTTCATTTAAATATGATTGAACCCATGTTATAAAGTTTATTTGGAAACCAAGAGCTTTTAATTTCAGAAGAATTATATCATGTGATATCCTATCAAAGGCTTTGCTGAAATCGGTGGCAATCACATCAACTTCATTTCCAGATTCCAGTGTACATAAAGTGCTTGAAACAAATTCCGTTAAGTTGGTGGTCGTAGATCTACCTTTGAGAAATCCGTGCTAGTTTTGGGAAACAATAGATTTACAATAGAAGAGCATTATGTCATAAATAAAGCCTAGGTATGCAGGACAGCTTAGCAATTGGTCGATAGTTGGAAATATCGTCTTTTCGGCCTTTTTTATGTAATGGGATAATAAAAGACATTTTCCAGGTCGAGGGAAGTAATCCCTGGGTGATAGAAAGCTGGAAGATCATTAGCCACATCATCAGGAGTCATATCTAATTGCTCATGAAAACGTATAAAAAGTTGCCGCAGATCATTATGATTAATGGGAAGGCCTTCTTGCAGAATGGAAACCATTGCATTGTATCGTTATACCGTCTATACAGACAGAGTCTGGCTTATCATGTAGGTATGCGAGATATAAACGAACATTCCACCCAGATTGATGATGTCGTAAGCAGGGTTCATGAACATCCATTCATATTTCAACGGGATGCTTACTCAGAAAGTAGCAGACGACCTTGCTGCATTCGGCCACTACGTTCACTCTAAACGAGTCTCACACCTACAGCGAAGCCGAGCTGACCACGATAAATTTTTTCGTCCATAACGTGCCTTCCTCGTCAGCACTTAAACCATCCCGCCATACATCTCCACCCCACAACATCCCTCTTACATTTTACTACCAGAATGTAAGAGGTC
Source organism: Volucella zonaria (assembly GCA_963966105.1). Taxonomy (NCBI): domain Eukaryota; kingdom Metazoa; phylum Arthropoda; class Insecta; order Diptera; family Syrphidae; genus Volucella; species Volucella zonaria. Next base: position 15,070,389 of record OZ014533.1, read on the forward strand.
TTCGCTCTAAAACCAATGCTGTCCTACGTCAAGCGCATTCTTTTCCCTTTGATATTTACGCCTTGACTTGAACCAATTTGATTCCCGACATAAAGAACCAGGAATTGTTCCCCCCTACTTTTAATGTTTTTCGCGACGACGATCCTACCCGCCCACATGATGATTCCCCCTGTCGAGGCGTCCTACTGGCGATCCACAACAGTCTTAACTCTTCTCCCATTACCATCTCTTCATCCTCTAAAGTCGACTTTGTCGCTATAAAAATATCACTCCCCTTCAAGTCCCTTTACGTTTTATGTTGCTACATCCTGCCAGCTCAACCTACCGAATCTTACCAACTTGTTGTCGATGCGATCGACTATTTAATTGACCTGTCTGACTCTACTGACGATATCGTTGTTTTCGGCGACTTTAATCTTCCTCAGCTGCAGTGGATTCCATCAGACAATCAATCGTTCTTCATCGCTTCAAATGCCAACTCAGCTAAGGAATGTCTCTTCTTAGATCGCTTAACAGACTCAAGTCTATGCCAAGTCAGTGGTGCATCCAACTATATGGGCAGGCAATTGGACCTTATTTTCACAACAGATTCAATTAACTCCTCAGTCTCACTTTGTACCCTATCTCTCTCTACAACCGACAACTACCACCCCCCCCTTCTACTTTCATTTTTTCATAACTCTTCTTTCCAGTCCACTCCTCCCACAACTCTCTCATCCTACGACTTTCATAAAGCAAACTTTCACAAAATCAGTGACTATCTTAGCAGATCCCCCTTTAACTTTCACAACCTAAGCGTAAATGATGCCTTATCCGTTTTTTATAAAGAAATATTTAATTCTTTCAGCCTTTACGCACCGTTTTCCCGTCTTAAAACATCATTTACTAGTCCTCCCTGGTATAATCGCAAGCTTCGTTCCTTACGAAACAAGAGAAACAAGTTATGGGCTGTTTTCCTGGGTACCAGATCCTTGTCCGACTATTCCAACTATCTTGGTGCTTATCTTCATTTCACCGAACTTTACGATTCCCTTTACCAGCGTTACCTTAACAATGCGCAAATCAACCTTATAAATGACCCTAAGTCCTTTTACCAATTTGTTAACTACAAAAGAAAGTCCGATGGTTACCCTCCATCCCTCTCTTTCAACAACAAGTCATCAATCGATCCACTCACCATTGCCAACCTATTTGCCAGCTTCTTTAAACAATTCTTCACCAACGACTCCTTTGTACCAGATCCATCCTATTTTCGTTACGTACTGAGCTTCTCCAATGGCAAACTTCGCTCTCACATCTTGGACCCGTCTTATATGGAATATAAATTACACCAACTCAATGACGAATTTACACCCGGTCCAGATGTCCTCCCTGCCATATTTCTTAAAAAATGTTCTTCGTCTCTTTCCCTTGCCCTTTCTGATCTCTTTCGTCTATCCCTTTCACAAGGAGAATTTCCTCAGGTTTGGAAAACCTCCTTTATAACCCCGATCCACAAAAAGGGATCAAAAAACGAAATAACAAACTATCGTCCAATCGCTAATCTCTCCCATATACCCAAACTCCTCGAAAGTATTTTGTATGAAGCTCTAAGCTTCCAATGCAAATCACTTATTTCCTAAAGGGTAGGTCAACCACCACAAATCTCGTTGAATTCGTATCCTTTGACAACTCTGCCCTAGAGAACGGCAACAAAGTCGATGTAGTTGCAACCGATTTTAGCAAAGCCTTCGATAAAATCTCTCATCGTTTAATACTCTTCAAATTGTCTGCCCTCGGCTTTGAACCTATACTGTTAAAATGGATATCCTCTTACCTCGAAAACCGTTTTTACAGTGTTCGTTTTAGGTCAGCCCACTCTGCTCCATTTTTGGCCACCTCTGGAGTTCCTCAAGGTAGCCATCTCGGTCCCCTTCTCTTTATATTAACCATAAATGATCCCGATAGGATCATCAAATACTCGTCGGTCTCCCTTTACGCCGACGATACCAAATTTTTCAAAACCATTTCCTCTCCCCATGACTCCTTCCTTCTTCAACAAGACCTTGATAGTTTTTCGATCTGGTGCCTCAACAATTGTTTGGAACTTAATATGCCAATCCATCACCTTTTCACATAAGCGGCTCAAATCTCCTCCCCGACTCTACCTTCTCCACAACCAACCTATCTCCTCCGTTGAATCTCTTCGCGACCTCGGCATTTTGTGTGATAGGGAGCTCAGCTTCCGTTTGCATATGGATGGGATAATCCTTAAAGCCAACTCTGCACTAGGTTTTGTAAAACGATGGTCCAAAGAATTCACCAACCCATACGTGACCAGGTCCCTCTATATTACCTTTGTTCGTCCCCTCCTAGAGTACGCCAGTTAAGTATGGTCCCCATATCATCGCGTTCATATCTCGAGAATCGAAAGCATCCAGCGCGGTTTTCTTCGATTCGTTCTTCGAGGTTTGCCCTGGGATGATTCTTTTACTCTGCCCAGCTATCAAAACCGTCTCAACCTTATTAACCTCAACACCCTTGAGGAACGCAGAGATGCAGCCGATTTTCTCTTCATTCATCGACTTCTTTCAGGTCAGGTTGAATGCACGTCCCTTCACAATTCTATTTTCCTCAATACTAAAACCCTCGTAATCTACGTACCCCTCGTCTCTTCTATCTCCCAACCCACCACACCACCTATGGCGCGAACGAACCAATCTCCCGCATGCTACGAAAAATTAATTCAAACCCTAGCGTCTTTGACTTCCTACCTCAAATCGGTTCTCCTTCACCACAATAACCAACCTTAGTTTTAAGTTTTAGTTTAAATTTAATTTTAAGTTATAGCTTGTATTAAGCCGAATAAATGGGGGCTTTCACCCCCACCAAAATTAAAATTACTTTGTGGGTGTTGGTGGAGATCTTACTGCAGTTGATGACATCAATTTTAAATTTTGATTTGAAGAGACTAGCAAGCCTGGTTCGATCGATATGTGTACCTCTTATTAAAAACGCAACCGATTCGGCTTTGTTGGAATTATTCAACTTTTTGATTCTCTTGTTCCAGTCCGAAAGTGTCCATAAGGTGCCAAGTCGTGAGATTGTGGGTTCAGGAGTTGGTGTATCAATTTCCGGAGCAGGTTGTGGTGGAGGAGATGATGACCCAGGAGTTATTGGTGGTTCCAAAATTGCAGATTCAAGCATCTCAGTCAGAATCGAGGTGTTGTATGATTCAGTCGGTAGAGCCTGTGATTGCACCGGTATATGGTCGATTTTATTAGAAGCTATCCGGATGTGATCAGCAATTTCGCTTAACAGCGCGCGTGATTCGATTAACTCGTTGCTTAAATCACTCATTTGACACATGATGTTTATGAGCAACTGATCATTATTTGGCGGAGAGGGAACGCAGCTTCGGGACGTATTTTGAACGTAAAAATCGAGGGAAGGCCGTAGAGGACTTAAAGCGTCTGTTATTGTGGGGATGTACGATTTTATTATTGATTTAAGACTATGGGATATAAAATTTTTTAAATCTTCACTAATTTCGTATTTATCGTTTCGTTTAATTAAATCACTATTTTGAGCCAACTGCAAAGATAAGTTTCTAAATTGACTCTTATTATAGCTTGCAGATTGCTCGAGGGAAATTGATAACTCTTCAACTGATTTTAAAATTGGTGAATTGATTTTGAATTGATTTCAATGCATGGTTGTTTTCCGCCGCAAAGTTATTAACCGAATCACTGAAACACTTAATTGCAAGCAAGATGTGGGATAGAGTGATGTCCTTGCACCCATTACAATGAACCAAAAAGTTGTTTTTAAAATCTCTTAAGTACGCCATGGATCTCTTACTCAAGCCAATGCATAGGACATGGAACGACTTGCAACAAAGACCACTGCAGATCACCATAGCAGCATTTGGATCATAAGGCGATGACCAAGAAATAGCTTGTGCTATTAGGCAGGAAAAAATTAAATGAAAATAAATAAGCGACGACCAAAAAATCAATCTGACATTTTGTATACCGTCGTTTCAAAGATAGATGACAGTATTCGATGGTAATGCCAAGTTTCCTTAGCAACGCCACCTGTCCTTGAAAACGGTTACTTATTGATCCACCCTGGTAAGTAAAAAAAACACCGATAAAGTGCGCCTTGAGTTAGATTCTAAACGTTGCAAAAAGAGGCGAAGAAAGCAGTACCCACAACACGTGGGATAGCAGCAGAGGCATTGTGTCGGGAACTAAAGGAGGACAATTGAAGGAACCAACATTTTCAAGATTGCGGCATAACAAAAAAAAAAAAAACTCGCAAGCGATTATATCGCCGAAATAAAGTGAAGATGAGCAGGGGAACCTGAACACTTATGAAGAACAAGGAGATTTGCCATAGATGGAAAGAATACCTTAATGTGTCATTAAATGGAGAATTTCCGTTCAATGCCATTCTCTCGACCGCAGTTCACAAAGAGGAAACGGCAGATTTTATGGAAGCCGAGGTTAGCGAAGCACTAAACATGGGCACAGCAGGGTAATATATCCTCCGAAGTATGGGTGATAACTGGAAATGTTGAGAGGCGATCGATTCCCTAACCAGGGGAAGAAGAACTTTCTCGTTCCACTGGATAAAGGCATAGCCGTCACGAGAAACTGCAACATTTGCTGATTTGGAAACTAATGTCTGATACAATAGAAATAAATGACAGAGTTCTAGGCAGTCGACAAAGCAATATTACTTAGTTAATTCCATGGCAGTCAATGTGGCTATATGAGAGCCAGTTTGGCTCGATTTAAGGTTTACTGATAACTATGGAGAAACCTCGCGAAGATTCAAGGATCTGAATATCGTCTCATCGACTTGGAACAGCGTTAGACAGAGTTCCCAGAGATTTCAAAATGTACCCGAGATGTGTATAAGATTGTTATGCGGATACGTTTTTTTTTTTTTTATAATCGGCGCGCGCTCAAGGGGTTTTGTACCCTTAAAATGTTCGTACACAGCGCGGGCGAAGGAAATTTAGGGAGGAAGAAAAGACAGGTACCGATGTACATTGTTTTTAAATGTTTGCAAGTTATAACGACCAGGAAACACAGAGGACGGCAGGGCATACCATAAGCGAGTTGTACGGCTTTGGAAAGAATCACGATATTTAAGAGTACGTCCGAAAATGGGCTTGAGGGTATACTGATGAGCATTCATAGCGAGACGGGTGTTACGGTTGAAAGTTTGAATGGGCGGAATGCTACTGACAATTTCAATGGAGCACTGCTGGTGGAAATAGCGATAAAACAAAGTGAGACAGGAGTCATTACGTCGATGTTCAAGGGTGTCAATTGATTGACTGATATTAGTATCACCAATGAGTTTTATCGCACGGTTTTGAATCCTATCTAGCAGGTGCAGAGATGTTTTAGGAGCACCTGACCAGATGTGGGCATTGTACTCCAGTTTTGGGCGGATAAATGCCTTATATATTGTGGCCAGATCAGAGGGGGTAAAATATTTCTTACATCGCTTGAGAAAACCTAGACATTTCGCAGCATTTTTGGCGGCGACATCGAATATGTGGTCATTCCAACGTAAGTTGTTACTGATACACATACTGAGAATGGAAAGTTTATCGGTTTCGACGATGCAAGTGCCATTAATGGATAATGGCTGGGTATATGAATTTCGCTTTAATGACAGCAGACAGCGTTGAGTTTTGGAAGCATTGAATTCCACTCGGTTGATAGTTCCCCAGTTGGTTATGCTGTTAATATCGGAATTTAATGAGCTTAGCATACGCTGCCGTTCCCGTTCTACAGCCGAAGAGCAGGGGCGTGAGTCCGGTAACGAATATGAGAAGCAGAGAGTGCTGTCATCAGCAAAGGAATAAATTGGATTAGAAGTAGCAGACAAGAGATCGTTAATGAAGATTAAAAAGAGCGTCGGAGACAGAACGGAGCCCTGGGGCACACCAGCATTTATTTTGTGAATATCAGACTTGAAACCGTCCAAGACAACTTGAATTGAACGTTCCGAAAGGTAATTTCTAATCCATTGAAGAAGAGAGCCGTGGATCCCAAAAGCACGAATTTTCGACAAAAGAGCCTGATGCCAAACTCCGTCAAATGCCTTAGAAATATCAAGTGCAACTATCTTGCTTTCGCCAGATTGATGTACGCTTTGGCTCCACTTTTCGGTGAGACATGCCATGAAATCACCAGTGGACCTGTTGCTACGAAAACCATATTGCCGGTCGTTGAGAAGTTTTCGTGTTTCGAGATATTTCATGAGCTGACGGTTTATCAGCGTTTCCAAGACCTTGGAAAGAAGGGACGTAAGTTCAATGGGTCTGTAGGAGGATAGAGAAGAAGATTCGCCTTTTTTAGGGACTGGCTGGACAAATGCTGTTTTCCATTTGTTCGGAAAGAGTCCTAAAGAGTGGGACTGATGAAAAAGCTTACGCAGTGGTTTTGCCAGCGTAGAAGAACACCTCTTCAGAAGAAGGGGAGATATACCATCTGGACCAGCGGATTTATGCATGTTGAGATCTTTGAGTACTCTTGCTACTACACGAGTGCGAAAGTGGATTCGTCCCATTGTAGATTCGACGCACTCAAGTGTAGGCGGGGACAAAGCACAGTCTGGGAGTGTTGAGCTAGCCGCAAAGTGAGCAGCAAGCAGATTGGCCTTGTCCAAAGAGCTGACAGCTGGAATATCATTGTAAATGAGCGTTGGGATGGAGGATGAGGCAGAATTTCTAATATTTTTGACGAATGACCAAAAATTTGTACTGCCTTTGGGACATTGTAGTATTTTGTGCCTCAGTTTTTGGTCGTATAGAAATTTCACAAGCTTGAGAAAGACGTTGCAGTCACTTCTGGCTCGTTTGAACTTTTTTCGGTTTTCCTCTGTCGGGTTGGTCTTGTAGGACCGAAAAAACAGTTCTCTAACCCTGACAGCCTCTTAACAGCTCGAATCATACCATTCCTTTTCCTTTGGTTTGATACTCTTCATCCGATGAGGGATAAAGCATCTCATTCCAAAGAGAACAGTTTCTGTGATCATGTCAGCAGCGGCATCCACGTCGTTATCGAGGAAACATAACGACCAGTTAAAATTCCTAAAGAAGTTGTTAAGTCCGCTCCAATTGGTTTTCTCGTATTGCCATACGGTTCTTTTAGGAATCTTTTCTCTAACTGTGTGGTGGGTGTACGAGAATTTAGCTGATATGACACAATGGTCCGACGAGCCTAGAGGAGAGAGCACATCAACGCAGTACTTGTCAGGGTGAGAAGTTAAAAACAAGTCCAGGGTGTTGGCGGTATGACTATCAACGTCTGGTATGCGTGTGGGCTCATTTACAAGCTGGGTTAAGTTATTTTCCGCAGCGAAGATTTCAACACAACGTCCTTCGGGTGTTTTCTGTCCAGAATGTCGAAGCCAACCAGAATTGTGTATATTGAAATCGCCCGTAATCACGATTTCAGTATGAGGATACAGGGATACAATTCGTTGAATTGAATCAGACAGCGCATCAAACTCGTGGAAGGTCGAGTTGCTGTCCAGTTTGGGGCTTCTGTAAATAAAGCAGTAGTGGATAATTTGCTTACGGAGATGGAATTTTAACCACATGAAATTGAATTCCGGATTGGAACAGGGAGTACATTGTGGTGGAATTTGGTAAGCTACATCACTACGCACATAAATGGCGAGACCGCGATGGGGAAAGAATAGTGGCACTAGTTCGTAGCCAGGTAGCTTCAGATCATTGTGGTCTGAGAGGTGTGGGCGGTGATCTACCTGTGTTTCGCTAAGTGCCAAAACAGCTGGTCGGTACTTGCAGACGTGGACGTACGCAGAAAAGTGATTACTTTTTAGCCCGCGTATATTGTCGGGTTGTGTTACAGTAAACACAAACACCGACGATACTAAGCAGGGCTGCGGGAACGTACGATGAACGAAAGCTAACTGCACACCGGAAATAACTGGAGCATTCGAATTAAAATCTGGAGTACACCAAGCCAGTGTACAAAGTATGTTGATTTTTAATGTCATTCAAGGGAGCACATTGATTAGTCCGGAACGATTTGTATTTTCCTTCGTCCTGGATTGTAATCAACAATGAAATTCAAGACTTCTTGCCTAACTAATGATAAGCCGCATCCAAATAGGGACGTTATTATTGCTTTGCAACTCTTCAGTGTCTGCTAATTGTCAGCGTAATATTTTTCATGGTCAAGTGATTAATCCGATGACAGGGAGACCATATCTTACGAAAGGTAATGCCAATATGTAGATCTTCGGCGTCATCATGTCAACTTCAACATTCTGGCTAGATGCCGAAGAGCCTTCAAGCTCCGATTATGTAGTAACTCACTTAAGTTACCATGACGTCGTTGTTAAATGCTTTCAATTTTTGGGTTATTCCCGCTCTGCATTTTAGTTTTCTTCAATGTTATCGTATCTTAGCGACGTTTTTAGGTTATTTCGGTAAGTTTAGCCTGACATGCGCTAATGTGATTCACTAAAAAGGAGCATTGATTTCCTAAAAAATTTTCAACGAGTTCATCGGAAAAATATATGTACAATGTTCTAAGCACGTTACGAAACTTTTTGGTGGATTGAATTCCAAGTAACCGAAAGACGGTTGCTCCTCTGGTAGTAGCTCAATTTCTCCTTAAAAACAGCAAGAGCTAGAAAAGCGCTCGATCGAGGCTATCAAAATTTGCTAAGTCCTTTGAGAATGATGATAGGAATGGGCTAGTAGAGTCACTGTCAGTGTTAAGAATCTAGAGGGACTGGTTCCGCAGGCGATGATAATGACAAACGTTCCGGCGCTGGGTAGAATTATAATTTAATTATTTTTTAAAGGATCGATACAAATAAATTTTGTAAAGTCTGGAATTTTTACGCCGGGGTACTATGCCCATGTGGCGTTCGTTGTCAACAGCACGCAGTATGCCGAGTTCCCATGTGGTCCCTCATCTAGGTACTTACCGAGCCCAACACCGCCTGATTTCAGTGATCTAATGAGGACTGATGCTTTCAGTGTGACGAGGCCGTTGACCGCTGGGTAGAATAAATGACGAGATCAATGACTTGTCAAAACGGTCGGATAGCAATGTCGATTTGCTAAACACAAGTGATCTATGTGACTATCATTTGTTGGATCTGATTTAGTGTACAATCCGAATGAGATCAGTCTCCTCGACACCGCATAAAAGATCCTGTCTGATTGTGACTGATAGAAAATCTTCTTCGATAACCTGATAGGTCCTTATTAAACCTGATGTTCTAATGTGAACCTTACCACCGATTTTCTTGTACTCGGGTAAAGAATTTGTCCATTGTACTCCTTGTACTCCTTAAACTATGGGGAATGGAATTTCTAAGCAAGGACGCAGACAGTTCTTATTCAGCATCGGACACGGGAAATACGCATCTGAGCTTGGGAAGTTCATTGGCCATATCATTTTCTGTGATCCCATTATGGCCTGGGACCCAGGGAGTTCAGCTTTCTGAATGCGTTTCTCGAATTAGCTTGGAGAGTGTAGAAAGTCCTTGATTTGATTGATTTTTCACAATAAAGTTAATTGTCATCAGGATTGCGTATACCTTTGATTGGTAGAGACTTTTGCTAACGATAAGTAAAGTCCAACGTTGTCAAGACCAGCGTAGCTTTCTATCGTATATCGAATTCTAACAATCAACGCATTGCACGTACATAAAAATACGAAGCTCTCGGAGCTTAAGCAACTGGACAGAAACGACCCGGAAATAAGGATAAGAAAGTCAGTAATCAAAAACCTCAAACAATTAATCAAAGAAAATTTTAGTAAGTCTGTAAGTCTATACTGGGGCAGTAGAATTCAGGCTATAAAATCCAGTATGTTCCCGCAGATAAATAAATTCTTCAGGCGGAAAGATCACTTGACATTCAATGTGTCCGAATTCGAAAACAGACAGACCGTCTGATCGTTCACAAAGTGCCGACTCTTTTTGTGGTCGAAAACCGCCGTATGCGGTGCATAATCCGATTCGTTAATCGTCGTAATCACGTCATTGACAACAGGCAATGTCTACATATATAAATCACTATTATCTGCGCAACGAACTTCAAAATTAGCGATACGGTTTCACTGTATTCAGTGAAGAAAATGCGGCAAACGCCATCATCGCTGATGAACGAACTTCCTCGCATTTGTTCGTGCGAAGAGATGGACTGCTGCGCATCTTTGGGCCTCTAAAAACGAAAGTCCGTCCGGGAGTGGACGGTATTTCAAACATCGTACTAAGACACCTTTGGATCCTACTCCAAAAAGGGATGAAGGGAGAACTAACCCTGCTAATCTCCGGTCAAATAGTTTACTTCTGAATATTAGCAAGATATTTGAGAAAGTCGTCAATAGGCGGCTATTAATTTGGGTTGAGGAAAATAATATACAGTGGTGTGCAAAACATACCAGACTTTTCCTGAAAATTTTTCATTGAAGAATTCTAGGGGACAGGAATACAGAAAGTACACTTGTTTGGCAAGTTAAGAAAACCTATTGAATAAGTTTACAAATATAAAACAAAACAAGGCATTGCCATCATTATTTGTAGAGTTTTGGCAAAAGCTGTGGCTCAACTCAATACCATGCCTGTGCAATACATATCAGATTTTCTTGCTCTTTAACTTGCTGGTAATGGTTTTGGCTGTCATTTGAAGTGAGTTATAGACTTTACAAAAGTTAAAAGGCCAAGTATCTCCAGTTTGTTTACTGATAAAGTGGCTAAAAATAAATACAGAAGTGTGGTTATAAATCAGGTGGTAACGGATTTCAAGGCAGGGCTAAAACAAAAATCTATAGCCAAAAAGTATAAAATGCCATCATTGACAGTGTGTAACATTATAAGAAAGTTTCGGAATGGAAAACCGGGCGAAACCATTCGCTATGGAGGACGCCCAAGAAAAACTACACTCTTAATGGTCTTTTCCTGCCTTCAAGAACGATTTTTAGTGAGCTCAATCTTTCAATCGAAGCAAGCACCGTACGCAGACGTTTATGAGAAGCTGGATTTCGTTCTTTTCGACCAGCGAAAAAGCCTCTACTTACTGCTAAGTATAGACAAACTAACGCTAATCGTTTTCTAGACTGGAATTCGCAAAAAACTATTCGAATTGGTCGGCAAAGAAGCGGAAAACTGTACTCTTTAGCGACGAGAGTTACGAGTAGTTCAGCTTGATTGCTTCCGATGGAAGTATTTATGTTAGATGAAAGAAGGGGACACTCTTCAGCTACGACATTGTCGTCCATCCGTGAAGCTTGGAGGAGATATTTTTCTGGTGCGGGATGTGGACCAATACGTAAGATTAGTGGTATTATGGATCGTTTTCAGTATAGGGATATACTGGAATCCGTAATGTTTCCATACGGAGATGCAACTGCGTTGGGTTTATTAACATGATAATGGCCCAAAACATTCATCAAAGTTGGTTAAGGAGTGGTTTGAGCAGAAACATGTTGATCGAGAACTTGTGGGTCATTTTAAGACGGGTAAGGTCAGAGAGGCACACATCCAAAAACGCATTTATGACGTAACTGAAAACTGAATGGGAGAACATTCCAAAAGATACTTTTGAGAGCTAGTGTCATCTCTGCCTAAGAGATGCGAGGAGGTCTTAAAAAACAACGGTTGCTGGACAAAATATTAAGTATAACAAAAATCCAGCATGTTTTGTACAGACCGTTACCGAGTTAAGTTAAGTTTTTCTTAACTTAAATCGCAAAACCTTGTTTTCCTTTTATTTGTAAACTTATACAATACGTTTTCTTAAATTGACAACAGATTTTACTTAGGTTCTTTCTGTTCCCTAAAATTAACCAACGAAAAATGTTCAATTAAAATCCGGTAAGTTTTGCACAACGCTGTATGTAATCCCGGGCAAGGCATGACATTATTCATGCTGCGTGAAAGCTGATGATGTATATCACACGTACAATGGAATACATGTATGAACCAATGCCTCGCTGACTTTGAAACGGCCTACGACACCGTGCTATTAGAGAGCCGTTTCTATAACTTGACCAGCATGGGGGTGCCAAACATATGCTATAAATGAGTTACGGGAAAGAAGTTCGTTGTCAGATGTGGCAAATTCATTTCGATCAAGGTCTTTAACAATAAAAACGACTTTCCGCAGGAGGAGGTGAATTACTAGGTTACCTCAATCACGCTATAGCCTACGCAGATGGTTTAGTGGCGTATAGATCAGGGCCAAAAATCGAAGCCATGAATACTCTTCTGCAGTATGATTTCGATCATATTAAGGCATATTGCGATGAAACAGTCTTATTTAGAACTCCATTGAGATGGGTACCAGAAATAATTGGCGAAATTTGGCCATTATTGGACATCATGGACCGTCATTAGAATGAAGCATAGTCAGATCAGAGGCTGCGTTTGCCTGAGAAATGACTAGATTTCAAGAAAATAAATAAATCTACAAGGCGGCGCAATTTTGTCACCCGATGTTCCTTGACTGTAAGTTTTTTTTTATGAATGCAAAACTTTTGTTCTGCTTTCGTATTATGTTTACTTGATGTCTTAAATTTTTTTTTTATTAAGTCGAGAAAATAATATCGGCTCAGTGGCCGCCGCCAGAATTGATGACCATTCGGGCCCGATTTCTGGCATTTTCATCGCTCTTGCCAGAATTTCCGGCGATAGTTTCTCGCATTCTTGACGGATATTCTCTTTGAGGGCTTCAAGAGTCTGAGGCTTGTTGACATAGACTCGCGACTTCAAAAAAAACCTCAGTCGTTCATAGACCTTCCCGGTGTTTAAACGTGTTTCGGTTTGCGATTGCTTAGTAAATTCTATAAGGAAGACATTTGAGGAGTGTTACATAGGCTCCAATTAGCATAGTGGCAGTGTGTTCGATGGACATGTATTAGGTCGTGGGTTCGACTCCGAGTGGAGTATAAATTTTTTATTTTTTTTTCTTTGTTTTTTATTTTTAATTTAAAAATAATAAAAAGTGAGAGATCAACATCACGCGATGTCTTCGGAAGAGACCAGCTGAAAAGTCTGGTGATATTTCCAGTGGGTCAAGCCAACCAGCAGCAGTGGTTGAGCCAAAGATGAAGAGGAGGAGGAAGATGAAGCCTGCTCCGAACCCATTGAAGCGCACTTCCCTCTCAGCATCAAGAGAAAAGCTGCCTGACGAAGCGAGGGAAGAGGCGAGCGCCATAACAACTAGGGCAGCAGCACGGCAGCAAAAAATGCAAAAGGCACTCAATGATCATCTCCCATATGTGCCTGATGGTAGAAAAGGCCAAGATAATTAAGCTGGCAACATGTTCGCATCTCTGGCGGCTTCTGAGTCAGATGATGAAGAAGAGGAGGTGGAAAGAATTCACTCCAATATTTAAACAGCTCCAGCAAAGAGTGATAGCTATTAAAGCTAAGCAAATAGCAAGGAGGGAGAAGGAGCGGCTGGGAGAACTTTACGACTCTCGGCAGCCACAACAACAAAAACAACAAAAATCAAACCAGCAGCCTAAATCTACACAGGCTCAAAAAAGATGTCAGCAGGCACCACAACAACAACGACAACAACAGCAGCAGAACAGCCAGCAACAACAACAACAACAAAAGCAACCACAACAACAGCAACAACAACAACAAAAGCAGCAGCAGCAGCAGCAACAGCAACAAAAACAACAACAACAAAAAAATACTTCAAAAGTAAGGGTTCCACCTATAAATACTTATAAGATGGAACTCAAGGAGACGATAGAACTATGTAAGTCGGCCATAGGCAGCAATTTTTTTATAAAAAGATTATCATTAGATAGGCATGCGATTCACTGTAACACAGTGGAGCGCTATCATAAAGTAAGAAATTTATTGAGGGATTCAACGACGGAGTTCTTCTCCTACACCCCGAAGGGGGAGAAGCTGCAGACAATGCTGCTGAGGGGGTTAGAACCGTCGACTGATCCGGAGGAGCTCCTTGCACTGCTGAAAGAGAAGGAGTGCGAAGGGCTCAAATTCGTAGGGCTGCTAGAGCTAAAAGGGAGAAGCGGAAACTACCGTTCTTCCTGGTTCAGCTAAGTCCCAACAGCAAACTGGATGGTCTAAGGAGCATCAAAGTCCTAGACTACCAGGTTGTACACTGGGAAAAATTAAAGAGGAGCGAAAACATTTTACAATCTGTTCGCTGCCAAAGGTTCGGGCACGCCGCGTCGAACTGCGAAATGCAGCCTCGATGCGTGAAGAGTGGAAAGGACCACAAGTCAGAGGAATGCGCTCTAGGTAAGGACGAAGCGTCGGAAAAAAGCCAACTCTCTTGTGCCTTATGTAGGAACACGGGACACACCGCAAATTATCGGGGTTGACCCAAATTCCAGTACATCAAAAGAATAAATCTGGCCCGGCAGCAGAAAGTGGAAGTTAAACGTCCACCCGCACATTTACAAACTCCAGCCGTTACTCCCCATACGTACAGCAAGCGAAGGTTGCTTCTCAGGTCGCAGCGCCTAGAGCACCGGAACCAGTACCTGACATGCTAGCTATCTTGCTCTCTATCCAGGGACAGATGGCTCAGCTACAACGTCATTTATCTGAACAGACCGCGCGGGTGGATCAAGTATACGCGCTGCTGCCTGGCCTAACGCACCTTTTGTCGTAATGAGTACGTACGTGGCGGAGCAGACCCTGAAGGTCTGAACGACGAGCCGCACTATTTAAGTTGCTTAAAGACCAAGCCCCTGATGTGCTTTTAGTTAGCGAAACTAAGCTTATCAAAAGACACAAAATGAGGCACAGAAGATACAAAATAGTACGGAGAAACCGACCCAACTCCATTCAGGGAGGTGGCGTTGCAATTTTCGTAAGAAAAGGTATACATTTTAAAAGAGTATACAGTCGTGTAGTACTTAGGTTCCAAGGGCTGGAAGCATGCATCGTGTATATTCCCCTCCGTAGTGGAAAGCGGCTGTACATGATGTCTGTCTATGCACCTAAGGCTACTCAATCCACCTTAGTCATCTCAGAGCTCGAGACACTTTTTCGATTCCTGAGGCTGGAATTGGAAGACAACTATTTTATTATCGGCGGAGATTTCAACGCCAAACACAGTGATTGGGGAAACAATATACCAAATACTAGAGGGAACCTACTATTCAATTGGTGGGGTCAGCACAGTGTGATGTATCGACTCGGCCTCAAAGCGACGGATAGTCCGTCGTTTCCCAGACACGGGTCCTATTTGGATCTCCTGCTGTTCGACTCACGAATACAACTGACGTGTACTAACCAACAAACTACAAACTGTCTACGCACTTTCGTGTATGACAGTGACCATTGCGGTCTCAGCACCGAAATAACTGTTCCCAGCGAAATTGCGGAATTGGATGAGTTTGTTCAAAGGCATTCCTACAATTATAGTAGGGTGCGTTGGACACACTTCTCAAGAATACTGACGAGAGCACTCTCCTCGAATTCGCTCTACCCACCGTCCAACAGAAATCTGTCAAACGAGGAGATTGACAGGTATCTTAGACTAATGGACGATACAATCAAACGAACAATGGACAAAACGATACCTCGGTATCAACACACTGACAACGAAGACTTATTCCGCAACGCAACCATCGACTCACTGCACCGACATAAAAGTAGACTGCTGTCAAGGCTAAAAACCTTGTACAGACAGTTTACTGACAGACATAACCCGGCGATCATGACACTGAAGTCGTCGATCAAAAACCTCCAAACATTAATAAAAGAAAATTACAGAAACTCTGTAAGTTTGTATTGGAACAATAAAATTCGGGCTTTAAACACCAGCAACCCGAATATGTTCCCGCAAATAAATAAGATATTTCGGAGGAATAATCAGAACGACCTTCCATGTCTTAGAATCGCCCGAACGACGAACAACGAACAAATACTTGTAGCAGCAGGCATAGATCCAAATGAGGCTGTTGATGATGACAACTTCTTTGTGATCGAGGATCCGCAGGAGCAGGTAGAGGCTATAGGAGCGACTTTCCAGGAAGTCTACAAGGCAAATGACATCATTGGCCCGAACCACGACCTGGAGAGTCGAGTCCTTGTGCACAATTCCTGCCTTCGAAATGAAATTGTGAATTGGCGATTCGAGAACTCGGGTTTCACCCAGTTCAGTGACGAGAATATGGCAAACAATGTCATCACCAACGAAAGGTTATTACCACCGTTCATTTCGAAGGAAGAGCTCCAAACGATCTTCGAATCACTTAGAAGTAAGAAATCAGTGCGAACCGATGAAATACCGAACATTGTGCTTCGACATCTCCCACTAGAAGCGGTGAACATTTATACCACCCTGTTTAGTAATGCAATGAATAATGCACATTATCCAGCGCATTGGAAAACTGCGGTGATACACCCCATTCCCAAAAGGAACAAAGATACATCCAATCCGGCGAATCTCCGCTCGATTAGTCTTCTTCCAAACATCAGTAAAGTTTTCGAGAAGGTGATCAATAGAGTCCTAACTAAGTGGGTTGAGGACAAACATACTCGTATAGTTCCGGATAATCAATTCGGTTTCAAGGCTGGGCATGATATCATTCATGCTGCGTCTAAACTGGTTTCTGATATCCAATGGGACAAAGGCAAGAAACAGTGCACTGGTGCCTGCCTGATTGACTTGGAAAAGGCCTTCGATACCGTATGGTTAGATGGACTCTTTTTCAAGCTGGATAGGTTGGGCATTAGTAAACCACTGCTGTATATTCTTTTTGATATGCTCTCCAGTAGACAGTTCATCGTGAAGAATGGCGATGTGACTTCCGCTGGAACATTTAACATTAAAAACGGTCTGCAACAAGGTGCGGTAAATTCGCCGATCCTATTCAATATTTACACAAGTGATCTGATAGGTTCACTTCACCATGCCATAGCGTACGCAGACGACTTAATCGCGTACAAATCAGGCCCAAAGATTGAGGTCATTAATACACTTTTGCAAAGTGACTTCGACAAAATTAAACGATATTGCGACGACTGGAAGTTGAAAATCAACTTTCAGAAGTCGGAAACCATTCTGTTTAGGACGCCTTTGTCTGGGGCCTCTAGGGATACCAGAAAGAATTGGCGAAAGTTCTCTATCGTCGGACAACATGGACAGCCACTTGCTTGTCGAAATGTAGTTAGATACCTTGGGATCTGGCTAGATCAATATCTGTATTTTAACAAACATATAGATGTTGCTCTGGCCAGAGCCAGAGGTGCTTTTGCCCTTACAAGGAGACTGTTTTATAACAGCCAACTCGATGCGAGGGTGAAGGTGATCTGCTACATGGCCCTTATCCGGCCTATGCTAGTATTTGGATGTCCCGTGTGGTTCAACGTGAGAGCAAGTTTATTGGAAAAGATTCGGGTGTTTGAGAGGGCTTGCCTTAGGGCTTGTCTTCGCTTATACAGAACGCCAGAATCTGAGTACATAAAATTCTATCGTAATGAGGTCTTATACAATAGGGCGAACCTAATAAGAGTGGACAATTTCATCATTAAGTTGACTCGAAGGCACATTGCAAGAGCAATGACATCGTCGAACAACCTGATCTCTGGGGCTTACTACCCTAATTATATGTATCATGAGAGAGTTCGCTTTGACGGCTATGTTCCTCCAGAAGCGTTCCTCTACCTAGATAGCAAAGGTCTGATCCAGGACAGATTTGCTGTGCCGCTAATCTTCCACGTTGCTCGAAAAGCTACGGACAGGCGACTCAAATACGACAGAGACGTCGCACACGGCAGTGCGGAGCGTCTCCGGTTCAGTAGGGCGGTAGGGAGTCGCGACATGAGGGATGTTTCTCGGCAGCACCAACAATTTTGGTGGCTTGTTGAAGAAGAGGATACGTCGTCGTCGAATTCCTCCAGCAATAGATAGTTTCACGTGAAGCAAAGTGGGTTAGCCTAATTTCTTTTTTTTAGCCATGGCCGGATTACATAGTTTTAGGTAGGATTAAGCTAGATTTAAGTAAAAAAATATAAAAACAAAAAAACAATAAATAAAAAAAGTATATATATGTGCATATATTTATATATTAAGTATATATATATTATGTATATATATATTTGTATGTGTATGTTATGTATTAGATGTAAGTAGGTTAAGTAGATTAGGATTTATTCTTAGGTAGTTTGTAAGTAAGTCATGTTACTAAGTTTTTGCTAAAAAATGTTTTCTTAGTTTTAATAATGAATAGAGATAGTACGAACATGTAACGTAAGATTCGTCGAAAGACATAGTGGAAGTGTTAGGTTTAACTTAGAGTGCCCGCATGGGGTCAGTAAGCTAGAATAAGATAATTTTAAGTTAATTAAGCTAATTTTTAAGCGTTTTTTTGTAGAGCATTTAAGAGTAAAATAAGTGATATAAATAAAAATGCGTATAAACTGAAACTGAAAAAACTCAAAAAACCCCACAAAAATAAATGTGGTTAAATCAGGCGATCTAGCCAGTTCAACTCGCCAAAACGAGAGATTAGGCGATCCGGAAATGCAGCCGTCAGAATTTCGGTTGTGGATCGTGCAGTATGCGCTGTTGAAACGACATGCTCTTCAGCCCGAATTCATCCAATTGAGGAGCTGAAAGCCGTTGAGCATGTAGCGCCCGCCGGCCAGACCTGGCAAGATCTCGAGGTTTCTCATACTCTTCTAGGCGAGCGACTAAACATCGTAGTGTTTGCTGTTGCTATTGGACGATCAGGAAATCTACCGACGATTTATTCCACAAAAAAATCGCAACAATTATTCCGCGTTCTTTAGGAGTGTAGCGATTCATGTCTTATTGACGTGTGTTTTGTATCTGTTTACTTGACAAATGCCAAAGTAGACATCTTCCGATAGGGTGATGGTTTTTGCACCACCTAGTAGTACCTGCCTAAATTGTTTAGTGGCAATCACAACCATGTTTGTTATGCCTCTAAACAAAGGACCGTGAAACCATCAACAATTTTATCTTGCATTTTTTCATCCTAAATGGGTCTTGGAACTCTGAAAAATGTGTCTTAGAAGGAAAGAAAAATTGCGCAACAGACCAGTGGTGCTTTTGCTTATGTGAGTGACACTTTTAGTTAAGCGACTTCATCCTTTGAAAAGAGGATGTTACTATGCGTAGGGTAACTTTAAGTCGAACGAAGAAAAGTGGCAAAATTGTCAACAATTATAAGCATCTCGGAGATGTGATCTTGCTTTTTTTTTTTTGATATTTCTTAGTGCTGCCAAGGAAGGACGAGTTCCTTTTTTTGAGTTCATCAATTGTTCAAGACTACTATCCTATTTGCCCTGAAGTCATCGAAGTTTCCATTCACGCATTGGCAAACTTGCTCTCTGATGGTTCCTTTATCCTTTTTTTTTTTGCCATTGGAGAAATTTTCCCATTGGACTTTTATCATTTCTATAAAAACGAGCTTTACAACCAACCTTCATAGTCACAGCTATTATCATTCTCATCAACATCATTGTCACTATTCTTATGTTCGTTTTACCAATGGAGGAATAAGAAGAAAAAGCAGAAAAAACCCTGAATAGAAAGTGGTACTAAAAGCCGAGGGAACGAAGAACAAAGGAAAGAAAGTACTATGTCTAGGGGGTAACAATAGAAGGACTCCCAGTGACAATAATACATCATTAGTTGTTTCAAAATTCACCATCGATTCAGCACTCGAGAATGGATTCCTGGTAATAAGGCGAAAAATGTTCCAACATCTGCACGCGATGTTAGTTCAGATTAAGTGGATTCCTCAAAGGACACAAAGTTGAGAGAGACGACAAAGAGGACAGAAAAAGAAAAGAAAACAAAAAAAAAAAAAAAAAAAAGAAGAAAAGGAATCTCTGAAGACAAAGGGGATAATGTATCCGTAGCTGGAACTAGAGCGCAGCACGGTAGAAGAAGAACAATGCTTCGGAAGTGGAGGCATCTTCAGGAGCATATAGTTGGACTATTAATCACCAGACTTACGAATAGTGCTGGATTCTCTACTGTCGATAGTGAGTGCTATGGAATATGGAATGCACTTTAACAGGAAGAGCTTTCCTCTTAACCACGTTTGACTGTAAGAAATGGCTTCAATTTCATTTCGTCTTTTGGCTTTTGGTGGTGTTTCTCTATTCTCTATCCCCCTGCACCGATCCTACATCCCCGATCAGAAATCCAAACTGAGCGTTGGAAAACAAGAAAAACTCATTTAGAATGATTTATTTTGGACAGCAAGAGCGAGGGTTGAATAGAAGTAGAAAGAGTATTCCTAGGTATTCGATTTGTGTGAGAGTTCTTATTCAAGAACTTGAATTTCGGATGCTGAATTTCGGATGCTAAATTTCGGATGCTGGATTCTGGATCCACGATTCCCCAAAGGAATGCGATTTGAGCGCATTGTGTGTGTCTTCAATGGTATTCGGGAAGTTCGATTGATGCGTTCAGATGTTAAGAAGATGAAGCTAACGAAAAGATGTTGTACGTGACATGATGAGAAATGAGAGTGGATTGGCTGTGGAATGGATTTGCATAGCTGTGGCCTGACGATGAAACAATAGGTTTGGGAGTGCTTAATGAGCAAAATGGAGCACTTTGAACATTACTGCAGTGACAAGATTTGTTGCAGTTTCAGATGGAAATAATACCCCAGAGATCTCAAGTGCGTTAGAAGTAATTTCCAACGGCAATGAGAGAAGACAGATACTGATGGAAATTGGATGTATTACTTGATTAGCAATTGTGATGAGCAGTGACGTGGATATTTTGGTATCATCGGGAGGGGTTTCTTTAGAGTTTTCTATCTTCTTGGAATTTTTTTATTGTACAATATTTAGCAACCGCCTATGAGTCACTTTAATCAGCCTGATTGATTTAAAAGACTGGAAAGTGGAATAGGAGCTAAGTAGGAATCGCTTTCTCAGTATTCGCATGAAGTCTATGGATGTAAAACACTTCGACTAGGATAGGACTTCATCTATTGCGTCGTTGACCCAAGTAGGAATCATAGGAGTCAATGAGTCTCGAGGCTGTAACGTTAATTTCATTTTCATTTCATTTCATTTCATTTATTTATTTTGTGTGTACAAGTAAGACGTTGTCTTTTATAGTACATAAATAACAATATAAGTAACATTAACAATTCATAAATGTATATATTTATATAAAAAGAAAAGAAAAAGAAGTAGAATAAGAAGTAGTTAGACAGTAAAAGGAAGAAGAACATAGTTAAAAGTGGGTGAGAAAGAAGGTTAGATCTATGAAAAAAGGAATGTATAGTTGTTGCAGTCAGGAAAAGTGTTCTAATGCGGCAGTTTTAAACTTGTTAGCTTCCATTATTTGCTTGGTCGCTGTTGGCAGAGAGTTCCAAAGTCTGGTGACGTGAATGAAGAAGAGGCGAGAGGAGTTTAAGTAGTTAAAACTAGGCATTATAAGATTCATTGTTCTGGTCGATTGCGCAAACTGAAGCTTATCAAATAGATATTTGGGCGATCTTTTATATATAAGTTTATGCATAAATTGGCAGCACCTCATCTTTAGAAATTGCTGAAACCTACACCCTAAAACCAATTTATGATACTGAGAAACATGGTCATAACGATTCAGCCCATACACATACCTAATCATAGCATTGAACGCAACAAGCAATTTGTGTTCTGAGTGGGAGTCAAGCTTACAGTAAACAGTTATGGAGTAATCAATAATGGGTACAAACAGGGTTTTTACAAGTCTAAGTTTCGTGCATGTTGGGGTAAAACTAGAGGATAATCGAAGCTTACGCAGGCCAGCATAGATTCGACCAATGGCATAATTTACGATTCAACTTGAAACCAAGATTTTTTACAACGTTTACGAACTTGAGTTGCCTGTTATTTAAGAACACTGGTGGTAGTTCATTCGTACCGAACTGTTTTTTAGAAATCAGTATCATCTGAGATTTGTCTGGATTCAAATTAAGCCCATTACGTAGTTGTATATTTTTGACAGATCTTCATTTATTCTAACTATTAGATCCTCGATCAGACCAATAGGCCGTGATAAATAAATTTGGGCATCATCAGCATAAAGATGAACTGTTACATTAGAGCATGCTTTTGCAAGGTCATTGATAAACAAACAAAATAAGATTGGTCCTAGTATCGATCCTTGTGGCACTCCAGCAAGTAACGCAGCAAAACTGGAGGATCTGCCATCACGTACAATTACCCATCAGGCACACTGACCTTTCGCTAAAACCAAAATACAGTCTGAGCTTTTGACATAATATTTTATGATCCACCCTGTCAAAAGCCTTGGAGAAGTCCAGCAAACAGAGTACCGTTAGATAATCTCTATCAAAGTTAATTCTAATGTCATCATGGCCGTGGGGCAGCTATGATGAGCTTGGAAACCAGATTGAACTGGCGATAACAAACAATGTTGATTGATGTGACGCGAGATATGGTTTGCAAGAATTTTCTCCAAGACTTTTGACAGACACGGTAAAATACTAATTGAGCGAAAGTCATTTTCCGATAAGGGTCGAGGCTTTTTCGGTACAGGGATAACTTTTGCCAACTTTTGCCAGTCGTCTGGAAACGAAGAGGTTGTGATACAATAATTTATAATGTGCGTGAGAGAACTTAAAATATGAGGCAAAACCATCTTCACAAACAGAATAGGTATCCCATCTTCACCTACAGCATTTGATTTAATTGAGCGAATGGTATTAACGATATCAATTTCGGAGACGACTTCAAAGTCAAAATCAAACTCAAACAACTGCTGATTTTCAGGAATAAAATTCGAGTTGTTTGTGGCACCGGAAAGAAATGCGCCGTTGAGATTATCAACATCAAGTGTCATTGTATCGACGGTAGCATTTTTCCCGACCCCAATTGAACGTAGATTGCTCCATAGTTTTTTTGAGGATTGGCCAGCACTTATTGGGTCTACAAAGTAAGTTTCCAGCGTTTTTTTTCCAAAATTTGAAGTTTTATTATCAAGACATAGTTACAATGCTTTATTCAAAGTATCGTCCATCGGAAGCTACAACTTTCCCCCATCCTTCTGGCAATTTATGAATTCCGGACTAAAAAAATTTCTCGTCTTTCGAGCCCAAGAACGTATCGAGCCAATTTTTGATTTCCTCTACTGAGCTGAAGCGTATTCCCGTAAGAGCGTTCTGCATCGTACGAAACAAGTGGTAGTCAGATGGTGCCAAGTCTGGACTGTAAGGCGGGTGAGGTAGAATTTCCCATCCACTATGTTCCAAATAGTTTTTTACCGAAACCGCAACATGTGGCCGAGCGTTGTCGTAATGAAAAATGACGGACTCATGCCTGGTCTCATATTCTGGCCGTTTTTCTTTTAATGCCCGCTTCAATCGAATTAGTTGGGTTCGATATAATGGTCCTTTGATGGTTTCACCACTCGGAAGCAGTTCGTAGTATACGACACCCTTTTGATCCCACCATATGCAGAGAATGACCTTATTCACGTGAGTATTTCGTTTAGGCGTCGATTGGGCGGGCACGCCGGGCTTTGTATACGATTTTCTGCTTTTAGGATTATCATAATAAATCCCTTTCTCATCACCAGTGACAATACGATGCACAAATGATTTATTTTTATACCGCTGCAGTAACATTTCGGACATGCAAAATCGCCGTTCGACGTCTCTTGTCTTCAATTCGTACGGCACCCAGTTTCCAACCTTTTGAATGAATCCCAGTGCTTTTAGGCGCAGGGAAACGGCTTGTTGCGTGACGCCCAATGACGCAGCAAGTTCTTCTTGAATCTGACAGGGATCCTCATCCAGTAAAGCGTCCAATTCCTCGTCTTCAAAACTTTTCGGCTTTCTGGGCGATCTTTGTCTTCAACTCCAAAATCAGCACTTTTGAACCACTCGCGGCACGTCGATTCACCAATACATTCCGCCCCATAAGTTTCCGAAAGCAAACGATAGGCCTCAGCCACACTTTTCTTCATATTAAAGAATAAAAGCAGCGCTTCCCACAAATGACGTTTATTTGGCTGGGAACTTGCCATGATTTTGCTCGATAAAAAGTACGACACCGATAGAACTGCTCAAATATAACGCTGCAAAGTTGTTGACAGATACAAAACCTACAAATAAAACACATGGGGTCTGACATTACTGCCCGGGATCCACTGGTGGCGCCATCTCTGACAAACGCTGGAAACTTACTTGTAGACCCAATAGTTTAGATAGAAAATATCTTTTCTTAGCTCTTCGCGTTATAAAGGTTGCATGATTGCGTGCCCGAGAAAATATTTCCCAGTTGACGATAGTTGGTCTTTGTTTCCACCTGGAGTATAGCTTTTTACGGGCTTTCATGGCATTTTGAACCTCCCACGTGAACCAAGGGCAATTTCCGTTTTGAACGGCAACTGTCTTTAACGGAATATGCCTATTAAAAAGGTCCAGTAGTAGACTTTCCAGATGACTGACTTTATCGTTGACATTTGAGGCATAGTAGGAATTACGCCATGGTAGTTGGCTTGCATCCAATTGTATTTTATAATTGTCCACAGAAGAAAAATCTCTAAACTGGAAAGACAGTGGTAGCCGAGACCGAGAAAAGTGATCATTGTACGTACAAAAAATTAAATCTTGGTCAGAAATCCCTGCTAGGGACAACTGATCCTGAAGTAGAACATTGTGACGATTGGACACCATAAGGACATCAATAAGACTGGGGGGAACACCTGGGGCAAAACGTGTAGCATAGGAGTTAACTATCGACAAGCCACAAGCAGCAGCAGAATCTAAGAGTAAGTGACTTTTGTAATCACATTTTAAAAGATCATAATTGAGATCACCACAGATTACAATGTGCTCATATAAAGCAGTAAACTCCTGAAGTGCATAAAAGAATGTCTCCAAAGAATAACAGCGTTTTGGGTTATAAGCAACGCCAAGACAACATTTTGTATTGCCATCATTAACATCCAGCAAAAGATATTCTATTGAATCTCCTTTAGATTTCTTAAGCTCTCTACACTTGAGAGCATTACTCCACCAGATGTGGTAGTAACTCTATCGTTGCGAAGAAGTTTATATCCCGGTATTTCATATAAAAGATCCACGGCATCATCATCTTCAGGGTCAGACCATAACCAGGTTTCAGTTATACGAATAATATCGACTGTAGAATTAACAAAAATATTCTTTATGTAGTCTAATTTGGTTAGATTTAGACTACGAGCATTTAGGTAGCAGATTTTAAACCCTTCGCATGCCCTAGACAAAATATTAATCATTGACCGCATTGCGACCTCATCCTCATTAACACCAACAGACTTTGCTAGATTATTCAGGTGTATCATTGCAGTATAAGCCAAAAACAAATAATGAAAGGAGAATGTAAACAATCAACAAACATTCTTTTGATACAAAATAGTAACAACAACAACTAGAGGAAGTGAGTAGAGTACGAATAAAAGTATTGATAGAAAAGTAGAGAGGATAGAAGGAAAAGAAAAAAAGATATAATAAGAAAAAAGGAAAAAAGAACATAATGCAAATAATGTGATATATGTTAAAAAATAGTTTGGTGAATAATAAATACGTATGCGTGGTGAGAGTGCTCCCTATCAGTGATAAAGACAGCGGACAAGTTGAGTGTCCAAGCAAGCAGAGTCCTCAAGAGAATTTCGTTGTTGACAGAATCTTTATTTCGGTGTCATCTTTACTTTTCTTCACATAAACGAGTCCATTGCGCGTTCTTACAGAAAAGAGTAAACCCTTTCTACGGAGTCGTAGAGCATGTCGCAATAATGAGCTATTCTCTAGCGTTAAACTCTCATTGATGTAGATGCGTCTGTTAATGGTGGTGTTGTTGACATCAGTCGTCGTCTTAGAGCTGTTTACAAGTTCTGCAAGCATTAAACCTTTCTTTGCCCGAAATGCACCAAGAAATGCACTTTGCTCGGTGTGCGAAGAGAGTCTGATAAGCAGCGGATCATCGGTGGACTTGGTTTTTAGGCGAAAAGCGTCGAAATGTGGTGAAATTTGGTGATTTAGACTTGCGGCAATATTTTTTACCAAGTCAATGGGATTTTCGCGTGGGTTACGTGGTATGCCGCGGACAATCACGTCACGAAGCCGTTCTTTACGTTGGAGGTCCGCTAATTCGCCTTTTAATCTCCGATTGTCATCCCGTAGCTTTGATATGTCGCTCTCAAATTACTGCACTTTTTCGTTGAGGCAATGGCGTCGCCGATTTTCTTGTTAACATTGCATTCAAACTCTGAAAGCAACAATTTAAATTTCAGCATTAAACTATCCTCCAGTTCCCGAAGTTGTTCTGACAGGGATGATTTTTTGTCGAGAAGTTTAGGTTTTGCGTGGGACATCGGTTGATGTAAATTTGCTGGCGATTTGTCTGGCGTAGATGTAGATGTAGAGGCCATAGCAGATTTTTCTTTGTGAGCTTGCCCGCGTGTGGTTGACATAGTGCGTTTATTTGATGCAGCAGAGATAAAAAAGAGTTCTGGTTAACGTTCTTTGACGTGAAAACAAAAGTAATACACTGAGTAACAAAATAATAAATATGTTGTCTTGAGTTCTATGATTTTAACTTATAAAAAGGCGGTTAATCTTTCGTTTGGATCAGGAGCAAATTAAAAACACGTCCATTCACTTGACATATCACACATTGATAATGGCCATTCGCTATACTTATTATAAGTATTCCTGCCGATTGATGCAATCGTTTCTGACGAAAGGCCAGGGCAAATCGTAGATTTCGTCATTACGCGTTATGAAGAACCTTACCTTCAAAACGGCCAAGAACTTTGAGGTAGACAGAATTTTCAACCACCTCAAAGTTATTGCAGCCTAATGCGCCATTATGTCCGATTCGTACCTTGTTGTTAGCACGATTTACTTAGTTTCTCCTCATTCACAGCTAAACCCATTCTTGCCACATGACCGCGCATATTTTTATCTAAGCCCTCTTAATATATTAAAGGCGTCGTCGGTCGCTGAGATTGCTTCAAAACTTTACGGAGCGGTCTCTATTGTCATTTAGCATAATCTAGCGACCTCGGCAGGGATGCCAAAACTAGACATATTCCTGTTTAGCTTGTCTCGTTAGATGCTATCATATTTTACCTCAAAATAGACAAAGAAGTGTTGTGTATCGATCTGGGCTACTTGAGTTTTCTCTATGATGTGCCGAAGTGTGAATATTTGGTTAGTTGTGAACTTACCGGGTGTGAAACCGAACTTATGGGAGACAATCACAATTGTTTCAAGCCTTCAAATAATACAGAGTACGAGACATTTACTCCATGTCCATTCAATAGCCCACAGAATTCGTTAAAGGTCGCTGTTATAATATTAGTATCATGATACTTTCTTTCTGATGAAACTTCCTCTTTCTTCATCAAACTTTCCTGCAGGATATCTGGTGATGCTCGTTGTATAGGACTCTCGCTCAGGGATAACCGACCGGTAAAGTTTCTTGCGGTTTGTCGTGATCACAGTCTTCGGAGGTCAAACATCTTCACCGTATTTCGCCAATCCGCATTCGGGAAACACAAGGTAAAGGTCTGACTTAATGTTGGCTTTTTGGAAAATTCGGACACCCGTAACACTGGAGGCACGCCTAATATCGATCAGAATGTAATCAATGTGGTTGGTGGTAGATTGATTAGAAGGCCACGGAGCCCCTTTATAAATGAGAACGGTTGCTTCAATCACATTCCGCCTGGAAGCGAAATTGATAAGCCTGAATCCGATGTCAGAAGCGGAATCGTGCGGGCTATATTTACAAACTATAGCACTGAAAATACTCTGTTTTTCTAGTTTTGCGTTAAAAATGATTTCAACTTCATAAATAGGACATGGAATATACGTATGTGTTGTCAAGTAGCTCATAAAAATAGTCCTTCGTCCCACCGTCTTTCTTCTCCGTTGGGGCATGCCGGCATATTACGCATACGAGGCGTTCATATTCCTTCAAGTTTTATTGCCAAAGTCTGCCTCTAATGACAAATCTGCTTCATGTAACCGCTGCTTGTCTTCTCTGTAGCAATCATCGTAGTATATGTTGCAGTTTTTCACTCTTCTAAGTTCCACTCACACTTCTTGTATGGCGGTTAGATCTCCTTGGATCGTTTGTCTTTTTCGAGTTCCATGGACCGTCAATAGCAGCATCGTTCGTATTCTAGGTTTTCGTTTCTTTCATAGCCAGATACATATATTTTCTAACTCCTAGCAGGCTAGCACCTTTGTGGCACATCTTGGGAATAAGGGACTGTC
Organism: Volucella zonaria; assembly: GCA_963966105.1. Lineage (NCBI taxonomy): Eukaryota > Metazoa > Arthropoda > Insecta > Diptera > Syrphidae > Volucella > Volucella zonaria. Next base: position 15,098,660 of record OZ014533.1, read on the forward strand.
TGTATCGATGTCAGTAGCGAGTACGAAGTTATAAGTGTTGTTGTTCACCCAATTTGAAATTTTCCGCAATCGTTTCTACTTCAGAAACTACTCGTATGCCAGCTGTTCTGATGTTCCTTTCAAACGTTGACCTCAAAAATATGCTCTAAATATAAACACCGTTGACTCCGAATATAATGGCTTATACATGCAGTTTTCAGCCTACAGAATCTAAGTCCAATACTAACACTGCTTAGGATGAATTCTAGCGAACAGGACTCGGCTTGCTACGCGGTTTACAAACTACACAACTATGCCAATAAATCCTGTGTGCTATAAAAATACGAGTCCAAAAACTCAATGAGCTGTACCAAGATGTGGCTGAAGATTAAAAAGTAAAAACGCTGCGACTATGTTACTTTGATACGTTCCAATTGTCTGAATGAATGGCAACACTCCAGTCAAAGGGATTTTCAGCGGCTGCTGAAAATCTTCTTGTATACAAATACACCAAAGGTACAAGTTCCTGCTTGTCGGTCATAATGCGTTCCAGGTTTGTAGTCCTCAGTTAGTTTGGCCTTTCTGTAAAACGGTTGTGTATCTCCAACTACCTTGACCTGATAGAATTCTTTCTTAGACCAGATTTTCTTCTTTTTCTTTCTCTTGACTTGATACTTTTACTCGTACATATCTCGCAATTCTGCAGTTGGCTAGAAGCATGCTTTCGTGTGAAATTTCTGTCATTTTACTCAGTTGAACTCAGAATACCAACTGTATTCTCGGCTACCTAATTATTGATGCGGACTTAGGTTGACGGCCTGAGGTAATTTGTTTACCATAGTAGATGCACGGTAGTGATGTAGGTGCTCTTTAAAGAATCCGGCTGAATGCTCAATCTGAGTTTTTCCTCCTTAGACAGTCATCTCAATTTTGAGATTAATCATAGTTGCCTACGTACTAGTTCGCATCAGCGTGGGAAAGATTTTACCCAGCTACTTCATCAATAGAAGGTTGAGATATGACAGTGCCGATGGAAAAAGGATTATAAAATCTCTGCAGGAGTCCCATAAGGATTGGTACTGGGGCCTACACTCTGGAATATTATATACTACGGAGTTTTGCAATTAACAGTGCCACCATGAGTAAGTACGAGTATAAGTGGATTCGCTGACGATTTGTAATTGTTGTAACTGTTGCAAAGAATATTTGCGAGATAGAGTCAGCTACGAACAATGCAATCAATCTCATCAAAATGTCTAGGTTAACATCCGATAGCCTAGAATTAGCAGATCACAAAACTAATAACCAAGCGTAAAAAGAGATAAAACGTGTGAGGTTCCGAGAAATCTTTCGAGTTTCACTGGATGAAACCTCCTAGTGGATTAGCCCTCGGTACTATTTGTATGTATCCGACATGAGAAATAAAGATTAATATTGTATCAATGTAGATACCGAGATCTTTAATTTTGTTAATTCTTACGAGTATTAAGGGCAAGTCTTCAATAAAACAATTCAGCGAGTGTTGTACATGGGATCTTGTAAAAGATACGGCAGAGCATTTTCTTAAATTTAATTTGAAACAATTATTAATTCACCAAACAAATCAATTATTAAGAACTAAGAATTTGATTCTAGCAAATATGTTGAGTTCATCCGCATACATTAAGCAGTGATAAAATTAGAAATATCGAATAATATCATCAAGAAATATAGTAAAAATAATTGGCCCAAGATGACTCCTTTGTGGAACCCCATTAATCTCGAATAATTTTTTTCGAGACTGACCATAATTAAAAATGATGAAATATACTTCAGCATTACTGAATGGAGTTCAAATATTCACAGAATCACGTTAATTGATTGCTTTCTAGAGTTGTTCTAGTAAAGTATCTATCTTGCAAGAATGCTTACTCAGTAATCTTCTAACTACTTTTGCTGCCAAGGAAAGGGCAGAGATTTGGTAGTTTTGCACACGCTTGATAACAAGATTTATGCCAAGTTGGCTACTTAATTTCAAGATCCTTATTGTGTAGTCTGCAGGTTCCAACTCACTGAATAATTCCTATTCCCATATAATAAGTTTCATCTTTAAAACGGCGGATCAGAGGTCTTGGGCGGCTAGGAAGCTGTAGTAGTATACTAGGGTTACCTACGTAGTTAATAGTAGTAACCCGTAAGGGTGAGATAAGATGAAAGAGTTCTCACTTGAAAGCAGCGGTTGGCATGCTTGCGGATGCACGGCAATTAGCTCGTCGGAGGGGGGGTACTTGCTGCTTGTTGGCCTACAAAAAAAATCATGCCAAGAGGGGTAAACATTGTCACCTATGAAAGGAAGTTAGAAAGAGGATTTTGTTCCTTGCATACCAAAGGATATCGCACGTTTTGGATGTGCGTAATAAGGCTATTGTCAAATATGGTTTAAAACTTGGGTGGAGTGAAAATGCTGAAGAGGTAATGTAAACTACTGGTATCTTGTCTTAATTATGTCGTCGGTGTATTGACATGAGGAGAAAGCTGGCCTACAGACTAGATCTGTAAGAACGAGCTGTCATTTTCACCTTGGGATCTCGCAGGATAAACCCAAGAGATTCTTACTCTTCTTGAGCACAAATCATATTGCACGTTTCAACAAAAAAAAGAAAGGTTAATGCATGATTACACGGAAACTATAAGTATTGTATTTCAAATAATGTAATTCATATGAGATTTCAGATCAACTTGGTAAAAATACATACGATACGCTTAATTTGATAGGTATGTGCATGTATGTTTGTACATGTTACGAGTATAAATAATATTGAGTAATATGAAAGATGAATAATATAGTAGAAATTAATGTAGGTAATAATTTAGATATATGTATATGCATAAGTAGAATATATGTAGATATAAGTGAGTTAAAAGTTACAATATACATTTTTTTAAAAGCCAAAGAATAAATTTTTGTAAACCAAATTGGTACTCACGGTTTTTGATCTCGATGGTAATTGCAGCGTCGAAATTTGTGCACAAATCCCTGCTTTCTGCTTTCATTGGTTGATTGTATAATTAGTTACTCAATATTTAAATCTATTCTTAGGCCTTAAGATTAAATACAATAAGGTAATCTTTACGTTAAACAATTTTATAGGTTTTTCTTAAGTTTTTGTTTTTCTAACATTTCAAATCAAAGTATTGGGTCTACAAGTAAGTTTCCAGTGTTTTTTTCCAAAATTTGAAGTTTTATTATGAAAACATAGTTACAATGCTTTATTCAAAGTATCGTCCATCGGAAGATACAACTTTCCCCCATCTTACTGGCAATTTATGAATTCCGGACCAAAAAAATTTCTCGTCTTTCGAGCCCAAGAATGTATCGATCCAATTTTTGATTTCCTCTACTGAGCTGAAGCGTATTCCCGTAAGAGCGTTCTGCATCGAACGAAACAAGTGGTAGTCAGATGGTCTGGACTGTAAGGCGGGTGAGGCAGAATTTCCCATCCACTATTTTCCGAATAGTTTTTCACCGAAACCGCAACATGTGGCCTAGCGTTGTCGTGATGCAAAATGACGGACTCATGCCTGGTCTCATATTTTGGCCGTTTTTCTTTTAATGCCCGCTTCAAACGAATTAGTTGGGTTCGATATAATGGTCCTTTGATGGTTTCACCACTCGGAAGCAGTTCGTAGTATACGACACCCTTTTGATCCCACCATATGCAGAGCATGACCTTATTCACGTGAATATTTCGTTTCGGCGTCGATTGGGCGGGCTCGCCGGGCTTTGTATACGATTTTCTGCGTTTAGGATTATCATAATGAATCCATTTCTCATCACCAGTGACAATACGATGCAAAAATGATTTATTTTTATACCGCTGCAGTAACATTTCGGACATGCAAAATCGCCGTTCGACGTCTCTTGGCTTCAATTCGTACGGCATCCAGTTTCCAACCTTTTGAATGAATCCCAGTGCTTTTAGGCGCAGGGAAACGGCTTGTTTCGTGACGCCCAATGATGCAGCAAGTTCTTCTTGAATCTGACACGGATCCTCATCCAGTAAAGCGTCCAATTCCACGTCTTCAAAACTTTTCGGCTTTCCGGGGTGATCTTTGTCTTCAACTCCAAAATCACCACTTTTGAACCGTTTGAACCACTAGCGGCACGTCGATTCACCAATGCATTCCGCCCCATAAGTTTCCGAAAGCACACGATACGCCTCAGCCGCACTTTTCTTCATATTAAAGAATAAAAGCAGCGCTTCCCGCAAATGACGTTTATTTGGCTGGAAACTTGCTATGATTTTGCTCGATAAAATGTACGACACCGATAGAACTGCTCAAATATAACGCTGCAAAGTTGTTGACAGATACAAAACCTACAAATAAAACACATGGGGTCTGACATTTCTGCCCGGGATCCACTGGTGGCGCCATCTCTGACAAACGCTGGAAACTTACTTGTAGACCCAATATATTAAGTAGAAGAAGATAATTTTGATAGTGAATTTAGGATAGTACGTTCTTAAGACAAGTTTGGTTAGGTTAATCTAGGTTAAGTTTTAAACAGGTCACGTGAGTAGATAGGTGCTACAAAAAGGTTATACAACTTGGAAGATTAAATTGACGTAGCTAGCATTTTATAAATCGATTGAATCGTAATTATTGGTAATAAGAAACAATATAGGAGGTACTTAGCACTATAGATACACTGAATTGGTTTTTGATTTGATCACTTGATCCAGATGAATTTTACATTAGAACATGCTAGGTGCACATACTCGTACATATGTATGTATGACTTAATTCGAGTGGTTTTACAGCTGGACTTGGGTCTTTTATATTTTGTGATACGCCGCTTGAATATTTCTCAGTACCGACGTGAGTAACTCCATATATATGTATGTCTGATAGTTTCGATGTGCTATAGTAGGTTAGGTACGTTCCTTTCTGTTTTTTTTTTGTATGTAGGTTATAAAAAATCCACTAGGTCACTAAAAGTCTGCGGATGCCTTGGTAAAGCTTGGTCTATATGTTCCGTTATTTACGGCCGCTAGGTAACTGTATCCTGATGTGACACAAATGTACCGCATGAATTGCTTTACCAATAGCCATCCGCAGTTTTCTAAAGAAATAACGAAATCTTATTAATTTTGTGATTAAGGGGATTCACATTTTTACCTGATTGAGTTCTTCACCACAGATTTTGATTTATTTTATTTTCTGTGCACTTTCTATATGTGATACGAAACGATACGAAGTATGGTATATACTTCTAAAAAAAGAATATGTTTAAGGAAAAAAAATCGAGAAGCACTCTCAATCCAACACTTACGATCTTATGTTCGATCCGTGGTGATAAGACTTGCACTGAATTAGAAAAGAGCGCAAGCACACAGGGCTTGGCTTAAATACTCCATTTTCTGTACTAAAATTTTAGCTCAATGGAGACTGCGTTTACATGTCAACGCTTTTGCATATTCTAAGCAACATGTTGCTTTAAAAGTGACGTAATGAGTTCTTTGTTGTTAAGAGGCTTTAAAACACATTTAAATGGATGCACGCCCCAAAGCATGTGGTCTTCCGAAATCTTTAGTTCTATGCGTATACATATCTTCGTTTATACTGACGATCATAACTAGAAAAATACCTGGGTTAACTTGGAGTATGAAGGACAGGTTGAAATCTGGGTATCTGATTTTCTAGATCAGCCGCAATATTGATAGCCGTGTACGACGCGATGCATGGCTGGATCTTACCTCAATTCTCCATACCAATCATAATTATTTAATTACTCCCGAAGGCCATTCCAAATGACCTTTTATAAATTCCTATTGCCAATGTCATTGATCACTAATTACCTTTTTTTCTATCAATTCAAAATTCCTCTTCACAAAAAACCAAAAAAACTCGTCCTTGAACTAATTCAATAAAACCAGCCTCCCCCAACTCCCACAGTATCCATGGTCACCTCACCATAAACCTTGGCATCATCTCATTCCATTTCAATTCAAATCCTGCCAGCAAACTAATTCGTTTCGAAGCTTTATAATTGAGTTGTTTAATGATTCCATTTCGATTGGCATTTGGCAAGTGAATCTCGTCTCAGAACGGTTCCCTCTCCGTAGCATCGTTTTCCAAAATTGAAAAAGAAAAGTGAAGAAAGAGAACAAAAACTGCCTATCACGAGATTTCCGATAGTCTAAATGAATAATTTGTTATCCCTCTCCGAATAGAAAATTGAAAATGTCAATAAGATACAAGGCGATACGACCGTAGCCTGATTGGAAAAGTCATCGCAAATTCACTTCGACAAAATTACTTTGCGGTCGAGACGAAACTGGTGAGTAGACGAACGGGTAGGGGGACTAAAATGCTCGTACGTACAACGAGGAAAGAACAAAGTGGCTTCTTTCACCTGGGAAAAGGACAGAGACAGAGAAGGCTGAATAATTGAAACTTGAATTGCAATGTGAAGAGGAAATCGAATTAAAACTGAGTAATTGCATAAAAGGTGGTTAAGACGGGAGCGGATTTGGCAGGTGTGTAGTGGCTTTTATGAGAAGTCAATATAATAAGATGAAGAATAGGATTCCTCGTTAAGATAGTCCCTAAAACTCTTCTTTATTCGGGATATGACTCCCCGTCACAGTAGACCAAGGGCTTGCCTCTTCCGCTTACTATGTTGTATTGTAGTTTCATTGCACAGTGAGATGGGACCTACCGTATTTACCGGCTCCAAATATAGCGAAAGAGAAAGGTACTTTCGTGGGCAGAAGTTTTTATTTTCGTTCTTTCTTCAAAGGCTGGTGACGTCACTTTTCGTTTTTTTTTTTGGTTTTTGGTCTGTGACCTAGGAATCGAACTCCGACCTTTTGACGTAGAAGTTGACGAGTTTAATTACATCGCCACGCAGGTCTTGAGATCAGAATATGGACGCTTGGTTTTGATGTTGATGTTCTTCAACATCAGTGCATGGATGTTTGCCTGATTGATTTTAAGGAGGCCTTTGTAATGTGGGTATGCTCGTGGGAAAGTACTCATTGTCAGATCCGGCTGATTTCTCCGATATTGTTTAACATTAACACGAAGTGGGTTTCCTCAAATATGGTTCAAGGAATGCAGGTGATGGAATCTCATTGAATTGAGGCTTTGTGGATGTCGGAAATATATTTGAACATACATCATCGCCAGATATCCGCAACTGTGCTTTGGCTACAACAAGGTACTCGTAATAGTCCCCAGTCGATGTTGGCCCCTCGGAACGTTTGGACCTCCATAATACTGGAAGAGTGTCTGGCGTCGATCGCGATGTGGTCAATCTGGTTGATGGTTATTTAATCAGGAGTTCTCCAAGTCCCCTTGCGAATAAGGAGATGCGGGAACTACTTGCTAATTACGATAATTTTTCGCCCAGCCGTAAAGTCGATTAGCCTGAATCCGTTATCGGAAGTGGAATCGTGCAGGCTATACTTTCCGATAGTACTACCGATGATGCCCTCTCTTCCTAGCCTTACATTAAAATCGCCGAGGACAATTTTAATATCATCGCTCGTAAGTTTTGTCTAAGATTTCGTGAATGGGTGCGCTCATATAAGACTAAAGTCGGCAAACTTTGCCTTAAAACGGATTGTTACGAGACGCTCGTTATCATGGCGGAAAGTCAAGACTTCTTGGCCTAATTCTGTCCTTAACAACAAATCCACATCCAAATAGACGCTGCTTTTGCCGTTGATAAAAATCGCCGTGGTAGTGCGAAGCACGTGTTAAGTTTTTTAGAAAATTGGACAGAGAGGGAGAGAAAGATGTTTGGGCTCAGTGGTTATTTCCATGGGGCGATTAAATTATTAGTGTTAATTGGCTTGTTGTTGTATTTTAGGCAAATATTCATCTCATGAGCTTTTAGTTGACTGAAAAAAAGGATATCTTTCGGGCATGGCTGGTATTGATCCCTGTACTATCCGATTGGGAAGCCTATATACTTCCACCTGAGCCAGAGCCACCTAGTTTTTCATCCTCTTTTTGTCCTGCCCATCCCATCGCATTCTTAGATGGCGGCGATATCTGCTTTGTAACAGTCCAAGGCCTCAGCTAGTTGTTCGCCTGCGCATGCCCTGTTAAGGAACCTAACATTCCAAGTGCAGATCCGAAGTTTGTTTGCTTGGTTTCTTTGAAGTTGTTGTCAGCAGTAGATCCGTCCGTATCGGAGGCTTGTTGTTGCTTCGTAACTTAAGTATTCTTTCCATGGCCTGGCAGTTATCCCGGCGGTACAACTGGAGCACCAGCTTCATTATATGTAGATACCCCTACGGGGGTCGGTTAGACCGAAGTCAATAACCCAATCGGGGATGTGAGCGCTGCTTTTGGTCCATTGACGACTCATCCGCCACCATCTCTTTTCCAAGACTCTGACTTAGTCTCGGAAATCCTTACAGTCCTGTGCTCCAAATATGTCGGAGCAGCCCGGATAGGGTCTTATCTGCTTTACTCCTTTTTTTTACTTCACCGTTGATTCCATCTGGGAATCTTGTTTATAGTGCTGCGGCTTTTGTCTGCAAGTCGAGTCCGGATGGACATCGACTAGTACCCGATAGTTACCACTTGGAGGTAAAATAAGCACGATTGTTGTGTTGTCACCTCTCAGTGCCTACCCTATTTCTACAGCACCCAACCACCAGAATACCAGACTAAAAGCACTAAAACATTTCCTCCACGTGGCTCTTTCTGATGATGTTTGACAGGACAGTGAAAGGTATCGTGGGAATGCGCTCCTTTGTGGTTCTTGCCTGGCCAAAGTTATCTGTCTTCATCGATGAATCCAAGTAAGTGCGGGTGGTATATCACCATCGACGTGAAACAGGGTACAAACTTCTCATTTATGGCGAGTTCACCGTTATTACTTTGGAGACTTTCTGCTGTTGCCCCACGATTTGGAACACGGATCGTAATGATACCAAAGTGCAATACACCCAGTCTTAGTATCTTGCGAAAACGGGGGAGTGTTTATTTGCACTGCTAGATCAGTGAGTTATTTATAGATTAGATTAAGGACCAATCAACGTATTACTAACATTGAGAAAAAAACACTCGCTGATTTAGTCACTGAACCAGATGTTGCTAAATGTTTGACTCCGATTGAGGTTGGTATAGGATGCTGGAGAGAGCATTTAAAAAGAATAAATTGTTTTTGACAGCTTGTCCCAAGAAACCGAAATGGTTGAACGTTCCACGGTAAGTTGAAATGGGGGAAAAAAAATGTGAGACAGAACCACCGTGCAAGGAAATGCCAAGCCTTTCAGCGGCAGCGGAGAAAGAATGTAGATTGCAGGCAGCGTTATACCCCATGAAACCAGTTAAGCTCTTGGAACCCAAACTGCATCTTTTTCATAATCCTAGAGCAGGAGAAAGAATAAGAAAACTTCTGGCACTCCCTTTATCTATGATGTCCAGATGAAACCGCTGCTGCAACAGGCAGGGGCTGCAGCTCCAGTAGACGGAAATTGAACAAAGTGGTTAAACTAGTTGATGAAACAATATCATCGGGGGCCTTACCTCACAGGATGCCCAGATAAAACCGACGCTAATAAAAACAACAATCCGGTGCACAAAGTCTAGTTTAAGCAACAAAACTACCTTCGCAGTTGTTCGATGAACTGATTTTAGGGATCACGGCAAAATCCACCCATAAGAAGATCCAGAAACGCCAAAGGGGAGGAGATCAGGTTGCCAGGTGATCAGATGGCGCTATTTCCTTTCTGAAACAGCAAAGGGTGAAGTATTCATACATTAAACTCTTAAACGGCTAAGAAATCCTAAACCTATATCCAACCCAGAACCCTGGACTCGATACTAAAAAGCCGGAAATCTGTTCTCACAGGGATGTAAGGGATCGGGAAAATGAAGACGGGTCTCACTGTAGGCTTAGACAGCATTAAATTTGGTCCCTATCTTTGGCTGAAGGGTTAATTTTCACTTTTTTTCTAAATGAGTGCAGGGAAGAGAAAACGTTAGCACTTTCAATCTATTACAATTCAGACTAACTTTCAAAATTCCAAGTATCCCTATTTACGAGGCTCTCTGTGCTGACTATAAAACCTCCCATAATATGCACACAGGAACCATTGGTGTGGAGTAAACGCATTTGTGGTTTCGGATGTTTAAGGGGCTTCACACCACAAGATAACGAGCGTTGGAAAGATGTGGAATGTGGAGCAGATTACCGACAGGAATGAGCTTTTGGAGCTTTTTAGGTCAGTCTATAGGTATATCGATTTCAGAATCGGTTGTGACATCTCGGGCTTGTTGAAGAGAAATAGCTCAAAAAACCGACTAGACACGCTTTACTGAGGATCTCAAAAGTCCATTAATGCTCCGGTTTAGCTCAGAACGAAAAAGAAGGAAGTGGAAGCTGTTCAGAACCTGACTCTGGTCTTATGGACATATAGGCCGATGCAGTGACACCATAACTTCTATTGCTGTGAAGGTACAAATCTAACTTTCATATTGTTCAGAAATGGTTTTGACCAGAATATGAGTCTGTAAAGGAATGTGATCGTGTCTTCAAGGATGCCTGGTGCTATATGGATGACGACAAACATAGATTTTCCTCCTCGTAAAGTAAGCTTTCATCTGTCTTTGAAGAGAAGGTATATAGTACACAACAGCAAAGACATTGAATATATTGGAAAGAATCAGTGGAAGAGAAGTATACGCCTTGTTTAAACCTTTTACTCACAAGTTAGTTCGTAGAAACCAGTCGGAGTTCTGTGTTTATTTAGTCTTTATTGAGGGCTTCTGATGACAATCAATGGCACAGAGAAGGGTTGCTCAACACCCGAACCCACATTATGTTAGCCGGGGTCCTGAGCATAGTTCCAGATGACATGAAATCCGGATATATTCAGAGGTCAGCGACTTTTCTACTACTATGTAAAAAAGACAGTGTATCGTTGCAGAAAGGCTACAATCCAAGGCCGCTGGCAATTTTTCTAACCGTGTGTACTTCAACTTCTACGAGTATTTACCACCAATACCGCCGGCATCCAGAGCTAAAGACTAGTTGCAACACCCACAAGTCAATACAAATTCAATCCACAATGCTTTGATGCTCGTTATGCTCGTTATCCACAATGAAACCGCTTGCTGGTTCGACGCAAGATGCTGAACAGCGCATAAGACTAAGCAACCTGCCATTGAACCATTGTTTTCGAGAAAGATAGAAACAACTACGTTTACGGAAAAAGAAAAGATACAGAAGGAATGAGGAACAGATACATAGTCGCTCGGCAAACGAGACCTGGTTATGATGTGGATCACGCACAAATTAATCTGCAAAATCTGATGCCAGTGTCTTTTCCCCAAGTCAATAAATAGAAGTATAACCAGCGGTGTACCCACTTTCTCTCAGTATCAATCGGAGGAGATGAGTAGCGATTATCATTAAACAATCAGAGATGCTGAGTCTTACGAGTATGTGCTGGGTGGTAACCAACTACTACATCTACTACATTTGGCTACCAAATCGAAGGTCCAGAGAATCTTCGAAATCATTCCATCTTGCTGTGAACAGTTGGAAGTATTTAAAATAGAAATGGAGATAGGAAGAGCTTAGATCCAGTTCGGGACCAGACTATATTGTTAGTAAACCAAGTCCGAAATCTGCTTAAAAAGGAGTCAAAACCTGACTTCACTTGAAACTATCAAAAGACAAGTAAATTTTTAGATCTAAGAAACACCCTTCCCTGCAAGGATGCTTCGAATCCGACCCTGGATAATAAAATAAAATCTGTAAAAATTAGACGCAACCGACTATCATCAATAGATAGAAAAAAAAGAAGACAATCAAGGATGACTCTGCAGCAATTACGTTTCGCTTTTCAGTTACAAGTGCACCAAACTTCTTGACGTTTTGAGCCGGACAGATGTCATTAATTATTCGAGATCCAAACGGATGGCAACAGACGATTACAAAAAAAATCAAAAAAGAGGACCTTGCTACTGCGTTACGAGTAGATTGTCGCTTGCTTTATTGACCTAATGCACCCTCGCAGTCCTACCAGTACACAACAGTCAATTGCACTTGTAAGGGATTATACTCACACTTGCTAGAGTAAATAACAACTATCCTTGCGAGCATTGCGACGGATGAATTATCTTAAGGGATGTCCTGTGAGGGTGGCATAGTAAATACGACGAGTTGGAGTATGTTATCTTAAATTATTCAAATGCAAAAGCGCGCCATCTATTGTGTTGTGTGACATGACTATGATGGTGCATCACCAGCACTGACAGATTGAATAAGAAGTTGACGTTGAAGGAACGAAAACATCTTTTTCACTGCTAACAGAGGAGTCATCCTAGTCATCGTCATATAGTCAGTGGCAGTCGTACTCCGTTGAGGGATATTTTTTCATGAAATAGAATTCAATTCAACGGCAAACGATGGAGATTGCGTCTTCATGAAAAATGTACGAATTGATTTCAGTTACGAATACGAGCAGTAGACGAAAATGACATCTACGACGACGACGACATCGACGACAACGACGACGACGACGATGATGATGACAAGGACGACTAGGATAACTAAAGCGGGACTAGAACTCTGAAAGACTAGAACGCCAACACGATGACTATCTACAGCAGTAGCATACCAAACCCGAACTCATTCTACACTCTAGGATTTCGAATTATAAGAAAGTTATGTGCTCCTTAGGAATAGTTAGTTTGCCCTCGAATCTCCTCTGGGTCTCTGAAAAGGGGTTTCCCCATTTTCTTTGGCCTTTTTCTTATTATTTCATTCTGTAGTGCTTCCCTCTCTTCCTGTGAACTGGAACTGTATTTAGAGCATGAAATCAAATACGACCAGGATAAGTTCGAAGCACGAGTACTTATTCTCGCCCTCGTACCTACTCATCCTCGTGGTAGTTTATGTTTGGAGGAAGTATTCAGAAGAGCTGCTGCAATTTCTATTAAAAATTTACTTCTCCCTGCTCTATCTCTGGTAACTACTCGTATATTCTGGCATGAGGTTTGCGAATGGAAATGGGAATGAGAATGAGAATGAGAATGAGAATGAGGATGCGGAAGTAGGATGTAGGAAGTGAAAACCACCAACTACAACCACCACTAGCATTTTGGGAGGACAATTGAATTGGAATTTTGGTTTTAATACAGGAAGTTAGTAGCTGTCAGAGTTCAGGAAGGGAGTTGCTGTTTTTTCCTGAATATTTCATTGAGAATATTTCAGTCGCTGGAAGGGCGGGAAATTCTCGTTTCGTCTAGCAGATGAATTGGATTGCATTTCACTGCGAAGTACGACTACGAATGGTGTTCGCTTACAATGGTGGAGAGATGAGAGATGAGAAATCGACATGTGAGAGAAGGCTTCCTAGATGGTTTTCGGGGTTTTTGGCAGTAGCGAATACATAAATGTTTAATCAAATGGAATCCGGAGGGCGTTATTCCAAACATTGTAGGTGATTTGGATTAGTTTGTGAGCTGTAAATAGGGAAATGTTGTTCACTTTGGTGTTACTGGAGGAAGGAAATACTCGTATATTGTGGATATGTACATTCATGAGTTTGGTTAATTAGTAGAACAAAATGGAAGTCTGACACAGAGAACATTGGCATCAATTCGAGTCATAGATACTTGGGAAATATCGACACAATGCTGGGTATTCAATCTCTGATAGAGAATCAATGATGATCACTGACTGTTTCTGTTCATACTGAGAAGAAACGTGGTTTATAAATGGAATGTAGTCACCTTGGCAACATTTCTTATCATAGTTCGTTCATGTTGCTTTTCCAAATCAGACTCAATAAACTCGACATGGAGTGCTGCAAGGCTGACTAAATGTATTAGAGCCGAATGTTGTTGTGTTCTGAGCACGCTACCTTTTATATTATTCATAAATGATATTGTAGAGGCAATTGGAGGAGGAATTCAGTTTGGAAGTATGCAGATACCAGGATTAGTTTTCGCCGACGATATAGGTTTTCTTTCGGATTCAGTTGGAGGATTGCAGCGAATGATCAAGCGACTGGAGAATTATTGTGAACTTTGGAATCTGTCTGTAAACTAAGAGAAATCCAAAATTATGATATTCAGAGCTGGTGGCGGTAGATATGCTCGTAATGAAAAATAGACCTACAAAGGAGAGATTGTTTCAATAGTTCGGGAGTATAAGTATCCAGGCGTATTAATTACGGCGAATCTTAGTCTGGCTGAGGCGAAAAGAGCTATTTCCTCAGCATGGGGTAGATGCATCAATAATAAATATATTGAGCACAGCTCTAAGATTAAATTATTTCGTGCGACTGCTGCCTCTATATTTCTGAAACGAATTTTCCGGTTACAAAAGTTCACTCCAAATTACATGCCTCATTTGGAAACAACAGTGCCACACCTATTTTTAGATATGCTTAAACTGCACTTTGAATATGTGATAATAGTACTGGAGACGAAAGAAGAACGGCTTCCTAGACTAGTGCTCAGGAGAGCTATTTCGACAAGGGGAAATCTTATCAAAAAGTGGGAAGAGTTGGAGATAACATCGGTGAAAATGTGCGCATTGCCACACCACAGACATTAGTACTGCTGATTTAAGGAAGATTTTTACAAAATTATTAGAGAGAGCAAACTCCACTTTGTACGATAAATGTAAAACGAAAGCAGTAACTTCACAAAATAGAATACTTTACAGTCAACTAAATTATAATCTTCAAGAATGCACGTACTTTCCCAATCGCTTTCCGCTGAAGATGATTAATTTAATATTTAAAGTAAGAGGCGAATTAATCAATTTAAATTACATCCCACATCGTCCTGACCTGCCTTGTGTGTGACTTGTGTAACCTACAAGAAAGGGTGAATGACTCGAACTGCAGCCAATTTCAGACTGCTATAATTTCCAAACCGTTTACGACAGTGAGCTCAAATTTTGACGCATGACAGATAATTTTACTATTTACAAGCCTTTTAAACAATTTGCGTCTCAGTTGTGTTGAAAAATTTTTATCAGCGATGGAATCCAAACGTGATAGTGTGATTGCTTTATATTTGACTGGAAAACCACAAGTAGCTATCGTTAGAGCCCTCCATCATCTCAACGTGAATAAATCATTTGTGTACGCAACCATAGCTCGTTACCGTGATACTGGCAGCGTTGCAAAACGCCATGCAGGTGGTCATAAAAAAACAGCAACATCGGCAGAGATGGTTCGGAAAGTGAAGGCTCGAATTGAGCGAAATCCGCGTCGAAGTGGAAGAAAAATGGCTCATATCGTTGGAACGGATACAACACATCCTGAAAAATGAGCTTGGGCTCAAGCCATTGAAGTTCCAAGAAGCACACGATCTTACACCGCAACAGAAAAAAGTTAGAGTCGAAAGAGCGAAGGAGTTGCTACGTTTGCACGAAAGTGGTGAGTTGCCGAATTTGGTTTTTTCCGATGAGTCGCCATTTGTTATCGAGCAATATGTCAACAAACAAAATGACCGAGTTTACTTGCCAGAGAGGTCCTTCGAAAATGTACACCTTCGGAAGGCCACCAGAAAGCAGGCAGCACTGATGGTGATGGTTTGGGCCGCCATAACCGCCGATGGTAGCTCTCCGCTCGTATTTTTGGGCCATGGCGTCAAAATTAATACGATCGTATACCGTGAAACCATCTTAGAGGCAGTATTGAAGCCTCGGACAAACAATCATTTCGGTCGGAGACCGTGGACATTTCAACAAGACTCGGCACCGTCTCACAAACCGCGCGTCAACCAAGATTGGTTAAAAAACAATGTTCCACACTTCATTTCTTCGGCACAATGGATTGCAAATTCTCCGGATGCAAATCCGTTGGATTTCTCTGTCTGGGGCATTTTGAGGACGAAGGTTGGCACTAAAACATACCAAAATTTGGACCACCTCAAACAAGCACTTCGCCGGGAATGGGCCAAAATACCGCAGAGCCACTTGCGTGCACCGTTCGATGTTTTGTTCTGCCGTCTCAAGGCCATTATTCGCGCCAAAGGTGGTAATTTTGAAAACTACTGATACAATTTGAAAATTGATGTATTTTCCAATATTTTTTGCTTTGGCACAATAAAATTTATCAAAAAATAAAAAAAATTATAGCATTTTAAAAAGTTGGAGTTCGAGTCATTCACCCTATACCATTTTATTGCCAGATGTCCTATCTTAAGCGAATTTCGTGTGAGATACTTTGGTGTAAACAAAATGGATATGAACGATGTTCTGAACATTTTAAACGGTGAACTTGGTTGGGAAGCTTTGTATAAATACACTTCAATCGCACTTGATTACAGAACACGTATTATTAAAGGGGACTTCTAAATAAACATATGTAACATATGTATTAAATTTTATTTAACGAATTGTCAATCTGGTAGACGGCCTTGGGCCAAACCATAGTAAAGTTAAGTTTATCAAATTGTAATAGTTACTTTATGTACTTTTCTCTTTTAAATAAACTTTTCAATACTACTACTACTACTATTATTAGAGCCGACTGTCAAAAAATGTGTAGCGTCAGCCTTCTGAGCAATAAAAATTCAATTAAACCGACTAGCCTCCCGTCTCAAGTCACCACAAAACCTCTCTCTAGTCAGTTCAGTTTATTTTTTCAGTTTATATGCATTTTTATTTTCATTCATTAATTAATTCTTACATGCTAGACAAAAAAACGCTTAAAAATGAGCTTAATTAACTTACAAATATTTTTATTCTAACTTACTGGCCCCATGCGGGCACTCTAAGTTAAACCTAATACTTAAATTATGTCTTTCGACGTATCTTACATTACATGTTTATACTATGTCTATTTATTATAATTAAAACTAAGAAAACATTTTTTAAGAAAAACTTAGTATCATGACTTATATTTTTTTTTAACTTATTGTAAAACTTATAACTAAAACTTACAAACTACCTAAGAATAAATCTTAATTTACTTAACCTACTTACATCTAATACATAATATATACATATATAATATATATACATTATATATATATTATATATATATTATATCTGACTACATTTCGACAAGCAAGTGGCTGTCCATGGTGCCCGACGATGGAGAACTTTCGCCAATTCTTTCTGGTATCCCTAGAGGCCCCAGACAAAGGCGTCCTAAACAGAATGGTTTCCGACTTCTGAAAGTTAATTTTCAACTTCCAGTCGTCGCAATATCGTTTAATTTTGTCGAAGTCACTTTGCAAAAGTATATTAATGACCTCAATCTTTGGGCCTGATCTGTACGCGATTAAGTCGTCTGCGTACGCTATGGCATGGTGAAGTGAACCTATCAGATCACTTGTGTAAATGTTGAATAGATCGGCGAATTTACTGCACCTTGTTGCAGACCGTTTTTAATGTTAAATGTTCCAGCAGAAGTCACATCGCCATTCTTCACGATGAACTGTCTACTGGAGAGCATATCAGCAGTGGTTTACTAATGCCCAACCTGTCAAGCTTGAAGAAGAGTCCCTCTAACCATACGGTGTCGAAGGCCTTTTCCAAGTCAATCAGGCAGGCACCAGTGCACTGTTTCTTGCCTTTGTTCCACTGGATATCAGAAACCAGTTTAGACGCAGCATGAATAATATCATGCCCCGCCTTGAAACCGAATTGATTATCCGGAACTATATGTTTGTCCTCAACCCACTTAGTCAGGGCTCTATTGATCACCTTCTCGAAAACCTTACTGATGTTTGGAAGAAGACTGATCGAGCGGAAATTCGCCGGATTGGAAGTATCTTTATTCCTTTTGGGAATGGGATGTACCACCGCTGTTTTCCAATGCGCTGGATAATGTGCATTATTCATTGCATTATTAAACAGGGTGGTATAAATGTCCACCGCTTCTAGTGGGAGATGTCGAAGCACGATGTTCGGTATTTCATCGGTTCCCACTGATTTCTTACTTCTAAGTGATTCGAAGATAGTTTGGAGCTCTTCCTTCGAAATGAACGGTGATAGTACCCTTTCGTTGGTGATGACATTATTTGCCATATTCTCGTCACTGAACTGGGTGAAACCCGAGCTCGCGAATCGCCAATTCGCAATTTCATTTCGAAGGCAGGAATTGTTCACAAGGACTCGACTCTCCAGGTCGTGGTTCGGGCCAATGATGTCATTCGCCTTGTACACTTCCTGGAAAGTCGCTCCTATAGCCTCTACCTTCTCCTGCGGATCCTCGACCACAAAGAAGTTGTCATCATCAACTGCCTCATTTGGATCGATGCCTGCTGCTGTGAGTATGTTTTCGTTGTCCGCCGTTCGGGCGATTTTAAGACACGAAAGGTCGTTTTGATTATTTCTCCGAAATATTTTATTTATTTGCGGGAACATATTCGGGTTGCTGGTGTTTACAGCCCGAATTTTGTTGTCCCAATACAAACTTATAGAGTTTCTGTAATTTTCCTTTATTAATGTTTGGAGGTTTTTAATCGACGACTTCAATGTCATGATCTCCGGGTTATGTCTGTCAGTAAACTGTCTGTACAAGGTTTTTAGTCTTGACAGCAGTCTACTTTTATGTCGGTGCAGTGCATCAATAGTTGCGTTGCGGAATAAGTCTTCGTCGTCAGTGTGTTGATACCGAGGTATCGTTTTGTCCATTGTTCGTTTGATTGTCTCGTCCATTAGTCTAAGATACCTGTCAATCTCCTCGTTTGACAGATTTCTCTTGGACGGTGGGTAGAGCGAATTCGAGGAGAGTGCTCTCGTCAGTGTTCTGGTGAAGTGTGTCCAACGCACCCTACTATAATTGTAGGAATGCCTTTGAACAAACTTATCCAATTCCGCAATCTCGTTGGGGACAGTTATTTCGGTGCTGAGACCGCAATGGTCACTGTCATACACGAAAGTGCGTAGACAGTTTGAGTTTGTTGGTTAGTGCACGTCAGTTGTATTCGTGAATCGAACAGCAGGACTATCCGTGGCTTTGAGGCCGAGTCGATACATCACACTGTACCGACTCCACCAATTGAATAGTAGATCCCCTCTAGTATTTGGTGTATTATTTAACCAATCTCTATGTTTGGCGTTAAAATCTCCGCCGATAATAAAAAAGTTCTCCTCCAATTCCAGCCTCAGGAATCGAAACAGTGTATCGAGCTCTGAGATGAATAAAGTGGATTGAGTAGCCTTAGATGCATAAACAGACACCATGTATAACCGCTTTCCACTACGGAGAGGGATGTACATGATGCATGCTTCCAGCACCCGGAACCTACGTACTACACGACTGTATACTCTTTTGAAACGCAGTCCCTTTCTTACAAAGATCGCAACACCTCCTCCTTGAATGGAATTGGGTCGGTTTCTTCGTAATATTTCATATCTTCTGTGTCTCATTTTGTGCCTTTTGGTAGGCTTAGTTTCGCTAACCAAAAGCACATCAGGGGCTTGGTCTTTAAGCAACTTAAACAGTGCGGCTCGTCGTTCGAACCTAATCAGTGAATTAACATTCACTGCAAGGACCTTTAGGGTTTGCTCCGCCATGTACGTACCCATTACGACTGGAGGTGCGTTAGGCCCGGCAGCAGCGCGTATATTTGATCTACCCGCGTAGCCTGTTCCTGTATTTGACGCTGAAGCTGAGCCATCTGCCCCTGAATAGAGAGCAAGATAGTCAGCATATCAGGTACAGGTTCAGGTGCTCTAGGCGCTGGGGCCTGAGAAGCTACCTTTGCTTGTTGTACCGTAGTTCCCCTACCTGCCGCCATTTGGGCGTAGGTAACATGGGGAGTAACGGCTGGTGTTTGCATTTGCACGGGTGGACGTTTAACTTCCACCTTCTGCTGCCGAGCCAGATTTACTCCTTTTATGTATTGGAGTTTAGGACAACCCCGATAATTTGCGGTATGTCCCGTGTTCCTACATAAGGCACAAGAGAGTTGGCTTTTTTCTGACGTTCCATCCATACCTAGAGCGCATTCCTCTGACTTGTGGTTCTTTCCACATTTCACGCATCGAGGCTGCATTTCGCAATTCGACGCGGCGTGCCCGAACCTTTGGCAGCGAACACATTGTAAAATGTTTTCGCTCCTTTTTAATTTTTCCCAGTGTACAACCTGGTAGTCTAGAACTTTTATACTCCTTAGACCATCCAGTTTGCTGTCGGGACTTAGCTGGACCAGGAAGAACGGTAGTTTCCGCTTCTCTCTTTTAGCTCTAGCCGTGACAAATGGCTTGACCCCCACGAATTTGAGCCTTTCGCACTCCTTCTCTTTCAGCAGTGCAAGGAGCTCCTCCGGATCAGTCGACGGCTCTAATTCCCTCAGCAGCATTGTTTGCAGCTTTTCACCCTTAGGGGTGTAGGAGAAGAACTCCGTCGTCGAATCCTTCAGTAAATTTTTTGTTTTATGATAGCGCTCCACTGTGTTACAATGGATCGTATGCCTATCTAACGATAATCTTTTTATAAAAAAATTGTTGCCTATGGCAGACTTACATAATTCCTTGGTTTCCTTTAGCTCCATCTTAAAAGTATTTATCGGTGGAACCCTTTGTTTTGATATTTGTTGCTGCTGCCGTTGTTGTGGCTGCTGCCGTTGTTGTTGCTGCTGCCGTTGTTGTTGTGGCTGCTGCTGTTGTTGTGACAGCTGCTGTTTATACTATTGCCGTTAGTGGCTGGTCTTGTTGTTGTTGTTGGTGTTTATTCAGCTTTTGTTGGTGTTTCTTCAGCACTTGTGATATTTTGTTAGTTTGCTGTTGTTGTTCGGTTTGTTTTTGAGCCAGCTGTGTCTGCTGTTGCTGTTGGTCTTCCCTCATCCTTCTTGCCGTTTGCATGTTTTTTATTGCTTGCACTCTTTGTTGTAGCCTTTTGATGCTGCTACTAAGAGACTCAATTTCTTTCTCTTCATCTTCCGATTCGGTTGGTGCCAAAGAAGCGAAGCTGTTCTCTTTCAGATAATGGCTTTCACCACCATCTGAGACATATGGGTAGTCGTCAATAACTTGCCCGGGACGTTTATTTGCTGCTGTTGTTGACGTTGATTGCATCAACTGCACTAATTGGAACCTAATAAGAACTCGTCAAATGTACCTCTTATTGATTTATTGCTCACTCGCAAGCCGAACACGTCTAAACTGCACCGTGGTCTATGAACGACTGAACTTCTCTCTAGTATTCACGATCTGTTGTACCTCTGTTTCTGAATTCCATCAATCCGATTGCTTCCCTCTCTCCGAAATTAAAATTCAGGAAAAGAAGGTGGAAGGCCTTGCTAATGTTGCAGATCATGGGGGAGTAGGTTAGGTTTGAATGAATATCTGTTTGCATGTATTCGCAGGTTATTGGCTTTGATGAGCAACATATTTTGGAAGGAAGAAGGAGGAAGGAAGGAAGAACCTAGAGTAAGAAACAAAGGAGATGCCAGAAAAGGGAAATTTTTAAGAAAGGCAATGCAGAGAGATGAAAGAATGCGGTCAATAACCTTTGCGGAAGTCTAATCAGCTGATCGATCAGCAGACAATAGTGGTGGATGTGATGCTGCTTGGATGAAGGAGAATGAACGACTGGCTCTTTATTATAATGTTATAGGTTATACATGTTGGAAGTATGTGTGTGTATGGGAATGTATACATGACATCCTCCTTTTTTTTTTTAACATAACAATTAATTACAAAAAATAAAAATATATAACAATTCATTCCGAAAGAGGAGAGAAAAAAAAATTTAGTAGGGTTATAGCGACCGACTGGTTTCACGACCCTTCCAAAATGAGTAGTAACTACTTTTAAAGCTGATGTTGATTGCTTTTGTTCCGGACAGCTTTCTTTGTTGGCTGTTACTGTAGATGATAGCGATGATGGAATTGTAACAACTTCTTTTTGAATTGGAATCGTAGCTGTTGTCGGGTGAATGTGGATCCAGTTCCTTCGAAAGGTCCCTCCGTCGTCAGATCGTACGAGGAATGAGCGTGGTGAATTGGCTGCTCTGGTTATTTTACCCGAAACGCATTCTCTTCTATTAACCTGCATGCGCACTTTGTCACCTGCTGTCATTTCTTGTGATGATTTAGCTCGATTGTCAGAGAACTTTTTGATGTCTTCCTTCACTTTTTGCAAGTTTTGACGCACATTAGGAACAACTTTGGAACGGCTCATCAAGCGTTGGTTTGGTGACATGAGTTCGCTGTGTCTGGCTGTATTTCGGTGATTTAGAAGTGCGATGTAAATGTCTGAGTTATCCTTGGCACATTTTTTCAGAATCCCTTTTGCTATTTGGACGTAACGTTCGGCAAGGCTATTTGATTGGGGATACCTTAGACTTCCAACTATTTACGAATTTTCGAAACTCGATAGAAGAAAACTGCGGTCCATTGTCGCTCTCCAGGATCACAGGTATTCCATGTGTTGCAAAGATTTTCTTCAACTGTTGAATGACCTTAGTTGACGACGAATTGGATAAGGACACAAAATCGAAAAATCCTGAGTGGTTATCTACAATTAGGAGATAATCTTTATTATTGAAATAAAATAGATCTTCAGCTATTGGGTCTACAAGTAAGTTTCCAGCATTTGTCAGAGATGGCGCCACCAGTGGATCCCGGGCAGAAATGTCAGACCCCATTTGTTTTATTTGTAGGTTTTGTATCTGTCAACAACTTTGCAGCGTTATATTTGAGCAGTTCTATGGGTGTCGTACATTTTATCGAGCAAAATCATGGCAAGTTTCCATCCAAATAAACGTCATTTGCGCGAAGCGCTGCTTTTGTTCTTTAATATGAAGAAAAGTGCGGCTGAGGCCTATCGTTTGCTTTCGGAAACTTATTGGGCGGAATGTATTGGTGAATCGACGTGCCGCGAGTGGTTCAAACGGTTCAAAAGTGGTGATATTGGAGTTGAAGACAAAGATCGCCCCGGAAAGCCGAAAAGTTTTGAAGACGAGGAATTGGACGCTTTACTGGATGAGGATCCCTGTCAGATTCAAGAAGAACTTGCTGCATCATTGGGCGTCACGCAACAAGCCGTTTCCATGCGCCTAAAAGCACTGGGATTCATTCAAAAGGTTGGAAACTGGGTGCCGTACGAATTGAAGCCAATAGACGTCGAACGGCGATTTTGCATGTCCGAAATGTTACTGCAGCGGTATAAAAATAAATCATTTTTGCATCGTATCACCAGTGAGATGAGAAATTCCTCAGTAGAGGAAATCAAAAATTGCCTCGATACGTTCTTGGGCTCGAAAGACGAGAAATTTTTTTGGTCCGGAATTCATAAATTGCCAGAAAGATGGGGGAAAGTTGTAGCTTCCCATGGACGATACTTTGAATAAAGCATTGTAACTATGTTTTCATAATAAAACTTCAAATTAAAAAAAAAAACCCTGGAAACTTACTTGTAGACCCAATACAATTTCCCAAGGAAGTGTAGGAATGTTTTTTAAAATTATTGATGCTTGATAGCTTTGGCAAATACCGCAAGACTTAATGAATTCTGTTATGTCCTTTGTCATACCGACCCAGAACATCAACTCTCTTGCTCGATGTAAACATCTGTGGATACCAAAATGTTCGTTATGAATTTTTGCCATCATTTTGCGTTGTAATACATCAGGTACGATTAATTTCGTGCCCTTGAACAAAACCATGTTTTCGTATACAATCTCTTCACGAAATGTCCAATATTTGCGAAGTTCTACTGAAACCTTATATATGGAATTCGGCCAACCTTATTGAGTAATTTTAATAAGTTGTTGAAGCTTGGAGTCAGCTGCTGTTTGCTCAGCAAAACTTTTCATTGTGTCATTCGACACATTTTGAATCGAGTATATCTCGGTTTGGTCATTTATTTCTGTTGCCGGTGCGTTTATACAGTCTCTGCTGAGTATATCGGCCAGAACGATGTCTTTACCTTTTCTGTATATGACCTGTGGATTGTATTGGGTTAATTGAAATAATATTTTTTTGTAATCTATTTGGAGCAGATTGTATAGGCCAATTTGTTAACTGGGTGTTGGATCGCCAGGACAATTTGTCATCGAATTTGATCTTTTCCCAAGAAGCCAATTTTTTTGGATGGATGGGTACGTAAATAAACAAAATTGTCATTTCTGCAGACCGGAAAACCCATACGAGATTCACGAAAAACCAATGCATCCCAAAAATGTCACTGTATGGTGCGGATTATGGGTTGGTGGCATCGTTGGTCCGCACTTTTTTAAAGATGAGGCTGGAGAGACAGTTACAGTGAATGGAGAACGTTACTGCAACATGTTGACCGGCTATTTTTTTTCCAAAATTGAATGGTTGGATCTGGACGATCTCTGGTTTCAACTGGATAATGCTACCGCCTATACGAGCCATCAATCAATCAAATTACTGCGTACGAAATTTCAAGATCGCATTATTTCGGTTAGAGGAGAAGCTGATTGGCCTCCAAAGTCATGCGATTTGACACCTTCAGACTTCTTCCTGTGGGGTTATTTGAAGAGTAAGGTCTATGCCAATAGCCTAGCGATATTTCAGGATCTCAATCATAACATCCAAACTGTGATTGCGGCCATTGACCCACTTGTTCTTCAAAAACTCATAGATAATTTCGACAGAAACTGTGATGGTCACATGAACGATGTTGTGTTCCACTCATAAATAAAATTCTACATTGATTTCACAATAAATGTGTGTTTAATTTAATAAAAACTTGCACACTCGCTGTTGGCTCACCCTTTAAATATACGAGTACGATTTCATAAAGAGGTAACTGAAACCTATTTTCAAAATCTGGTCGTAAGAAAAAATAACTAAACACACGGCTCAGTTCCTGATGCGATTCTACCGAATCACTGGACCACACTATCCACACCAGTTCTTAGGTAAAATAAAAAAAAAAATACAATCTCAATGTGTCATATCCAGCGACCTACATTTGCAAATTCTCTCGTCCAGCAAGTTCGTAAAAATTCACCCAACTTTTAGCGAAAAATGTTATCACGCCAGTGTACTCGGACCCGGCAGTGATTTGGAACTTAATTACAACTGGACACAACACCAACTGGAAACAACTTCCTCTCATACTGCCTTTCACGATACTATTGCACATACATACGAGTACATATGTACATATGTAGTGAGATTTTTTTTTCAACAACGATAAAAGGACGAGTGAGTGGATTCCAAGCATGTCCTATTCCCATAGGCTAACTACCGAATGTATGTACATTTTGTTTCCATCAAAACTTATTTGGTTGGCTCCCGGCAACACTTGCAATGAAAACTTTCTCTTACACGTTCCTCTATATTCCAGCTACCCTAGATCCCATGAGCCAGCTAGAGTAACGCCAGAACGCACTTCATTCCGATTTCATTATTACTTCCTTGTACAGAATACACAGCTGAAATGTACTCCAGGCCCATAGCATACCAAACGGAAATGAGAAAAAAGAAAAAAAAACCAAAAAAAAAAAAAAACACAAAAATTCAGGGACCAAAAAATTACGAAAATCTCTATCAAAGGAAGTTTTCCGCTTCGCGTTTTTTAATGCGAGCTCCTCAGAGCGTCTTTGAGCGTTATTCAGTTGGCAATATTGTTCGTGTCGCATTAAAAAATATTTTACCCGACAAGTAGTGTTGCTTTTTCTTTTCCCAGCAAAATACAAGCGAGTCCTTAATTTTGATCCACTTGATGGAGGAAAGAAAAAAATGGAAAAAAAAAAAAAAAAATCTGTAGTCCCGTCCTGGTAAAGTCCTTGTTTGTACGTCGTTCTTCTAACCGTCGAACAGGATCCTCAGGACACGACACAAGGAAGACAAGAATGTTGTACCCATCTGTGAAAATTGCTGCAAAACTTATGAGTTTGTTGTTGGCAAAAGTTTGTTCGCAATTTTCCATTTTTTTTGTTTTGTTTTTGTTTTTTTTTTTTTCTTATTTTCATCCCATCATCCTTGGTCCTGCAGACATGAAACTCTGTAGTGCTTCACTATCGTACCTCTGACTGCAGAGCGTCAGGAAAAGAAGATGATGATAAATCCAACCATCTGCGGTTTTGCATGCATGCATGCGTCAGAATACGCAAGAAAAAGTAAAAGGACGACTGCTTTTGCTTTTCGTCCTCTCAAGGATAAATGAATGTTAATGCGATTTCCCAGATATAGCATCACACCAACCAAACTATCGGTGCGATGGTGGGAGAACGAGGTGAGTTCATTAAATTAGCCCCAGTTGACTGGGTCTAGTGAATCCCGATGGGAGGACTATGTACATATGTATGTACTTGTACATCTCGGGGATTTCGCTTGCCTTCATCTTCTTGTGTGTTGCCATCTGTTTAGAGGGCTTCTTCTTAAAAGGGACCAACATAACCTGGCAGTTGTGTGATAAGTTGCAGGAGGTCTTGATGTGTGATGATGTGTTTAGAATTAAATTAGGAAACTTTTCTAAAAGGAAAGTGTTGTCGACAAGGATTCTTGAAAAGATATTCGTTCAAAGTCTGTCGGCTGTTTGCCTGCGAGTTTAATTGGGTAATTATGAATTTTTGTTACCCTAGCTGTTAGAAGGAAGTGTTAATCAGAAGTTGCAGTGGAATGGTTAGAGGTTAATATTCTCAATCTCACATAAGTGAATTTGCTTTTTAAGCAATTTGCTTGCCATAACGTTTTCACGAGTTGCCGCAGGAGGTACGTATGTTATATAGAGATTCAGAGGAGCAAAGGTTACGTAATTTCAATTTCTATTTCTTCTCGAAATTTTAAAGATATTTGGACAACTTACTTCTTTATTTATCTATCTAGTGATCCTTAGAGGTTCGTAGTTTGGATCTCTTTTCTTTTCTCTTGGACTAAGCGGCTGGGTATCAAAACATCTTGGATGTAGCACTGCTGTCCATTCGCATGATTTAACTGAATCCCCAAAGTCGATAGATTTTTGCAAGAGTTCAGGGTTGCGGTTTTGCTGGTATAATCATATCAGCTCTCTTGTTCATCGTCCAGCTTCGGTACAGAAAGACTGCCTTTACCCTCTGAAGAAGAATTTTTGATTGTTCGAAGTAGATGGAGTTGCCAAAATTTATTCAGTGCCAAATTTCCATCTAGGTGTCTTAATAACCTTAAAGTTGTAACGGAACTAAGCTCTTTGCAAATAGGATGCCTTGGAATGTTCTTTACATCAAAAGTAATCAAGTTTACGAGGGTAGAACTGGAACGGAACACCCTAATCTAAGAGTCGTTGGTGGTTTTGAAAGCAATGACTCCTGCGATTCCACACGTTTGGGATATTAAACTAAATGGACAAGGAAAGTTGTGAAGAAAGGTATCCTATTACGATTTGTTCTTGTCTAAATATATCAGTCGAAGTGCATGATTATGTGATTTGCAAATCTGAACAGACTGCAAAGGGGTACGGCCACAGTTTTTGGAATGTCCTAGGAGTGGAAAAACCGATTGGCAGATGGAAGATGGCTTTTACTATTCTACGCATTTGGGTCAGCAAAAATAAGGCTTCCGACCTTTTAGACCGCTGGCGTAAAAAAATGTACAGCCAAGAAAATCATTGAATGCCAAGAGTGAGGCAAGTGGTCCTGCCTACAAAGGATCTCATACAAACTTTTAAATATACCGAATCTGAGAGTCTGGAGATACTCGTAGCAAAGACAGAACGAGAAAGAATCGGGAGAAAAATGCTTTAAGTGACCTTCAATGACTTATTTCGAGAAGAACGTAGACAAAAAATGCTGTCTACGTATATTAAGGTTTGTGCTCATGGTCAAAGTCCTAAAAAGAAGCAAATCAGCCAGATTGGAAACACTCAAAAAATCTGGTGGTAAAGGCACTCTTCAAAAATAGCTCAACCCTAGCCCCTGTTACTGCTGTGTGAGTTAGGAGTACAAGTCACCGTAGCTAGCATCTATCACCGTTTGAGCTGCCGGATTGATTGATGATCTTTTGATGGCTTCAAGTCAAGTAACGCGGTACCTATGGCACATGTCCAGCAAAGTTCTCTATCTTGAAAAGGATTCTTATTATTACCTCAGCTCTTCAGACAAAAACCAGAAAATACCTTACCCAATCGCCGAGATCTTCCAGTCTCTCAGATTGACTTTCTTCCCATTTCTGCTGCAGAGCATGGAGAGAACTATTATTCATTTGGACAAAAAGATCTTCCGCAAAGCGTTGTCTTGTCTTCGCTGGCGCTGTTAGCAGCATGGCCATATGCAGGTTCTAATGATCTTGAAAGCTTTAATATAATCTATCCTACACTACGATTCTAAAATCTAAGCTCACCTAGATGGCTGGATATTTCACGATTGTAGTTGTAGGTACTGACGGGCGTCAACTTGGAGATATTCAGTGTTATAACTTTGACAACGCTTTCTTTTTTTTCCATTTTTTGCTTATCCAGGTAGCCACCGTCCTTTCGAAATGAGATTGACTTTCCAATTTATACGCCCCAAAAATGACTAAAGGGAAAAGAAAAACGTACGTTAGATGAATACAAGCGATAAATCAGCCGTCGCGTCAACAGTCAGCATAGCAAACTCCTTTCATGGGTTTCTTTAACATATTTGGAACTGAGTTTAATCAGGGATTCTCAGGACTAGTAAGGTTGTATGAGAACTCTTAATAGGTCCTATCCTATCATTTCCATGAAGAGTATTACTGGCTCCAGAAAATTTGGCCCATTTTGCCCAAGTGTTACCAGATAGAGCCTGCTCAAGTTTGTCGTTGTGCGTGAGGCTCAGTACTTGGCTACTTTCAAACTGTAGTACGACACCATTAGCCTCGGATAAGGATGTATTCACTGATAACAAATCTGCAAAACGAAGAAGATTATTTGAGTGATGATTTGTTTTAAGCGGCAGACTATTGCAAGATGTCTTGATCATTATGGTAATCTGCATCAAGTGTCAAGTCGTTCACATTAAGCTGATATGCGGTCACATGCGCAGTAGCAGAAGATGCTCCCAATCAATTTTTCTATGAGCTTTTTATCAAAACCTATAAGTAATTCCTTAAGTATGACAGTTAAGTTGCTCCAAGCAATTAGAACGCCTAAAAAGGAAAAGAGAGTGTCTTTGGTAGTACAGTCGAAAAGTACAATCTACACGACACCACGTCTGGAAGGGAACCTGAACTAATAGACTTTGGGCACAGATTTCCTCACCTCAATATTTATAAATTAGCATGATGGTCAATTGACAATTCAGTTGACCAAATTAATCATGTTGCACTTGTTCGATACCATAAATGTATTGACATTCCAAGAGGTCTATTTCGAACGGGACCTCTACGGATATCCCAGACCACATAACAACGAAAAAACACTATGAGGATGCTTAAAATTCGCACTGCAATATCAGATATTCACAAAATAAATGCTAGTGTGCCCCAGGGCTCCGTTCTGTCTCCGACAATCTTTTTAATTTTCATCAACGATCTCTTGTCTTCTACCTCTAATCCAATATATTCCTTGACTGACGACAGTACTCTCTGCTTTTATATTTCTTCCCGGACTCACTTCTCTGCTCTTCGGCTGTAGAATGGGAACAGGAGCGTACGTTAAGCTCATTAAATTCCGACATTAACAGCATAACTAATTGGAGAACCACTAACAGAGTAGAATTTAATGCTTCCAAAACACAATGCTGTCTGCTGTCGTTAAGCGAAATCTAAGCACTTATCCATTATCCATGAATGGCACTTGCATCGTCAAAACCGATAAACTTTCCAATCTCGGTATGTGTGTCAATGACAACTTACGTTGGAATAACCACCTATTGGGTGTTGTCAAAAATGCTGCGAAATGTCTAGGTTTCCTCAAGCGATGTAAGAAATACTTCATCCCCTCTCATGTGGCTTCAATATATAAGGCGTTTATCCGCCCGAAATTGGAGTATAATGCCCACATCTGGTCGCGTGCGCCTAAAACATCTCTGCACCTGTTAGATAGGATTCAAAACCGTGCGATAAAACTTATTGGTGATACTAAGATCAGCCAATCAATCGCTACCCTCGAACACCGACGTAATGTCTCGTATGTCACTCTGATTTATCGCTATTTCCACCACCAGTGCCCCATAGAAATCGCCAGTGGCATTCCACCCTTTCAAACTTTTAACCGTAACACCCGTCTCGCTATGAATTCTCATCAGTCTACCCTCAAGCCCATATTCGGACGTACTTAAAAATATCGTGATTCGTTGCTAAGCCGTGCAACTCGCTTATGGAATGCCCTGCCCAACTCTTTATTACCTAGTCATTATAAACTTAAAACATTCAAAACCAACGTTCACCGGTACCTCTCTTTCCATCCTCCCTGATTTCGCCCGCGCTGTGTGCAAACATTTTAAGGGTACATTAACCCCTTGAGCGTGCGCAAATTATAAAAAAAAAAAACTCAATTTCTTGAGCATGGTTAAATAAACTCTAAATTGGGCCAAAGATAGAGACTTCCGCCTCCTTATCATCGCGTAAAAGATCTTGTCTGGAGTATTTTGTGAAAGAGTGAAACCATTTGCCTACAGTTTGGTTGGAGCTTAGCACTGTAGCCTTGAGCACGGTAAGTCTACAATTGACTGAAACAGTAAGCTAGATTGCAGAGAGGACCTAAGAAGTCCAGACCAATACTTCTTAACTAGTTATCAACCTAAACAGGAGCATGTCGAGTCGTGGTATCCATGCAAACCCATAAGATGGTGCATAATGAGGATGGAGAACGTTTGCTACTCCGTTAAGGTTAGAAGGAAAAGGGTAAAGACTGAGTGATGCACTAGAACCTTGCGAAACTGGCAAGCCAAATCGAGAAGCCCAATTTCTCAAGTGTATTTGCCTATGCCGTCGGTGTTGATATCACAAGCAGACCACATTGAGCTGTCACTGGCGTGTATATGAGTTCATTATGCGAACGGTCCCTTTCCAACAAAGAGAAATCCTTCACCATCTCCTACTTGGTATAACAAAGAACTACGTGCGCCTCACAACGAGAGAAATGAGTTATGGCACGTGAACATTTCACCTGGTTTTTTACCTAACTTTGTGTGTAATCTACCCTCATTCCTGACCCCAAACAATCTTTTCGCTTTATTACTAGCTGGGGTGAAAAGTAACCTCCTTGACTGCCAGAATGCGCTGCTACTGCAAAAAAGGCTATGGTGCCTTGAAGTCCGTTCATATTTAGGCAGACATGTAAATTTCAGTGCGATACTGTCTTTAGTTATATTTTGACAGCTGATTGTTGTTGACGTGTTTGGCATCATGTTGAGTATGGACAAAAACGATTTTCGTTCTCTCATAAAACATTATTTTTTGAGAGGCAAAACGGTGAAGGAAACAAAAGAAAAGTTGGATAAATATTATGGGGCTAATGCTCCGTCAGATTACACCATCAAATATTGGTTTCGAGAGCTTCGTGGTGGCCGCAACTCCACTACCGATCAAGTCCGCAGCGGCAGGCTCTCCGATGCGGTTACAGAGGACAATGTACCAAAAAAATACATGAAATGGTGTTGGCTGACCGGAAAGTGAAGGTGCGCGAGCTAGCAGATACCACAAAAAAAATTAGCTAGCCGTATCGTCTCAAATTCTCCAATATACCATGTCATCATCTGATCCTGCAACCTATCGCCTATTATCTCGCTAATTTCTTAAGTGAATTAGTTTCCACCTAAACTAACCGAAGTTTTTCAGTTACTTGGGTAACTGCATTCAGACATCTCTAAAGTCTGAAGAAATAACGCTAGCACAGCTACTTGACAAGATGACTAAAATTAAAGATGATTTTTCTCCTGGTGCCGATGGTTTGTCCGCCATTGGTCCGAAATAACGTGCCACTAATCTTATTCAACACCTTGTAAGTATCTTTAGACTTTCAATCTTCCTAGGGGTTTTCTCCGCCTCTGGAAAGGCATTTATATAACCCGTATTCATAAAAAAAGTTTCAAACCAGATATTACCAACTACCGACCCATTGCTAAGTTGTCCTGCATTCCCAAGATTTTTGAGTGCTTCATTTATGACGCAATGTTCTTTCATTGCAGACTTATCCTTGCTCCGAATCAGCACGGTTTTCGTAACGGCAGAGCAAACACTACCAAGCTTATTGAGCTCGGGAAAGAAGTGGATGTGATTACTACTGACGTTAGCAAGGCCTTTAATCAAAACGCACGTAAGTTAATTCTTTTTAAGCTCAATGCGCCTGGTTTTCAACTTGGGCTGATTTCTTGATTCAAATCCTACAGTGAAGAACGCTATTACCTACTCCATTTTCGTTTTTCTTGGTCTGAACCAACTGAAGCCACTTCGGGTGTTCCGCAAGGCAGTCACCTTGGTCCATTATAAAGAATTCATACATATGAAAATCTATAGACAAATTTCCAATTTTTCTGATTCCCGACCTCTAGGAGATGATTCCAATTGGTTTTCAATATGGTGCCATAAAAACTTCCTTGAGCTCAACATAAAGTAATGCCATGCCATCTCATATTGCCGGCGGAAGCGCTCAACACTTCCTGACCAAACTTACTATATATCAAGCCAAGCTGTAGCTTCGTGCACTTTAATGGAGGACTTGGGCGATATCGTGATACTGAATCCACATCCATTCTGATTCCATAATTAGAGGAGCTAGGTGACCCTTACGTCAAAAAATCCCTGCATATCGTCTTTGTTAGGCCACTTCTCGATAATGCCAGACAGGTAAGATCCCCTTACTATGGAAACCATATTCTACGCATCGAAGCTGTTCAACGAAGATGTCTACAATTCGCTCTGCGCAGGCTGCCATGGAGTGACCACTGCATCCTTCCGCCCAATAATTCAAATTGCTCGGTCTACTATCTCTGGAAAAACGTCGCGAATTCGCCGATATGTTCTTTATACACCAGCCCTTAACCGGCACCATCGACTGTCCCCCACTACTGGATCAGATTTTTTTAAAACCAACCCCCGAAATTTAAGGTCTGTTCCTCTTTTTCGTCAAAACAACCACCAAACGGTATACGGTCATCCGGTCGCCGACCATGGAACTGAAGCGGTGCTTATTGCGAGTGCAAAAAATTCCGAAACCATGACGGTTAGAGTTGGAAGGTCTGAAATTGTTTCTCAATCATTTCTTAAGCACCTCGAAGTTGTTATTGACAGTGGTCTTAGATTTAAAGAGCAGATATGTGATGCAAACATTTCAGACCAATGTACATACATCGGTATCTGTCTTTTCTTCCTCCCTATGTTTCCTTCGCCTGCGCTGTATGCAAATATTTTAAGGGTACGCAAATCCCTTCAACGCGCGCTAATTATAAAAAAAGAGAGTACCTGTTTAAACGCAAACACAAAAACATCCTAAACAGTTCATATTGTGAAACTGTCTGGGAAAACGCGGATCACATGTTTTTCCACTGTCCACCATACGATACCGAGATGATAGCCTTGCAGGACCAATTTTCAGAGTAGCCCACTTACGATAATATTGTTGCGTATATGCCTCAAAATCAGAAAAACTGCTCTATTGTTAGTAATATAGCAATGCACTTACTCAGCGACCTTAGACTCAACGTAAAGCGAATAGATAAAATACTCGAATCGTATGGAGTAAGTTAAGACTTTAAACTGACTCCCGCGAAGTAATGCCTTACGGCCAAAAATTGGTCTAGTCTATTAAGATGGTGTTGGCGGTGGCGCCATCCCATTTGTGCATTATTCAAAGGTTCCACCTTCCAGCGCGAAAAACAACATTTCAATCATTATTCAATCTTCGACCCCGCTCTTCTTCCGACTATTCAAACTATCTAGGTACATATGCATTTTCATTTCATTGAACCCTATGTATAACCCTCTCTAACAACGCTACCTGAATAGTGCGCAAACCAATCTCATAAGTCCTTCTTTCAATTTATCAATTGCAAAAGTAAGACTGATGGTTATCCTTCCTCCCTCGCTTTCGAAACAAAATCTTCAAGTGACCCTCTTACCATCGCCAACTTTCTTGCTACATTTTTCCAACAATCATTTGCCAACAAATCCTTCGCACCAGATCCTTCTTACTTCAATGATCTACCAAATTTCTCCATTGGTCCCTTTCTCACTCAAAACTTCGATCCTGCAGTTATTGAAGAAAAGTTAATAAATCGTATAGATGAATTTGTACCGGACCCAGACGGACTCCCCGTCGTGTTTCTGAGTTTCTGAAAAAATGCGCTTCCAACCTGTCTCTACTCCTTTCATAACTTTTTCATCTTTCCCTTACGCAGGGAGAATTTCCCCAGATTTGGAAGACCTCTTTTATAATCCCGATACAGAGAAAGGAATCTAAGAATGAAGTTACCAATTATCGTCCCATTGCTAAACTCTCTCATATACCCAAACTCTTTGAAAGCATTTTAGACGAAGCCTTAAGCTTCAAATGAAAGCCTTTTATTTCACCCCGCCAACATGGTTTTCTAAAAGGTAGATCAACTACCACAAACCTAGTTGAATTCGTGTCTTTTGCTCCCTGAGCCTTAGAAAATGGCAAAGAAATCGATGTTATCGCAGCTGATTTCACTAAAGCAATTGATAAGACATCTCATCAATTAATCCTCTTCAAATTGTCTGCTCTCGGCTTTGAGCCCCTTTTATTAAAATGGATTTCTTCTTACCTGGTAAGCCAATATTATAGTGTTCGGTTTAGATCCGCACTTTCTGTTCCATTCCTGGCCTCATTTGGAGTTCCACAAGGCTGTCATCTTGGCCCTATTTTCTTCATTCTTACTATTAACGATGTTGAGAGGGTCATTAAACACTCCTTCCTCTCCCTTTGCGCTGACGACACAAATTTTTTTAAAACTATTTCTTCTCAGCATGACTCTTCCGTTCTTCACGAAGACCTTGATCGGTTTTCAATCTGGTGCCTCAGAAACTGCTTAAAACTTAATATAGCCAAATGCCAATCTATAACCTTCTCACGTTAATGCAACCGGTCTCCTCCCCGGCTTTATTTTCTCCATGGTCAACCAATTCCCCTGGTTCAGTCTCTTCAAGACCTTGGCATATTATTCGACTGTGAGCTTAATTTCCATTCGCATATCGATGAGATGATCCTCAAAGCCAACTCATCACTTGGCTTTATTAAGCGGTGGTCCAAGGAATTTTCCAACCCGTATGTAACCAGATCTCTTCAGTATGCCAGTCAAGCTTGGTCCCCCTTTCACCGGGTCCATGTTTCCCGAATCGAGGGTATTCAACGTCGATTCCTCCGATTTGCTCTCCGCGGCCTGCCGTAGAACGACCCTTTAAACTTACCCGCCTATTAGGACCGCCTCAAACTTCTCAATATGAATTCGTTAGAAGAATTTAGGAATACTGCTGACATTCTTTTCATTCATCGACTTCTCTCGGGTTCCATCGACTGCGCATCCATTTTGAACTCCATTTACTTCAATACCAACCCCCGCAATCTACGATGTCCTTGTCTCTTCTATCTGCAGGTCCACCGCACCTCTTTTGACTCCAACGAACCAATCTCCCAATCTCCCGAAAGGTCAACTCAAACCTCTCCCTTTTTGATTTGCACCTGAGCACTTCTCGTCTCAAACAAGATCTCCTCCATCACTCACTTGCTCCCTAGAACTTAAGTCTTTCTGTTAGTTTTTAGTCCTAGTTTTTAAGTTAGATTAAGCTTGTATCTAGCCAATAAATGGGGGCCTCAGCCGCCACCAAAATTAATTGACCTAAGAACGCAATTGACTAGTAAGGCTTAGCCATGGGGGACTAAAGCGACTCTATGTATGACTTTTACAATCCCATCCTGATTATAGAAGCATGGACATAAGTGAAAACGGATAAAGATATTCTTCGCCATTTTTGGACGCAAAATTCTTCTACTGATTTTTGGTCCCGACAGGCCTTGGAGGAAAAGGTATAGCGACATCGACTTGGTCAGAAACGTATACATCACAGTTCTCTGAGATGAATTGGGCATGTACTATACAGCGAATCAATATTAACACGTCGGACGAGGAGTTTTCAATTCATAATGTGGCGCTCATAAAAGGAATGAGACCTGAACCATCTTGAAGTGTACAACTTTGAAAATCAGCTAAAGGCTACGTCTCCTAGAGAGGCTTATTTGTTGAGGCCTCGATCTAGCTTTATTTACCACACTAGGCTATGGTCTAGATGTATTGATGAATCTCGCTCCTTGTCTTATGGGAAATCTATTTCCCATTTACGCTTAAGGCGTACTCTTATTGGAGAAACCAAATTTCCTTTCAACACAATTGCCAAGTCTTGTCGGAAAACACGCGGGTGAACTTGCGCGACAAGGCACAGGAAATACTTACTTCAGTTTGGGTTAAGATTGTACTGAATTCTTATTTTGATTCCCAGTTTCTTGTAAATGACACTTTAGGGATCCTACGCTTTTGCCTAAAATCTTACTGCTAGGTGCAATAGAAGCTATCTCATGTAAAACCTTTTTTTAAAGATGACAAGGTTCGCATCAGGTGGGCGTAAGTGATTACTTGTCTATTCCAACAAAGCGGAATAAGGTGTACCTAGAATTCTACACCATGAATTACGAAATCAAGTCGAATATGTTAAAGAAAGGTCTAGTCATCATTTTTCGGCGAGCTGAAAGAAGAAATCGAATATGTCAAAAGGAGCCCCCCTAAATGAAATAGGACACTTATTTGTAGAAGTAGGCTCTCAATAAACTCAATAAACTGTCATAAACAGGCCTTCACATCCATCTCATTTAATTAGCTTTACAAAGATCACTTCCAATCACGTCGCACTTATTATCAATTAGTGAATTGTAAAGCTCCTACGAATGAAAAAGATGAAAAGTGTTATTATTCCATGAATTTTAATTGAAGGACATTTAAATTTTAACACTTCACCTGACATCATTTACGAGTATCTCTTCCATCAACCATCAACTTCCGACGCGCACTTCATTTAGATCACTCGCATCCGCCAAAAATACATGTGTCACCCCTTATAAATGCCTTCGAACGACATCGCGGCCATCAAAAATTAGCGCTTTACAGTACTCTATGTAGCGTACAA
Source organism: Volucella zonaria (assembly GCA_963966105.1). Classification (NCBI taxonomy): domain Eukaryota; kingdom Metazoa; phylum Arthropoda; class Insecta; order Diptera; family Syrphidae; genus Volucella; species Volucella zonaria. The sequence goes on from OZ014533.1 coordinate 15,135,626, forward strand.
ATTCGTAATTCCACTCATCCGCGATGTATCATCTACCTAAATCCGAGTTTATATCAATGCGACTCTAACAGTGCGAGTACACCCTTTCACCTGTGAAACGTGCCCGAAAAAAAAACGAAAGCCATCACCTCACATAATAATAAGCCGATGAATATTAATACATGTCAGTGCCATTAATCCGGGCAACATGGTTTGGTTAAACCTTTTTTTTGCAACCCTAGGTGGTAGGGTAAATTTGCACATGTTGGTTCAGTTGTTCTTCTCATATTTGGTCTTCTGATCCCAGTAAGTAGACAGTATAGTCCTCATTCGACTATGGACCTAATAGACCTTCTAGAGCCTACAGGGGATACGCAAAATGATTTGAAGGAAGAAAAACCGATACCGTAAGTCCTCGAAACTTCTTCAAACGAGGCTATGCTCGTCGAAAAAGTACATTAGAGACGTAGTTTTCGCGCTCAAGTAAATCATAAAGTTTTAACAATTTTGGAATTATGAGAGAAGGGATAAATTTTTTCTAATCGTAAAAGTTCTGACGTTTTCGATACCAAATTTATGAATAAGAAACCTGACGTAAGGACCTTCTGGACAGAATTTGTTTTATTTTTATCCAGGGAGCAAAAAGCAATGCAGCCTTTTTAAGGTGAGGTGTCATCTTGAAAAACCACGATAATATCAGGCTGACGCATTGGCCTAGTGAAGTGAAAGATAACAGAGTAGTTACATCTACAGGGATATTCAGACGGAGATTCTCTTTTAAAAATTCGATTGAGGTCCTCCATTAATCAGATTGACCCTATGAAGGATGCACAAGGACTTTCTAATTTATTAAGCTGCGTTATTCGTATTTACTTACTTACCTAGGTGGCGCCATAGTTCGGAGTAAACCTGGGCCACAACTAACAAGTCTATTCAGTTAGCCCGGCCTTTGGCTAACTGCTTCCAGTTGCGTACTCCAAGTCGATTGAGGCCCTTTCTACGTGTGCGCTCCAACTAGGTTGAGGTTTTCATCTACGGCGTTGTCCCTCCGTGTTGGACTCTGCAGGCCAGAGCATTCGTGTCCATTCGCTCTATATGTCCTAGCCATCTCAGGCGACTGATGCAAACTTGAATCTTTTCCTCCAAACTTCATCAGCTTTCGATATGGCCCATGTTTCAGCGCCCAAAAGTAGAACTGGAATGAATAAAGTCTTAGATAGATTCTCCTTAGTTTTACGGGATAGGGCAATACTACTCAATTGCCTTCTTAGCCCAAAAAATCAGCAATTGTCAAGAGTGATTGCTCATTTCATTTCCGCTGAGGTTATCGTTTATTACCTCGAAGTTATAGCTGTTGATTGTGACGTTCCGTCCAATTCGACGGGACACACAACCCCTTCTTGTTGAGAGCATATACTTGATTTTGGCCTCATATACCGCTCCATTTTGGCAGCTTTCATTTCAATATTAGCGTACGCACCGGTGACAGGCTACTGAGTTCTCCCAATATTGCACAGACTTTTGAAAGATTGTGCCTCAAGTGTTCGCTTAGGAGTACCGGACAAGTATGATGTTTAAGAAGTCCCATGACAGCACGTCACCTTCTCTAAAACCTTTTTTGACATCAATGGTCTCGGTTAAGTCGTTACCGACCTTGATGGAGTAGCGAGCGTTCTCAATCGTCATTCTGCACAGATGCACGAGCATGGCTGGAATGTCAAAACTAAACATGGCTCAGTATAGGTTGGCTCTGTAAATGCTGTCATATGCGGCCTGAAAATCAATGAAAAGATTGTGGGTATCGATTTGGTGCTCTTGAGTTTTTTCCAGGATTTTCTGGGGTGTGAAAATTTGTGGACCTTGGTGCGACAATATGGCAGATAAAATCTTGTTTCCGATGTTGAGGAAACTTATGTCTCTATATTCAGCACAATTGAGAGGGTTTCCTTTTTCGTGGATCGAGCAAACGTTGCTGAGATTCTATTCATCAGGCATACTCTCTTCTAACGAGATCTGAGAAATGTGTTAGTGTATTCTCTTTACATAGCTGTGAATACCTTGGCCGGTAAGCCAGCTGATTTGTTGGATTTTACCTTAGATATTGCCATTTTCACTTCGTTTTGGTCAGGTAGATGGAAGTTTTGACTATCGTCGCCTATGTTGAATGGTCTATTCTGCCAGTTATACGAGGGTTGTCTGAAAAGTTTCCGACCGAACAATGATACGAGACATTTTTTCTCAAATTTTTTTTTTATTATTGCTCCCATCTCTCTAACCCGTCCAAATAGTACTTGGCGTTTTTCTCTGCAAAATAATTGTTCACGAAGGTGATTGCCTCCTCATTTGACGGAAATCTCTATCATCCGAGCGCAGTTTTTAGATGAGGGAACCAAATGAAGTCGCTTGGGGCTAGATCTGGTGAATAAGGCGGATGGTCAAGCGGTTCAAACCGTAATTCATGGATTTTCGCCATGGCAACCGCTGAGGTGTGAGACGGCGCGTTGTCTTGGTGGCCGTTTCTCCGCAATTTCTGTCTTCAGCTTGGCAAGTAATGATGCGTAGTATGCTCCTGTAATGGTTTTTCCCTTTCGAAGATAATCGATTAAGATAACTCTTTTACTATCCCGAAAAACAGTCGCCACTTTCCCAGCCGAAAAAATAGTTTATGCTTTTTGGTGCCGGCTCGCCCTTTGCAGTCCACTGTTTTGACTGAATTTTTATTTCGGGCGTATAAGGACTGAAACGAATAAAATCTGTGAATTTTAATACGGGCTATACTTCCAATGCGTACAAATTGCAATCCCATTTTGTACCCAAATTAGCCTGTATATTCTCTGGTTTCAGTTTGTTATTGATTTTAGTTCAGTGCGGTTTAAAATATTTATAAAATATGAGTCAAGAGGAACGCCGTAAAAAGATCATCGACAAATGGCTCGAAAATACTTCACGTCTAAACCATTTCATCGCAAAAAATTTAAACATAGCACACAATACAGTGGATTCTGTTATTAAATGATATTTGGAGACGTTGACAGTTAAGCGAAAACAGAAAAGTGGAGCTAAAAGTGGAGCACATGATACAAATTTGGACACGAAAATAGTGGGTACCATCGTAAAAAACCGGACTATGTCATCCAGAGATGTTGCTCGACAATGTAATACCAATCAAACAATGGTACAAAGATCTAAAAACCGTAACGGTCTAAAAACACGAAAAAAACAAAAAATACCAAAAGTTACTGAAAAGCAAAAAAAAGTCATAAAAACACGAACCCGAAAGCTATACGAGTTGATCGGCAACAAGAAATCGTGCTTGGTTTTGGATGACGAAACTTATGTCAAAGCCGACTTTACTACTCTTCCAGGTGCGCAGTTTTACAACTCGTTTGAAGCTGAGATTCTTCCGCAATCAACAACATCGTTTGGGATGGGAAAATTCGGGTCAAAATATCTCATTTGGCAGACCATTTGCCAATGTGGACACAGAAGCTCATCGTTTATTACAACGGGAACAATTAACGGAGAAGTGTACATTAACGAGTGCCTAAAAAAACGGTTGATTCCTTTCTTAAATAAACACGAGAGTTCAACATTATTTTGGCCAGATTTAGCTGCAGCTCACTATGCTCAAGCGACGTTGAGCTTTCTTGTTGCTAAAAATGTCGACTTTGTCATGACATGAATCCACCCAATGTTCCACAGTGCCGTCCCATTGAAATGTATTGGGCTTTGGTCAAAGCTAAATTGAGGAAAAGTGAGCAGTGTGCAAAGGACGTAAAAGATTTTAGTGCTAAATAGAAAAGAGTGTCCCAAAAGATCACGGATGTAACTGTCACCAGCCTTATGAAGGACATTCGAAAGAAGTTGAGGAAGATGGGAACCCAAATAATTTTTTTTATTTTTTGTAATTGTGAATGAATTTAATAAAAACAGAGTCTTAAAGAAAATAAAAAAAATTTACATGAATTATGAAAATATTTTTTTTTTTTTACTTTGAAGTTTCCAAATTTTATTCGTTTCAGTCCCTAATGTTTTGTCTACAGTAATTAATTCCATTTATTGCGCCTAAACTGCGCCAACAGAGCGTTCTAAATATTCACTCGAGCACGTTTTTGGTCTAACGTAAGCTAACGCGGCACCCAACGCGCGGACAGCTTTCTCATGCCTAAATCTTGATTTAATATGAAACAAACACGTTCTTTGGACATTTTCATAACCTCTACTATCTCTCTCACTTTAATTCGGCGGTCGTCTAACACCATTTGGTGAACTTTAGCAATGTTATCGTCAGTGGTTGCAGTTTTTGGACGTCCCGAACGTTTATCATCTCCCAAGCTTTTACGGGCAAGTTTAAATTCAGCTGCCCAAAATTTCACTGTGGTAAATGATGGTGCAGAGTCCCCATAAAAACTGCTCGTCCAAAATGACTGAAACTTCGGTAAGTAACTGTCAAAAGATGCACAACTAGCATTCACTAGCTTTGATTGACCAGTGCAGCTATCTTTACGTTGCGGTAGGAAATTTTTCAGACAACCCTCGTATAGTCTACAGAAAAAGTTTTTCCATATTTTTATAACCGACAGTGACTCTACTACAAGGTTTCCTTCTTCATCTACAGGCTTCTGTACGGGTCTTCTCGCTTTGACACGTTCTTTTACCTTTAGTAAAACTTCCTTACATTATTCCTGGAGCCCAATGTCTTCTATCCCTCGCTTCTCGTGCTAGTTTTTCCTCTTCTGGAAAATCCGAAGTTTTTTCCGTCTCTTCTGCTCGTAGAGCTCACGAGCGGCTCCTGTCCTTCATTGCAGTGCCGCTTGGTATGTTTGCTACTGGCCGAGCATGCCCTTGCCATTTTAGCCTGCATTAGTAACCTCAATTGGCGGAAACCATCAATGGGGGGTAAGCCAAACAATCCGCTTCAAATATGATTGTGGCGCTGCTGGACCAAGTTATCAGACAGTCAGCAGTTTCTCGATCAATGGCCGCGCAGGTGCCCAGCTCCAGTAAAAGTAACTTGGTAAGAAGCTATAGCTATGGGTATACTCGTGCACGTAGTTTCTGGATGAACAGCTGGGACATTAACACTTTTCGTATCTTGTCACCAGCTGAACTGTTACTTAGTAGCATGTTTGGAAAATTGGAATTTATCGATTTTAGAAATGCTTGGTAAATTTAGAATATTACTGTTTTTCTTGAGACCACTCCTGTGAAGCTGAGTATTAGCCTACACCAATGTCTGAAGGATCAAAAATCAATAACGAGTATTCACTCGATGGCAAAGCGAGTCTGACTATTGCATGACCTGTAGGGGGAATGCGACTCCCTCTCCTTCAACTGACAACAGAAGAAAGATATATTCGAACTCATACCTACTTCTTATACATACTCGTATGCCTGCTATAACATTTGTATGTTTGGATCCTGTTCTAGGATTCGTTAGAAATCGAAGTAATTTGCATGAACTTTTGCAATAAGGATGATTATGGTTACGTACGCCTCCTAAAATGGTAGTTATGGACGGACGGGTACGCCTCTGAAAAATGAAAGGAAATTCAGAAGACCTAAATCGGTATGAATTTATCTAAAGAAGAAGTAAATTAAAAAAAAAAGGACGACGATCAAAAAGTTCCGGGAATGTATTTGGAAAATTAAAAATACAAGCTTATTTATCTAAATCCATATTGTCCCCTTCAGAGTAAGTAAGAGACTGCAACGCACTTATGCCAGCGCTTGATCCAATCCTCGAAAAATTTTTTATTTTCGGTTTTCGGTATGTCCACCAGTGCTTCCTGTGATTTTTCCATTAATTCCCCTCGGCTGCTGAAACGCGTTCCCCGTAGTGATTTTTTAACTCGATTGAATAGAAAGAAGTCACAGGGAGCCAAATCAGGTGAATTCGGTGGCTGTTAGATGGTATTTGTTGCATTTTTCGTCAAAAAATTACGAATAATGATGGCACTGTGCGACGGTGCGTTATCATGGTGTTTCACGCAAACGTCTCATAACGCCCAAATAATACTCTTTGTTTACTGTCTGGCCTTCTGGCAAAAATTCATGATGCACACCATTGTAATCCATGAAAACCGTGAGCATTGCCTTCTTTTTTGACTGAAAACGAAGTGGTTTTTTTGGTCTCGGTTCATTTGGTGTGCGCCATTCACTTGCCTTATGTCTGGATTGCGTGTCGTACTCATAAACCCACGTCCCGTCTCCAGTAATGATCCTTTTGATGAATGTGGGATCGGATTCAGCCTCGCAAATTATCTCTTTTGCGACGTCAACACGGTCTCTTTTTTGCATGAAATTGAGGTCTTTTGGCACCAACTTTGCTGCTACACGACGGAAACCCAAATCATTAACCAAAATGTCTTGGACGGATCCATAGGCAATGTTCAAGTCCTCCGCTATCTCTCTGATGGTTAATTTGCGGTTATTGACCAACATTTTTGTTGCTTCATCAATGTTTTCGTCGGTTTTCGATGTCGATGGTCTGCCACTGCGTTCATCATCTTGGATTGACTCACGACCACTTTTGAACCGCTCGTGCGTCGTTGCCGAAACACTTTTCCAACATTTCCAACGTTCGTGCACCATTAAATCCGTTTTTTACGCAAAATTTAATACAAGTTCGTTGTTGCAAATTTAAATCCATTTCCAAAATTGTAAAAAATCGCCAACACACACAGTGATAGATATATTCTTGGCTACGTAACTTTTGCAAATGTCAAGCTATGACGCTAAGATCTAGAGGGAATGTCAACAACAGATTTACCAACTTAACAAAAAAACAGAACTCAAATCGGTGGTGTGGCGCGGGAACTTTTTATCAAGGTGGCAGGTTATATACAACAGAAGCCTAACCCCAATGGCAAAGATTATCCGATAAGAGTATCAGTGAAGGTTGTGCAAAGAAAGATCAGGCCGCCGATGCTTAAAAACTATCTAGAGTATGCGAACGATACACAAGAAATTGATAATCTAACGTACACTGACCTGCAACAAAAAAAATCTGAAAACTAAAGGCGCATGCTTTATTCCTTCAAATCAGAAATGACCCCAATCTGATAAACTGCAATTAGAGATCCTTTACTTACACTTCCACTAAATAAAACTGGCCATTCTTCAACCGCGACCGAAATATACATATACACGTAGACAAAACTGAAGAAGCTAAGTGGGCATAAGCCAACATATTGTCGCATATACCTATAAGATCCTCGCTTCCTTATTATATGAAGGCTTTAAACTGATTACCTACAACCTGATTGGTTCAAATCAGTGCGGCGACAAATATTTAGAGATCTTGGAGAGGACCCAAAAATACCAAATGGATACCCACAATGCCTTCGTCGATTTCGGCCCGCATATAATAGCTTCTATGCTGGTGAGCCATGTCTTATGTTGGCATCACTTCCAAACTAGTTTAGCTCTGTTATGCAGGATGTCGACGGAGAATTTCTGATACTACGAGTATATTAAAGACCGAAGAAACATGACCTATTTCGCACTATCGTGGAGGGTCTTTCATGCTTGCAAGAACTGTTCGCAACTCTTAAAATAACACCGGAGCACAATATTTCAAAGATTTATCCTACTTCTTACATCTGCATATCTGCACATCGACAAATTCGGAAGAAACTAGCATGGGCTGGTACATGAGAATCCAGGCAGGATTATGTTTGATTCGAAAACCTTTATTCATTACCAAGAATAGTTCATGACATATTTTGGATACCATTGTTTTCGTGAAAGCAATGTTGGGGTTGAGCACCATCCTGCTGGAAGCACAGTTCTTCCACATTGATGTCACGTTAATTCGGGAGCAAATATTCCTTCATCGTCGCATTGTATCGGTGTCTATTGACAATAAATTGTGCTCCGGCTTCATTTTTGCAGAAATAAGAACCGATGATGACATAGGGAATATTTTTCTGCATGCTACGGCATTTGGTGAACTTCTTGAAAATTGTCCTCGCTTCAAATACTGCAATTCTGAGCACTCCATGCAATAAATGGTCACGCAGATTTAGCTCTTGCACCAATTGGATATTACAAGCCTTGAGACCAAGATCTTCATGTAGAATTTTCCAGATAGTGGATGGATAAAAGTAAAGTTGCTGCGAATGTCGACGAATCGATAAATTGCCTTTTCCTGCTACAACTGTTTTGACATCAAATAATTTTGTTTTTTCGTGTTTTGACGTAGCGTCCTGGAATCGAATCCAGGATATGTGGCGTATAAATCAACACAAGCAACCACAGCATCTTGTCACTTACTTATTTACTTAGGTGACCCTACAGTTTGCGATGAACCTTGGTCTCTACTAACAAGAATTACCAGTTAGTCCGATCTTTAGTTAACAGCCTTTAATTGCACACTCCAAGCCGGTTGAAGTGCCCTTCTACTTATGCGCCTTCTTAAAGTAAGGTCTTCCTCTACAGCGTTGTCCCTCTGGGTTGAATGCCAAGACTAGCCATTTCCGGCGATTGATGCGCAACATAGAACTCGGAGCGGAAGGACACTTTTAATTTGTAGTATGCTTCTTGGCTCATGGAAATCCCCTACCATCCCTGTGCCTATTATGCTATTATTTCGCCTGTCTCCTCTGTGAAAATTTACGAGAATCGTAATAAAATGGCAATAAAGGCACTCACCATTGGGCAGCTAACTACCTTTTGGTGGTAAGTTGGTATGTTTTTGGTGTGGGTGGTCTAATGAATGGGGCAGCTATGTAAAAATATTGCCGTGGCTTTTATTCCCCATTGAAATAGAAAAAATTGTGAGACAAGAAAAAAATGCTTCCCATACCGGGAATCGAACCCGGGCCTTCTGGGTGAAAGCCAGATATCCTAGCCACTAGACCATATGGGAGAGGTGGAAAATTTTAGACAAATTGCAGACACATTATATTCAGCAACATGTTGATGGAACATATGAATGAAATCAATGTCACCGTGTGTGTAAGTTCTTCACATTTCAAAATGTTGCTGCCACAAATGATCCGACATTCCAGCAGAGATAGGTAAAAGTGCATAATACGCGTCAATACAGGCTATCTTCGATGATGGACCTTTAAGTTCGGGACTTGAATTCCTCAAATAAAATTTGTCAATAGACTACTGTCGAACCTTGAGCAAGCTGCGTAATTCGGACGGATTTTTACGCCGTTTCACAACCACGAATGAAATACGGATCCACCGCAATACACCAGAGACAAAGCAGCAGTCGAAACAGTGAGTTCATCCGGTTGAATTGGCTTTTTGGAATGCACGCGGCATAATACACATCGATTACCTTCAAAAAAGGAAAAAAATGCACCACGAACATTACGCAAAATTATTGGACCAGTTCACTGACAACTTGAAGGAAAAACGACAGGTTTTGGCCAAGAAGAAGGTACCCTTCCATCAAGACAATGAACAGGTGCGTTCGGGCGTAGTCGCCATGGAAAAATTTCATGAATTGGGCTGCGAATTCCTTCCTCTTCCGACATACCATCTTTTCTGAACTTACGAGTAGTTCTCAGTGACTATTTCCTGCTTTCAGGTGTTTATAAAATAGAAGGCGATATTGAAGGGACTGAACTTGTGGCAGTTCAAATGATCTCCCCGTTTGAGGACAGACGCTTAGATTCCATTCACTGGTTATACTGTGTTTCCATCAATTTCTACATAAGTCCTGCTACCTTAAGCATTACAGTTCCGCGGATTTCATCTACTCCACAAATCTAGTTTCATAGTCTGTATAGCAGTATCCAAACATTGGTTTTCGTTCACGTCCAGAATATTCATTCAAGTCTACTAATATGATCACAAATACTATTTCTTTTGGAATGAGGTCCTTTATCCTAGTGTATATCATTGGGGAAAGACTATGCAATTAAAATAAAACGCTTAGAAGCGGTCTGGGACAGAGGAATGATTTTTCAGCCTCACGAGACCATCTCGGGAGAGGAAAACCAAAAACAATTCAAACGGACAACGCTCATTTATAATGACAGTCAGCACTTTGATGAGTCTTCTCCCCCAAAACCCGTCAACGCAAACGGGATCGAATATTTTTCGATAGGGTCCATGCTTCTATGCCATAAAAGAGGACTGCGATGATATGGAGTCCCTTTGGTCGTACTACTCAATTGCCTTCTTAGACCAAAGAAACAGCGATTGGCAAATGTGATTCTGCGTTTAATTTCTGCTGAGGTGTTGATGGCAGAACTCATAGCAGAGCCAGTAGACGGAGTCCTTTGCTACCTCGTCACTACTCTTTTAAATATTCCTTTAAGAAATGGGGGAGGTCTTGTGGGCTAACCGAGTAAAAACTGACTTGTCAAAAAGACCAATTTGTCCAAGAGTCGACGCTAAGCCTATCAAAAGTGTATGTGCCTCATGCATGACAATAAACTTACCTGGAACTTGAATATTGAAGTAGAGGTCAAAAAAGCATCCAAACCTTGGTGGTACACCTGCCAAAAACACCTGTCTCCAAAGATCATGCATTGGCTGTATGTTACACTGCTGATAATTTTAAATTTCAGTCGCTAGCAGTCTTTAATCCCCATTATGAGATCAAAATACCGAACCAAGAAGAGTGAGTTCTGGACCTACCACATCTACGTTGATAGTCAAGTGCCATTAAGATGCTGGTATTCATGGAAGTCCAGTTGCAGTGGTACTCAGAACTAATAGCTGTACGCTTGGAATTACTTCCCGATTATTTACGTTTCGGCGAGATTTTGAGGCAGGATGGAAAATCTAGACGACGCTCCTCCATTAGGACAACTTCCAGGCGAAAACATACACAATCTTGACGGCAATAAATTGTCTTGTGAGGAATCGGTAAAGAACTTGTTTAAGGGCTTGCTAAATCCTCTCACCATTTCTCAGCAAGTTCGAGAATGCCACGCTTCTCTGAACGCAGTCTGAAGCAGTGTTCAAATTCTGAATTTACAGAGTCTTTTTGTGTCCCAAGTAACAGTGGAATCACGAGAAATTAAATCCTAGATGAATTTGCTAGGCTGGGCTGAAATGAAACGGGGAAATACTATGAGGAGATTTAACGATGAACGGTTGCAATCGCAGCAAGTCACCAGGAATCATTGCCGATCGCGTATCCCTCAACCTCTCGAGAAGTTCTTTGCAGCCAGCATCAAGTGCTGAGGACCAGCTGAGATGCCGAGAAGCCATCAAAAATGCCGCAACCGATGTCCTGGGTATCACCCGCCCACCACCACGAAACCCATGGTTTTATGAAGAGTGCCGGGAAGCACATGCAGCAAAATAACATGCCTACAAAGCGGCGCTGCGCAAAAGGACGACATCGGCTCTTGAGCTCTACGAGCAAAAGAGGAGGAAAGAACATCAGCCTTTCCGGAGAAAAAGAAAGAGCATGAGAAGCGCGCGATCGAGCAAATAGAGAGGTGCTACTCCAGGAATAATGTTAGGAAATTTTACCAAAGGGTAAAAAGAACGTATCAGGGTACTAAGACCCGAATGGAAGCCAACAGAGATGAACAAGGAAACATTGTAGGAGAATCACAGCCGGTGCTTACGATATGGGAAAACTATTCCTGCAGACTGCTAAACGGCGAAGACAACACAAATTCTGCTGTCAGGCAGAGCGAACCATTCAATATTGACGACGCAAGAAATCCGTCCACCCGACCAAAATGGAGTGAGGACACCAATATCTTAACTGAAGTCGAACAAGGCTGCCGGGCCACACGTAGAGGGCCTGATGTATGCCTGATAAATGGAATCTCAGCATCGTTTGCCCGGTTCACAAGAAAGAAAACCCTCTAAACTACGTCAACTATAGAGGTATCAGTCTTCTAAACATCGCATATAAGATCTTGTCTGCCGTATTGTTCTAGCGCCTAAAACCATTTGCCAACGACCTGATTGGACCTTATCACTGCGGTTTTAGGCTCGGCAAGTCCACAATTGACCAAATATTCACACTACGACAGTTCCTGGAGAAAACCCATGAAGTTTAGATCGATACTCACCACCTTTTTATCGAATTTAAAGCCGCATATGACAGCATCTACAGAGACGAGTTATACAGAACCATGTCCAGTTTTGTCATCCCTGCCAAGGTCGCTGCTGCATCAAGGTCGTTAACGATCTAACCGAGATCTTTGATGTCAAAAAATGATTAAGGCAAGGCGACACGCTGCCATGTGACTTCTTCAACATCATACGTGAAAGAATTGTGCAAAACTCTCAAGCCAACACACGAGATATGATCGTTCAAAAGTCTGTTCAATTGCTTGCATACGCCGACGATATTGATATTATTGGTCGAACACAGCGAACTGTCACTGGTGTGTTTGCGGGTTAAGGAACAGAAGCGGCAGAAATAGGTCCAGCGGTTTACAAGGTCAAAACAAAGTATATACTGTCAACAATCAGGGATACCCAATATCGACGAATCGGTAGGTTGTAAAGGACTTTGTCTACCTTGGCTCTGCTATCACATCTGAAAAGGACATTTCTTCGGAATTCAAATGAAGAGTCCCACTTGCCAATTGCTGTTTTTTTGGGCTGAGAAGGCAACTGTGTAGTAAGGCCGTTTCCCGAACAACCAAGGAGACTCTATATAAGACCCTTGCAATCCCAGTCCTGCTCTATGGTGCCGCAGCATGGACCCTTTCTAAAGGATGAAGATATCCTTAGTCATTTTGCGAGAAATATTCTTCGTAAGATATTTGACCCCATATCCGTGGACGGATTATGGAGGAGACGATTCAACGATGAACTCTACGAGCTGTACATTGACATCGTCCTGGTTGAAAAACTGCGCATTGGGCGCTTGAGATGGCTAAGACATGTAGAGCGAATGACGTTGGTGTCGGAGGAAGGCCTCGCCTTAGGTGGAACGCGCAAGTGGAATGTGACCTCAACCAACTTGGAATGCGCAACTAGAGGCAGTTAGCCATGCATCGCGCTAATAGGAGAGGCTTATTGGTTGAGGCCCAGGTTCACCCCGAACTGTAGCTCCGCCTAAGTAAGTGAGTAAGTAGGCTCAAATGAGAGTTCCTCACGACCCGGACTTCCTTTATCTGGGATTATCAGCATCATCAGTTAGGGATTCCATTGGCATTTGGGTTTCATGTAAGCATAATTGCAGACGGCTTATCTCGCCAAGATATGTGTAGCGTTATGAATGCATGCCGAAGTCCTTAAGAGGTCAGTGACAGACCGGATGTCTCTCAGTAGGCAAAACTGAAGACTTTTTACTAACGTCAGAAAGGAGCACTTCTAAAGACCTAAATGTGTTAGGCAGCAGTGACACTATATTCTGCAACGCTTGAGTGAAAGTCAAGCCTTTTACAGAGTATGATGAAAATGCCAAACATTTATTCCGTCACTGTTGAAACATAAGTAGCCAGTAATGAGGATTTAGATCTGGCGTAGCTAGGAGCTGTACTATTGCAGGAAATAGAAACCACATCATTGGACGGCACGACAAATTGATACTTTTCAAACTGACTCACTTCGCTTTCCCTGTTTCTATGCCATTCACTGCCTCGTTAGAACCCTTGTCTAATGAAGTGGATGCATCTGGTAGTGCTAAGGGAGCCATGCTCGTCGTCATTAACATTGACAACATCCCTGATTTGGTAAAAACAATGGAACAAATCCTTAAGAGAAAGATGTACGCATAATCTGGCATTCCTGAAGTATGGATTGTAAAAATTGACGGGGACAATTGGTGATTAGATTTCGTTCTGGTAGTATCAACTGTTCCCCTGACTAGGAGGGTGGAATACCTCAAAATCACTGGGTTATAGGGTACCACCAGATTTATGACAAAAACATTCCACATCCTCCGTTTGTGTTTCAGTTCTGCCCACCTGCCAAATACATTTCCCGCAGTGCTTTTTCCCATGCTATCTGGATTTTAGCGAATGCTTCCGTTGGGGGCGCCTCATTTCGAGGGACGGAAGAATTACAGTATTTTTTGGAGATATCTCCCCTGCTGATGCACGGGGATAAGTGTAAAGGGTTTCGAAATTAGTCCTTCGGTCTTTTTGGTGGAGTATACATAACAGCTCCACTGTTTGTTGCCGGTTTCTCTCTGAACTGAATCCATATATCCACTCGGGGTGTCTAAAAATGAATTTCAAAAACCTCTGCGAAATGATGATGAAATCCCATGAGGATCGAGGATTGAGTCAAAATTAACCCTTCCATGTTTGTGTGTAGATACATGTGCGCAGTATTATTCGTAAAATTGTGACGCACACAGGTGTAATTCAAAAACGAATACCATACAACAGAGCAGACTAGATGGCAGGGTTATGCCGATGCCGATGCCGATGTCGATGCAAAAGCTAAGGCCGAATCCGAATCCGAATCCCACCAAACACCCCAGGTCTGAGGCAACAATTTCAGAGTTTAAATTATTTATTATACTCCAAAAATGAAATACGATGGTTGTTATCTTTAGTTACAGGATATGTGAGACCTGTTAATTATAACGCTGGTGTTCATCGTCGTCGTTGGAGCCATTGGTGGTGCTGCTGAACGATGATGGAAATGGTGATGGTGTTAGTTCACATCTTGGGGTGGAAGCCGAACCAAATGTTTCTGACTTTACGAATTGGGGCGAGAATTGTGCTCCGGGAAATGTGCTCAGTTTATATGTCACACAGACACAGTACTTTGTTTTATTATTCAGATTTGCAAAATTATTATTATCGTTTGTGCAAGTGAAATTTCGGATACCATATCCCAGTACTCAGGTTATGTGGTGCATGGGAGTTTGTTTGTATGTTTGCGAATGTAGCAATTATTTGGGGCAATTATGATGGCTGATATGGGAATTTTGCTGGCTTGTGGCATGGGGCTAAATACTAATTGGATTTATCGGTGGTAAATGCTGCAAGTACAGAGTGTTGTGACACTTTAACACTACAATAAGGCTAAGGACTTGTGAATTTGAATGGAAACTGTTCTCATGCTAATCAAGTGATTTATAAAATCATTTGGAAGTCGTAAAAATTCAATGCAGATGATGATGAAACGTTGAAAATATTCCCAGAGCTGGTACGTTAAAAATTTCTATTGCCTGAAGAATCAACTCAGGGGCAGTCAGTGCTGATAGCCAATTCAGAAAAGTGGCAAATTGAACGAAACAGACAATTGTAGTGCATAATGCCAAAAAGAATGTTTTTAGCAAAAACCAAGTCTGTAGAATTTACTCAGATCTGATGGATGCTAAGGACACTTAAAAGCAGAAATGCAACGTCTAAACGCAAAAGCCAAATCAGGTCGAGGTTTATTGTCAAAAAATCGTGCATTACTAAACCCTTGGATCAAACTCCGTAAATCCTAAGCCATAAGATTTTAGTGGCAATGTCGCAGGAAAATTTCCTGGCTAAATCGTAGCTTGATGTACTGGATGTTGTGTGCCACGGTAGATAGGTGGGTATTAGTTAACCTGAGAAAGTTATAATTTTGGGTATGCGCTATTTCACATATTTGAGTGAACAGTAGATGTATTCCGGTCATCGGATTTTGTCGAAACCTGTGCAACATCACATGCGGGGACATACAGAATGAGACTAAACGGAATATCGTTGTAGAAAGTACGCGTTTTTTTTTGCATCTTAGGATCCACATAGTGATCTTCTGATTCAAATCCGACCATTCAGTTTGATGATATTGTCATACACAGAGGACACGCATGTAATATTTAAACAGACCATCACCTAGTAGTAGCCTCGCTTCGAATACATATTTTACAGTGTACAGTGCCGAGAAAATTCTGTGGGAATGTTTGACGTCGTTCTTGTATCTGTAAATCGGGCGATCTTGCTGTGGCCATGCCAAATCGCCAAAACGGGAGATTACCCGACCAGGAAACGCTTCCTTCACAATATCTTGTCTGGTCTTGTTGAAACCACATGTTCACCAAGCCCCGCTGTTCCAATTCCGGCAGTAAGAAGTCGTTTATCATGGCCCTATAGCGTTCGCCAGTAACAGTGACCGTATTACCGATGGCGTCCTCAAAAAAATACGACCCAATTACTCCTCTCGCGTGAACGCCGCACCACACAGTGGCTTTGAGTGGATGTAGTGGCTCCTCGAGCATCACACGCAGATTTTCAGAGCCCCAGAAACGAAGATTTTGCTTATTGACGTAACCGCTTAAGTGGAAATGCGCCTTGTCGCTCATGATGATCTTCGACACAAAATCGTCATCTTCGTTGTTGAGATTGAGGATGGCTTCACAGTAATTCACACGCGAATAACTGATGCACTTTTTACGGGAACATGTGTAAGTCTTTCACTAAAATTTCATAAAAATGGTGATGAACAATTGCGTGGCTCGTCGTCTGGTTGATGTTTCTTCTTCTCAGCGACGTAGCCACAGCTGCGATATTCTCGGCCGAACGAACAGTCCGGTGGCGGCCACGCTCTGCATGGTCTCCTGTGGTTCTACTCTGTTCGAGTCGACTAGCAAAGCGCCGAAGTGCTTGCGCAACACAATTAGGAGATCGACGTCGAAATTCACGCTACACCAACACCACCGACGGATTATTTGTCAAAAATACCGTCACAATTATTCCACGCTCTTGTAAAGTATCGCGCTCCATTGCTCCATGTCAAATATGATAGGCGTACGATGCCATTTGCAAAAATTATAGCATCTTCCGATAGTGTGATTAATTTTGCTCCACCTTGTATAATGCAATAAGAGACTATCAGAGCCTTGGTCGACCGCATTTCCCTCAACCTCTTTAAGATTCGCGCAACAGCAACATTAATTGCAAGGAACCGGTGGCGATGCTGCCAGTAGTGCCATTACCAAAAATAAGAAACACATGGTTCAGCGGTAGATGCCAGAAGGCACTAGGGGCTAGAATACCACCTTGATCAAAAAGTTCCCGCACCACACCATCGTGTGGCGTTCCCATAGTTTCGATTTGAGTTCTGTTTTTTTATTAAGTTGGTAAATCTGTTGTTGACATTCCTTCTAAATCTTAGCGTCACAGCTTGACATTTGCAAAAGTTACGTAGCCAAGAGTACTTCTATCTCTGTGTGTGTTGGCGATTTTTTACAATTTTAGAAATGGATTTAAATTTGCAACAACGAAGTAGTACTCGTATTAAATTTTGAGTAAAAGAAAACGGTCGTTTACCAGTGGCACGAGCGGTTCACAAGTGGTCGTGAGTCAATCCAAGATGATGAACGCAGTGGCAGACCATCGACATCGAAAACCGACGAAAACATTGATGAAGCAACAAAAATGTTGGTCAATAACCGCAAATTAACCATCAGAGAGATAGCGGAGGACTTGAACATTGCCTATGGATCCGTCCAAGACATTTTGGTTAATGATTTGGGTTTCCGTCGTGTAGCAGCAAAGTTGGTGCCAAAAGACCTCAATTTCATGCAAAAAAGAGACCGTGTTGACGTCGCAAAATAGATGATTTGCGAGGCTGAATCCGATCCCACATTCATCAAAAGGATCATTACTGGAGACGGGACGTGGGTTTATGAGTACGACACGCAATCTAGGCATCAGGCAAGTGAATGGCGCTCACCAAATGAGCCGAGACCAAAAAAACCATGTCGTTTTCAGTCAAAAAAGAAGGCAATGCTCACGGTTTTCATGGATTACAACGGTGTAGTGCATCATGATTTTTTTCCAGAAGGCCAGACAGTAAACAAAGAGTACTCGGATTATTTGGGCGTTATGAGATGTTTGCGTGAAGCAATTCGCCGAAAGATACGAGAATTGTGGGCAGAAAACTCTTGGATTTTGCATCATGATAACGCATCGTCGTAATTTTTTGACGAAAAATGCAACAAATACCATCCAACAGCCACCGAATTCACCTGATTTGGCTCCCTGTGACTTCTTTCTGTTCAATCGAGTTAAAAAATCACTACGGGGAACGCGTTTCAGCAGCCGAGGGGAATTAATGGAAAAATCGCAGGAAGCACTGATATAAAAAAATGTTTCGAGGATTGGATCAAGCGCTGCCATAAGTGTGTTGCAGTCGATGGGGATTACTTTGAAGGGGACAATATAGATTTACTCGTAGATGAATAAACTTGTATTTTTAATTTTCTGAATAAATTTTTGATCAAGGTGGAAATGCAATTCCAAGAACATGAGAGCTATATACATAGTATGCACCTGTAGGGCTGCCAAAGCTGCGCTTAAGGCCTTTCAGAACGCTTATACCACGTCCAAACAAGTTCGAGAAAGTAAGGTTTTTTTGAATGCAGTCGGGAGCCTATATGGATCGCAAGTTTCAATATATTGTCGAAACATAAAACCGCCGTCGGGTGGACGAAATTCTTGCCTTGCATCGTCAATATTGAATGGTTCGCTCTGCCTGACAGCGGAATTTGTGTTGTCTTCGCCGTTTAGCAGTCTGCAGGAATAGTTTTCCCATATCGTAAGCACCGGCTGTGATTCTCCTACAATGTTTCCTTGTTCATCTCTGTTGGCTTCCATTCGGGTCTTAGTACCCTGATACGTTCTTTTTACCCTTTGGTAACATTTCCTAACATTATTCCTGGAGTAGCACCTCTCTATTTGCTCAATCGCGCGCTTCTCATGCTCTTTCTTTTTCTCCGGAGAAGCCGATGTTCTCCCTTCCCCTTTTTCTCGCAGAGCTCACGAGCCGCTCTCGTCCTTTTGTGCATCGCCGCTTTGCAGGCATGTTATTTTGCTGCATGTGCTTCCCGGCACTCTTCATGAAACCATGGGTTTCGTGGTGGTGGGCGGGTGATACCCAGGACATCGGCTGCGGCATTTTTGATGGCTTCTCGGTATCTAAGCTGGTCTTCAGCACTTGGTGCTGGCTGCAAAGAACTTCTCGAGAGGTTGAGGGATACGCGATCGGCAATGATTCCCGGTGACTTGCTGCGATTGCAACCGTTCATCGTTAAATCTCCTCATAGTATTTCCCCGTTTCATTTCAGCCTAGCCTAGCAAATTCATCTAGGATTTCATTTCTCGTGATTCCACTGTTACTTGGGACACAAAAAGACTCTGTAAATTCAGAGTTTGAACACTGCTTCAGACTGCGTTCAGAGAAGCGTGGCATTCTCGAACTTGTTGAGAAATGGTGAGAGGATTTAGCAAGCCCTTAAACAAGTTCTTTACCGATTCCTCACAATACAATTTATTGCCGTCAAGATTGTGTATGTTTTCGCCTGGAAGTTGTCCTAATGGAGGAGCGTCGTCTAGATTTTCCATCCTGCCTCAAAATCTCGCCGAAACGTAAATAATCGGGAAGTAATTCCAAGCGTACAGCATTAGTTCTGAGTACCACTGCAACTGGACTTCCATGGATACCAGCATCTTAATGGCACTCGACTATGTGGTAGGTCCAGAACTCACTCTTCTTGGTTCGGTATTTTGATCTCATAATGGGGGTTAAAGACTGCTAGCGACTGAAATTTAAAATTATCAGCACTGTACAGCCAATGCATGATCTTTGGAGACATGTGTTTTGGCAGGTGTACCACCAAGGTTTGGATGCTTTTTTGACCTCTACTTCAATATTCAAGATCCAGGTAAGTTTATTGTCACGCATGAGGCACATACACTTTTGATAGGCTTAGCGTCGACTATTGGACAAATTCGTCTTTTTGACAAATCAGTTTTTACTTGGTTAGCCCACAAGACCTCTCCCATTTCTTAAAGGAATATTTAAAAGAGTAGTGACGAGGTAGCAAAGGACTCCGTCTACTGGCTCTGCTATGAGTTCTGCCATCAACACCTCAGCAGAAATTAAACGAAGAATCACACTTTCCAATCGCTGTTTTTTTGGTCTGAGAAGGCAATTGAGTAGTAAGACCAAGGGGACTCCATATCATCGCAGTCCTCTTTTATGGCATAGAAGCATGGACCTTATCGAAAAATATTCGATCCCGTTTGCGTTGACGGGTTTTGGGGGAGAAGACTCATCAAAGTGCTGACTGTCATTATAAATGAGCGTTGTCCGTTTGAATTGTTTTTGGTTTTCCTCTCTCGAGATGGTCTCGTGAGACTGAAAAATCAGTCCTCTGTCCCTGACCGCTTCTAAGCATTTTATTTTAATTGCATAGTCTTTGCCCAATGATATACAATAGGATAAAGGACCTCATTCCAAAAGAAATAGTATTTGTGATCATATTAGTAGACTTGAATGAATATTCTGGACGTGAACGAAAACCAATGTTTGGATACTGCTATATAGACTATGGAACTAGATTTGTGGAGTAGATGAAATCCGCGGAACTCTAATGTTTAAGGTAGCAGGACTTATGTAGAAATTGATGGAAACACAGTATATCCAGTGAATGGAATCTAAGCGTCTGTCCTCAAACGGGGATATCATTTGAACTGCCACAAGTTCAGTCCCTTCAACATCGCCTTCTATTTTATAAACACCTGAAAGCAGGAAATAGTCACTGAGAACTACTCGTAAGTTCAGAGAAGATGGTATGTCGGAAGAGGAAGGAATTCGCAGCCCAATTCATGAAATTTTTCCATGGCGACTACGCCCGAACGCACCTGTTCATTGTCTTGATGGAAGGGTACCTTCTTCTTGGCCAAAATCTGTCGTTTTTCCTTCAAGTTGTCAGTGAATTGGTCCAATAAGTTTGCGTAATGTTCGTCGTGCATTTTTTTCCTTTTTTGAAGGTAATCGATGTGTATTATGCCGCGTGCATTCCAAAAAGCCAATTCAACCGGATGAACTCACTGTTTCGACTGCTGCTTTGTCTCTGGTGTATTGCGGTGGATCCGTATTTCATTCGTGGTTGTGAAACGGCGTAAAAATCCGTCCGAATTGCGCAGCTTGCTCAAGGTTCGACAGTAGTCTATTGACAAATTTTATTTGAGGAATTCAAGTCCCGAACTTAAAGGTCCATCATCGAAGATAGCCTGTATTGACGCGTATTATGCACTTTTACCTATCTCTGCTGGAATGTTGGATCATTTGTGGCAGCAACATTTTGAAATGTCAAGAACTTACACACACGGTGACATTGATTTCATTCATATGTTCCATCAACATGTTGCTGAATACAATGTGTCTGCAATTTGTCTAAAATTTTCCACCTCTCCCATATGGTCTAGTGGCTAGGATATCTGGCTTTCACCCAGAAGGCCCGGGTTCGATTCCCGGTATGGGAAAAATTTTTTTCTTGTCTCACAATTTTTTCTATTTCAATGGGGAATAAAAGCCACGGCAATATTTTTACATAGCTGCCAAATTCATTAGACCACCCACACCAAAAACATACCAACTTACCACCAAAAGGTAGTTAGCTGCCCAATGGTGAGTGCCTTTATTGCCTACCCGAGCAATTGTTTCATACGAGTATTTTAAGTTCATACCTAGATGACCGACACTTCTGTGTCAGACACGGAAACGAATATTCCAATTTTAAGACAATAAAGGCGGGGGTGCCGCAAGGATGTGTACTTGGCCCTCTGCTATATTTGGTTTTTGCCAGCGACACGCCGCAAATGGACGATACTGTTCTAGAACCATTTGCTGATGACACTGCCATTTTGGCAACAGCTAAAACCATCGAAGAAGCAACTGCTAAGTTGTAACGTGCCCTTACATGGATTAAAAATTGGACAAAGACTTGGCGAATCGCGCGTTTGGCACTGCAGTCACTACTAAAACAACTAATTTGCTCGGCGTAAAGATTTTTCGCTATAGGTTTTCTAATCTGGAGACTACGGCCGATGTCCTCTTGATTTAAACAGGTTTTGCATACATAACATTTCCATTTTTGTCGCTGTAATGTTTCTTTTACTTCTCATACGTCGTGTGACATTTACGATGCATATTTCAATGTTCGATGAAGGACATACAACAAGCTTTCAAGTTTCAGTAGCAGTTTTCTTGTTACAAAATTCTGCGGAGTTTTCGCGTCGTTTAAGACATTGTCGTCATTGCAACTACCTTGGTGGTTAACGATGGAGCCTCAGTACAGGGTTTTCCCATTAGATGCGACCTGTGTTTAAAGTATCAAATTTATTTTGGATTGAAATATAGTCGATACCATCAACCTACAAAGCCACTGGCATGAGTGGATACGAAGGACTCTGTCATATAATTCGGTCGTATTGCAGCAATTCCACGTCGAATGTCGTCAAAGTTTCTGACTTCTTGGCACAGAACAGAAACTTAATGTAGCCCATTAGCAAGAGGTCAGTGATCGATGAGTGGGACGGTCAATTGACATAGTCACGCGCCATGTGATGAGCTGATCTCTGACAGTTCACTCGTAAAATTCGTTAAATTCTGTGCTAATAGAAAACGGAACAAAAAAAAAAGAACCTGCTCGAGGGTCTTTTTGCCAAGCAAAATATTAATAAAACAATAGTGCAGCGGGCATCCTCCATCTCCTGCTCCTGGTCATAGCGGTGTTATTTGCATTCGGACTCTCCTGCTGCTGTATCACTGTCATACGGCTAAGGCAATGATTGAGTGCATGTAACAACCGATGGATAGCGGGTTGTGACTGAAAATTTGGTTGATGCACCTTTTTCTATTGTTCTAAGGGTAGAACACATGCAACAATTTGATTCGGTAAGCCAACATCTGAATTCTCTCCTCACATGTCGTCATTTTTTTGTCATCTGGGTCTCGCCATTCACGTGCGTAGCGCTGCAGCTAACCAAATTGCACCACAATGTGATCCATGTTCCAATCTGGAATTCAACTCCATATGGTTAAAATTCCATCTCCGTAAGCACTCCGTACTGCTTTATTTACAGAAGCTCCAAACTGGACAGCAACTCTACCTTTAATGAGATTGATGCGCTGACTGACCCCATTCAAAGGATTATATCTTTGTATTCTCCTACTGAAATCGCTATTACGTGCGATTTTAATATACACAATTCTAGGTGGCTTCGACATTCTGGAAAGACAACACTCGAAGTACATTATCTCTAGTTTTTAACGTAAACACCTGTCGGCTGGACAGGGGATGCCCATACATCTACGCCATCGCTCTGCCGCCTTCCTGATATACCAAATCAGAACTTGTGTTGACCTCAACAAGTCAGGCTCGGATCGAGATCCGGAGGGTTCCTGACACCCATGGTACCGTAATCTACGTCAAGGTAGGGACTACCTATGGTCCTGCCGCCAACAAGACCTAAGACCGGCAACATGTAACTGGTCAAAATAGCAACCTTCTGTGGCGTCATCTGAAAACCGATACGATAAGACCAGTATTTTGCTCTGCCCCCGTTTTTTATTAGACACTGATCGGCGAAGCCTTGATAATTGGGCGGGGGCCCAATAACCGAAGGACAGTGTGTTGAAATCTTCGCTGCGGAAAACACCTTAACCCACGCTATTATCAGACGTTGATAGCCATACCGTCAACATCCTGGACTTGTTTCCAACTTCTCACCCTGATAAGTATACCACTGATGTGGTCTGGCCTCTAAGCTCGTCGGATTGCGCTGCTGATAGTACTTAAAGATCTTAACATATACAAATCCGCTGGTCCAGATGGTATATCTCCCCTTCCTCTAAAGAGGTGTTCTTCCATGCTGGCAAGACTACTGCGTTAGTTTTTTCATCAATCCTACTCTTTATGACTCTTTCCGAATAGATGAAAAATAGCATTTGTCCAGCCTGTCCCTAAAAAAGGCGAATTTTCTTCTCTCTCCTCCTGCAGACCCATTGCACTTACGTCAATTATTTCCAAGGTCATGTAGGCGCTGATAAACTTCTCAATCGTAGCAACAAGTCCACAACAGGAAAAGTGGAACCAAAGTATACACCAATCTGGCGAAAGCAAGATACGACGACTATGTTCTTCAATGGATTAGAAACATATGTCTCAAGTCTCATATGCTGGTATGCCCCAGGGCTCCATTCTGTCTCCGACACTCTTTTCATTTATGATTTTTTGCCTGCAACTTCTAATTCAATATATTCCTTTGCTGACGACAGTACTCTATGCTTTTCATATTCGATTCCGGATTCCGAAATCTAAACACAAAGCCATTATCCTTGATTCGCATTTGCATCGCTGAAACCGAAAAACCTTCCATTCTTGGTATGTGTGTCAGTGACAACTTACGTTCAAATGACCACATATTGGATGTCGTCAAAAATGCTGCGAAATGCCTAGGCTTCCTCAAGCGATGTAAGAAATATTTCACCGCCTCTAATGTGGCCTCAAAGTGGAGTAGAATGCCCACAACTGGTCAGGTGTGCCTAAAACATCTCAGAGCTTGCCATAATACTCATAGGTTAGGCCAATATTGAGATTCAGTTGACAGCCTCGAACAATTAGGACAGAAGTGAAACTTCATGAAGCTCTTTAAATAGTCAAAATAACGAGGATGGTCATCCCAGAGCACAGGTATTTTAAAAAGGCCATTTTTCGTTTTTGAGGAATATTTCTCACTTCTTTACAATCTTTGTAACCACTGTATAAGCTCGATAAATAACAAATGCTGCAGGACTGATGACACAGCTAATTCCCATGTAAATTGTCATAAGAACTCGCCATACGAACCCAGCCATAACTCTATGTGCCTATACTCGGGTCTATTGTACGGAAACGAGATGGAGTGTCTGCATCCCCCGCGCGAGTTATGTATTTTGTACGACCCTCACAAATAAAACCCAACTTGTTTCAATAATGTCTTTCTACTTCAAGCTCTTTCACCTTAGACGAACTTAGCATAATACCTAGAATAATATGTTGTTTTTCTTGCATTCCTATTGCCGCTATTCCCAACCTAGGTCCACCAATTTCGCTGGAGCAATTCTGTCGCTGGGCTGTTCGATCTTGATTATCTTGACAAACAAATATCAAGCTAAGCAAAATTTTGTTGTGAAGGCGAAATTTTCCATTACTTGTTGATGATGCTAATCGTGTTGCTCTGTAGGTGACTCGTGCATTGTGCAATGAACCACGACTCCTCGTGCCGCATAGGGGTCATTCCGTTCGAGTTAGTGCCCTGCCACCTTTCCTTACTGCGAGTCTGTCACTTTTTTTGTTCTTCTCCCATGTCTCATTCTGCTCGAGTTGTCTTATCACGCGCGCTACCCCTTCCCTTCCCGTTTTCTGACGCTTTTTCGCTTCATCTGAGTTTTAGCATTAACAACGAGATGGGTAATAAGGAGAATTTGAGGTGGTAGGACTTTACTGGCTACAGAGGAGCACTACTGGTGGAAATAGCGATACAACATCGTAAGGCCAAAAACGCTTCACCCTTGTTGGACAATATTAGTGTCATTTACAAGTATTACAGCGCGGTTTTGCATGTCATCTAGTGGTTGCAAAAGGGTTGAATACTTAATGTCGGTTTGTTCGTTTCAACGGAGTTCATAACCATTTCATGTCGCTTTTTCGTTTCATCGGCGCTCAGAATCATTTCATGCCGCTTTTTCGTTTCATTGGAGTTCGGAATCTGTTCATGTCGCTTTATCGTTTCATCGGAGTTCAGAATTACTGCCAAAAAGTAGCACCACCATCAAAAAAAAAAGTGGTTAACACGGATCAGAACTAGCCTTCATTGACTGTAACAGACTCGAAAAAAATACGACCAATGACACCTCCGGCCTTAAAACCATACCAAGCAGTAGATTTTTCGTATATTTCTAGCTCTTCGCGTGACATAAAAGAGCTAAAAATGTGCCTCCTCACTATGAATGATTTTTCGATGAGAACCTGCATCTGCCTCCATCTTCAATAGACGTCAATCATCGAAAGTTCGGCGTACCCAATGATCATTTGGCTTGAACTCTTCGGTTTATACGATCGTATACAGACGAATAGTCAAATTTTATCGCAAGCGTTGAAAGCGGCGCGGAATTGATTGTTTGCCGTCTTGATTTCCCCACTCGTGTAAAGGCGCAATATTTTCTTCATTTCTGTATGTTCGGAATCTCACTGCAACGGCGTCATTATGGAGGAGATTCGAAAATTTTATGTAAATAGGTACTACATTATTCGCCTAACTAGACGATTACAACGGCTGAAAATTGAATAAGTCATTCCGGACTTGTTAATGTGCTGCTTTCATAGAAAATTTTGATTGACATTATAAAGGAACGGACTTTGAACACTATCTTTTTGTACTACAAGTCAAACTTTGATATTCCCGGTTATTCCCGCTTGCATTCAATTTTCGCTTCAACATCATTGTATGATACTTATTATTCTCAGATACGCCTTAGCTTATGTACGTCTTGCATGTAAGATCTATAAGAGCTCTGTCGGAGCACTACGAAAGATCCTTCGGATTCGCTCTACCCACCGTCCAACAGAAATCTGCCAAACGAGGAGATTGACAGGTATCTTAGACTAATGGACGATACAATCAAACGAACAATGGACAAAACGTACCTCGGTATCAACACACTGACGACGAAGACTTATTCCGCAACGCAACTATTGACGCACTGCACCGACACAAAAGTAGACTGCTGTCAAGACTAAAAACCTTGTACAGACAGTTCACTGACAGACATAACCCGGAGATCATGACATTGAAGTCGTCGATTAAAAACCTCCAAACATTAATAAAGGAAAATTATAGAAACTTGTATTGGGACAACAAAATTCGGGCTGTAAACACCAGCAACCCGAATATGTTCCCGCAAATAAATAAAATATTCCGGAGAAATAATCAGAACGATCTTTCATGTCTTAGAATCGCCCGAACGACGAACAACGAACAACGAACAAATACTTGCAGCAGCAGGCATAGATCCAAATGAGGCAGTTGATGATGACAACTTCTTTGTAATCGAGGATCCGCAAGAGAAGGTAGAGGCTATAGGAGCGACTTTAAAGGAAGTGTACAAGGCGAATGACAGCATTGGCCCGAACCACGACCTGGAGAGTCGAGTCCTTGTGCACGATTTCTGCCTTCGAAATGAAATTGTGAATTGGCGATTCGAGAACTCGGGTTTCACCCAGTTCAGTGACGAGAATATGGCAAACAATGTCATCACCAACGAAAGGGTATTACCACCGTTCATTTCGAACGAAGAGCTCCAAACGATCTTCGAATCACTTAGAAGTAAGAAATCAGTGGGAACCGATGAAATACCGAACATTGTGCTTCGACATCTCCCACTAGAAGCGGTGGACATTTATACCACCCTGTTTAATAATGCAATGAATAATGCACATTATCCAGCGCATTGGAAAACTGCGGTGGTACACCCCATTCCCAAAAGGAACAAAGATACATCCTGTTTAGTAATATGTAGCACGAATGCACAAATAATTATGCTTCACACTATTTTTTTTGTAATAATTAATAAATGTCTCTCTCTTATTGAATTTTGATTAAGTTGTCAAACAAGTCCGAATTTAACGTTAGTTTTTTTGCATTGTTTCTCATTACATTCACTTTCTTACTTGTTCGATACATTTCTGTAACGTAAATTCAATCTCTTTCCTTTACAATCGTCATCGAGTGTGGACGCTTTTTGGTAACAACAATTTATTGTACATTACATTAAATCATTTATACATTAAACATATATTTCATAATTAAACATTTTAACATATTATATTACATTGTTACATTACATTTCACATTGTTTCAATATAAAAACACAACAATATAGACATAAAATAAAAACATCAATTATAGTCCATTCCAAAACACATCCAATCCGGCGAATCTCCGCTCGATCAGTCTTCTTCCAAACATCAGTAAAGTTTTCGAGAAGGTGAGCAATAGAGTCCTGACTAAGTGGGTTGAGGATAAACATATCGTTCCGGATAATTAATTCGGTTTCAAGGCGGGGCATGATATCATTCATGCTGCGTCTAAACTGGTTTCTGATATCCAATGGAACAAAGGCAAGAAACAGTGCACTGGTGCCTGCCTGATTTTCTTTTTGATATGCTCTCCAGTAGACAGTTCATCGTGAAGAATGGCGATGTGACTTCCGCTGGAACATTTAACATTAAAAACGGTCTGCAACAAGGTGCGGTAAATTCGCCGATCCTATTCAACATTTACACAAGTGATCTGATAGGTTCACTTCACCATGCCATAGCGTACGCAGACGACTTAATCACGTACAGATCAGGCCCAAAGATTGAGGTCATTAATACACTTTTGCAACGTGACTTCGACAAAATTAAGCGATATTGCGACGACTGGAAGTTGAAAATTAACTTTCAAAAGTCGGAAACCATTCTGTTTAGGACGCCTTTGTCTGGGGCCTCTAGGGATACCAGAAAGAATTGGCGGAAGTTCTCTATCGTCGGACAACATGGACAGCCACTTGCTTGTCGAAATGTAGTCAGATACCTTGGGATCTGGCTAGATCAATATCTGTATTTTAACAAACATATAGATGTTGCTCTGGCCAGAGCCAGAGGTGCTTTTGCCCTTGCAAGGAGACTGTTTTATAACAGCCAACTCGATGCGAGGGTGAAAGTGATCTGCTACATGGCCCTTATCAGGCCTATGCTTGTATTTGGATGTCCCGTGTGGTTCAACGTGAGAGCAAGTTTATTGGAAAAGATTCGGGTGTTTGAGAGGGCTTGCCTTAGGATCTGTCTTCGCTTATATAGAACGCCAGAATCTGAGTACATAAAATTCTATCGTAAAGAGGTCTTATACAATAGGGCGGACCTAATAAGAGTGGACAATTTCGTCATTAAGTTGACTCGAAGCACATTGCAAGAGCAATGACATCGTCGAACAACCTGATCTCTGGGGCTTACTACCCTAATTATATGTATCACGAGAGAGTTCGCTTTGACGGCTATGTTCCTCCAGAAGCGTTCCTCTACCTAGATAGCAAAGGTCTGATCCAGGACAGATTTGCTGTGCCGCTAATCTTCCACGTTGCTCGAAAAGCTGCAGACAGGCGACTCAACTACGACAGAGACGTCGCACACGGCAGTGCGGAGCGTCTCCGGTTCAGTAGGGCAGTAGGGAGTCGCGACATGAGGGACGTTGCTCAGCAGCACCAACAATTTTGGTGGCTTTATGAAGGAGAGGATGCTTCGTCGTCGAATTCCTCCAATACTTGTTAGCTTCATGTGAAGCAAAGTGGGTCGCCTAATTTTTTTTTAGCCATGGCCGGCTTACGTAGTTTTAAGTATGAGTAAGTTAGATTTAAGAAAAAAAAACATATAAAAACAAAAACAAAAAAAATTAATAAAAATAAAAAATTATTGTAGAAAAAAATAACATATATTCGGTCTATAACTTAATTCGTGCGGTTTGCTAAGAGATGGCGTAACTTGTATTATTCCATTGTTATTATTCCATTGGAACATGCGTTGGAAAGCTACTGTCATTGTACGTCATTTCAGTATATGTCATTCATTTGAAGCGTAAACAACAATAATTTTTTTCCATTCAAATATGTCGAACTTTGTGCCTGAAAAAGTGTTTTTGCGGGGAGTTCTTCTTCATTACTTTAATATGAAGAAAACTGCTGCCGAAAGTCATCGTATTTTGGTGGAAGCTTATGGTGAACATACGCTATCTGAGCGAACCTGCCAAAAATGGTTTGCACGATTTAAAAGTGGTGATTTTGGCTTGTAAGACGATGGACGTCCTGGGCAGCCAAAAAAGTTTGAAGATGAAGAACTGGAAGCATTACTCTATGAAGATTGTTGCCAAACACAAGAAGAGCTCGTAGATTCTTTGGGTGTCACTCAAGCAGCCATTTCAAAATGTTTAAAAGCAGCTGGATATATTCAAAAGCAAGGAAATTGGGTTCCACATGAACTCAAGCCGAGAGACGTCGAAAGGCGGTTTTGCATGTCCGAAATGCTGCTGGAACGCCACAAGAGGAAGTCATTTTTGCAACGGATGGGTGTGCTGTATTATGAGCTGCTAAAACCGGGTTAAACCATCAATGGACAACGCTACCGAACACAATTAATCCGTTTGAAGAGAGCAGTGACCGAAAAACGCCCGGAATATGCGACCAGACACGAGGCAATAATTTTCATGACAACGCTCGGCCCCACGTTGCTATTCCGGTTAAGAAGTATTTGGAAAACAGTGGATGGGAAGTCTTACCCCACCCGCCTTATAGCCCAGACCTTGCCCCTTCTGACTACCATTTGTTCCGGTCGATGCAGAACGCCCTCACTGAAATACGGTTCACATCAGAGCAGAATATCAAAAATTGGCTTGATTCATTCTTGGCTGCCAAGCCGGCGCAGTTCTTTTGAGATGGGATCCACAAATTGCCAATATATATATACATATATCTATATATTAGGTTCATATATATCATGTATGTATATATAATGTATTAGATGTAAGTAGGTTAAGTAGATTAAGATTTATTTTTAGGTAATCTGTAAGTTTTTAGTTTTAAGTTTTTACGAGTATATTAATATTAAAAAAAACTGTCCATGTACTAAGTTTTTGCTTAAAATTTATTTTCTTAATTTTAGTTGTAGTGTTAATATAAGATTAAATATAGACTGTAAGATTCGTCGAAAGACATAGTGGAAGTGCTAGGTTTAACTTAGAGTGCCCGCATGGGGCCAGTAAGTTAGAATAAGATAATTTTAAGTTAATTAAGCTAATTTTTAAGCGTTTTTTTTTGTATAGCATTTTTTTGTATAAAATGCATAAAAAACTGAAACTGAAAGCATGTTATATCGTTTTTAAGTTGCCTTAATACGTTTTGGTGTTCGAAACTTTTCTCCATCATCGTGGTTATGTTCCAGCTTCGAAACGTAATTTATTTTGTAATTTATGATGTGGTACATAGGTAGGGCTAAATCAGAAAGAACCCTGGAACACGAGGCGGAAGAGACACGATCTGAAAATTTGCCGTTACGGAATAATCTGGCAGGCGCTGTCTTTAAGAGCTAACAGCACAGGGATAAGGTTATATGGCTTAGCACGTAAGCATGCATGGGCATGAAGTTAGTCAGAGCTCTTAGTACAGGAAATACCGTATTCAAATAG
Organism: Volucella zonaria; assembly: GCA_963966105.1. NCBI lineage: Eukaryota > Metazoa > Arthropoda > Insecta > Diptera > Syrphidae > Volucella > Volucella zonaria. The sequence goes on from OZ014533.1 coordinate 15,166,534, forward strand.
GACTTTCCCAGGGGTCAGTTAGCGAAATGGTGAGGGACCAGTTCTAAGTGCATATACGACTACATGTTCTAGCATCTTTGCTCGGATAATAGGTCGAATCTGAAAGACACTCGACCCGGATATCGAGACCTTGCATGGAACCAACCAAAAATTTAACTTATCATGATGAGATTCTTCTGAATAATACAAAATCCTCTGAATGCGATTACCAGTTAATCCTTCATTTAGTCAGCAATGTGTAAACTTCCTTTAAGTAGCAATATTTCAACATAATCACGTAATAATCCCCATCAAAGTTATTCGCTAATGTGATTTTCAGAGATTTTTCAAGAACTTTCCTCGAAACTAGTTGATCTACGAGTATTCACATAATTTAGCAACTTAATCAAGGATTCTTAGCTATTTCCATGCAACTTTAAGCCCCCACTCGTAGCACGTTCAAACCCGGAAAATACTTTTGGAAAATTTTCACAAAATGAAATATTTGCCGCTAAACTTTCAACGCTTGTACTCGTATGTCCTCCTTCTATATTCTGTGCAAAAAAGAAGAGAGAAAAAAAAATGCAAAAATCGTTTCCTTTTTTTTGTTTTTTGGGAGAGAAGGACTGCTAGCCAACGTTAACGTCGCGTCGGTACGCAAAAGAAAACTTTTTCTCTAGCAAATTTAATTAACTTGACTTCTGCCAAAGTCCAGGTTCAAAGTCCTCCATCCCCCCAAAAAAAAAATACCCAAAAAAGCCCCTCCATCTGCTGTGCTCCTCATTGTTAAAGGATATTAATTAAGTCCTTATTCAATTTTGCATGTTCAGCAGGAGTTGTGCACTGGCATTCGGAACTGGAAATTCGACAGTAGTGTTGGTACTCCTCTATAGAATTAGGCAACGCCGACTGGGTGGGTTGTTTCTCCTTCACTGATAGCAATTCAGGATGCTGACGTTGTCATCCTTGAAAGGTTTCTACCCCAGCCTTATCCGGTGGCCTTTGTAGCGACGCAACCCTTTTTCCAAAAGCCAAATTTCTGTAGGTAGTTGTAGTTGTGACGCTGAAGAGTATCTGAATCATAAATTCGTTTGCCATTAAGCTGGCAGTAATAACTAACAATCCGACTTTCGTCATTAACTCAGCCTTTGGATGGACCAGTTACTCGGTTACTCGTACAACTAAAGTTGCAGAGTCCCTTTCAAGATTAATTACGTTTGAGGATTTTTCCTCGGCACCAGCACGGAAAAAGGACTTTAGCTACCACCACCTTTCTTCTTACAAATAATGATGCCTCTCGTTCTACAGCTCCGATACCATTACCAACTCCGATACCAACACCGCCTCCGATTCACCGACCGAGTCCTATATGAAATTTCACCTGGAAATTGGAAACTTCTCTATTTGGAAAAGATGCGGGGACATACTGTGATTTGATTAATTGTGATTTTATGCGAATTAACTTTTCACTAGAGTAAATGGTTCGTAGATGTATGTATGTTGGTATTCGTATACATGTTGGTGCCTTTGGCCTGGCGTTGAAATCTGAGGAAAAGAAGTGCTGACGGAGCCAGGCATTCATTGTAAGGGCTTCCACCCAAGATGAGGGAAGTGTTAATTAAGTTAAAGTTTTCGGTATGATGAATGTGTACCCGCACATTGTTGCTGGAAAAGGGCGGTGGGGAAGGGGGATGGGGGGGGGAAGGGGATGCCACTAATTTAATTTATTCATGTGTTGAATGCGAGTTCAGTAGTAGGTGGTATCTAGGGTGCTGCTTACTATCAGGATTCCATGCAAATTGTTGAAGTAAGTGACAAATGGAATTTTGCGAGATTTTCGCCGTAATTAGTTTAGCAGAGAGGGTTATATTGCTATGTTGCGGAATACAAGTGTAGATACTTACCTAAGTTACATAAGAGGAAGAAAACTAAGCAACAAATGCGGATGATACGAAAAGAAGGAGTGGGGAATCCTGTTTCAAAAATTTTCAATAAACTTCACAAAAAAATAATAAATGAATCAGATTCGAACTCAACCGAGTCGATAATGTACAGAACAGAGAGTAAGACGAGGGCCTGCACATATGAAAGAACATCTTCTCAAGACACCCTTACTACGTTGACCAAGAATCCTTCACTATTATATGCATCTAAAACAAACTGTTGAGCAAGTCCGAAAATAATCTATGAAAGAGCATAAATATTTGCCTAAAACTACGTTCATCCTTGAAAATATGGCAGGACTACACATATGTACAATATATATACTCCATAACAAGGACTGGACTGTGTCACAAAAAGTGGAAAATCTGTTTTCACAGGAAGAGCAAAAATCGGGAAAGAAGGATAACTCTTCTCGATACCATTGCTTGGAGTACCACACACGTTCTTATACGCATATTCGATTTGATTTCATATCCATTAGCAAATTAGATAGATACGTATTTATCTATGGCATTTACGTGATTAATTTTTGATATTTAAAGTCTGCTTCGGCATCCCTATGTAAGAGGCTGTCCCTAACCGGGACCATGGATGTAGAAAAAATCTGTATGTGATCTGAACCGGCGACTGCTTGTCTTATATTTTGCCGAATACACTCTCAGAGCCTAAGCTTGGACAATCCTAAAACAAACATTTAACTGCTGTAGTCATAAGCTATGAAGTGAACGGAGATTGGTATAGGCTTGACGTTGCCTCAGTTAACCACCAAAGACATACCCATACCCGAAATCACTGAGTGTCGAGATGCCAGGTAAAAAGCGAATTTTTTGTACCTTACGATACTAATGCGCAGGCAGGTACTTCATGTCCATGATTTCATACCATCGCCTGATTTGATTTCCAAATGAAACAAAAGGTAGAGGAAGCCGTTCTGAAAGGTTTTCAATTTCCACTCTCATCTACACGTGGTGAAGCCGGGGAGCCTAGAACCACTGACCGACGTAAACGACGGGGATGTAATTGACGGCTATAGACGAGAGAGGGGAGAGTTTTGCATCTGGACTGCAGCGGAGGAAAGCCGTATACAGATCAATCGCCAGTAGCATTTCGGCCTTTCAAATCTTTAACCGTAACACACGTCTCGCTATGAATGCTCATCAATTTACCCTCAAGCCCACTTTCGGACGTACTCTGAAATTTCGTGATCCATTCCTAAGCCGAATGCCCTGCCGAGCTCTCTATTTCCTAGTCATTATAACATTCAAACATATAAAACCAATATACATCGGTACCTATCCTTCTTTCCTTCCTACAGTTTTTTCGCTCGCACTGTGTGCCCTAACCCCTTGAGCGCGCGCTAGTTTATAAAAAAAAAACCCCGCATCTGCGGCTTCTTTGACTTAAGATTTACTTCTGCGTTCTCAGAGCTAAGGGAGCTCCATTGTTGTATCGGGATGATGGAGTAGAGATAGTGGCGCAAGAAATCCCAATAGACCAACAACCTCATCCAGGCTACTACAATTTAGCCAGACTCTTTGCCCAGTTATTTTATTTAAGACTTACTCCTCCAGGTTGGGAGTAGCGGGTGGGGTTAAACTAACAGCCTAGGACACGAACTGATATAATGTTGATGACCCCAGCAACAACTCGCGGAGGCTCTAGACTCTTACAAAGCGGATTTTATCGCAATTCAAAAAGTGCGATGGGATGTGGCAGGTAAAACGCGGATGAAAAACTACATCTACTACGGCGACTACTACAAAGAAGGAACAGAACGCTTACTTCCATGTGGATTTGCCATTCGCAGCGGGACACAGGCAAAAAGTCTAAACCTTTCGGCATGTAGGCAAATGCTTCATATCAGTGCGCATCAAGGTCAAATTAAGAAATTTAACCCTGATTTGCGTTCATTACAGAGAATAAGGGTGACAGCATCAAAGGTCTCCTAGGTCGAGCATGTACTTAGTGCCGTCACTATAACAGGACATTTTGCTAGGAGATCTTGAAGCAAGGCTGAGGAAGGAAGCTGTCTTTGAGCGGGTCATCGGAAAACTCCAATTCCGGCAATGGATTCAGGTTTTTACCATATGTAACGGGGCGTTATCTTTAAGTAGCCAACATGCGGTTCCCACATCTGAACATCTATAAAGGGACTTGGCTATCCCCTGATAATAATCAGCCGTCAAACAGATTGATTATCGACTACTGCATGTCCGAACTATCCGGGAGCCAACATTAGCTTGTTCCAGCCATGGTACGAATGCTGATATCACAAGTACAATGGGGTCAAGTAAGACCACAAAAGTTCGATGAGAAAAATCTGGAACAGCAAGAGACTCAAAATCACAGCCCCCATACCGTAGAATAGCAATAGGAAATCTTTAAACAAGCCATCTGTGTGATAGGTTTCAAATGAACCTTTGGTATGATGGTATATGCAGCTAAACAAGAGGCACTGCATCGGACGAGAGCTGTGAAAAGACGGGAAGAGCCCAGGCTTCTCGCAAAGAAAAAGAAAGAGCGCAAGGCAATAGTAATCGAAGGAGGAATAACGTTCGAAAGCCAGGGCTACGACATGTCCGAATAGAAGCCAGCAAAGATGAACATAGATAACTACTCGTAGTAGTTGAGTTGTAGTTGGTACAGGGAATATAGAAAAACTCTATCTGCAGACGTTAAAGCGGAGATGATGGTTAAAATACTAATGTCAGAGAGACCGACCTATTCATCTTGGACGAAGACAACAGATAATTCCGTCCCCCTGACCTAGACAACAAAGTTAAGGTAGCAGTTCATCTCTAAGATATGGTCAGAGCAAAGTATCTCAAAGCACGGAATCTCAGCAAAGTTCATCCGATCCAGGTGAGGTACAATCTATTTTAAGACCACTCAATTACTTCCGTATGCGGATGACATTGATGTGATTGGACAAACACAGCGAGCCTTCAATGAAGCTTACGTGATTATTGAGACGAAAGAAGCCAAATTGGGTATGACGATAAACGAGGGCAGAACAGAACAGAAAAGAATGCACGCCAACGACTTCAAGATAGTTAAGGACTTCTTCTACCTTGAATCCTCAGTCACAAACAGCTATGGCATCAGCGCAGAAATTAGACGCAGATCTACTGTCGCCGATTGCTGTTTCCCTGGGCGCATGATTCAATTGAATAACAGAGTCCTCTCTCTTAAGGACAAAGTGGATTTATATCAGACTTTTATAATCCCAGTACTGCTCTATAGTGCAGAGGCTTATACTGTATTGTATGGGATTCCCGGTCCCGTTTATATTGACGGAGAATGGAGGAGGAAATTAAACGACAAACTGTGTGCGCTGTCAAGAGTCCACGGATTCAACGTCTGAGATGGTTTCTCCATGTTGATCGAACGAGCACCACAGCTCCAGTCTCTGATTCTAACCCCGAGGGACGACCGCATTTTAGGTATCGCAAGTTAATGGAAGTGGACCTCAATCAACTTTGAGTGCGACACTAGAGGTAGCTGACGAAAGATCCAGCTAGCTGGAGAGACTTGTTACTTGAGGCTCAATAATTTAACTGGAGGTCTTTCATATACTCTGCTCCACGTATAGACAATTGCGCTTCGAACTTGGCCGTCTTTGGATATCTTTGCCTGAACGACTTTACCCTTTAGCCAACAGTTTCTGGGGCCGTTTGGATCTACAATGACAACTATGTCACCGACCTCAATGGGCTTCACAGGCGCAAAACTATTTTGTACTTCGTGTTATCGTAGGAAGATACTTACCTACCCACCGTTTCCGAAAGCGACCCGAAAACTGCTGCGAAGAAAGCCAATTTCTTTTGATTTCCTTTATTTCATCGTTAAACACTGCAGGTGGTTTTTTCTCCATTCGATGAACCTAAGAGGAAGTGATTGGGGGTGAGAGCTGCATCATTTTGATGGTCGATGGGTATATACGTCAACGGGCGTGAGTTGACAATATCCTCCGCTTCGGCCAACATGCTTCTGAGTGGCTCATCCGAAGGGTTTCGACTAGGCATTATTTCACGGAGCACGGTTTTTATCGAGCATACTAGCCTCTCCCAACTGCACCCCATATGCGGTGATCCGGGTGGGATAAAATTCCAATTAGTTGTTGAAGTGAATGCTTTCATTAGTTTACTTTTATTGACATGTCGTAAAGCTTCTCTTAACTCACGTTCTACTCCGTGAAAATTGGTTCCATTGTCGCTATGAAATTCGATGGGCATACCGCGTCGTACGACAAAGTTCCGAATAGCTAGAATGCAGGATTCTGATGATAAACTGTGCGCGACCTCACTGTGAACTGCTCTTGTAGTAAGGCAGGTCAAGAGAACACCCCACCTTTTGTCCGTTCTACACAGGACCGCTACATTCATCGATCCAAAGTAGTCCACTCCAACAAACGAAAACGGTCGAGAAAATGACGCTAGCCTTGCGGGTGGGAACTGAGCCATGATTGGGGCTTGCGGCTGCGCGCTGGTGTTCTTACAATACTGGCATGTACGCTTGACTTCGCTTAGTGCAGCTCTCATTCGAGGGATGTGGTATTTTTGTCGTAATCGTTGTAGTGCATAACGATTAGATGCGTTACTTGATGAGTTCGCGGAAGGTTTATTGGGCGCTTTACGAAGTCACTTACTCCTTTGCAGTAATTTATACTTCCGTTGGCTTAGATCAAACAGTTGGTGTCCAAAAATGGGTTAAACAGGGGACTACATTTGGTTGCTTGGTTGATAAATCAGCGATCTCTTCGTGGTAGGCACTCGCTTGTGCTTCCCGGATTAATGCGTTTTCGGCCATCTGAAGTTCGGTTTGCGATAAGATCTTGAAACTTTTTCGACCTTTCTGATGTTCGTGATTTCTTGCGTTAGCAATAAACCGAAGGACGAAAGCAGTACTTCTTAGCAAACGATTCCACCTTGAAATATCCTTGCAACGAAAAATGTCTTCCCGACTGTATATGTGAAGGTTAACGAAGTGCGTTTTCAACTCCTCTGCAGTGAAGTCCTCGGAGGGTTCTTCTTGTGGCCAGTCATCGGCTAGACGTGTTAAACTTTGGTGGTTTTTGAAACTTAGTTCCTTCGTCAGTTACGTTCATCTTCGTCGGGATTCATCGCCAGTCTTCTACTTCAGGAAGTCCCAAAATCTAGTTAACTCGAAAGGCCACGAATTGTTTATATCTCCGGTGGTCTGAACGCAACCAACTCTAAACGTTTTTGGAATCCGACCAAAAGATTCGTCGAGAAAATTTAAGGGTGTGTGACTCTGCAATGCATCTAGCAAATCTACCACCAAGAACAGCAGCTTGTAACTCGAGGCGAGAAATGGATAGACTCTTGAGTGGTGCAACTCTTGTCTTTGCTCAGATCAGTGCACACTCGACCTGGTTGTTGTTTGAGGTTCTCACATACGCTACAGCTGCAAAACCGTTCTCACTGGCGTCTACAAACACATGAAGCTGTCTTTCAGACAAATCCTTTATTGCACTGCGGGTGTAGCATCTGGGAATATGTAGGGTTTTTATTAATGGAAGGCAACGGATCAATTTTAGCCATTTTTCGTGCTCCATATCCTGAATTGGTGTATCCCAGTCAATATGTGTTCGCCAAATGTCCTGTAAAAGTATTTTTATATACATACATGAGAAAGTGTGTTAAAAGTCTAGAAATTCTTATTGTCTTCACGAGAAGGAGGAACCTGATAAAGCTTAAAAGCATCACCATCCGTGTCGCCAACGATACAGAGTATTTGCGTGTTATCCTTTAAACTTTCGTTAACTAAACGTGTCGGCGTTCTGGAGGCGCGCTTTTGGCAAGGCATAGGACTTATCACTGAAAGAGGTGTTCATGATCTACACGGGTATGATAAGACCAATCCTATCTTATGCGTCAAACGGTTGGTGGAATAAAAATTCACTCCAAGGTACGGTCTATTTCGGCTGCTTTAGCAGCATGCCAGGCTCCATTCTAAATGTATTGATGAATCTCCTTCACCTTGATACTCACATCTTCGGGTGCACTCTTAAGGTCATCCCTCGTTTAGAATGATATGATTCTTAGTATTGTACATCCTGCACTGACTTCGATCTTATGGACATTCCTTTTGATGCAATGGCATCGGAGCTCCGGGGGCTATGGACGCATGAGGTGGTGGCTTCAGCCAACGCCTTGGCCAAGAAAGGAATGCACGTTGATCTTCGCCGATGGCTTCGGAATCGATTTAAGTAATTCTGAAGGACGTCAAACTTAGTCACTGCTATTCATTAGGCAAACTTGTGTCCGTCTTCCAAGAAGAGATATATGCAATCTTGAAGGCAATGCTCTACATCTTAAGGAAAATTGGTGGTAGAGCTGTGCCCTAGGCCTTACGGAAACGCTTCACCATCTTCATAGAAATTCGAAAATACAGGGCTTCTTTGAACAGAGTTAGAAAGCTCACTGACCTCACTGCGTCTTGTTCCAGGTTACAATGGAATCGTAGAAAATGAGACGGCAGATAAATCCAGACCGATGTTGGAACAGGCATCGTCCTCTGTCTCTTTTGAACATAATCGACGAAGGCATGACTTTCTAGGCAGGCAGACCAAATGAATGCTCCCTTTCTGTAGGATCTTTACAGGCATTTTTAGTGGGTACTGCACTTTGACTTAGCACATAAATATGATGAGCACAAGGAACATCACCTTCCTGTGATGCATGCTGTAAGTGTAATGACGGCACCTCGGCAGTTAAATGCTGGTATTATGGAGACTGCAGCTATTACTCATCTTTTTATGCCAGAGTGAGGAATTCAATTGACTAGTCGTATAATACAGGATCCCGCTACATGTTTAAATATTTATGAAATCGTAATGCAACACAACATACTTTTCTAGGCAATCTCACATCTACAGAAACTACGCAGCTGACCTAGAACGAATATTATCTATTCTATAAACAGCTTCAATCCATTTAAATCTCGGCGTTGGTCCTCGTAGCAATATAATTTAGCCAATCCCATAGATCTCTCATAAAACTCTCCCTTCCCAACTAACTGGAAATCTTTTCCATAGTCCTGCCATCTAGGTAAACCGGGCTGCTTAGTTCTCTCTCTAAGGAAATGTCGTTATTCCGCATCCCTAGATATTCGTAGCTTAGAGCGTTTATTTATCGTGCTTTTTTTATTCTCTAACAAGCAACTTTGTTACATAAAAGTTTTTTTTTTTTTTTTTTAGTTTGCCCTCGGCTTTAGGACAAAAACGGATCCCTCGAAACCAAACCGAACGCTAACCAAACTCTCATATCTATGTGAAAATCCTTTGGCTTGTATTTTAACGATATTATCCGTTGCACAGTTTCCTGACACGCATTCAATTTAACTATACCCAGCTCACTGGAAAAAGGACTCCCCCTATGACATGCCAGATACCCGGATTCCTATTCCCTCTTCTAAACAACAGCGAATTCGTTGCACCTCCACTGCTGTGCTATATGAGTTCAATGTTCCTGGTGTACAATGTGCATCCAGGGCAGTTGTACCATTTTTAACTGAAACTTAAATTGCCAGAAGTTAAACCACATAGCGCCAGCAATATAGGGGAGCGACAGGACGAAAGACAGAGATACTAAACAAATAAAAAAAAAAATACAACAACGCCCATTCTGCTGCCATGAACAGGGAACAATTCGCTTTCAACAGACATCCCGCTCTGCCTGCCGCTCGCAGTCCGGAACATTTTTATATTCTCATGCCCGACATGGTAAGAAGGGCAACAACACATCCCACACTAGCACCCAACACATATCCCGACTATAGTTCCTGCTCCTGGAATGCATGACTATTTAGCTAGTCCACAGAGTGCATTACACCAGGCTTGTCCTCCTACCACCAGCAGAACAAAAAAAAAATCCTCGTCGGAAGCGTGCAACAAAAAGTCATAAAATGTGGCCAAAAGGACAAAATATATACATACATACGAGTATACGAGTATACGAGTATTCGTAGGGAATAGCAAACTACACCAACAACAAAAAAAAAAAAAAAGGATTCTCTATCTTCTATTCATGTTCGCATTGTGTCATACTGACTTACATTACAAAGAAGGATTTACAAAACCGAGTATTCGAAAAGAAACAGCGAGAGTGTAGGAGAGACAGAAGGAAGGCAGAAAAAAAAACACACGAAATGAATTATTATCCTTTTGTGCTGAGAGCTCATATCTCTTTTAAAAGGGGTGCGGGTGGGAGCTTAGGTGGAAGCCTTTTTAATAAATATCCCTTCGTCTGCAGGACTCATTGTCTTACATAGTCGTCTCAGTGTACTGCTTGTGTGTCTCCTTAGGCTTACCAAACTCATGGAAGAGGAAAACGCAAAAACACAAAAAAGGGCGACCAACTGAAGGCACAAAGTCATCCTTAACGGAAGTGCATCCATTCATCGCTAGAGTACTGGTACCACGAACGCGGTAAGCAGAAACTGGTAACTGATGGGTGAGAAAGTGGAAAGTGGAAAGTGGAAAGTGGAAAGCGGAAAGAGTGTTCCTGACACAAGATTCCTTCTGTTCAGCGCTCTGGGAGTTGCTACTTCTGCTAGTGAATGAAGACGAACGCGAAGAGATTACGTTTCCAGCAGATCATCAGTATCACCAGCATCATCGTCATCATCATCCTCATCATTCTCAACATCATCATCGTCAGTTTCTTCATCATCGTCTTCGTCTTCGTTTTCGTCTTCGTCTTTGCCTTTATCGTGCTCGTTTTCGTTGTCATTGGAGGCTTGTCATGGGCTTCTAGTCTCTCCAACCAGTACTACGCCCAAGGGGACGTTCACATCCATTATGTATAATTCACAAATGGAAATTTGCAATTTAAAATTAAAGCGAGGAAAGGTTTTTGTGATGTAGAAGACATGCGATTCGGATGATTTATGATGGAAGACGAATAGGAGAAAACAGAGTCTTTGAGTCTAAGGACTCGGATAGGTGGGTAGGTCTGGTTTCTTTTTTAATTTTTTTGTTTTGTTTTTTTTTTTTTTATTTTTTCGACAACTTAATGGGGTTTTCGAGCTTTAAATTGGGTCAACTTTAAGTGAATGAAGGGAGTTTGACTCTGCAGAAGAGCACTCAAGATGACAAATTGTTGAAAGGATGTGCACTATTCGAGTATAGAAAACTATATGCTGACGAGCTAATAAAGGAATGTCACGACGTAACTACCTTTTTCACTAAATTTTCATATGAAGGGGTGGTTGTTCCTCTAAGGGTTCACCAGGACATGTTTTTGGGATAACTATTGTAATTTTCTTGGCCGGATAGTTCGAATCATACTGACTTGGTAGTTCTGTGACATAATGTCTGTTAAAGGATATCTACATAGATAAATCTGCTAAGGCAATTTCCTCCTTGAAAGCTTGACAAGTCTAATCGACGTCATAAAATATGAAAAATAAATGGTGGCGCTATCTTTCATATGCTCGAAGTAGATTACTTGTGCCAAAAAGGATTGGGCCTTCCAAGTGGAAGCGTATGACTAGCTGGTCACGTCTAAACCTTCATACTTACTACTGAGCGACCTGAAATACAGAAAAGGACAACGCTGTTCGGATCTGCATGTGGAATGTTCAGCAATGTGCAGCTATACTAGAACACCTTACACTGCTATAAATCAGATATCACCACCATCCGGGGGGGGCTACAGAGAAGTGCGCATTTAAGATAAGGTCGTTCTCTACTTCGTAGCCTATTTGGGTTGGGCCGCTGATGTTTGGCCGTTCAAAATTGTCCTAGCCATCAGTTCACCAGTTCGCTGTTGAAACGTGTCTTTAATTTTTGGTTGATGATAATGGAACCTAATTTACCTGAAGCTCCAGAGAGTGCGGATACCTCAAGCACGACAATAACGGAGGTGATTTAACGTTGAACTGCTTCAATTGCAACAAACCTAAGCCTCAACGTCAGGTGATCAACGATCGATGTATGTTAGTAACTAGCGCTTTCCTTGTGAATATGATAGAGTGCCAGCTATATCACTGTTGATATGCTTCAACAGACCATACGATACTTGAGTGTGCCGCAGGATCTAGTTCTGCTATGTAAGAGCAAATGCACAATCTGAAAAATTGGGAAATCTTTTAGCGTGTTTCGGCCATACGTATCAATCTTGTACTCGCTTTAACGCCAGCTTGGTATAAGACATGTATGGAGTTCATTAAAGCTCTTCTTAAAGATTTCTGTACAATATATCGCACTTTATTGAGAAACCACCCAGGGGATTGGTATAGGATTGTTCTCCTTGATGGCGTCGGGCAGAACCCATCGATAAAAACTGATAATTGCCCTTGTTCTTGTTCGCTGTTCGAAGTCTTGGATCACATTGATCGCTCTTGACACTACGCGTTTTTTTTTTTGCTATCGGTATCACCACTTAATTTTCAGAGCCCAAAAAACAGCTATGGGCGTTAACTATTAACATTCGGATAGTTTGGCAGCAATGTCATTTAATTTGTCAAAAAGTGATTTTTTTTTTTGAAAACACATTATTGTGAGGCCGTAGTCGTTCAAACTTTGGACAACTTGGTGAAGATGACGATTCACAGAACCGAAGCAGATGTCAAAAAAAATGCAAAGTCGCTTGTGGATATGTCACTGTAAGTTTTCTGCGGTGTTTCGAAAGCCAAATTTTCGAACAGGCAAAATCCAGTAATTATGGCCGTTTTCGGCACATGGGCTGGTGCTGCGCGCATTTGTTAGAAGGCTCATTCATCTATCCAGAATATGGGAACAACAGTCGTTGACATATCTCCGTGGAGAACACACGTGTTTCGGCTTGGATAACAGTGATAACAATAACAAAGAGACATTTGAAAAAATCGATATACGCTCAAATTAGCAGAGTGTCAGTGTGCTCGACCGGCATATCATAGGTCGTGGGTTCGAATCCCCGTGGACTCTACACATTTTTTTTTTTTTTTTTTATTTTCATTTAAAATAAATTTAAAAACAAGTGGTACTAAGTGTTGTCCATCACATGATGGATTGTGGAGAGCGGTCCGCTATGTTAACAGCGGGATCTGCTGAAGTATCAGGTGAGGCTTCGAGTAGTTCGAGCCAAACACCAAAAACAAAAAGAGAAGGAGGAAGCTTAGTCCACCTTCTAACTTGGAAAAACGTTCCACCCTACCAACGGCCACTGTAAAGCTGCTTGGCGGGGTGAGGGAAGGGAACAAATTCGCTTCATTGGCAGCAAGTGAATCCGATGATGAAGAGGAAGAGATGGAGGCGATTAGTAGTAGCATCAAAATGCTACAACAAAGAGTGCTGGCCATAAAAGAAAAGCAAATGGTCAGAAGGAAGAGGGAAGAGCAGGAGCAATCCCAACAACATCAGCATGCTCAAAAGCAGGCACAACAACAACACCAAACAAATAAAATAGCACAAGTGCTACAACAACAAAAGGTTAATAAATACCAGCAACAACAACAAGAGCAGTCACTAAAACGGCAACAGCAAAAACAGCAGCAGCAGCAGCAACAACAACAACAGCAGCAGCAACAACAACAACAACAGCAGCAGCATCAGCAGAAGAAGAAGGAGAAGGTGCCTCCTATTAACACCTATAAACTAGAGGTAAATGCTACCAAGGACCTTTGTAAGTTGGTCATTGGTAATAATTTTAACATAAAGAGATTGGGGAACGATCGTCATGCCATCCACTGTAATACAGTGGAGGGCTACGCGAAAGTCAAAGAGCTCCTAAAGGAAACGACGACGGAGCATTACTCATTCACACCGAAGTGTGAAAAGCGGCAATCGATGCTGCTGAAGGGGTTGGAACCGTCTTCTGATCCTGAGGAGATCCTGGCACTGCTCAAAGAGAAGGAGTGCGAAGGACTCAAGTTTGTGGGGGTAAAGCCATTTACCACAGCTAGAGCCAGGCGGGAGAAACAGAGTCTGCCGTTCTTCCTGGTGCAGCTCAGTCCCGAAAGCCGTCTGGATAGTCTAAGGAGTATCAATGTCCTAGACTACCAGGTGGTTCATTGGGAAAAATTAAAAAGGAGCGAAGGCGTTATACAATGCGTTCGCTGCCAGAGGTTCGGGCACGCCGCGTCGAACTGCCAAATGCAGCCTCGATGCGTGAAGTGCGCAAAGAACCACAGTTCCGAGGAGTGTGCTCTGGGTAGGGACGGAGTATCCGATAGGGCGTAGCTCTCGTGCGTGTTATGTGGGAACGTGGGGCACACCGCAAACTATCGGGGTTGTCCTAAGTTCGCTGACATTAAAAAATCAAAACTGGCTCAGCAGCAGAAGGTGGAGGTCAAACGTTCACCTGTTAGGTTTCAAACACCAGCCGTCACGCCCCAAATTTCCTACGCCCAAATGGCGTCAGGTACGGGGGCTACGGTACAGCAAGCGACTGTTGCTTCTCCGGCGCCAAGGCCGAGAACAACGGAAGCTGCACCTAACATGCTGGCCATCTTGCTCGCAATCCAAGGGCAGATGGCTCAGCTGCAAAAGCAGGTGCAAGAACAGGCCAAGCGGGTGGACCAGATCTACGCGCTGCTGCCGGGCCTAACGCAACACATGTCGTACAACATGGTGGAACAAACTTTGAAGGTCCTTGCGGTGAATGTTAATTCACTGATTAGGATCGAACGAAGAGCCGCGATGTTTAAATTGCTACAAGACCAATCTCCTGATGTGCTTGTCGCTAGCGAAACCAAGCTAACCGATAAGCACAAACTGGTGTACAATAATTATATTGTTAGAAGAAACCGGCTCCGATCCAAACGTGGAGGCGGTGTCGCGATCTTCATTAAACAAGGTATAAAATTTCACAGAGTGTACAAGGGAGTGTTGCGTAGGTTCCGGGTGTTGGAGGCAGTTGTCATTTACATCCCCCTCCGCAGTGGAAAGCGGCTGTACTTGGCCTCTGTTTATGCACCTGAGGCTCCACAATCCACTTTATTCATTACAGAGCTCGACACGCTTTTTCGACTTCTGAGGCTGGAATCGGGAGAGAATTATTTTATAATCGGCGGGGACTTCAACGCTAAACACAGAGATTGGGGAAATAATTTACCAAATACTAGAGGGAACCTACTACTCGATTGGTGGGGTCAGCACGATGTCATGTACAGACTCGGTCTTAAAGCGACGGATAACCCGTCGTTTCCCAGAGGCGGATCTTATTTGGATCTAATGCTGTACGACGAACGTATACGACTGACAGGTACGAATTTACAAACGCTAAACTGTCTGCGCACATTCGTGTATGACAGCGACCATTGCGGTTTTAGCACCGAAATTACAGTTCCCAACGAAATGGCGGAATTGGAGGAGTTTGTCCAAAGATATTCTTACAACTACAGTAGGACTCGATGGACACGCTTCTCCACAACATTGACAAGAGCACTCGCCTCGAACACGCTTCACCGTCCACCGTCCAATAGGAATTTGTCAAACGAGGAGATCGACAATTACCTAAAACAAATGGACGAGACAATTAAACAAACTATGGACGCTACAATACCGCGGTATCGACATACGACTAACGAAGACCTGTTCCGCAATCCTACTATTGACGCACTGCACCGACAGAAAAGTAGACTACTGACAAGACTCAAAAACTTGTACAGACAGTTAACTGACAGACAAGACCCGGAGATTAGGACACTGAAGGCATCGATTAAAAATATTCAAACGTTAATAAAAGAGAATTACAGAATTTCTGTAAGTTCGTATTGGAACAACAGGGTTCGGGCTGTAAACACCAGCAACCCGAATATGTTCCCGCAAATAAATAAACTATTTCGGAGAAAAAATCAAAACGACCTTCAGTGTCTTAAAATAGCCCGGACAACAGACAACGAACGGTTACTGACAATAGCAGGTATTGATCCAAATGAGGCCGCTGATGATGACGACTTCTTTGTGATCGAGGATCCACAGGAGAAAGTTGAAGCCATAGGGGCGACTTTCCAGGAAATATACAAGGCCAATGATACCATTGGCCTAAATTATGACCTGGACAATCGCGTCTTGGTGCACGACTTCTACATTCGAAATGAAATAGGGAACTGGCGATCCGAAGGCTCTGGTTTCACCCGGTTCAGCGACGAAAATATGGCAAATAATGTCATTACCAGAGAGGGTGACCTACCCCCGTTCATTTCGAAGGAAGAGCTCCATGAAATGTTCGACACAATCAGAGCTAAGAAATCAGTGGGGACCGATGGTATTCCGAACATCGTGCTTCGACATCTTCCTCTAGAAGCGGTGGACATTTATACTACCCTGTTTAATAATGCAATGAATAATGCACATTATCCAGCGCATTGGAAAACGGCTGTGGTTCAACCTATCCCCAAAAAGGGAAAGGATATATCCAATCCGGCGAATTTCCGGTCGATAAGTCTCCTTCCGAATATCAGTAAGGTATTTGAAAAAGTAATCAATAGAGCTCTGTCTAGGTGGGTTGAGGACAGACATATAGTTCCGGATAATCAATTCGGTTTTAAGGCGGGACATGATATCTCACATGCCGCGTCTAAACTGGTGTCCGATATCCAATGGAATAAAGGCAAAAACCAATGCACTGGTGCCTGCCTTGTTGACTTGGAGAAGGCCTTCGACACTGTGTGGTTAGAGGGTCTTTTCTATAAGCTGACTAGGCTGGGGATCAGTAAACCACTCTTGTACATTCTGTATAATATGCTAACCAACAGACAGTTCATCGTGAAAAATGGCGATGTGACTTCTGTTGGAATATTTCAAATTAAAAATGGTCTTCAGCAAGGCGCGGTCAATTCGCCGATCCTATTCAACATTTATACAAGCGACTTGATAGGTTCACTTCCCAATACTATTGCGTACGCAGACGATTTGATAGCGTACAGAACAGGTCCAAAAATCGAGGTCATTAATACTCTCTTGCAGCGTGACTTCGATAAGATAAGACGATTTTGCGATGACTGGAAGTTGAAAATCAACTTTCAGAAGTCGGAAACCATTCTCTTTAGGACGCCGTTGTCTGAAGCCTCTAGGGATACCAGAAAAAATTGGCGAAAGTTCTCGATCATTGGACAACACGGACAGCCTCTTGCCAGTCGAAATGTAATCAGATACCTTGGGATTTGGCTAGATCAGTTTCTGTATTTTGACAAAAATGTAGATGCTGCTCTGGCCAGAGCTAAAGGCGCTTTTGCTCTTACAAAGAGACTGTTTTATAGCAGCCAACTCGATGCGAGGGTAAAGGTAATCTGCTACATGGCCCTTATCAGGCCCATGCTGGTATTTGGTTGTCCCGTGTGGTTCAATGTGCGAGCAAGCTTAATGGAAAAGATTCGGGTGTTTGAGAGGGCTTGCCTTCGCTTGTACAGAACACCAGGGTCGGAGTACAAAAAATTCTATCGTAATGAGGTCCTTTACAACAGGGCGAACCTAATACGAGTAGACAACTTCGTAATTAAGCTGACTCGAAGGCACATTGCAAGAGCAATGACCTCGACGAATAACCTGATATCTGGGACTTACTATCCCAATTACCTTTACCACGAGAGTGTGCGCTCTGATGGCTTCGTTCCACAGGAAGCATTCCTCTACCTAGATCAAATAGGGTTGATCCAGGATAGATCAGCGGTCCCGTTAATCTACCATGTAGCTCGGACAGCTGGGGACAGGCGATTCAACTACAACAGAGACGTCGCACACGGCAGTGTGGATCGTCTCAGGTTCAGTAGGGCGGTGGGGAATCGCAATAAGAGGGATGTCGTTCGGCAGCACCAGCATTTCTGGTGGTTGAATGATGGAGAAGATGTTTCGTCGTCGTTTCCGTCAATTACGGACCAGCCTCACTAATGGGGCAGAGCTGACCAATCTATTTGCTCTGTGAATAGCGATGGCCAGCTTGCATAGGTTTAGGTTAGTATTTAAGAAATACATATATATATTAGTATATACATAGGTATATACTAGTATATGTATGTCATTGTGTATAATGTCTATATGTATGTATGTGTGTATTGTGTACGTAGGTTAGGTAGACTAAGGTTTATTTTAAGGTAGATATCAAGTTTTTATAAAAAATAAAAAGATATGTCCATATGCTAAGTTTTTTGTTAAATTCTTTTCTTAGCCTTAAGCATAGAAAATAAGTATTAATAAATAAAATGTAAACAAAGTCGAAAGACATATATATAAGAGTTTAGAGTAGCTTAGAGTGCCTGTGTGGGGCCAGTAAGTATAAGTTTGTTAAGTAATTTTAAGCTAGCATTTAACCATTTTTTGTTAGTATGTAAGAGTTAATGATTTAGAAAATAAAATGCATTTAAAACTAACTAAAACTAAAATATGGGAACAATCTTGAATCAATGGGATTCTGTAGCGATCTGGCTATGCCCTCGCATAGTGTTTTTGCCCCAGTTCTTTTGGAGGGTCGACGAATTCCCTTCTCTATGAGGTGTCGAAATTCTGCCTTCGCAGCCTTCAGCATCTCAACATCCAAACTGCATGGGGCAGCGGATACGGGAAGATCGCTTGTTCGTAGACCTGTCGTGAAAAACCAATTTGTTAATTAGCTGCTTAGGTTGCTGTTTAGCAAAAACTTCTTATTGGAGCAGGCACTGGGTCCTTCTGCTGCGATTTTCCCTGAAAACCCTGAGACCTTGAAAAATTACAGCGACCGCGATAAACGACTACGATAATTTTTTTGACGTTTTAAGCAGCTCGTTTGCTGTTGCATGACAGGGTAGATAGTGCAGCTGATGATGTTGGATTGTGTAATGAGGTGACCGGCATGATGTCCCTGAAATCACCCACTTGCGCATATCCTTATCAACCAAACCTGCTAATCTTGGTAGCTAATCGTTAGATGATTGGAATATTGCTCTCATCTGCGTTGGGAGTCATTGTAATCACAAAGGTCTGAGAAACTCCTTGCTGATTGGTGCTCCTCTTCTAGATAGCGGTTCGACATGAATCCAAGTAGCACTAGAATGTGCGTTTTTGTTACCACGATTTATGCCACAGTTAACGTATTTTATTACGGAGAACTAAAAAAAAGATTTTTTCAGGCAACCGATGTTGCTTTATTCATTACAATTTTAATTCTAAAATACAATCTTTTAATGTAGTTCTATTTATAGGGCATGAAAAACAAAAGTGTCTTATTACTTTAGAATAAACGAATAATTTGTAATATAATAATAAAAATTCGTTCCCACGAACGTTTGCTGACTATGCAACGTGTGTTGAAACTTTATACTGTTGTTGATAGTGCTGTCTGGCGATTTCCGTCGATGCAGTTCATTTCAGGTGGTGTGTTAACTGTTCCCCCCTCGAAAAGTCTGCGTCCCGCAGAGTCATCCAAAATTTACGTTTATCGGACTTAAATCATATAATGACCCTTGGAATTTTGGGAAGTTTGCTGGAGTTTTCGGTATTGGCATTGTCGTTGCCCTTAATTTACTTCTACTTTTGACAAAGAATATTGTACAAATTAAAACCACAAATATTAACAAAATGATGTCTAAATCTGTAATGATAGAAACTTTTCGATTAATGTAAAATTTTTGAATCTCTAAAACATTATTTAAGTGCAACTTGTGTAGATAATCTAAATCTAATTTCATATTTCTTTCAGTTAAGTTCGCCTGTAGGATTGGTGGTAGGATTTCGTACTTCCTAATCTCTTTATTCGAGTACTCCAGCGTATTGATAGAAACCGTGTCATTGGAAAGTTGGATAAGGAAACTTCCGTTAAGATGTCTCCTGACTCCATGGTGCGTAATATTGCCATCAAAGTTCGATAGGAAAATTGTGTCTTCTCCGATGTTCTCTATTATGGTTTTGTTGTTGAATTGACGATCACAAATTGCATTTGCACCCCTTAATAGCAGGGTAACACAATGGGTGTTGGGAAGTTCCTGAAGTTGCTCTTTCTTACAGATGATGGTGCTCTGAAAAGATCTGCATTCTCCAGTTATACCAAACTGTTCCTGTTGATTTACTAAGAGTTCCCTGAATCCTAAATGTATCTGGCTGCCTCCCTTGATTGTTGATCGTATTTGGATGTGGTTATACTCCACCTTACTTGTCTTGGGCAATGAAACTATGTAAAGTATTGTTGACTCTGTTGCTAATATTGAAGGTTCTGCATACTCTATGGCCTCAATTTCGTTGTTGTATGGAAGTGTTTCTATATTTGAGATGATTTGATTAATCTCCACATTGTCCAGTAATCTGGTGTTGATTGTACCAGATTTGGCAAGTTGTGCTGCTATTACTATTTCATTTATTTC
This sequence comes from Volucella zonaria, assembly GCA_963966105.1. Classification (NCBI taxonomy): domain Eukaryota; kingdom Metazoa; phylum Arthropoda; class Insecta; order Diptera; family Syrphidae; genus Volucella; species Volucella zonaria. The sequence continues at coordinate 15,186,739 of OZ014533.1, forward strand.
TTCCTTTATAATGTTGAGTTTATTGTATATTATTTGCTCATATTTTTCTGTTTCTTCGTGATTTAAGTTCTTAACGATTTTGTTATAATCAGCTATTAATTTACTCGTATTGATAGTGTCTGTTAGATTTCTATTAATTTTGTATTGTTGATTATTGTTTTCAATGATTTTATTTTCATTCTTAAGAATGGCATCCCAATCGGCGGCATCTGGATTTCCAGCCACCCATTTCCAGGCTGAACCTATCCAGTTTATAGATCTGGATTTTCTGGATTTTCTGATCCTGAGGCTGCCGATAAGTGACTGAACCTGTTTTAATCGATAATTTAGTTGAGGCTTTAGAATACTTGTGTTACTGATTTCATCTCGAATGGTAACTGTAATCCTGTTGATTAGTTCTTCATACTGTTTAATGCTAATTACGTGGATGATTTTGAAGTGTCCGTTCAATATTGCTCCATGCCCTTGTTTTACGGTGACAATGGGTGTAGTATATTCAAAGATGTTTACTGTTGCTCTTCCTTTACAGGCCAGAAATCTGAAAAGGGAAATTATTGTTCAGAAATATTCTTGATGTTTGACTTATGAATTCGACGTCCTGAAGCTGTTGTGACAGTAACCCTACTATCTTTAGAAACTATTTCTTTTTTGAAAATTGGTTTCTGTTTGCCATGTCTTCTTTTGTCTGAAACATAAATTATATCGCCGATATTTTCTTGGAGAATCTTCCTGTTTTGATGACGTTTGATCTGATCTATTAAATCACAATTTACCTTATTCCTAAAGTTGATTAAATTCTGATAATTAATTCTTTGGCTTCTGCCAAAAAATATGTCCACTGGCTTCTTTTTCGTCACCGAGTGGTAACTGTTGTTATACTCGTATCTATCAACGGAAATTTCCACTATTTCCTTAAGGGTTAAATCAGTATATTCTCTTTGAAGACATCTCACCAATTCCAAGATGGTCGAATGGACTCGTTCAATAGTTCCGTTCACCTCACTCTTACCTGAAGGCGTTCTGTAGATTTTAATTCCCAAAGACTTAATGTAGCTACTTATAAGAGGACTGCTAAAGCTTCCTTCATTATCCATTACAATCATTTTGGGTGCTGTGAAATAATGAAGTATTTTGGTTATTTTTCCTCTGATGTGCAGAACTGATCTATTCTTTATATGGAAAAACTTTGCAAATTTGGTAAACTTGTCAATGCACGTTATAAATTTGTCGTCTTTTATTTCCATTATATCGATGTGCAGAATTTCCGACGGGTAGGTAGGTGTAGGTGTAGGTTGAAGTTCCGGCTTACAAGGGTGTCTGTCATATTTGCTGGTGTTGCAGACATCACATTCTTTAATAAACTTTTTAATTTTTTTAGTCATCTGTGGGAAATAGTATCTTTCGAGTATTTGATCCTTGTTTTCTACAGCGCTGCGGTGAGCTCGGTTATGCGTATCTTGTATAATGCGCCACTGGTTTTCTTCGTTTGAGATATCTTCGGCGACCCGCTGAGTTATTCTTATTCTAAACTTGGAGAAATGATTTTTGTAAATTTCCTGCAACAAGTTGAGGTGTTCCTCTGGGAATTTGATTCCATTGATAGTATTAAAATTTAATCTGTCTTTTAAAATGTTAGTAATTTCTTGTTGATTCCAATTATGCGTACTAGTACCTATGTAGTATCTATTGTAGGATGAGTGTGGTTGTTCATGGGCGTTCACTTGACCTTTTCCAAAAATGATTTGCGTCCTAAATACGTTTATCGGTGCTTCACAGTGGGGTATTAATTCGGCAGTATCTGTACTTTCTGTGAGGATATTACATTCCGTTTTTAATCTGGATAACGCATCTGCGACAAAGTTTGTTTTACCAGGTCGGTAAATTAACTCATAATTGTATTCTTCTATTCGCGATTTCCATCTTTTCAATTTCGCATTTGTATTTTTTGCACTGAGAGCAAATGTCAACGGTTGGTGATCTGTCAAAATTTTGATTTTCTTTGCACCGTAAAGATAATTCCGCAAGTTGTCCAATGCCCACACAATTGCCAACATCTCCTTCTCATTGGTGGCATAATTCTCTTCAGTCCTATTTAATGAGCGCGAAATATAAGTTATAGGCTTATCTTTCCCCAATTCGCCTTGGCTCAGGACTGCCCCTATTGCGTGGTTTGATGCATCAGTCGTAAGTACAAATGGTTGATCGAAATCGGGAAAGGTAAGAACTTCGGATGATGTGAGTAGTTCTTTCAGATTCGTAAACGCTCCAAGCTCTTCCTTATTGAGGTTGATTTTAAAATTTTTGGACTGACTTGCTTTTGTTTGTGCATCTCCTCCCCTTGTAAGATTGGTAAGAGGTTTGGCAATTTTGGCAAAATCTTTTATAAAGCGCCTGTAGTATGAAGTTAGGCCCAGGAATGCTCTAAGCTCTTTTAAATTTTCGGGAGCTTTTATTTTTTGAATAGCTTCAACTTTTTTTGGGTCAGGCCTGATGCCTTCTCTTGTAATCAAGTAGCCTAGGAACTCTGTTTTTTCTTTAAAAAACTCGGTCTTATCCAAATTAACCCTTAAGTTAGCCTGTTCTAGTCTATCAAATACCAATTCAAGGTTTTTAAGATGTTCCTCTTCCGTCTTTCCGAATATGATGATATCGTCAATGTATACATAGCAAATTTTGCCGATGTATTCATTAAGGACGTCATCTATCATTCTTTGGAATATCGAAGGTCCATTCCTTAATCCAAAGGGCAATCTTAAGAATTCAAACTTCCCGTTAAGAGTAGAGAAAACTGTTTTTGGTATATCAGACTTTTTCATTCTTATCTGGTGGAATCCAGATGTTAGATCCAAGGTGGTAAAAAAATTTGCTTTCCCTAAACTTGCCAATGTATTTGATATGTCCGGAATCGGGTAGGTATCTGGCACGGTAACTTCATTAAGCCTCTTGAAGTCAATAACCAAACGGTACTTCTTTTCGCCTGATGCGTCTAGTTTTTTTGGGACCACCCATACAGGTGAATTGTATGGGCTTTTTGATGGTTGAATTATCCCGTCGTCAAGTAGCTTTTTAATTTGGCTGTTTACCTCTTCCCGCATGTTAACTGGATAAGGGTATGTTTTAGAGTAAATTGGCTCGTCCGTTATCGTTTTGATTTCTGCTTTGATATGAGTGTCCACTAATTCTGTATCTTTGATAGGGCCAAATACTTTACTATGTTTTTCCACTAAACTTCGAATTTTTTGTCTTCTGCTCTCTTCTAAATGATCATCTCTAATTTCTAAACTATTTACTTGGGCAGATTCCTTTGATTTAAGTTGAATTTTGATTCCTGAGTCGATCGTTAAGATATTATTTCTGCGGTCTATTACAGCTCCTAACTCCCAAAGGGTATCATCGCCAATGATACCGTCGAATGAATTCAGACCCGGAAGGATGAAAAAATTGATTACTGCGTCAATTCCCACACATGCAAAGAATCTTCCACAGATTTTACGCTTAATCTCTGATTCGCCGGTAGCTGATTGAATTCTGAAAGGCTTTTCTGTTGGCATAGAGTTGACTCCTAATTCGTCTGTAATAAAATTTTTGTTTGTGCCTGTGTCGACGAGAAACTTCAAATTTTTCCCATCCTTGGTTTTATATTCTATATAAGGGATGCTAGAGAGGCATCCGTCATAAAATTTGCTTCTAGGATTTCCTCTCTAGGATTCTCATTAACTTCGAGTTCTTCATTGACCCTTTTTTGATATTCTTCATTTGATTCGGTATATTCGTCATCAGCTTGGGTCTCCAAATTATAAATTCTTTGTTGCTTATGTGGGGCATTTAGAGATTCATTTTCCCGTTTTCCTGTATTGAACTGCTGGGGATTGTTCATATAATTTACTTGTTTCGTCTGAATGGATCGATCTATTTCCATTGGCGGGTTTGGCTTAGGGTAGTTTGGTCGAGGAGGTGGGTTATAATTTGGCTTTGGTGGATGCGTTTCTCCTCGATGTTGATGTTGTATATTATAACCTGAATTTCTTTGTTGTACAGTTAATGTTGGTGGCCTTGGTGGCGGGTCACGTTTAGGTGTATATATTTGATTTATAGGTGTGGTAATTGCGTTAATATTTCCTTTTTTCTGCACTGATAAGTTGCGGTAGTTCATATTTTGAATTTCGAGACACACTGCGTAAGCTTCTGGAAGTGTCTGAGGTCTTTGGATCATGAGGATTTTACTTAATTCTCCATTAAGGCCTCGAATAAAGACGTCTAAAGCCCTGGTACGGTATGTCTCTACAAGAACATTTGTTGTTTCACTGGAATAATCTTCGGTCTTAAGTTTGTTGATGACCAATGAGAATTGATGGTTCACATTGGCATAAAATTCATCAATTGACATTCCTGCTTGCCTGAGGTTGCTTAGCTGATATTCCAGTGTGCGTATGTCTCTCTTATCAGCGTAGTGTAAAGAGAGACATCTCTTTATGACACTCCAATCTTCTTCAAAGATATTATAGGAAATAAGGGCAGAGTTTGCAGCACCTCTAACCTTTTGTCGGATGCTTTGCAGTATGGCCCTATATATTGGCTTATTTTTAACGATATCGTAGTCCCTAAGTATATTTTCAACACTGTGGACCCAGGATAAGTATTCCACTGGGTTACCGTCAAAGGTCTGCAACTCCTTGACGCAGTCTGGAAGTTTACAGATGTCTTTCAGGTCTTGCTCTGTTGCTGGCGCTTTGAGTCCTTGTCCGGATCTAATGCCAATTGTTACAGGTTTATTTTCAAGCGCTTGAACTCGCTGATCTAGCTGCTTGAGCAATTCAAGTTGGGCATTTACAGCCCCAGTTAAATGAGTCAATTGAACACTAATTTCCTCCATTTTGTTAAAAATTTAAACAATGGTAATGTATATGATTTGTGATTTATAAAGCTATTTCCTTTTTCTTTTTATTGTAAAAGGAATTTTAAGGTTTTTTTTTTTATTTATATATATTTGAACTTTAGTAAAAGAAAATTGGTACTCACAGCAGTAAAACTATGGTATAATGGGTAGCTCCTGTTTTCATTGTTGTATTCGTTCGGATAGTCCGTAAAATTCCTTTTTAGCCACCAGCTTTGTCTTCGCAAGCGGCCTACTGCGGTACGGATGTTATCACGTCACTGTACTTAGTTTCTTTACTTGTTTTACAGTTCACAGTCACAATTTGCGAGCACTATTCACGTCACTATAATATTTGTACCGTTTATTGTACAGTTTACAGTCACAATTCGCTAATATTAATTCACACGGAAAAACCAAAACCGAGATGAACTTAAACAAATTTTATTTTGGGGTCTGCGCAACCGAATCCTAGTTCTTGTGGTTTAGGATTTTATTGCACGAACTACCTGTCCCTATGTTCTTATGGGTTATAGTTTCAGGTCCCTGCAACCGATGTTGCTTTATTCATTACAATTTTAATTCTAAAATACAATCTTTTAATGTAGTTCTATTTATAGGGCATGAAAAACAAAAGTGTCTTATTACTTTAGAATAAACGAATAATTTGTAATATAATAATAAAAATTCGTTCCCACGAACGTTTGCTGACTATGCAGCGTGTGTTGAAACTTTATACTGTTGTTGATAGTGCTGTCTGGCGATTTCCGTCGATGCAGTTCATTTCAGGTGGTGTGTTAACTCCACCTGGTTGATGATGTGTGTTGTTGAGAATCTGGAGATAAGAAACCGTATCCCTATACCCGATATGTCGTTAAGGTCATCGAACATGCTTAGTTTAGTGCACCCAGTTAGTGCCGGACATTTGCACAGGAAATGGGAGAGAGTTTCCTTCTTAGTTTCGTTCCCGCAACTGCGGCAGCGGAGGTTGTACGGGATATCAAGTTTGGCCGCATGGTCTTTAATTGGCCAATACTCCGTCATTATCGCCGTAATTCTGGCGACATCTGGGTGAATTCTGTTAATAGGTCTTTTGTTCAACTGATATAGCTCAGCTGGTTAGCTCAGTCGTTCATTGACCTCCGCAGAGAGGAGAGGTATTTCGTGTGCGGCTTTACAAGTGTTAAAAGTGAATTACTTTACTTTTAAGTAATAAGTCTTAGAAGTGTTCGGTGGCCAAAGTGGTAGAGACTCGGTCAACAAATCTCGGGGTTGTGGGTTCGCCTCCCAGCCTCTGATAAAGTTTTTTTTTGATTTTTTTTTAACATCACAAAACAAAAAGACAATTAGTGTTAATAAGAAAGTGATAAAGCAAAGTTCGATGAGTGGAACTAAGCGGTCCGCTATCCCAGTAGCGGGGTCAGCAGATGGCATGATGTCGTCTGATGATCAAACCGTTAAGCCAGTCCACTCAAAGACAACAACAACAATAACAGACACTGGCACAAAGAGGAGGAGGAAGTTGGAGCCGACTCCGAATATCATTACGCGCGCGCATTCAGCTTCGCTGGAAATGCTGCATGGAAGAGTGCGGGGGAGGGCTGCGAGGATAGCAGCAAGCGCAGCAGACAACAGCTTTGCATCCCTCGCTGCATCTGAGTCAGATGACGAAGAGGAGGAGGTCGAGGCACTGTACAGTAGCATCAAGCAGCTACAACAAAAAGTGCTAGCTATAAAAGCAAAACAAGTTGCAAGGAGGGAGATGGAGAAGCAGCAACTACTCCAGAGACCTCAGGGACAACCAAACATAAATGTGGAGCTCCCACAACAACAACAACAACAACAAGAACAACAACAACAACAACAGAAACAACCAATGCAAAAACACAAACAACAAAAAGTGCAAAAGAATATGCTGCAACAACAACAGCAGCAACATCAACAGCAACAACAACAACAACAAGAACAGCATCAACAACAACATAAGCAAAAGCAACAGCAGCAGAGACAACAACAACAGCAAGAGCAGAAAGCCACCAAACAAAAAGTGCCACCAATTAACACCTTTAAATTGGAGTTAAAGCACACTATCGAACTATGTAAGTCGGCCATAGGCTGTAATTTTTTTATTAAAAGACTAAGTGAAGATAGGCATGCGATCCACTGTAACACAGTGGAGCGCTACCACAAAATCAAAAGTTTATTGAGGGATTCGACGACGGAGTTCTTCTCCTACACCCCTAAGGGTGAAAAGCTGCAAACAATGCTGCTGAGGGGATTAGAGCCGTCGACTGATCCGGAGGAGCTCCTTGCACTGCTGAAAGAGAAGGAGTGCGAAGGGCTCAAATTCGTGGGGGTTAAGCCGTTTGTCACGGCTAGAGCTAAAAGGGAGAAGCGGAAACTACCGTTCTTCCTGGTTCAGCTAAGTCCCAACAGCAAACTGGATGGTCTAAGGAGCATCAAAGTCCTAGACTACCAGGTTGTACACTGGGAAAAATTAAAGAGGAGCGAAAACATTTTACAATGTGTTCGCTGCCAAAGGTTCGGGCACGCCGCGTCGAACTGCGAAATGCAGCCTCGATGCGTGAAGTGTGGAAAGGACCACAAGTCAGAGGAATGCGCTCTAGGTAAGGACGGAGCGTCGGAAAAAAGCCAACTCTCTTGTGCTTTATGTAGGAACACGGGACACACCGCAAATTATCGGGGTTGTCCCAAATTCCAATACATCAAAAGAGTAAATCTGGCTCGGCAGCAGAAAGTGGAAGTTAAACGTCCACTCGTGCAGGCACAAACACCAGCCGTTACTCCCCAAGTTACCTACGCCCAAATGGCGGCAGGTAGGGGAACTACGGTACAACAAGCAAAGGTAGTTTCTCAGGCCCCAGCGCCTAGAGCACCAGAACCTGTACCTGACATGCTGGCTATCTTGCTCTCTATTCAGGGGCAGGTGGCTCAGCTTCAGCGTCAAATACAGGAACAGGCTAAGCGGGTAGATCAAATATACGCGCTGCTGCCGGGCCTAACGCACCTCCAGTCGTAATGGGTACGTACATGGCGGAGCAAACCCTGAAGGTCCTTGCAGTGAATGTTAATTCACTGATTAGGTTCGAACGAAGAGCCGCACTGTTTAAGTTGCTTAAAGACCAAGCCCCTGATGTGCTTTTGGTTAGCGAAACTAAGCTTACCAAAAGGCACAAAATGAGACACAGAAGATATGAAATATTACGAAGAAACCGACCCAATTCTTTTCAAGGAGGTGGTGTTGCGATCTTTGTAAGAAAGGGACTGCGTTTCAAAAGAGTATACAGTCGTGTAGTACGTAGGTTTCAGGTGCTGGAAGCATGCATCATGTATTTCCCTCTCCGTAGTGGAAAGCGGTTATACATGGTGTCTGTTTATGCATCTAAGGCTACTCAATCCACTTTATTCATCTCAGAGCTCGATACACTGTTTCGATTCCTGAGGCTGGAATTGGAGGAGAATTACTTTATTATCGGCGGAGATTTCAACGCCAAACATAGTGATTGGGGAAATAATACACCAAATACTAGAGGGAACCTACTATTCAATTGGTGGGGTCAGCACAGTGTGATGTATCGACTCGACCTCAAAGCCACGGATAGTCCGTCGTTTCCGAGACACGGGTCCTATCTGGATCTTCTGCTGTTCGATTCACGAATACAACTGACATGCAGTAACCAACAAACTACAAACTGTCTACGCACTTTCGTGTATGACAGTGACCATTGCGGTCTCAGCACCGAAATAACTGTTCCCAACGAAATTGCGGAATTGGATGAGTTTGTGCAAAGGCATTCCTACAATTATAGTAGGGTGCGTTGGACACACTTCACCAGAACACTGACTAGAGCACTCTACTCGAATTCGCTCTACCCACCGTCCAACAGAAATCTGTCAAACGAGGAGATTGACAGGTATCTAAAACTAATGGACGAGACAATTAAACGAACTATGGACAAAACGATACCTCGGTATCAACACACTGACGAAGAAGACTTATTCCGCAACGCAACTATTGACGCACTGCACCGACACAAAAGTAGGCTGCTGTCAAGACTAAAAACCTTGTACAGACAGTTTACCGACAGACATAACCCGGAGATCATGACATTGAAGTCGTCGATTAAAAACCTCCAGATATTAATAAAAGAAAATTACAGAAATTCTGTAAGTTTGTATTGGAACAACAAAATTCGGGCTGTAAACACCAGCAACCCGAATATGTTCCCACAAATAAATAAAATATTTCGGAGAAATAATCAAAACGACCTTCCATGTCTTAAAATCGCTCGAACGACGAACAATGAACAAATACTTGTAGCAGCAGGCATTGATCCAAATGAGGCCGTTGATGATGACAACTTCTTTGTGGTCGAGGATCCGCAGGAGAAGGTAGAAGCTATAGGAGCGACTTTCCAGGAAGTGTACAAGGCGAATGACATCATTGGCCCGAACCACGACCTGGAAAGTCGAGTCCTTATGCACAATGCCTGCCTTCGAAATGAAATTGTGAATTGGCGATTCGAGAGCTCGGGTTTCACCCAGTTCAGTGACGAGAATATGGCAAATAATGTCATCACCAACGAAAGAGTATTACCACCTTTCATTACGAAGGAAGAGCTCCAAACGATCTTCGAATCACTTAGAAGTAAGAAATCAGTGGGAACCGATGAAATACCGAACATTGTGCTTCGACATCTCCCACTAGAAGCGGTGGACATTTATACCACCCTGTTTAATAATGCAATGAATAATGCACATTATCCAGCACATTGGAAAACAGCGGTGGTACATCCCATTCCCAAAAGGAATAAAGATATTTCCAATCCGGCGAATCTCCGCTCGATTAGTCTTCTTCCAAACATCAGTAAGGTTTTCGAGAAGGTAATCAATAGAGCCCTGACTAAGTGGATTGAGGACAAACATATAGTTCCGGATAGTCAATTCGGTTTCAAGGCGGGGCATGATATCATTCATGCTGCGTCTAAACTGGTTTCTGATATCCAATGGAATAAAGGTAAGAAACAGTGCACTGGTGCCTGCCTGATTGACTTGGAAAAGGCCTTTGATACCGTATGGTTAGAGGGACTCTTCTTCAAGCTTGACAGGTTGGGCATTAGTAAACCACTGCTGTATATTCTTTTTGTTATGCTGTCCAGTAGACAGTTCATCGTGAAGAATGGCGATGTGGCTTCTTCTGGAACATTTAACATTAAAAACGGTCTGCAACAAGGTGCGGTAAATTCGCCGATCCTATTCAACATTTACACAAGTGATCTGATAGGTTCACTTCACCATGCCATAGCGTACGCAGGCGACTTAATCGCGTACAGATCAGGCCCAAAGATTGAGGTCATTAACATGCTTTTGCAGCGTGACTTCGACAAAATTAAGCGATATTGCGACGACTGGAAGTTGAAAATTAACTTTCAGAAGTCGGAAACCATTCTGTTTAGGACGCCTTTGTCTGGGGCCTCTAGGGATACCAGAAAGAATTGGCGAAAGTTCTCTATCGTCGGACAACATGGACAGCCACTTGCTTGTCGAAGTGTAGTCAGATACCTTGGGATCTGGCTAGATCAATATCTGTATTTTAACAAACATATAGATGTTGCTCTGGCCAGAGCCAGAGGTGCTTTTGCCCTTACAAGGAGACTGTTTTATAACAGCCAACTCGATGCGAGGGTGAAGGTGATCTGCTACATGGCCCTTATCAGGCCCATGCTTGTATTTGGATGTCCTGTGTGGTTCAACGTGAGAGCAAGTTTGTTGGAAAGATTCGGGTGTTTGAGAGGGCTTGTCTTAGGACTTGTCTTCGCTTATACAGAACACCAGAGTCCGAATACATAAAATTCTATCGTAATGAGGTCTTGTACAATAGGGCGAACCTAATAAGAGTGGACAATTTCGTCATTAAGTTGACTCGAAGGCACATTGCAAGAGCAATGACCTCATCGAACAACCTGATCTCCGGGGCTTACTACCCTAATTATATGTATCACGAGAGAGTTCGCTTTGACGGCTATGTTCCTCCAGAAGCGTTCCTCTACCTAGATAGTAAAGGTCTGATCCAGGACAGATTGGCGGTGCCGCTAATCTTCCACGTCGCTCGAACAGCTGCGGACAGGCGACTCAACTACGACAGAGACGTCGCACACGGCAGTGCGGAGCGTCTCCGATTCAGTAGGGCGGTAGGGAGTCGCGACATGAGGGATGTTGCTCAGCAGTACCAACAATTTTGGTGGCTTTATGAAGGAGAGGATGCTTCGTCGTCGAATTCCTCCAATACTTGTTAGCTTCATGTGAAGCAAAGTGGGTCGCCTAATTTTTTTTAGCCATGGCCGGCTTACGTAGTTTTAAGTATGAGTAAGTTAGATTTAAGAAAAAAAAAAATATATAAAAACAAAACAAAAAAAAAAAAAAAATTAATAAAAATACAAAATTATAAAAAAAATATATATATATATATACATATATCTATATATTAGGTATATATATATCATGTATGTATATATAATGTATTAGATGTAAGTAGGTTAAGTAGATTAAGACTTATTTTTAGGTAATCTGTAAGTTTTTAGTTTTAAGTTTTTATATTAATAGTAAAAAAAACTGTCCATATACTAAGTTTTTGCTCAAAATTATTTTCTTAGTTTTAGTTGTAATGTTAAAATAAAATTAAATATAGACTGTAAGATACGTCGAAAGACATAGTTTAAGTGCTAGGTTTAACTTAGAGTGCCCGCATGGGGCCAGTAAGTTAGAATAAGATAATTTTAAGTTAATTAAGCTAATTTTTAAGCGTTTTTTTGTATAGCATTTAAGTGTAAATTAAGTAATATAAATAAAAATGCATAAAAACTGAACTGAGTTGGTTAGCTCAATTAGAGGCTGACTTTCTGCAGGCAGTGTGAGTGGATTTGTCCTTTCACCGCTCCTAACGAAATGTGAATTTTTGCAGCGAGCGAGCCGTACAGAACTGAGTCCTGCCGCTAATTCGTACGTTCGCTTACTTTTATGTCACTGTGTAACACTGAAGCGTTCGCAAAGCGGGCAAGCTTGGCTATCTATGAGGATAACAATGTTTTGTTTGTGCATTATGCCCGCCTGGAAGACACTAGAAAAATCTGGCAAGCGGTGTGATATTGATATTTCCAGCGATCCCTAGTAGACATCGGCCCGCGCACCACAGTTTAATTTTGGCCCGCTGGTATAAAAGCCATTCTTCAACTTCGTCTTTTTTCCACTGAGCTCTGGTGGGAAATCCCACGTGGGAGCTTTTCTGGGGTATGATGTAGACGGTCGGAAATGTAACCATGTAGTTTGGTAACGAGTCCAGAATGTTGTTGTGGCAGCAAGGCCTCGCACTCCAGATCCAGATTCTTTGAGTTTTACTTCGCTGCAAAGTGCAGTATTTTGTGTGTACGTCGAGAGGCAGATGATGTAGGAGCATAGTAAGGGGATCCGTTGGGGCCGACCTCAGTGTGCCTATACTGGCTGTTCTTTGAAGTTTCATGAGGTTACAACCTTTGCTCAACGCAGGCCACCATACTAGTTTGTCTTCAAGTTTAGTTTGGGTGGGATGTAGTCGGTTTGAAATGTGACCATGCCGTTTGATAACGAGTCGAGGATATTGCCGTGACCATAAGGCCGTGCAATCCACCACCCAGATTCTTTGAGTCTGTCTGTGCTGTATAGTGTTGTATTTTTTGCGTGTATGACGCACTACGGTTGTGTACATCAGTGGTTTAAGTTCCCACTTCTTTCAAGAGGTTTTGCTGCAGGTATAGAAGGCGACACATGCCCTTCCTACCCTTACCCTGCGTTCAATATCCTGCTTAAAGTCAAGTTTTGGGTCAAGCATGATACCCAGATACCTAGCGCTGGAGGATAGTGTGAGCGGTTGAGTTAAGGCAGGGAAGATCGGGTATTTTGGTTTTCGTTGTGAATAGGATCATTATCAAGGCAACAACTTCCGGCCCAGGTGTTTACCTTATCTATAGCAGGGTCCATGAGTTCACTCATCACGGAGGACACTACTATCACCACGTCATCCGCATACGCTACCATTTTGACCCCTTCTCCATCTAGTCTTACAAGCATATTGTTTATAACAGAGCAGAGGAGAAATAACGCCGCCCTGCGGCGTTCCTCTATGGGCGAATTTGGTTAAGTGACTGTTACCTAGTGCTGCCTGAATAATTCTTGTTCTGAGCATAGAGACTATCGATTGACTAATAAATTGTTCTATGCCCAGCCCGATCAGAGATTTATAAATAGCTTTAGTGTGTACGTTATTTAAGGCTTCCTTCTTGACTTATTGATTGTTCGCCCTACCTCGTAGAGAGCCGTTTCCGTGGATCTTCCCTTGAGGCAGGAGTGCTGTGATTTGTATAGCGATGATTCATCTAGATTGTTTCGCATGTGAATGTCTAAGACACACTCTAGGATTTTAAGTACAAGGGAGGTTAAAAAGACTCGTGGCCGAGTTTACCTACCTTCTGTATAAACACCACCCGAGCGCGTCACCAGGAGTAGGGTACGTAGTTCAGTATTAAACAGCTTTTGAAGATTGACACTAGCGAAGGTATTATTAGATCTTGCGTTCTTTGTAGCATGACAGGTAGTATGCAGTCATTGCCTGGAGACTTGAACGGAAATGATTGAATTGATATTGCTGTGGGATGCAGATTGTACTTGCCGATACCTCCCAGACTCCGTACTAATATCACTGCCTCCGGAAAAAATATTTGTTCACCAAGAGTTTCAGGTTCTCTGTAGAGGGTTTTGTATATCCCCCATCTGACGTTTTTAGAAAGGAAAGGTTGGAGTGTATCTTGGACATAATATTTCTAAGCCTGGGGGAGTCCTTGACGGTTTCCTAAAGTAAGGAGCTTATTTAACAGCTGATATGGCCGTTTGTCCCGTAGTTCGACTGAAAGGAGATTTTTTTTAATTTCCTTTTGCTCCGAGTGGCCAAATTAACTGATGAGAGCTCGTTCCAGGTTGAAGAAAGTTGTCATTGTCTGGCGGGATCACCAAATAATATTTGGATACATGTAGAGTGATCTCTTATATTTGGATAGCTTTATTTGGGTGAACCAGATTGCCGTTTTTTCGTGCCGAAATGACGGAAATTTTAGACATATTTTGGAAACCATCCCAGGAAAATTAGTCCCAACGTCGCGGTCGGCAATAACTGGGTGATCCTCAATCGTTAATTCCAGATACCGAAGTTGGTGGAATCCATTGTCCATTATCATTCCTGATGAGCATGCGGCTAAGATTCCTCAAAATCTTAACACCTCAAGTCCTTGATGTTATGATAGACCTTAATTAAGAACGTGTATGAAAAAAGTCTGGTGTTCACGGCCGCCTTAAAGCGGCGAACCTTACACTGGAGTGATGAATTTTTAGACCTTGTTGTGGTCTTCTCCAATTTAATCCGTTGCACTTAATCCTTCATGTCGAAATATTTGTGTCCCTGTCTGTTTTAAAATCCTTTAGAATCAAATTAACAAACAGGTGTAAGGCATGTCATTCCACAAAACCATCATTAACCTAATTTGTAGCAATTTTTAAATTTTTTTTTATTTCGGTCGAAGAAAGGATTCTAGGTAGCAGTCGTGATATATCTTCTGCTTATGCAGCTACACAGTCTGCCTTGGCAGTCAAAGAGTTAACGACATGAAAAATGAAAATGTCTGCGGGCCACATTAACTCAGAATTAACTCATCGTCTAATTAGAGGTGTTTCAGGATTGCTTTGAAGTCTCTCCGAAATTAAACAGCACACGGTGATATTTTTTCCCCCTTTTTCACTATGAATCCTGTCAGTTCTTTGATTGCTGCCCGCACTACCGCCGTGCCGCCTCCTTGATGTGGTTTAATGATTTACTTTTCCTTTCCACCCCTTAGCTCGAATCCACAGAGTAAAACAATGAAAATGATGTTGGGTTGGTAGCATCATTACTGCAATCAACGGCAAACTAGCAGCTATCAACGGTAGAGTCTGATTCTAACCACCATCCGCGGGGCTAAAAAAAAAAAAAAAAAAAAAATTGAAATGTATAATTACTTCCCACCCTTTTTTGTGGCACCACCACAAACGAGCTACGGCTAGAGCAATGGAATGAAAAAGAAAAGAAAAAAAAAACAACATAACAAGGGCACACCGAAATGAAAAGATTTATTTCCATTTTGCCAGTCACAGCAAACCACAACTACACACACACATTTCATTCAACAGAATGTGGCCAGTCCCCCTGGTATCATACAATCCTTGAAATTAAGATAAACAGTGGGTGGATGTCCTCACATGAGGGGATGATTTTTGACGAATTATTTCATAATCAAGACTAGCTGTAGTGATGACCCAATTCTCCAGATGTGTTCATTCGTTTGTTTGCTATCAAAGCGAATGCTCTCTATCTATCCGGCTCTCGGTCGGTCCTGTTTATTGGGATTTTATGAGGTGAAGCAGTAAGTGAGACCAAACCAAGTTCTGATACTCTGTTGATGGGTGGCTGTAATAGGTTGGTCTAGTTTGCGTCCATCACCCCATTTAACCAAGCGGCAAATCATCAACATATTTATACAGCTCATAGAATGGTACATTAAGCACGTTTCCGTTAAGCAAAGACCAGCAACAGGGTGGAGGAAGGTGGTTATGTGGGCTTGGGAGACTGCATAAGTTAAATATATTCCAGGAACAGGGTAGACCCCATACGAATCGACACAACTCCACTCTCCTCGACTGTTCCAAGCTCAACTTTAGCATTACATAAAATTGAGGTGGAAGAATCTGGTCGAATGTTTTCCTGGGGATTTCCTGGAATTTGCCTCCGACCCTCCACCCAGACATGCAAAGCGTGTGGGGATCATTTAATGTAAATTAGATGTCAAGTACGATTGAAGTGAATACCCAAACAGGGTGGTACTGAAGTTACACATGTTTGCATCGCATGAGGGTTAACCTCATCCGTTAGTACTCCGAGGCATGTGAAGTGCATTGACATGCATAGTGTGTTCCTTCTCGGTGCTGATATGGAAAGTAGGACAGTTTCCTTGTGGGGAGGAGATTGTAGATTTTGTGTACATTGTGGATTCGATAGGAGTAGGAAAGCAAAACAAGAAGGAATCAGGATGTCATTAATGTATGCAATGTACGACTAGTAAGTTGGGGGCTGTACTAATGGAATGCTCGTTGAAAGACTTTCGTTTTTCGGGTGAGTTGAATTTGCATGGTAAGGCTTCGGGAATGGTTTGGAGTGTTTGTGCAGTTACGATTACTTCGAAACTAGCCATAGCTGTTAAAAAAATACTCTTAATCTAGAAATGAGGGACTTTGGGGGCGGTTTCAGCCTGCGTTGGCGATGGCAAGCCGTATCCTTGCTCCCGCGGATGTATAGGCATCCCGTGAAATTAAGTCTTCACAGACAGGAGTTCACGTAAAACCCTAGAGACATCTGTCAACTGAAACGTGAGTTTGACGGGTGTAAATCAAGCATATTGGCAGCGAGCGAGCCGAGATGGTTTGGTGCCTAGAGCCTCATGGTAGTATTTACCAGGTTTGATGCCACCTAAAAGCCCACAATAGTTTAATGCCTTGCCATCAATACGATGAAAGAATCTAAGCAACCAGTTCCTCGAGTGGAGGCACTGATAATACAGTGCTGTGCCCCAACAAATTTGGCATCTGATAAACAGCATTTACAAAACAACACCACGGCGATATCGTTACTGACATAGGACATCTAAATACCAAAGTAGGCACCGATAACCAGGAGCTCAAACATGTTATCTCGGAGATTTGAATGATAACCGTGAAATTGTTGTGTTGCTTAAGTCGGAGAAAACACTTTTAAACTGCGAACTGCTTCAATAACAAGATTCCGCAACATTACAAGGATTCTCAAGCACAACTTTCTGTTCGTCAACAACAGCAGCAGGGAGATGTAAACCATTCAAGAATGTAGCGTCGCTGTGAAAAATATTTTCACTTTCGAAATAGAAAATGTTGTTGGAAGTTGCCAAGGAAGATAAGACCATGTTTCTGAGAGCACCCGAAAGCTAATCGAAGAACGGAATGTTCTTACAGCTACACCTGCAGTAGAGTGTACCTTGAAACGTGACAAATTCAATTACACTAATGCAATGGCTGCGGACATACGGCAAAAAACTTAAGAGCTGAGTGGTGATCAAGGGTCTAAACTACATCCAGTGAATGCCTTGTTATTTTGGATAAGGAGCACGTAAGGAGGCGGATGTTCCTTCCCAAGTAACTTTCAACGATATATGTACATTCAAACCAATGTTCGTATTTGAACATTAGTTCCCTGCAAAGAAAGCAAGGAAATTGGTTAACGTTATTGAGGAGCAACAGAAGAAACTTGGGCTAGGATCGAAGGACGAAAACACTTCAAAGCTCGCATCGCAGTTCCTCCAGCGGCTGAGAAAAACGAGCTAGAGTCTGCGTCTCGCTTGAAAATGAGAGAAATTCACCGTAACGTGCGACGTGATGAGCGTAACTATATCAACGCACTGGCTATAGAAGCAGAAGAGACCGCTAGTCGATGGGACAGTAGGACCGTCTGCAGAATTAAACACAGACGGATCTTTGCTAGTTTCGGATGAGGATCAGCTCAAAAGGTGGAAGGAGCACTTTCTTGTGGTTTTAAGCCGAGTTTTCGTCAGTGAAGTGAAGCCAACGCCCAATGATCCGCCCGTAGTAAGACATTCCTGAATACGCACTGTATCCCCCAGTAGAGATGAAATCTTTATCACAATCAAAGCACTGAAGAACAACAACGCGGTTGGACTTGACGGTTTTCCCACAGAATTCTTATGAGTAGCGCCAACAACATTAAATGAGCTCCTGCACCCACTCATTGAGAGAGAGCTTAGTAAGCAGAGTGGAAAAAAGGAATGATTCTCAAGCTTCCAAAGAAAGAAGACCTTACGCAGTGCGAAAACTGGAGAGGAACTTGCGTGCTGCCTGCAGTAGCCAAGATAATCGTAAAAATCGTCCTGGAGGGAATAAAAGACCACCTGGAAGACACACTCGTAGCCGGCCAAGCAGGATTGTGCACTGGATTTTCTTATGTGGACCACACTAACACTTTGCGGATCATCACCGAACATCACGAAGGAGGGGTATCCTAGATAAATTGATTTCTACTATCAAGGCTACATACCCTATGATGGATCCAAATGTCACGTTCTGTATAAAGTAAAGTTTGTCAGAGGAGTTTGAAATTCTAAGTGGGGTTAGGCAGGGCTGTATATTGTCACCAATACTGTTCCTGTTAGTGGTAAGTGATGCACTGCATTCAGCTTTGTCGGCTGGAGGAATTCAATGGACTCTGCAATCACACCTCAAACGCTGACTACCTCATACGATCATGGATCTCCATCAAATGACAACAAGGGTGGATAGAGAAGTTGAAATCGTTGGGCTAAAGATCAATACGGCAAAAACAAAAAGGTTCGGCCTTAGAACTTCCTTATCTAACCAAGTAGAGACGGTAGAGAATTTTCAATATCTTGAGAGTATTTGCCTCTACTGATGGTGGGACCGAACTAGATATAATCAACCCAATCGGGAAAATAAAGGCTGCGTTCGAAATACTGTACAAAATATGGAGAAACAACTCTATCAGCCTAAAGACCAAGCTACGACTGTTCCGCTCCAATGTTGAATCCGTGCTTCTTTATAGGCGCAGCACTTGGAAAGTCGCACACGCTGTCACAAGAAAGCTGCAATAGTTCGTGAATAGATGTCTGCGAAACGTCTTGAGAATTATCTGGTCCAACCGTTCCCTTAATGATGAACTTCATGCGAGAACGAGTCAGGAACCCTTTGACTCTATCATACGAAGACGTAAGTGGCAGTGGATTGGGCATACGCTTCGTAAAGGTTACGAGTGCATTGCGAGTCAAGCAATGCAATGGTTCCCTCTCAGGCAGAGAGGCAGACGAGTGGGCCGACCTAGAAGTACTTGGCGAAGAGAACAATCAACACAACTGGGGAAGAGTTGGAGGGAGCTGAGATACATTTCCAGAAACTGTACACAACGGCGCGTAGGAGTAGTGTAGGCAAGGGAAACTTCAAGGACATAATTGGTCCGAGGTCGTAAGTAATAGTAAGTAGGAGCAACGGGCGCTAGTAGTATGATATTCCAGCGAAGCTTTTTAAGGCAGTTCCACCTGCATCTTCAGAGTTACTACACACACTGCTAGAGAGAGCTCGGAAAACCGAGATGTAGCCCAAAGGGTGCCAAGCACGGGCAACTTCTCGCCCAATTTTCGGTGATGTACTTTAGCTTTTTTAAATCAAATTTTGTGTTCTTCTGCTCTTTACCACATCTGTTTAGATCCTGACTTGTTTTTATCCGGAGATATTGTTTTGAGGTGCTCTTTGTTCATGCTGAGCTAAATTTGGCTAGCTTGATCAACACAGTGTTTGTACACAGACTGTTGTCAGCCAGCCAGCCTTCCTTTGTTCGTTGGATCGTGGTTGCACCTGGACCTAGGGCAATTATCACCAGCATTTCTTCTGAGTGTACAATAGATTGGACCGTATTGAATATTCCTCGACTACTTTCTTGATATTTGTGCGGGACTGGCGATTTCTTTTTGGATGCTCTGGCATACTGATGAGTTTTCTGTTTAGGTGCTCATTGTAGACTCTGTCAACATCAGTTGAGGTATCTGTCGTTAAAATTGAACACTTGGGATGTGAATAGTGTGCCGACCAAAAGGTCATCAGAGGGGACATTTTGCACCGTAGAAAGTACATGTAAGCCTAGAGGCATAACTTTGGGATATTGTCGATATAGTTGGAGTTGAGCCTCCAGATATGTGGGTTAATTACTTAATGACTGTTTGTGCTACATGAGATTTATGTGCTACTTATCACCGTGCTTCGCATTCCTGCGGGCTCTGTCAGCTCAATCCTTTGTTGTGTCGACAAAGTTGTTCTTTTCAAATAGCCCGGGAAAGAAAACTCAATGCAAGACTCTATAAAATGATGTTTTAGATTTCTGGCAGCTACATGTGCACTGAACAGATTTACTCCAAAGAATCCGGATTGTAGCAAAGCGATTATCGCAATATAATCTAAGTTCGGTCGATCACAGCAGTAACGTGTAGGTTAATGCCAGTAGTTCCGTTGGCCTTTGCCCATACGAGTACCAAGAGCTAGGTAGTTGTTCTCCAATTTCTTTGCGAACTGTGATTTCAATGTAATGAAGCTTAAAACGCTTTAAGGCCACAGGTATGGTGGTTAGGTAAGATCAATCGGCAAGGTAGGCTTAGGGTTACGCCCATTGCATTGGCCCATTGTGATGCCATGTGAATCCGTGACTCTTGGAATCAATTTGAGCTTCTAACGAAGCACAGGAGACTGTTAACATCTATATTTTCCAGATAGCTTTAGTCGTTGTAGAAGGAAGCTCCTAAGTGGAGCTTGGGAGGGAACTCGACATATACAGAGCAGGTGGAGGATTGTGTCCTCCTTCCTCTCGTAATTGCACCTTCTGCCGAAATCGTTTTTAAAGTCTTCTTGCATGCTTGCCTATAAGACAGTCCAGTACCGACACCTACGACAGTGCTGAGATGATTCCTATTTTGAAAGATCCAGATTTGGCCAAATTTGTTTGGCCGCTAGACATGTTGGCCCGACAGCCCACCTAAGGTTTGCTTTTCTATTAGCATCCAGCTTTAGTATTAGTGTGCACGTAGCGATTGGTATACGGACGATACCTTTATCAGGTAGGATAGGTAGAGTGGTAATAATTTTGCCGAGTTCATCGGCCCTATAATTTCCAATATAGGTCAATGAGCCACTCTGCTATCTCCCTCGAAGGTGATCGGCATTCAAGCGCGGTTTTATTGCAGAATTTTGTGAGACTGAGTCCAGAGACTTGATAGCGGCTTGACTATCCGAACAAAATGTGGATTCCAATTGCTCATACCACGTTTTTCTTTAGCCCGGTCAGGGCTACCTGTATAGAAAGGGATTGAATTGCCGTCCATGAAAGCATCTTCCTTCCAGGAGGATCTAGAGGCGATCCTTATATGCAAGTCTTTGTCAAACCAATGCTGGGGCATAGTGTAGTCAAGGTTCTTTGGAGGGATTCCTAGTGAATAAGAATATCAGTTTGTTTACTCACTATGTAATCGCTTTTAAGCGAATTGCTGCGGTTTCACCCATTGCTGCTGAAAATATCGAGGGATGTCGAGTGAAACAGAATATCCCGTGCCGCGGAGGAAATAGTACGTAAGGCTATGCCAACGCATATGTAGATATGCTGTCCTTTGGTCTTTGCATAGTTTGCTGCAGTTGACTGCAGATAACCACCCCGTAGATGAGCATCGATGTTCGGTCTTATAAACGATGTTGAAGGCCCAATTTGTTCTACAATAAATAGGGCTACAGTAGCTTTCTTTACACTTTCTTGAATATCGGGTTTCCAGTTTAGCTTCCTGTCAAAAATAAGACGCAAATATTTCGCGTTATCGGAAAAGACTAAGCTGGTACCGTAGATTGAGGGAGAGTCTACGAATGGAATTTTATGTTTCTTGGAAAAGAGGACAAGAATAGTTTTATAGGGGCTTACTCCCAATCCACGGCGATCCACCCAACGTGTTGATCTGTTCAGATTTTACTCTAAGAGCTCTTTGATTGTATTGAAATGCTTTCCAGAGACAGCTATAGCAATGGTTTCCGCATAGGTAATCACCCTGCTACCACCCTTGCAGATATATAAGCAGTTCCTTGACCACAAGTTCCAGAGAAGGGTTGAAGGGATACCGCCTTGTGGCGCACCTCTGCTGAGTTGATTATCATGCTCTTTCGCATAAGACTGATGAACACCCCAAGTGAGCCATCTATCTTCAGAGTTGACGTTGTTAAGACGACGATGAAGACGATGCCATGTGGATCGTTCGATATGGGTAATTTGCGAATGTAGAGCCGTTTCCACGGAGCCATAGGCAAAAGTCGAGGATCAATTCTAGATCGTATATGGATATCCACCATTTCTTCTAGAGTTTTCGGAAGGAAAGATGATAGACTTATAGGCCTAAGATCTTTTGGGATAACATGAGAACATTTTCCGGCTTGGGAATGGCAACTATTGTACATTGACTTCAACGCAGTTCCTCATGATTTTCTCTATAGTTGGCAGTAAGATTGTTGCGGTAAAATTTACCACAACAAGCTTGACTCTTTTTCCTTGAAACCTTCGCTTCACTCCTTCGAACTTTTCCCTTTGTATCAGTTGTTCGTCCAAAATTCTGAGAGAGTGATGGGCAGCCATGGGCGCATCAGCCGTCGGTGCACTTTCTCAGCATCGTGGAAGGACAACATAAATAGGTACGACGGACGGTCAAAAAAAAAAATATAAAACTCGAAGAAGAACCCCGCAGAGCAGGCGGACGTTTTGCTATAAGAGCGCAAGGAAAGCGCTATAGGTTTTAGTTTTTGTGCAAGGGTCCAACACGAAATAGCCGACCCTTGTCCAAAATGTTGTTTTGTCTCCCCCAATGGGTAGTCTCCAGCCTTAAGTAGAGCTAAGGCATCCGCTCCATCCTTCCAGCTCCTAACCCCTTCACCTTTTGACCCGCCTTGTCTGTTATGTCGGTTGTCGCTTTGGAGGAACGTATTTGCGAAAGGTACCTGTGGATTCTTCCAATCCCAGACTTCTGCCCTTACACTGCTCGGAAGTGACAACCAGTAGGTCCACCCGGGAAAGACAGAGCCAGGCGAACGGCCTGGAACACTCTGAACATACGGCGGACGGCCATATTATTTGGACTATAACATACACCTAGAGCCAGATGGCCGGTCTGGAACCCTCTGTGTAAATGAAACATCTACAACCCGCACACGTTGCCTAGAGCCAGGCGGCTGCAACTCTCTGCAACACACACCACACAACACAGCAAACGAAACAGAAGACAGAAACAAAAAAAAAACAAAAAACAAATTGGACAATTAAAAATAAATTAATGTAAATAGTGGGACGCTATCTGATATTCCCTTTTCTCCCCCTCCAAAATCTGCACGGAAGCCCACCGGGTCCACCTTTCATTAGGGAATTTAATTCAAGAAAAGTTTCCTTCTTCCTCCGTCACTTTTCAAAAGTTTAACCTGAGATCCCTAGATCCTGACTTAGTTCCCCATTCGAAATCGCAAATGTATAGAAAAGGAACTTTCTTTGTCACTTCGACTTACTTCAGGGATCAAATTCGGGGAAAAAAGGGGTTATTTGAACCCAAGACAACTCAGGGGAAATGTTCACTCAGGCCAAAGGAAATCCCCAGAATTTGGAAATATCTCCGAGGATCTGGGTAGTCAAAGTGGCATACTTGAGTATATGAAAGAGCGGTCTAGCGGTGCCCCAAGCCATGGTTACACGCTCCAGGTAGGTAGCGGAGCGCTGTACACGTATACCAGACATTGGGCCCGCTAACCGAGTAGATGTAATGCACGAATGTGTGGGTGAGTGACCAATGGACTGAGTGGACATAAGTCGAATCAGTGCAGCCACTTCTTGGTTGACCGCAACCGTTTTTTTTTTAACCATAAACCCACCCCCAGCTGAGCAGCCGAAAGTGGCAGCACTCAACCTGCTGCCTATTGCAAATTTCCCTTTTTTGTTTTTTTTTCGTTGTTGGCGTTGCAGTCCGCCATTACCGAAATAACCAACACCTGTGTGGTTCGCGATCGTTGTGTTGCTTTTATTTTCGAAGTTTGATTCGAATTGCAACAACCGCGGAAAAATAAAATTGCAACAAGATATCTGCAGACGTTTGTAGCTCGGAGGGTATTGTACCGTTCGGCCCACCAGACTTATATGCTTTGAATCTATCCAGCGCCCAGAGCATAGGTCAATCCGTGGATTTTAGTCGCGTCTCCAGTAGTCCTGCTAAGTTTGTTACTGGCCGTGAATAGGGAGCTACCTGGAAAGTGGGTGTCCAATAGCAGGTTAAGTGATTCATCGCTTGAGGTCGTCCAAGAGCTGGGTATCGTAGGGTTGGTAGAGAAGATTTTTCTCAGTCACAAATATTTTCCCAAGGAATGACCTCCAGGATAGTCGCTTTGCCTTCCTCAGTTCTTTTTTTTTTTCAAATATTTTGAGGGATTGCTTGTATGAGTCACAGTTAGTAAAGTAATGTGAAACAAAATAGACACGCTCGTATTAATTTGTAGCCGTAAATGCAAAACCTTTTGCGTCAAATGGAAAAGATTGTGATTTTCTCAAATTCCGCGAATCATAGGTTGGAGGTAGAAACCTCTGGCTCTAATTTTCATTCGAACTTCTTAAAAGGTTGCCAACTTTCACCCATTTCTCAGATATATACGAGCATCACTTCAAAGAACAATGAAACTAGAGACTTCTTCTATGTTCTTCTATTCTGAAGTATTACATCTGCTCTGTGCACTTGGGTGCTCCTCCTTCAGAAGCTGGTTCTGTAGTAGCACAAAATACTTTATATCTACCTTGTGCCACTACTTTTTCATTTTTACCCTGCAGCTTGCACCAATATGTCCTCATCTACCGGGTAGGATACAAAGGAAAATAACAAGTCCTTTACCAAGTCCACACATTACATATGAGTACTACATTCTTCGAATTTCTTTTAAGGATTCTATTTCGAAATGTCGCGTCAAATTCCTTAAAGAATTGATTGATGTCTTAAGATAGAAACCAAATCAAATGTCGTTGCACGCCAACTACACACATACTACACACTTCCCAGTCTCCCCCAAATTACAGCCCCAAGTTCTTATTCCTACAGGACACAAATAACAGCAGTCTTCCGCCATTTGTTGTCGTCATTTAACAAATTGGGTTGAGCTCACATATCTCATTATCAATGTCTTTTCTTACACTTTTGTCAGTTTGGCCTTCCCTCCTTCGTACTCCAAGGCATACGAACAAACAGACCCTGTTCTATTGAAGATGTGTGCTGGTGCTGGTGCTGGTGCTGGTGCTGGTAAATGATAGGTGGAAAGGGAAGAGAACAAGGAAAACAAAAAAATCAAAAATAAAGGCATAAATTATCCTGTCACAAAAATATTTCCTTTCTTCTGCATCATACCCACATAGGGCGGGCGGGCAGACAACAAGCCTCTCTAGCGTCTATGTTACTCGTACAACACGGCTTCCAATCTAATAACAAAAGAAACAATCCCCTGTCAGGGCGCGCTTCAACTACCCCTTCCAACAAGGACCTTTGCGGGCGGTAGGGTGTTGGGTGTCATGTTTTCTTCGAAAATATTACTTCCGAGTGAAATTTGAGATTTTTCATATGCACACGATGGATTGAGGTGAATTGAGATTTTTTACAAAAAAACCAAAAAAACCAAAAAAAAAAAAATCAAAAATCACTAGGCGGGTGGATAGATGAGGGTTGAGGAATGAAGCTTCATTGTCGTCGTCGGCCATTCAACTGTGAGAAATTTACAACCTGATTTTATTTCACCTCCAACCGCCATCTCGGGCGCTCGTCCTCGTTCTCATCCTCATCCTCATCCTCGTATCTCTAAAAAAATGAATTGCGATCCTTCCCAATAGACGTGTGTGTGTGTACTGTGTTTACGTACCATAGAGAGATTTATTTTGCCAAGGTTATGGTATTTGACTGTTGTCAGGTTAATATAACGGTACCCGATGCATAGTGACGATGGCGGTCGGTGTAAGGGCGGCATGTCGGAAGGCCGGAAGACGAAGATATGTAATGTGTTTACGTTGCTTTAGGTATTTTGGGAATTGAGTGGGCGCGATTGATGTAACTAGGTCGTTTGTGTGTGTATGTGAGCGGGAATAGTTGTACATCTGCTGCGATTTAGATGATCAATGAGGCTTAGGAGGGCTTATTTATAGCCTCCCTTGGTGTAGTCGTGAGGAAACTTTCAAATATTAAATTGCTAAAGTATACTCGGAGATTGTAATCTATTTGACATTTGTCAAAACTGTCACATTTGAACGAGAGCAGAAGTTCTGTTTTGTGATCTAACAACAGGTGATGGTAGGCAGGAAGGGTGATGCAATTCTACACTGTGGGAGGTAGGGAACATCTAGAGATAGGTGCTAGAAATGAGATGTCGGTGTATGTAACATATTTAGAAATTCAGAAAAATATCAAAAATGAAGTCAACGCATTGAAAAGGCGCTATAACGCTTCTAGCCGCATACTTTCAAACAAGCGCAGCCTTGACTTCAATATGTACGGAGACTTCTATACATGGCAGGGCCAGCGGCGGATGCTTGTTCGAAATAAAAAAAGGTTTAGGAACAAAGTTCGACAGACATTTAGTAAAGGTTGAAGCTGGGAACCTAAAATTGTACTAGATGGAGTGAAAAGTGACATCGTTGACCGCCAGAATGCACTGCTACTGCAAAAAAGGTTACAGTGCCTTGAAGTCCGTTCATATTTAGGCAGATATGCTAAATTTCAGTGCGATACTGTCTTTAGTTTTCTTTTGACAGCTGATTGTTGTTGACGTGTTTGGCATCATGTTGAGTATGGACAAAAACGATTTTCGTTCTCTCATAAAACATTATTTTTTGAGAGGCAAAACGGCGAAGGAAACATAAGAAAAGTTGAATAAATTTTATGGGGCTAATGTTCTGTCAGATTACACCGTCAAATATTGGTTTCGAGAGTTTCGTGGTAGCCGCAACTCCACTACCGATCAAGTCCGCAGCGGCAGGCCCTCCGATGGCTGACCGGAAAGTGAAATTGCGCCAGCTAGCAGATACCACAAAGATTAGTAACACGCCATATTTTGGGCAATATTCTGCATATGAAAAAGTTATCCTGCCGCTGGGTGCCGCGCATGACCAAAACCACGAACCCGAGAGCACTTCGAAAGAGTGTTTGGACTTGCTGATTCGGAACCGGGCCGACTTTTGGCGTCGATTGGTAACTGGATTTGGATCCCTTGGACTATTATCTCTACCCAAACCTTAAAAGATGGCTCATCAATAAAAAATTCAGCTCGCACAATGAAATCATCGACGCCACGGAGAAGTATTTTCGCAGACCTCCCGGAAAGTTACTTTTCGGACGGGATCAAGAAGTTGGAAAATCGCTGGAATAAGTGTATCAAACTAAAAGGGGACTATATTGAATTTTATATTATTTTTAATTCCCAAGGAGGTCACTTTTCATTCTATCTAGTATATCATTCCAACTTACTCGTACATCAATTGCAACAACTTGATGAACGATTCCACGAGTTTGTATAATTTTCTGGGCGACACAGATATTCTGATCATTGGAGACTTCAATGGAAAAGTGGGGAATGATCAAATACTAAATGTCGAACCAGAATGAGTTGCTGCAAGGATTGTTGAGAGAAGTGAGAAAGTCAACAGATGCAGTCACCGATGCAAACGGGGAAAAAATCATCGAAATGTGCGAAACTATAGGCCTCTCACTACTTTATGGACGAACCAATAGTGATCAACAAGGAAATTTAACTTTCTTAAGAGGTACCGCGTGCTCAACAATTGATTACTGTCTGTTGCAGGGAAACTGGCTTAAGCAGATCACCTACCAATATCCGTCAAAGTGGAGTTGAATTTGCGACAAACCAATACCGATGTTCAGCAAAATTGCCTTCTTCAAAAACTACGCTGGAAAGACGGAATCTTAGAAAGGTACAAAGCGAATCTTACTCTGGAAATCAATAATATAGAAAATAACGAACTTCTATCTGCTAGAGGTACGGAAATCCTCACGGACTGCATCTTGAACGCAGCTAAACCCTTGCAAACAGAAACGAAAAGACCAGAAAGGCAGCCCTGGTATGATTGGGAATGTGAAAAAGGCAGAAAAAAAATCATTCGCCTACCCTTGTCTGCTAAGACGCATAGGCACCGACCATATAAAACGTATGTACCAGCAAGCAAACAGAAGCTTTAAAATCATATGCCAAGAAAAACAAAAGCTCTTCACAAATAATTTGTCGCTAAAACTTGTGCACACCAAAGACAGCAAGTCCTTTTGGAAATTGGCTAAATCATTGAACGGTACGTTATTTGCCCAAGAAATCAACATTAAAGCGACTATTCTGGCGGAATACTTCGAAAAATTGCTGAATCCATCAGTGGACCGGAATGTAATACAATTTGCACTACCGTATTTCGAAGTAAACTCCTTAGACTCCCTCATAACCCTACAGGAAGTTGGAAAAGTTATAAATAGGTGCCGGCTGAATAAGGCTCCATGGGAAGATCGTATTGCTTATGAGTTCTTCAAAAATACAACTGACCACTTCCTGCAGAAGCTCGCGGAAACATACAATTATATATTTGCAACCGGCGAAGTTCCAGAAGCTTTCAAAAAAAGTATAATTTTTCCGATTCTCAAGAAAGCAGATCCAAATGATCCATCCAACTATAGAGGATTTTACAGGAGTCACCTTAGAGCGCTTAAAACCTGGATATGTGAAAACGATCTGCTAAGCAAGTTTCAAGCGCAGTACTCCACGATTGACAACATATTTACTCTCACAAACATAGCTCGGATTTACTTGGACCGAGGAAAAAAGCTATACGCTTTCTTTGTAGACTTTAAGGCGGTTTTTGACTCCATCGATAGAAGATCACTATTTCTTAAACTCAGCAACATAGGAGTCTCAACAAAAGTTCTAGAGGTCTTGCAACGATTTTACGAAGGCAATCTTGTATATCTTGTCTAATCGGTTCCAAACAAATTCTGGAGTAAAGCAAGGATGTCTTTTGAGTCTTCTGTTTTCAATATTTTTGGATGATCTAGTTGAATTTCTTCCGGGCGGGTTGCTTCTTGAGGGATTTCCTATAAAACTCTTACTCTACGCCGGCGACATCGTAATTTTCGCAGAAACCCCAGCATGCTCCAAAATTATGATTAACAAGCTGCAACAGTATTGCCGTATGTGGAATCTGCAAGTTAATACCAGCAAGTCTAAAGTTTTGATTTTTCGAAATAGTTGAGGGCGTCACGCAAGGAATGAAAAATGGACCTGGCAAAATGTGGAACTGGATAGAGTCAAGGAATATCCAGCACAAGTGTGGGGGACTTGGTATTTTGAAGATGTAGAAAAACTCCAAAGATACTTCCTTAAAAACTGTTTAGGCTGCCTGAAAATACACCAACTTACATGTTACATCTGGAAACTGGACTGCCCACGCTACATATCTTCACGCACTTCCTCTATATCAGAAAAGTTTTTGCTCAAATAATTTAATTTCTTGACTTCTTTGCGGAATGGTCAAGTCTCAGCCAAGAATTTTGATGGGGGCGAATGCCCCCATTTATTCGGCTTAATATAAGCTATAACTTAAAATTAAACTTAAACTAAAACTTAAAACTAAGGTTGGTTAGAGTGGTGAAGGAGAACGGATTTGAGGTAGGAAGTGGTGCGGTGGAAATCAAAGACGGGAGATTGGTTCGTTCGCGCCATAGGAGGTGTGGTGGGTTGGGCGATAGAAGAGACGAGGGGTACGTAGATTACGAGGGTTAATGTTGAGGAAAATAGAGCTGTGAAGGGACGCGCATTCAACGTGACCTGAAATGAATTGATGAATGAAGAGAAAGTCAGCTGCATCCCTGCGTTCCTCAAGGGTGTTTAGGTTAATAAGGTTGAGACGGTTTTGATAGGGGGACAGAGTAAAAGGATCGTCCCAGGGCATACCTCGAAGAGCAAATCGAAGAAAACGCCGTTGGATGCTTTCGATTCTTGAGATATGAACACGATGCTATGATGACCACACTTGACTAGCGTACTCTAGGAGGAGGCGAACAAATTTAATGGGTTGGTGAACTCTTTGGACCACCGTTTTACAAAACCTAGTGCAGAATTGGCTTTAAGGATTATCCCATCTATATGTAAACGGAAGTTGAGCTCCCTATCACACAAAATGCCGAGGTTGCGATGGGATTGTACGGAGGAGATGGGTTGGTAGAAGGTAGAGTCGGCGAGGAGATTGATGCCGCTTATGTGAAAAGGTGATGGATGCCGATCCATCCATGGCGATATTAAGTTCCAAACATTTTTTGAGGCACGAGATCGAAAAACTATCAAGGTTTTGTTGAAAGAGGAAGTAGTCTTGGAGAGAGGAAATGGTTTTGAAAAATTTGGTATCGTCGGCGTCAAGGGAGACAGACGAGTGATGATCCTATCGAGATCATTTAGGGTTAATATAAAAAGAGGGGGACCGAGATGGCTGCCTTGTGGAACTCCAAATGTGGCCAAAAATGGAGCCGAGTGGGCTGACTTAAAGCGAACACTGTAAAAACGGTAAGAGGATATCCATTTTAACAGTATGGGTGCAAAGCCGAGGGCAGACAATTTGAAGAGTATTAATCGATGAGAGATTTTATCGAAGGCTTTGCTAAAATCGGTTGCAACTACATCGACTTCGTTGCCGTTCTCTAGGGCAGAGATGGCAAATGATACGAATTCAACGAGATTTGCGGTGGTTGACCTACCATTTAGGAAGCCATGTTGTCTAGGGGAAATAAGTGATTTGCATTGGAAGCTTAGAGCTTCACACAAAATACTTTCGAGGAGTTTGGGTATATGGGAGAGTTTAGCGATTGGACGATAGTTTGTTATTTCATTCTTTGATCCTTTTTTGTGGATCGGGGTTATGAAGGAAATTCTCCTTGTCAAAGGGATAGGCGAAAGAGATCAGAAAGGGCAAGGGAAAGAGACGAAGAACATTTTTTAAGAAATATGGCAGGGAGGCCATCTGGACCGGGTGTAAGTTGGTCATTGAGTTGGTGTAATTTATATTCCATATAAGACGGGTCCAAGATGTGAGAGAGAAGTTTGCCATTGGAGAAGTTCAGTAGGTAACTAAAATGGGATGGATCTGGTACAAAGGAGTCGTTGGTGAAGGATTGTTTAAAAAAGGTGGCAAATAGGTTAGCAACGGTGAGTGGGTCGGTTGATGACTTGTTGTTGAAAGAGAGGGAAGGAGGGTAACCATCGGACTTTCTTTTGTAGTTAACAAATTGGAAAAAGGACTTAGGGTCATTTATAAGGTTGACTTGCGCATTATTAAGGTAACGCTGGTAAAGGGAATCGTAAAGATCGGTGAAATCAAGATATTTTGGGATAGTTGGAATAGTCGGAAAAGGATCTGGTACGCAGAAAAACAGCCCACAACTTGTTTCTCTGATTTCGTAAGTAACGAAGTTTGAGATTATACCAGGGAGGACTAGTAGATGTTTTAAGTCGGGAAAACGAAGCATAAAGGGAAAAAGAATTAAATATTGTTCTATAGAAAATGGACAAGCCATCGTTTAAACTTGGGTGGTGAAAGTTAAAGGGGGATCTACTGAGATAATCACTGCTTTTGGGAAAGTTTGCTTTATGAAAGTCGTAGGATGAGAGAGCTGTGCGAGGAGGGGATTGGACAGAAGCGTTACGAAATAACGAATGAAGAAAGCTAGGGTGGTAGTTATCAATTTTTGAGAGAGATTGGAAACAAAGTAAGACTGAGGGGTTAATTGAATCTGTTGTGAAAATAAGGTCTAATTGCCTGCCCATATAGTTGGATACACCACTGACTTAGCATAGACTTGAGTCTGTTAAGCGATCTAAGAAGAGACATTCCTTAGCTGAGCTGGAATTTAAAGCGATGAAAAACGGTTGATCATCTGATGAATGGAAGATTAAAGTCACCGAAAACAAGAATATTGCCAATATAGTCAATTAAGTGGTCGATCGCATCGATTGCAAGTTGATAGGATTCGATAGGATGAGCTGGTAGGATGTAGCAACATATAACGTAAAGGATCTTGAGGGGGAGTGATATTTTTTTTGCGACAAACTCGACTTTGGATGATAAAGAAATGGTAATGGACGTAAGACGCTTCGACAGGGGGAATCATCATTTGGGTGGGTAGTATAGCCGTCGCGAAAAAAAATTAAAAGTAGGGGGAAGAATTCCTGGTGCTTTATCACGGGCATCAAATTGGTTTTAGTCAGGGCGTAAATGTTAAAGGGAAGAGCATGTGTTTGGAGTAGAACAGTATTGGTCTTAGAGCGAAGTCCTTTTACATTCTGGTAGTGAAAAGTAATAGAGATGTTGTGGGGCGGAGGTGTGACCGAAGGTGCAGACCGAGTCCGATTTGTCATATAGGTCCAGCGTACGCAGTCAGACATATGTATGTATGTAGATTTCGTAACTTTCCTTAAGGCCATCCTAAATCTGCTGATCACTTCCGAGGAAGTTAGAGAATACAAAGATTTTTTGAATGCTGTCGGATGGCTGAATTCTTTGAAAATTCAGCATAATCCTGCGGTTTCTAAATAAAGCAAACCTAAATTTGTTGAACAGATTTGTATACTTACTTACTTAGGTAGTGCTACAGTTCGGGGTGAATCTGTGCCTCAAGTAACTAGCATCTCTAGTCGTCGTTGAATCTGCTCCTCCAAAGCTTTCGATAAAGTTTATACTTCTGCGCCATAAAGTAGGACTGGGATGATGAAGGTCTTATATAGAGCCTCCTTACTCATTCGGAATAGGGCCATACTACTTAATTGCCTTCTTAGTTCAAAGAAACAGCGATTGGCATGAGTGATTCTTCGTTTTATTTCTGCTGTGGCGTTGTTGGCAGAATTTATAGCAGAGCCAAGGTAGACAAACTCTCTACGTACTGTCCAGTTCGTCGATGTTATGTGTCACTTCCTGTTTACACCATATACCTACTTGGTTTTTCCCTCATTTACCGCTAAATCCATTTTAGCAGCTTCCATTTCAATTCTATCGAACGCACCGGTGACAGCCCGGCTTACGCTAGCAGTTGCACAGACTTCGCTTCTGAGTTCCGCATAATTTTTTCAAGTATGACTTGAAAACAGTCACATGACATCGTGTTACCTAGACTAGAACCTTTTTTTAACAACAAAGGTCTCGATTAAGTCGTTATCGACCTGAAAGAAGCAGAAAACGTTCTCAACCGTCCGACGATGCCAAAAGCAGACATGGCTCTATAAAGCTCGTCTCTATAAATTCTTTCATATGCGACAGATGATGGGTATCGAATTGGACTTCTTGAGTTTTTCCCGGAATCTACCGTAGTGCGAAGATTTGGTCGATTATGGACTTTTATGGTTTGAAACGTGTGGTTTTGGATAGGGACCAATCAGGTTGTTGGCGAAGGGTTTCAGTCGTTCACATATGACGGACGTTCATGTGGCAGATAAAATCGTTTAGCCGTTGTTGAGGAGACTTCTATCTCTATAGTTAGTGTAGTTGAAGGGGACTCCCTTTTTGTGGATCGGGTATACGGTGCCGTGATTCCATTCATCAGGCATACGCCCTTCTGACCAGATCTGAGAAATAAGTTGGTGCATGCTCTCCACAAAGTCATTTCCACAAGCTTTGAATATCCCGGCCGGTAAGGCGTTAGGTCCAGCGGATTTGTTGGATTGTAGCTTGAATATTGCTATCCTTACTTCGTTCCGGTTAGGTGGACGGAAGTTTTGGCTATCATCGTCGAAGTTGCATGGTCTATTCTGCCTATTCCTCGCCATAATACAGTCTACGGAAAAAGTTTTTCCATATTCTCAACACCGACAGTGACTCAATTACAAAGTTTCCTTGTTCATCTTTACAGGTATCCGTTTGGATTTTATTACCCTGACACGTGCTTTTTATCTTCCTCTTACATTGTTCCTGGAGTAAAACCTCCCAATAACTTCGACCGCTAGCCTCTTTTTCTGGAAAAGAAAATGGACTCCTCGTCTCTTGTGCTCGTAGAGCTCTCGAGCGGCTGTCGTCCTTCGTTGCAGCTCCACTTTACATGCTTCTTTTTCAACTGCATCTTCGTGATGGTGGTCAGGTGAAACCTATCACTTCATTTGGGGCGTCTATGATGACACGTTGACAGCGTTGCCATTAGTCTTCGGTACCTGATGCTGGTGGCATAAGAGTTTTTGAAAGATTTCGGGATACGCGTTTGGTGAAGATTCTGGCGGTTTCTTGCCATCGCAAGTTTTATACGTCATATCATCTCACATTAGTTCTTCTTTGTTGTGGCGCTAGAGAAATTCGCACCATGGCTGCAACAAGGTGGTGATCCGGATCTATATTGGTTTCCCGGAACATTCAGACGTCCAGATTACAGAAGGTATGCCTGACGTCTTTCGCAAAATGATCGATTTGATTTAGAGTTTGATGATCCGAAGGCCGCCATGTCCCCTTGTATATATTAAGATGAAGAGACAATGTGCTTGCTATAGTAATATTTCGTCCAGCTGCAAAGTCAATAAGCCTAAGCCCGTTGCCAGACATGGTGTCGTGTAGACCATGTTTACCAATTATCTTACCAAATATGTCCTGCTTTCATATACTTCGGACATTGCTCATATGTCTTGTCGAGGAGCTCGTAGAAACATTCTTTGGTGGCGTCGTCCTAAGCATGTTAGCCTTACATTACCGAATTTTGCCTCAATATAAATTTTCGTAAGACGCTCGCTCAGGTCTCGGAACCTCAAAACTTCTTGCTTAAGTCTGCCGCATATGGCTTATCTGCATCCGAATAACCGCTGTTTCTTTTCGCTATAGCAATCACCACAGCATATTGTCCTTCATCCTACTTATGTCCGGCGCTTCCCATCGCACTTCCTGGATGGCGTTGATATCTGCGTAATAGTAGTCGAGGGCCTCTGCTATTTGCATGGCTGCATGTGGCATGTTTCCGAACATTCCATGTACAGACCTGAAGGTCGTTGTACTTTAAACTTTTGCAAGGATTGCCAACCCTGAATCCATTTTTACTCCAAGCCATTAGTTGGTTCGTTACATCTTAGAGTTGTGAGCCCTATGATGGAGTATGTCAGTATTATGCAATTGACCGAGTTGAAACCTCCATACCATATTTAGCACTATACGTTCGCAGTTTGGATTCGTGAGCAAACACAACTTGATAAAGATTTTTCAAAGAAAACCGTCTTAAGTCACGAGATTCACTTTTATCTCACCAAATACGTTAATCTAAATAAAATTCTCCCATTTTGGTCGATGAAAACCCAGAGAGATTGCCGAGGAACCGATGCATCCTCAAAGAGTCACTGTTTAATGTGGTTTTTGGCCTGGAAAACTTTTTGAACCGTAGTGAATGCTATCGTACCATGATAATTATCTTTTTATGGCTCAAATTGGATTATATTAAATCGGGACGATATCTGGTTCCAGCGCAATCATTTTTTCTTTACTATTCACATGGTATAACCCTTATTGGCTACGGTGCAATTCCCGGCACAGTGGCTCTTCTACTGATGCACGTGTTTTAGCTACCGCCCTTATCGCGTCTTTTTTGCAACGCTTATAGTCCAATTCAATACGCACTATGTCGATTCCATAATTTCCGTGAAACTTGCTATAGTCGCCAACAGGTGTAGTCGACGCCTGAAAATCTTGCACTTTCTCCTTTACTGCTATTTTCAATTCATCGTTCCAGCACCACGGTTCTTTACACCTAGCAGAGATGGACTTTTAAAAATTTCCTCCGCATTTCAGCAGTTATTTGCTGGGGTACGCCGCTAATTATTTCCTTCTAAATTTATATTTATCGCTTTCTATAGCTTCTTCCATTGATTCTACATATTCCGGTGATTGAAACCCAGCTATCCTAAAAATACTCTTCCAGTTGTTTAGGTTTCTGTGTTGCACATATTCTAAGTAAGAATAAAAATGTCGAGCGAACTATCAATTTGTCCACGCAAATCGTGAAGACCTCGTATAAAATTGTCATAGAGCACTCGGCGTAGAAAAGCATCAACGTCTACAGCCTCGTAATTCCACGCGAGGCTAGGCCCAATTTGGCATTTATTTCAATAAAGGACTCGTCAAAGAAGAAACTCAAGTATTCAGAGAAGAAAGTCAGCAATGGATACGATTTTCAATTGTCCTTCCTGACAGCCGCTCCCACACAGGTGATTTATGTGAAGACAGTGTCAACAAAGGCATTGAACCCACATCCATCTAAAATTGCTCAGTCAGAGAAACGGTTGGTGCGGTATTTTGGCACCGTGTACTTCTACAGTCCCTACAAGACCCTGCCGCAGAAGACCACGGTACATTTGAGTTCGCAAACCATAGAGTCTTATACTCAGCTCAAGCCGGTGGAGCAGTCTGAAAGTACTATTACTTACGGATGAGGATATCAATGCTTTCACATCAGGAGAATTGGCAGTCCATTTCGAAAACCACACACCATTCCTGACTGTGACACGCCTTGAAGGCACTGTGGAAGTCTCTTACTGGGGAAACATTGCTGTAACCGAAAACATTGACATGGTTCATTCCGGGCGGTGTTGAAAGGATCCTTCTCTCGCTATGAATTCCAAAAGGACGCCCGCAGCGGACAGGCTGCTGTAAAGTCTTATAAAACAATCCTTCCAGCCTCTGCTACTAGGCTGTACTATTGCGACACTAATGGCAACTATTGCACCTCCAACATGAAAGTCATTCGTGATTCAGTTGAACTTGATTTCAGGCCAAGGTTCTCACTTTTCGGTGGCTGGAGGACCTTCTACACTTTGGGTTACAACGTCCCATCGTTTGATTATCTCTTCAACTCTGGAGAGAGCTTCCTTTTGAAGATGCGAATCATTGACCATATCTACGATGACATGGTTGTCGATGTAGCCGTTGTGAACATCATTCTCCCAGAGGGCTCCTACAATATTAAGCTAATCAGTCCATACTCGGTGAATCGTCTGCCTGACAGCATACACTACATTTGAACACGTTTGGCCGTCCAGTTATCACATTCACTAAGAAGAACCTCGTGGAGAACCACATTCACGGTTTGAACCTGAAGTACAACTTTTCTCGCACCACAATGCTCCACGAGTCTCTGCTAGCCGTTGGATTCTTCTTTGCGTTGTTCGTCGTGGTCATCATTTGCCTTCGTTTCGACTTTTCAATCACAAAGGAGAAGGAGCCCTATTGTCCTCTCGACAAACAATAAAAAAACTTCGGCGCCTCTTTTACAAATTAAAATTTTATTTGTATTTAAAAGAATAGATACTGAACAAACTTTTTACTTTTACTTTTTACAATTTACTACTTTTAGGTTGGGGCGCAAACCAGGCACCAGCACACATTACGAGAGTTAACGAAGGAATGAAAAATATAAGTGTCAACGATCGGATCTTGGGTGCGTTCAGTTATTCGGGGGAACGTTCAGAGAAAGAGGAATTGTAAAGGCGCGTGTAAAGATGCGTGTTATGTTCGATTGATCACGTTCGCGTAAACAATTATTTTCTAACAAGTTTTATTACTGGGTTGATCTTTAATCCACCACATCACCCTCCTCCAATCGCATCCCCCCTCTTCGAGATTTCAGACCCTAAAATTCTGGCTCATTCAAAATGAAACACTAGATACAATGTGCTGGCTTGAGCCGATCGATGGAAATCGATACACCTTTGTCTTTTATTTGAATTACGAAATGCTTTCTCAGACGTCGAATAACATCGTATGGTCCTTCGTATGAAGGCATAAGACCTGTTTTCACCTTGTCGATTCTGACGAAAACTTGTTTACACTCGTTTAAATGTTTTGGTATGAAAATCTCTTGTTTTGCTTGCCTAGTTTCTGTTGGTATGAGGTTTTTCATTGTGTTGCGGAGTTTTTCGATCAGGACTTCTGGAGAGATTTGCTTATTATCGTTGCCGACAAAGATTTCTCCAGGAAGCCTCAGATTTTGCCCATAGACCATTTCTGCCGCAGAAGAGTTTAAGTCTTCTTTGACTGCGCAGCGAATTCCCAACAGGATGATCGGAAGTTCTGAGCTCCAATTGACTGTATTACATCTAGCTTTTAACGAACCTTTTAGCTGTCTATGGAAACGCTCAACCATGCCATTAGCTTGTGGGTGATATGGGGTTGTGTGCATCTTGTGTATACCTAACAGTCTAGACAGTTCGGTGAAAAGCTTTGACTCGAATTGACTTCCTTGGTCTGTGGTGATTTTTAACGGAGTACCGAAACGAGCAATGAAATTTTCGACAAAGGCTTTTGCGACCGAGCTAGCTGTTATGTCCACTAGAGGATAAGCTTCTGGCCAACGTGTGAATCTATCTACGGCCGTGAGGATATAAGAAAAACCGTTTGATGGAGGAAGAGGTCCTACCAAATCTAGGTGTATGTGATCGAATCGACCCGTTGGTATTTCGAATCTACCGTATTCTGATTTGGTATGCCTCTGAACCTTGGATTTTTGACATCCTATGCACGATCTGGCCCAAGTGTTTATATTCTTGTTCATATTTGGCCAGAAGTATCGATCTGAAATGAGTTTTCGTGTTGCGCGTATGCTTGGATGGGAGATTCCATGAAGGATGGTGAAAACATTGAATCGTAAAGCAGAAGGAAGGTAAGGCCGATT
Organism: Volucella zonaria; assembly: GCA_963966105.1. Lineage (NCBI taxonomy): Eukaryota > Metazoa > Arthropoda > Insecta > Diptera > Syrphidae > Volucella > Volucella zonaria. The sequence continues at coordinate 15,225,049 of OZ014533.1, forward strand.
TTTGTTTGTTGAAGTCTCGCAGAAGATTTTTACATTGGGAAATCGAAACTCAGTCAGTAAGAAAGGTGGCTTCTTCGACTTTTCATTTTTGAGGAGTTCTTGTAGCTCTTCGTCAGCGGATTGTAGCTTGGCAATCGTTTCTAAGTCGAGTTCGAGATTCTTGTTAGCGGCGATTTCGCCAATGCGAGAAAGGGCATCAGCGACGACATTGTCTTTGCCCTTGATGTGCTGGATATCAGAAGTGAACTGAGAAATGAAGTCTAGATGGCGTATCTGCCGTGGACTTCGTTCTGTTTTGCTCGTTGACGCAAACGAAAGTGGCTTATGGTCTGTAAAAACTGTGAATTCCCGCCCTTCGACGAAAAAACGAAAATGTTTGATTGCTAAATATACAGCTAACAATTCGCGGTCGAAAGTTGAGTATTTTTTTTCTGAATCCTTGAGTTTTTTTGAAAAGAATGCTAAAGGCTGCCAAGATTGCGAAATTCGTTGTTGAAGGACTGCACCAATGGCTATGTCGGATGCGTCAGTGGCGATGCTGAAAGTGCCGTCGTGTATGGGATGAGCTAGGAGAGTTACTTTGGAAAGAGCATCTTTTGCGTTGTTGAAAACGCAGTCGAGGCTTTCCGGCCATGAAAAAGCTTTTTTTATTTTGTTATTTTTTGTTAGCAAGGTTAAGTGTTCGTGAAGAGGAGCGATTATTTGAGCTAGCTTAGGAATAAAGCGATGGTAATAGTTTATCATTCCTATGAAACGCTGAATTTGCTTGACAGACGAAGGTTTTGGAAAATTTAAGATTGCTTCGATGCGGTCTTTTGAAGGGAAAATCCCTTCAGCATTGATTGTGTGACTTAAAAACTCCAAGGTGGAGACACCAAAAACGCATTTTGAAAGGTTAATGTTTACCCCGTACTCTTCCAGCCTTTTGAAAAGAAGCTCGAGGTGCTCTCTATGTTGTTCTTCCGTTTCACTGGCTATAAGAAGATCGTCAATGTACGCGAAAACGAAATCAAGTCCCAAGCAAACCTCGTTCATAAAACGTTGAAACGTTTGAGCCGCGTTTCGAAGTCCGAAAGGCATTCGGAGCCATTCAAAAAGACCAAAAGGTGTTGTTATGGCGGTTTTATAAATGTCTTCGGGTGCAACTGGGATTAGATGATATGCTCTCACGATGTCAATCTTCGAAAAAATCTTGCGGCCATGAATGTTCATGGAAAAATCTTGAATGTGGTGGATCGGATGGCAATCCGGTACCGTGGCAGCGTTTAATCTGCGGTAATCGCCACACGGTCTCCAGTCTTGATTGTTCTTCTTTTTTACTAAATGCAAAGGGGAACATGTGCTCGACGATGAAGGTTGACAAATACCTAGTTGCATCATATGCTGAAATTCAGTTTTAGCCGCTTTGTGCCTAGAAGCGTCAAGCCGTCTAGGCCTCGAAACTGGGAGTTGACCTTTTGTGACAATGTGATGAACTGTTGTGTGTTTGATTGGTGCAAAATAGTCTGGCTCTTCTGTTAAACTTGGAAACTTTTTAAGTATTTTATTGTAATCGCTTGAAGTCTGAAAATGCTTAGGGGTTGGATCGTCAGTTCTTATGGTTGTTGCGTACGAATGGAGCTTAGTGAGAGGGTCAATTAATCGTTTGTTTTTTGTATCTACTAGTATATTGAACTTTGCCAAAAAATCGGCTCCTAATATTGGTCTGTTTACCGAGGCTAACATGAAGGAGTGAACAAAATTACGCCTAAGACCAATATCGAGGTTCAATAATTTTGAACCGAATGTTGGAATCGAAGTTCCATTAGCAGCTGATAGTAAAAACAAAGGATTTCTGGATGTTGGTTCCCTTTTAGAGCTATACGGAAGAACCGACAGATCCGCACCCGTGTCGACGAGAAAAGTGAAATTAGAATTTTTATCCCTAATAAATAAGCGGCGACTTAAAGAGCACTGCTTGTTTGCCGCTGCAACAGCAGGTTTATTTAGTTTGGGTTATTCGTGCGATTTTGTGATTTATCTGCGTCGAAGTTGCAAGGCTTGTCGCACTTCTTTGCATCTTTTTTGTAACGCCTGTGATACCAGCAAATGCCTGTTCCTGAGCTCGAATTTGCGCGACTGTGTGACCGCCTTCTTCTATGTTTATTGTTTCGAAAAGATCTGTTTTCATTGCGTGAACGTGAATCGAAAGAGAATGCTTCAATCATTGACTCAATTCTAGCGAGCCTTCGTTCGACTTCGTTGTTATTATTGGCAGAGTTGCTATTTTGTTGAGCCGTGGAAACGCTGTAAATATTTGCGCCCTGAGATGCCTCGTATATTCTATCAGCAAGAGTAGCGAATTCTTCGAGAGGCTTTTGACCGACCGATAACAATGCTATGTTAATTGGCTGTGGCAATCGACGCATCCACAAATTTTTAATGATGTCGTCATTAAAAGAAGTACTGGCTAGCGTCTTCATCGATCGTAAAACCTCCGATGGCTTTTGATCGCCAATGTCCGCTTTATCAATAAGCGTTTCCAAGCGTTTTATTTCGGAAATCGAATGTCGTTCTACAAGAGCTGTTTTTAAAGCGAGATATTTGTCAGTGTTTGGTGGATTTGAAAGGATATCTATCACTGAGTCACAGGTGTCTGGTTGAAGAGAAGCAACCGTGAGACAGTATTTTGTCTCAGGACTAGTTATTCTGTGCACTGTAAATTGTGCTTCTGCCTGAATGAACCATGTGACCGGGTTGGAATTCCAAAATGTTGGAAGCCGAACTCTAATTGAATCTACTTCTACTCGAGGTGGACTCGATTGGAGGTGGCTATCGTTCTCGCTGGTTGAATTATTCCCATTCATACATACTGGGCTCGTCATATCGGTTTTAGTTTCAGGCATTAATTGAAAACCCGAAATTAAAACCAAATTCCAAAATAATTTTCGAACCCCAAATCGCGAAAGAAGAGAAAAAAAAATCGCAAAAATTTTGTGGAAAAGATTCTTCCCGAAACGAGAAAGAGAGAAAAGAAAAAAAAAGAGAGACGCGGTAAAACTTGTTCGCAATAACGGTCCCAATCGAACTATAGCTGTAAAAATGAACGCGTGACGAAAATTTTCGTTTGTATGAAAAAATTTTGATTAAAAAAAAACTGAACGCGAATAACTGAACTCAAGATATTTCTATTTAATTGAAATGTATAATGTTGGAAAATGGTATTCTAATATTGAAAATAATAAATATAATGTGTGCTGTTACTATGATATGCACTCACCTGCACAGTTTTATAATTTTATATATTTATGGTGTTTTTTTGATGTTGATCTTTTTTGGCGGTGTTTGCTTTTTGGTGCAAATGGTGTACTGTTGTATGCTGAAGCTGATGAGTATGCGAAAACGGCTGATGATGGTGACGGCGCTTCGGAAATCGTTGGGCTACGCCGTGGCCGGTTGCTGCGGTGATGTGTTGTGGTGGTATGCTCTTCAAATTTTTGGTCGCCGTGGCGATGATGATGCCGGTGGTAGCACTCCGGATTTTTTATGAACGGCGGCGATGGTGGTTGATGTTCCCAAGTACGAGTATTTATCACAATTTGATTATGGTAGCGGTGTATATAGTGGTCTTGACGATGCTGCACAATGGTGCCATTTACCGAAGCGTGTGTGCTGGTGGTACGGGACTCGTGGTTTACCGTTTTTTTAGCGGCAATGGCGTAGTGATAAATTTTTCGAAAGAAAAAAATTGCCGCAAATGGCGTTATCACGTCGGGGTCACCAATTTTATTGTCCTCTCGACAAACAATAAAAAAACTTCGGCGCCTCTTTTACAAATTAAAATTTTATTTGTATTTAAAAGAATAGATACTGAACAAACTTTTTACTTTTACTTTTTACAATTTACTACTTTTAGGTTGGGGCGCAAACCAGGCACCAGCACACATTACGAGAGTTAACGAAGGAATGAAAAATATAAGTGTCAACGATCGGATCTTGGGTGCGTTCAGTTATTCGGGGGAACGTTCAGAGAAAGAGGAATTGTAAAGGCGCGTGTAAAGATGCGTGTTATGTTCGATTGATCACGTTCGCGTAAACAATTATTTTCTAACAAGTTTTATTACTGGGTTGATCTTTAATCCACCACAGCCCCATCTGCATAAGGAATAGACGTACAGCACTTTTCGGTTTTTAGTTTGTAATTTGTGCAAAGTGAGCAGTCAGAAGTGACTCAATGCACTTTGAGACACTGCACCAATGGCGCAACAACTATCGTGCGATACATTCGTTTTTGAATACGTTGCTCGTAGGCGATTTATTGATTGCGAAGGAACAACTTCATAGTCCTGAAACGAAGCCTCTAGGGCAACCTCTCGTGTTCTAACTACCACCATTACCAGCTTACTAAATGTCGTTCTTTCTGAGGTTATCATTTCACGACCGACATCCCGTCGTTCCTATAAGTATAGAACCCTAATATTTCTGCTTCTTCTAAATTCTTTTACAATAGATGCGCTTAATCCGGCTGCTTTCCAACAGAAGCATCGAGATTTTGTTGCGGCGAAGATCTTACGCAACTGATCTTGAAGTCGACGCTAAAACCGTCCATCACAATAACGATGTCACTTTTTATTTTAAAGCTGTTGGGTGACAGCATTTTTGTTGGCAGCATACATTTTGATGTCAGATTTCTAGATGCTATTAACGCTTCTCTATTGATTTTGCCAGTAACCCTGCCATTTTGTCTGCATAGCTACAATACGGATTTTCTTTTTGCGTATTTCGATAAACTGGAATCACATATTAAATTAATACACGTCCGTTTTCACTAATCCAACCATAAAAATAACTGACAACAGTAATCCAACATCACCTTGAAATAGTCACCTTTTGTTCTTCAAAATTAGATGCCACCAATTATCCAACAAAACCACTTAAATGCTGATTTGTTAAGCTTCCTTAATCTGTCGTCGATCATGCCAAAACTTAATCCCCACCACAGATGCCTAATTCCTTGAACCAATTTAACAAATGTCAGTGACGAATAAATTAAAGAAAATATATTCCTTTCCGTTGTTGACCACCTACATACATGTCGTTCCCGTAGTAGGCGTTCTAGACGTGATTCGAATATTTCGCATCACACACAGTTTGTGATGATTGGAAGGGGGAAGGAGCAAATGCAAACAATAAAAAAAAAAAAAATGAAAATGAAAAGAGAAAAAAATTGGCGCCCAACAGCAGGCCCAAAACGTCACGATTTGAAAATTTCTCACAAATTGATTGGAAAAGCAGATTTTCACTCGAAAAAGTGATAAAACCTCGCCATTTAATCATTTTTGAGTCACAGAAAGTTTCTGCGCGCCTCGAAATCGTGCGCCACACCATACACACATGCAAGTGTGTGTGTACTTGAATCTCCATCATATTGGTTGCAAATTGGAAATTTTCGAAAATTTCATATTTCATGAACAGATGTACATGTGTGCGTGTGTACCTCATGGTAATGGATGAGTTGGACCACCGAAAAACAAAAAAACAAAAATTGAAGGAAGATCCACTTTCGCATCCTCTCTTGTGCCAAAAACATAAATACACTTAGAGTCGAGTGTAGCCGGGTGTTTTTGATATCCGACACGTGACTCATTTTTAGCATTCGATTCTCTCCTGCTCTCGTTTTTCATGCCATTGGTGGGGGCAAGTAGCAGGGGCCTTAAGACTACACTTCTTGTACAGAGCGGGAGGCATCCGTATCCGTAGTGAAATTAATTTGAGACTCATTTTATCGAAATGCTGTTGTGCTCCTTACAGAGAGCACTGAACAGTTGTAGTGAATGCCTCTGTGTCATTTTCCATATGTCACCATTTGATCGGATGGTGGTCCTATTTTTAGAAAAGACACTACACACATTCTTTAAACACTCAACCGCTGCATAATTTGTGCTCTCATCTCGGCTCATCGGTCTCTTGGATTCCATTACAAAAAAAAAAATAAAAAATAAATTACCTCCGCATGTGTTTTGGCTTGTTTTCGAGTGTAAATTGCAGGCGCAAGTATTGTCTTCGTGACTATTTCTATTAATCAATAAAAGGACAGGTTCTCAAGAAGTGATTTTTCATCGTTTTTCAAAAAAACTGCTACTAAAAAGGGACGTTCAAAGTGAGCAAGATAAAGAGATATACATTTTCAAAGAAAAAAACCTAATTTAGTACTTTGGAAAACGGCCGATATCTTGAAAACGGCAGGTGCAATATTGTTCAGTATTAGTACGTGAAAGCACAAAACATTAGTTCTGAAATTGGTTTATCAATCTTTCACCAAAACGAAAGGGTATTTAGTTTATAGCATTTTTAGTACATTTTTAGTACATTTTTCTTTTTTTTCAAAAACAAGTCCAGAAGTTTTATATGAAACAACAAAAAGCATGTCTGAGGATGGGGTGTCCATCTAAAAATACCATTCTACTCAGTCTGTTTATAGTCAAAGACTATCGGCGTTCGGAATTCTCAAAAATCTAACCCAGAACATACGACCAAATCTCGTTATTTATTTTTTCTTGCATTCCGTTTGTATGTCATGTTAATAAGGACATAAGCCACATACTCGTTCGTATTTGTACCCGTCGAGGAGTCCTCAAATTTATGGTGAATGGAATTGTCAGACGCTAATTAGATGATGATTTGAAACATTTCCACAATTGTGTGTGTTTCGAGTCTCCGTGTCGGCTTTATGTCGACCCTCTGACGTTCCACTTTCGGTACTCATTCGAGGACAAAATGACAGAATTTGTGACAGTTTAGCCAACAAAATGTATCTAACGTACTAAGTCACACTATTTTCCCTTGGTTTCAGTATTTTTAGTTATGCTGGTGTATACATATGTACTCGTATGTATCTGTATCAGCGGCATCTCTGAATCACTATCGCTGCAGAGAGTGATGAGATGTTCTGCACCGAACGGGACGGGGATGTGGGCGATACATGAGTTAATTAGTCACACGAAGATGATATTCAGTGAGTGTGTCAGCTCCCGTCGGAATCTTTCTTTCCGGGAAACAACCAGAGGCAGACGGAGCTACCGTAGGACTTGATGGTGATGACATTGACTTGAAGTATCGTCATGTTCTACACACGAATGTTGAAAGGTGTTAAGGTGTACTCAGTAAAAATAATTTCAAGTGATGCATTTATTTTAAGCAAACTCTGTGATTGTCGTGGTGCAGATGGGCATGTGAATGCTAACGAATGTCATGTGTACATTGCCAAGTGTAAGAAGTAGGGAGGTTAGCTCTATGAGATGTTGTTATTGTCAAAATAGTCATTGAGTTTTATGTTTCATGGGAGTTCGTATTTCCAGTGTACTCGTAAGATCGGGGTTATAGCTGCTGGCGTAAATGGATAGAAATAAATTTTGCAGGGCTTAGTGGACCTTGAAATTGGGTTTACTTTTAAGATGTTAGAGCCGACTATTATTATAGAGTGAGTATTATGACAACGGGCAACGTTTTATTAGAAGGATATCTTGCATATCGCAAATGATCGGAACAGATAGTGTGTTGGGTCAGCCTCTTATATTTAAGATCGTAGTCTTTTCAATATCATTTCGACCGTTTTTGGGTCTGGAGACAGAAAAACCTTTTATCATATAAAGACTCAATGTTGGACACTAATAAGAACCACTTCAGAGACAGATCGGAAAATGGGCTGCTTGGCGAATGTAGACAATCAAGTCGGATGCGTACGCTAAGAAATACGGTCACTGAGAATTTACATTATTCAAATAGAAGAAAATAAATACCCGTCGCTGTAGTGGGCGATGTCGGAGCACATGCCATTAGCGTGATCTGATTTCTTTCTTCTCAGTGATTCGAAGATCTGAAGGAGTTCTTTCCTCGAATTGAATGGGGGTAACTGCCTTCCGTCGACGATGAAATAATTGGACATATTTTCGTCATTGAATATACTGAAACCTGAGCATTCGAGTCGCTTTTCCCCATATCATTTTGAAGTTAGAAATTGTGCACAAGGATCCGATTTTCAAGGTCAGCGTTAAGGTCAATAGCATCATTTGTCTTCCACACTTCCTATGACCTCTATGACCCTACTTTCCAATACAAACCAACAGATGCTTTGTAATTCTCTTTTATTTAATTACGGAGGTTCTTGGAGGACGACTTCAGTGTCACGACCTCCGAGTAATGTCTGTAGGTAAACTGCATGAGCAAGGTTTTGATCTCGAGACTCGTCTACTCTTGAGCTGATGCGTCAATAGTTGTGTTGAGGGATGTATCTTTTTTGTCAGTGTGGTGATGTAGAGGTATCGTATTGTCCATCGTTAATTTTATGGTTTCGTTCAATTGTTCTTGGTATCACCACGTTTGACATATTGTCAATGATCTCGTTAATATTCTGGAGGAATGCGTCTAACATACCCTGCTATAATTAAAGAGACACATTTAAAGAAACTTGTTTTCGTGTGTCGCTACGAAGCAACCAATAGCCTCGGATAAGGACGGATTCACTGTTGACGACCCTGCAAAACGGGCCGCGTTCAACCGAACAATTACCGGAGGCCCTAGACTGCTATAAAGCAGATATCACCGTCACCCAGGAAGTGCGGTGGGATGGGCCGGGGAAAAGAAAGATGAGAAACTGTGAAGTTTACTACGGTGATTGCTTGAGCTTTCGACACTTGAGTGAACGCCTTATAACAATCTGTGCCACAAGTAAATTCGCTAACATCAGCCTTATATGCCTCACGCCCCAACAGCGGAAAAGGACGATGCTACCAAAGAAAGTTTCTACGAGCTCCTCGACAAAACTACGAGCAATGTCCGATGTACTCGTATGACGTTAAAATCGTCCTAGGCGCCATCTTTGGTAGTACAATTGGTAGACATAGCCTACATGACGTCTGGAAACGGACTTAGGCTGATCGATTTCGCTGCGAGACGTAACGTTACTATAGCAAGCACACGGTTTCCTCAGCTCAATATACACAAGGGAACATGGGAGACACCAGATCAGCATAGTGTCAACCAGATTGATCATGTAAGGATCGGCGCAAGGCACTCCTTAAGTATTTTAGATGTCCGAATATTCGAACCACCACCTAGTTGCAGACAAGGTATGCCTACAGACATCTCAGACGCCACAATAACGGGGAAATACTACTCGTATGAAGAGATTTAACGTTTGCCGATCTCGTATCCCTCAACCCCTCAAGAAGTCCTTTGCACCCAGCATAAGTTGCTGAAGACCACTGGCTTAGATGCCGAGAAGCCATCAGAAATGCCCCCAACTGACGTGCTGGGTTTCTCCCGCCTACCACCACGAAACCTATGGTTTGATGAAGAGTGCCAGCAGGCACATGTAGCAAAACAACATGCCTATAAAGCGGAGCTGCAGAAAAGGACGAGAGCGGTTTGTGAGCTCTATGAGCAAAAGTGGAGGAAAGAACATCGTCTTCTCCGGAGAAAAAAGAAAGACAGGTGTTCGAAAATTTTGCCAAAAGGTAAAAAGAACGTGTCAATGTAATAACCCCTGAATGGAAACCTGTAGAGATGAACAAGGAAACCTTGTAGTAGACTCACAGTCGGTGCTGAGGAAGTGGAAAAACCATTTCTGTAGACAGCTAAATGGCGAAGACGACACAAATTCCGCTGTCAGACAGAGTGAGCCGACCAAAATGAAGTGAGGATAGCAATATCTAAACTTAAGTTGATCAAGGCTGTCGTGCCAGACTACCCGCTGAACTATTTAAGGCAGGAGGAGATGACTTGGTGGAGAACACCAATTGATTAAGGTGAAATCTTCTTCTACTGCGTTGTTCATCAGGTTTAGATTCGAAAACTCTGCGGGCCGGCAGATTGCTGTTCACTTGCTCTACATGTTCCATCTTTTCTCTTACAACGTGCAAAATGACAAGTTAAGCATGACTGTCGCCGACAAAAAAAAGTCCAACACCCCCGCTAAGAAGCTTCCGGCTTTACTGGAATCCAAATTGAAATTTGCCAAGAAGCGCATCAGCAGACGTGGAAGGTAAAGCGCAGCACCGTCATTGCTTTACGGAAACGTGAGAACCTTGTTCGTGCCAAAGCCGATAGTAGGGAAATTAAAATGAGGAGTTTGGGACAGTACTACTCGTATGTTCCGTCTGAAAGCCGTTTTTTTTTGTTTTTAACGAGGTCTCAAAATCATCGAAAGCCTAAAGGTCAGTGTGGGACTTTAACTGCACTAAAAATATGTCCTCATCGTCCGGACGGGAAGCAACTTTTGGAACCACCGTTAGGTATTTCGTCAGGCATTCGTCTAGTCATCACTGTCACAGTTTGTGGAGAAGTTAGTTCTCGCTGGAAACGCTCACTCTCCAGGCGGCGTTCTATAGCTCTCAGCTTCATCATCAATATAACGATTGAGACTTCAATAGCCTGCCATTTCTGGGGGCTGCTTAACATAGTGGGGACGAGGTTTATCGCTGAGGCTGGTTCCCCGATCGCTTCGTTAATGGAGCTCCTGATGTGCTCGAATCTCCGGCACGAGAAGAGAACATGCTCCGCATACTCTATTGTTCTCTCATAGTTTGGGCAGTGAGGATCATCATCAATGCCGAAGCGATGGAGATAACCTCAAAAGCAGCCATGTCCACTGAAGGTTTGCGTGAGGTAGTAGCTTACCTCTCCATGCCTCCTTTGTAGCCATTCACCGACGTTGGGGATTAGGGCATATGTCCATCTACCCTTTTGGGAACGGCTCCATCTACTTTGCCATGCACGAATTGCATTACGCCGGGCATCCTCTTTTGACAGGTTGTCCCGTCGGATCTTCTGCAGCTCTTCCGCAATCAGGTTAATCGGCGGCATGCCGGCCACGATGCATGCAGCGTCATCAGAGACGGTCCTATATGCGCTCACTACACGGAGCACGTTCAGACGATGTGTGGAAGTTATTCCGGCCGCGTAAAACCGCTTAGCCATTGCCGATGCTCAGATGGGAGCCACGTACATAATCACCGAAATGGTGACCCTTGCTAGCAGTCTTCGCTTACTGAAAGGGTATTGGCCTTTGCTTTCCGTATTCGCGGCGATATCAGCAAACTTCCACCAAAGCTACGCAAAGTAGTGAAACTCTTCCGCTTGCGTCAAATCAACAATGGAATCCTCATCAAGGCCACCTTTAACATGCTCCACAGTTGTAAACTCTACATTCCATGGGGATCCCCCAACCTCAAGCCTGTTAAGGAACCCATCTACAGTACAAGCGTGGATTTGTGAAGCACAGCAAACGGCGCATTTCTATCAGAGATAACTTTGTTATCGAGTGTAAAATGCGCAAGAAGTACAACATCTAGTGCCTTAAGGATCTAATCTATGGGATCTTTACCGTCGGCAACAACTTCAAGTGTGCATCCAAGTTCTTCTGGCCCTTTAAATTGAAAACGCCTACCGGTAGATGGAGCAAGAAGGTCAACCATCACATTGAGGTTGGTGACTTCGGCAACCGTGAGGATAAGATCAACAAACCGACTTTGATGGAACAGCAAGCGCTCTCATTCGTCATTCTTCACAGACGGACGAGTTTGGCATGCATTTCTTTACATACTGTCATATGCGGCCATAAATTCAAGGAAAAGATGGTGGGTGTCGATTTTGACTTCTTGGGTTTTTTTCTGCCGGAGTTCGAAGATTTGGTCGATTATGGACTTTTCTGGTTTGAAACCACACTGATAGTGACCAATCAGGTTGTTGGCGAAGGGTTTCAGACGTTCACAGAATATGGCACATAAGATTTTGTATCCGATGTTGATGAGACTTATACCTCCACACGGGGTAAAAGGCGATATCATCTTACGAAAAAAAATATGCCGGAGATGAAATGCTGAGGACAAGTTAAACACATGGACGTCCATGCTGTTGCGTGAATAATTTTTGACATAACTGGCCTATCAAAGATAGATGACGCAATTTGAAGTCACAGAGGCAGCCGAGCGGTGATCATTCTCGTCCATACCGGACTAAAACACTTCAATTTATTTCCAGTCTCGTCAAAATGGGCAAAGAAAAAAAATGAAAATAAATCTTACACATAACATCACCATCCACAAAAGCAAACTCTCAAATCCTGTCATTTTCCATTGAAGCCGCGCGACATCCCGGAAGATCCAAAATCATCAAAGGAAACAATAAATTCCTACCTCAGAACTCATTTGAAACTATAAAACGGAACATCTTTCACTTAATGCCTGTCAGTGTTCATCAAAAACCCCATCTATCTACGCATCTATGCACATTCCGTTCCATCAAAGACCACTTTATCTCCAAATCTAAATTTGAGCTTATTTTCGGATGTGTCACCTATAAATTGTACTCACACTTAATGGAACCAAAACACTCGTATTCGGCTCCTTAGCACACCTATTGCCAGACTGATTTATTAAATTGATTAAGAAAATAAACCAGCAGAGATACAAATACGAGTACATGCATCCATCTATGAGGAGAATCTTAAAAATACACTCACCTACTACATCAAAGATGAGCGTAACTAAAGCCATCCCAAGTCAGCCAATTGTATCAGAACTATGCACTTGAATTTCAATTGCAAATTAGGATATCTTCTTACCATCGTCTCTGAAGGATACATGGGATTTCAGGGCAAGAATTGCACAAGATACAAAAGTTGTGCCTGCATCAAGATTTGCACTTGAGAATACGGAACTTTCTCTCATCTGGCAAACATGCTTGATAATCAGGTTGTTGGGAGCCGGTGCCGCCCTCACATACTCGTACGTATCCCCCAGTGGATATTTCGTTGTCTGTAGCTGTATCCGTTTGTTGCAAAGAATACAAGCCCACGAAGAACATAGTCGTATATCACTCTTCGTCTCGAGTTTTTGGATGGATTTTGGTCTCTCTAATGAGATTGCTGCTTCCATCAAAACTAACGAGCCCAGTGGCATAAGAGCTAGCGCTCCAGAGATTTTTCCCCCACAAACGATAACATGGAGGACCACCAGCCATCACAAGCGCCAGTGATAGAGTCAGTGGCAGCGGAAGAACAACAGAACGATTGACGGCACTTTGGCCTAGGCGCTCTAGCGTTCGACGTTTATCCTCATGTCAGTCAGTCAGTAGTGGGCTGTGCCACTAGGTCTGACATGATATAAAATTTGTTAGAAAGATACTCGTACTCTACATGTATCTATGGGATTGCTGAGTGTGAGATGTGAAGTGCACACTAATCAGACGTTTTGATTGGAACGAAATTGAAGTGCGCTCTCGAGTGCGTTCCTCCAAAGTGCGGAGTGAGTTATTAAGGCCCAGACCAAGAGGCGTGAAATGATGCATTCATAAGGAAAACACACTGTAAGTGGCCTGGTAAATCTGATTTATTTCTACCAGAGAAGTACACGTACAAGCGCTTGGGTGGAACACCCTTTGCTCGTATATGTAGAATGGAGTTATGATTGATGGAAGTTGAATAGGGAATATGGCACAGATAGTGGGCAAATGAATTTGCGAATGAGTTATAATTGCTTCAATTGACTTTAATTAGGTTGAAGTCCTTTGTGATTGAGATGAGACTTTTTTGGTTTTTTCAAGCGAAGCGAAGGATGAAACGAATTTTCGAGAAACTAAGTTGTAAAACGGAAATGTTAAGATCAAGTATGGTGGTCCAGATGTGATGGATTATTTTAAAGATGAGTTAGGTAGATGTGGAAGAGGAGCATTTTTGCAGATAAATAAACATAAAATATTATACAGAGCAATTGTTGAATCTTAAGTGAATGAAAGTGACAGGACCTCTCATTCCAGCTGATCAAGGCTTGTTGTTGCTAGCTACGTCGTTGTTTGGCCATAGGAATAATGAACACCTTTTCAATGCTTAATGCGCGCGAAATTACGGAAGAAAGAAAGAGATACCGATGTACGTTGGTTTTGAATGTTTGCAGGTTACAACGACTGGTAAAGCATGCTTTTAGTAAGTTCAACGCAGCAGAAAATAATCACGATATTTCAGAGGACGTCTGAAAGTGGGTTTGAGGGTGTACTGATGAGTATTCATAGCGGGACGGGTTTAATGGTTGAAGGTTTGACGGACTGGAATAATTCAGGCAGTTCCACTGGATCAATATTGGTGAAAATAGCGACATAAAAATGTAAGCTCAGCGCCATTACGTCTGTGTTGTAGAATGCCACTTGACTGAATTGTATCGCACGATTGTGAATGCTATCTATCAAGTGCAAATATGTTTCTGGAGTATCTGACTTCTAGGCATTATACTCTAATTTTGGGTGGACAAATGCTTGAAATATTTAAGTCAGGTCTGAAAGGGTAGAATCATTTTCGATATTTCAGAGAATTTTTAGCAACATCGAACATGTGGTCATTCCAGCGTAGGTTGTCATTGTCATACACACTAAGATGGTGCAAGTGCCATTCATTGATAGTGGCTGTGCTTTGGGAAAATTAATTTCCATTCGTTCTTCGACTGTTTATGCGTTTCCCTAAACAAAGCAGTAGACGATAATTTGCTCAAGGAGATGAAAATGTAACCACAAGAAGTTGGATTTCAGATTAGAAGGGAGATACGAGGGGCGTTCAAACTATTCTCGGTATCGGGGTGAAGCTGTGGTTGCATATATAAATTGACTTATTTATCAAGTAATACTATTATTTTAGTGCATTCATGTAAAATTTCATGTAAATGTGATTATTAATTCGCGTTTTATCTCTAGTTAAACAGAATCATAATGGCAACTGGGACGATGATGGTGAAAATTGAGCATCGCGCTGTAATTAAATTTCTCACTAAGCAAGGAAAAAGTCAAAAAACTATTCATGAAGAGATGGTGGCTGTTTACCAGGGTTCCGCACCTTCATTATCAACTGTGCAAAAGTGGTCAAGTGAGTTCAAGAGAGGCAGAGAGAGCATTGAAGACGACCCCCGCTCCGGCGCCCCGGCTACTGCTTGTACGGGAGAAAGCATCAAAGAAGTCGAAAAACTTGTTCTTGAGGATGCCCGAATAAAGGTGAAAATGATGGCAGAGATCACCAAGCTTTCAATTGGTACCATTCACACCATTCTTCATGACCATCTTAACCTTTCAAAGGTCAGTGCAAGGTGGGTGCCACGAATGCTCACAGCGCCTCAGAAAAAAGTGAGAATCGCATGCTGTAGAGAGCTTTTGGAGATGTGTAGTGAGAACGCGGACGGTGTTATGGATCGAATTGTTACTGGGGACGAAACATGGGTCCACCACTATGACCCTGAAAGCAAACAAGAGTCCATGCAGTGGCATAAAAAAGGAAGAGACCCCCCGAAGAAGTTCAAAGTCACTCCGTCTGCCGGGAAGCTCATGGCCACAGTTTTTTGGGACTCAAAGGGAATCTTGCTCATTGAGTACAAAAAAAAAGGTGAAACCATCAACGCCACATCCTACGCTTCCACTTTGCATAATTTGCGGGAGAAAATTAAAAAGAAAAGACGGGGTAAACTCGCAGCAGGTGTGTTGCTTCTTCATGACAACGCTCCTGTTCACACGGCGCGAGTTTCCAAGGCTGCTGCGCGAGATTGTGGTTTCGAAGAAATCCAACACCCCCCCTATAGTCCAGACCTTGCCCCTAGTGATTATTTCCTGTTTCCGGATTTGAAAAAATGTCTTCGTGGAAAAAGATTTTCGAATGATGAAGAACTCAAGTCGGCAATAAATGGGTATTTTGCAGAGAAAGAGGAAATTTATTTTTTTGAGGGTTTAAAAAAGCTTATCTCAAGATGTAACAAATGCATTGTTGTTAGGGGAGATTATATTGAAAACTAAAAACATTTTAATTTGAATTCGCATTTTCCTTCATATCGATACCGAGAATATATTGATCGCCCCTCGTAACATTGTATGGTTTTTTTAGAGATATAAAAATTTTGTACAAAGATATAATACAGAAAAATGAATGGAATGACCAATATTTTGGTTTAATTAGCTCGAAAATTTCATGGCATTTAGTGTTTGAAAACAATTTCCGGAATACTTCTACCGTGCCTGCGCCTTATGATGGCCATCCAATCGGTTCAGCTTGGCACCACTTTTTCCAGCATAGTTGGCCTTAATTCGACAATAACGCGGCGAATGTTGGCTTAATTCGTCAACTGTAGCTTGTTGACTGACTTGACAAACCCCCACAAAACAGTCCAAAGGAGTCACATCACATGACCTAGGCGGCCAATTGCCAGGTCCATGACATCATTTGCTCACAAAATGTTTGCCCTAATAAAGTAATGGTTTGATCCTCTGTATGACATGCTGCGCCTTCTAGCTGAAACCATTTGTATCTTCGACGATTGTTGTTGATTCAGTGAATCATTTACCTATAGCGCTCGCCATTTACAGGTTAATTATGCGCCCTGAATGTAAACCGCATCAAAGAATGACTTTTTCGGGACATAATAGGGTTGCGAGAGTCTCGTGAGGATTGGACCCATTCACATACCCATTAAGCCAGAAATAAACCCCATGAAGATGATTTGACGGTAAAAATTCGGTTCAACTTTCAGTTGATTTTCAGCTCATTCACCGAACGTACGACTCAAACGATGGTCCACTGGCTTTAATTGCTGCGCCGGTTAAATCTTATACAGGTGTAGGCCAAGATCTTTCCTGAGGTTGAGTTGCTGCGAACGGCGTTGAATTGATAAATTTGGGTTCTCGGTCACACTAACAACTACAGAGGTATACTTCGGTATACCCAGTATGAGCACGTGTTGGATGAATATTCTCCACAAGAGTATACGTATGAACAATGTAAATTAGGCGTAGGGTTCTTTAAATTTGGCGCACTGAACGCGAATTTTGGAAAAAAATTTCCACGATTTCCAAGCTCTGTTCAGGTGTAAGTCTCTGCATGGTAATTTGACAAAGTATAGTGAACATAAATGTGCAGTCTGAAAACTGGTTTGACAGATAACTCTATCGGAATTTTTATACCGATAAGAAAAACGCCCTTTAGCTTAATAAGCTACAACACACTTAACTCGGTAGTTGATATCCCGGCTGTTTCGAATTTGAGTGATTCAAGCATTGTGGACGGGGATATCCCAGTATTTCACTAGTTCACAAAACAGTAGAGCAACAAACTCGCCGTGGCTCTTATCAATCATCATTTGTGGTGACGAATGAGACTATCAAATGTGCTATGATTTTCTTTTATGACTTCAAGTCGCCTGGCAGGGAACGTATATAGTAGATCTTATTATTCTACAAGCAAACATGCTGGCAACTCATAAGACAATCTTCACTGCTAGCTTGAAACTGCGATACATATCAAACCCCTTCAGGTTTGCCCTATCACAGAGAATGTGCCCTGCAGTGGCGTACATCATTCTTACAGTAAGAATCACGGAATGCCGTATCACGATTCCAGTAAGCAGTCTACAATCTTTCCCACTAAATCACAACAGGAAAGTCGCTTACCTCTTAGAATGGTCCGGAAGCATTCATTTATTCTGCCGACATCCTAGGGAGCCATATTATCTGCAGTTACGTTCACAAGAAACTGAGTTTTCAATGAAAGAAGGCAGATCCTAACGCATTTTCAGTTTCTGAAGGACTCCCTTCTGAGCCTTGTCCATGAAGTTCATCGGCGATGAAGGTCTTCAGCCCAGCTTGGCCATCTCCACAGACGACTCCTTAAAAGATTCTTCACAATTTAGCTCATTGCCATCGGGATCGCGTATATATTTGCTTCAAAGACATACGCAAGTTTTGGTAACGAAGAATGAGATGCTATCCTCCAGAAAAACTCCAGCGCTGCATCCTTGATAAGATGGGAGATTATAAAGTTGGGGACACCAATGTCAATGTGCATACTCCGGTTGTTGGTTACTGGCGCTATCGTTTTAAGGGTATGAAATTGTCCTCAGCCTACTCTAGTTTAATGGCATTCCTCTGAGTTTGTCGAGGAGTGATATGTGCCAGAATTGCGAAAGAATACACGAGTTTCTCTTGGCTCGTGCAAGAATGGTCCGGGCATAAAGTGAGGTCTACAATCCAAAGTCATGTACTAACTGCAAAAGCGTTATCTGTGTGTTAAAAACCATCCCAACAGTGGTTTTCGAAACTTTGCTATTCACTGACATTTTTGGTATGGAGGTTGCCCCGAATCTGTTAGCGGGATAGCTGACAGGAAAGAGTAGTACTGTGCCGCTGATGAATAGCCTAGATCCGGCTTTCTGGGAGGAAAGGCTATCCCTTTTTACAATGTCCTACGCCAAACAATTAAAATATCCTCAAGTGGTTTCGAAGATTAAACACAGAGATAGCCCCAAACTTATGACACGAGAAATTCACAATAAGTTCTGTAGGAGTTGCTTGGATTGAAACGCAGACGAAGTATGGCAGGAAGCCTTCTGCTACTAGCTGCGAAATGTAAAAGATGATAAGTGACAATAACGCCCAAGATTAGGCCTATCTAAAGAGCTGGGTTTTACATCGCCATTGTGACTTCAGCTCTTTTTCAATAAATCAAAAATTAAAGGGTACGGAAGCGAGGTGCATGTATTACATGCGAATAAAAGTAATCCTCTGAAGGAGTATCCGCTTCAGATGGCAATAGCAATTTCTTCGTTACCTACGTTTGCTATCGCGGGTAATATTATATACTTCGACATTTTGGCTTGAGGGGGTCACTTCGCTCTCAATCACGCTTGCATGTGATAAGTTGCTACCTGGTCTTCCGAAGAGTGGGCAGTGGAAAATTGCACGATTTGCATGCTCCTCCTGGTTCAGACAGGATGGGCAAATTGGGGAAGAGGCATGTCCAAATTTGTGCAGATGTTTTCTGAACACACCATGATCGGTAAGAAATTGTGTGATGAAGAAAATCAGTTTTCCAGCTCCACTATGGTTAATGATAAGTTGGTGTGACAGAACCTCATTTTTGAACTGAAATATTCGTTCCATCCTCATGAATATTTCGCTAATTGTTCCATTGGGTGGGCAACGGATTTCTTCGGCCATTATATCAATGGGCATCCTACAAACTGAAACGCCCTGCTTTCTCTAAGACAGACCGGAAGGCGCTAATTGTTCTCAAAGCGATGAGTTTATAAATTCGTGATATCTTTCTCCTAGGTTCGTTTATTGCCAGTGCCTTCGCCAACACAGGAGACACGTAGAGTATAACTGAGCTAACTACTTTCGACAGTAATAAAATCTGCGACCGGATCTGGGTCTACCAATGTTTGGGATTAATCTCATCAGCGGGGATTGGGTAGTCTAGGTGAGACCTAAAGCCAAGATTACTATCAATCATAACACCTAGGTATTGCACTTTAATGGCGGTTTTGATTTTATTGCTTGGTCTTCTATGCGCACATGGATGTATGAACTGCTTCTGTTTTATGTTCAGCTAAATTTAGGCTTGCTAGGTAAGGTTAGGTTAGGTTAAACAGGGGTATGATGGATATGCCATTATATAGACATCAGGTACCAAAAGGGGCCCATCGCGATCTCTGTGGAACTTAGTCTTCAAATGGCAAAAACCTAAACAATCTCCTTGGTGAAACACCCAATTTCCCTGCAAAAGCGAAGAAGGCTTCTATGTGCCGTCTATTTCTTCTAGGTTTTCGAAAAAAATTTTCTTCGACTACGCAATATTGCCTTGCATTCACACAGTATGTGTGTTGGGACCTCAACAGCTTGCAGATCACCACAGAATCTACAAATATCCGTATCTGATAATTTGAGTCTCTTATCGTGTTTCCGCAGGAGACAGTGTCCTGTCAGGATTCCTATTACTGCCCTAAGCTTATCCCTGTTTAATTCTATTAACTTCCTGGATCTTTTGGCGTCAAAAACCGGTCAGAGATCCTTGGATACCCTGTGCCCTTAAACACTTGACCACCTTAGGTTGGCAGTCTTTGTAATTTTTTCTTCGATAGTGCTCCTCAATATGCAAAGGGGTGGTTTGATATTGGCAATCTCACGATTGTCGAATAGCCCTCTTTTCTTGCAAGCCCTTCCGCTTGTTCATTTCCTTTAATACTTCTGGCAGCCAGCACAGTATTACCCGGTTATGACTGCATAGTGCCTTGAGCACTGAGAGTTGACATTGGTTGATTGCATTGCCTTGAGTGCGCCCTGGCTAACGATGTAGGTAGCGATATCTCTATCGGATACCGATCTAATCTGCATTAGGTCAGCCGCCATGAGGACAGCCAAAACCTCTGATTCTAAGACACTGCTTGCGTCTGGTAGGCTCATAGACACTCATAGTTCTGGGTCTTCAGAGAAGATACTAGAACCTGTTCCTTCCCCTGTTTTCGAACCGTCTAATCTGTGAAACTTGCAATTTCATTTTTTTGCCAGTCCTTCCTCTCCGGATATATTAGAATATATCATACGGAATGTTGAAGTTGAACAAAGAAGGCATTTCATCCGTTAGAATTGGACTGCCCGGCAGTACATCCGCTTGGACCGTCCCACCTCCGAAACTACTGCTCTTAACGTGAGTAGTATCGCACTATTGCCACCAAGTTTTTTAGTCTGTAAATCAAGCAGTGTTAGGTGCGAAATGGTGTCCAATGCTGCCGTAGGGGTGGTACGGGGCACACTTGTAATGGCTATGGAAGCCATTGGAACCGCCGCTAATTTTCCGTACACCGTTTTCTTGTTTGTTGCTTTCCACCATGCTAGTGTGCCGTATGTAAGTATAGATCTTACCACCACCGTACACAGCCTGTACACCATAGGAGGTTTTAAGCCCCAAATTTGTCCAACTGTTCTTTTGTTCAGTCTTGCTATCTCAAGCCAAGTTTTGAATCGAGAGATCGCTTCGTTTGTTACCGCTTATACTTCGTGGATGGCGATATTCTGGACACAGTCATGTATAATATTCCACAGCAAAGTGCTTAGAATGGACCCTTGTGGCATACCTGCCTTAATATTGTAGTGTTTGGTACCCTCGTCAGTATCATAGCTTAGCTTTCTGTTCTTGATCGCCATATATAATTCTGCGGATGTATTTTGGTGCGTCCATTCTAGCAAGAGCACTCATTATAAATGTCAAGTTTGCCGAATTGAAAGCATTTCGGATGTCTCATGTGAGAGCAGCACAGTACTCTATTATTCCGAAATGTCATAGGGATCCCTCGATGGCTCTTCTTGCTACATCAACCGCTGTTTTGATTACATCTACTGTGGAGTGGGATTTTCGGAAACTAGACTGGTTTTCTGACGGTGCTCTACTTTCTTCTGCTATTGCGATCAGTCCGTTGTAAATGATATTTTCTAAAATTTTTCCTATGGTATCCAGACGAAGGAAGATTAGGGAACTCCTGGAGGTTTATTTCCTTTGGGGAGAACCATTAAACGCTGTATTTCCCGTGATCTATGAATGTCCCGTAAATTATTTCCATAAAGATGCCCGGTCTCGCTGTAATTGCCGCTTTAACTGCTTTGTTCGGTATTCCATTCGGGAATATCGCCAATATTCAAGCCAGCAGCAATACATTTTCTGTAACAGGTTGGATCTCATCATTTGCAATTTCTATGACTTTGCGGAAACGGCTCGGAACTTGTTGTGGAAACAGTGTCTTAATAATATTTTTTGAGATTGTCGCGAATGTTAGTTGAGGGATTCTATGTCCTTTAACCTTTGTCATGACGATATTGTTGGCAGTTCACCAATTCACCGGGCTTAAACCGTCTTCGTCCAAAAGCTTTTTGAAGTTCCTTTCTTTACTGTTCTTAATGGCCCTTTTTGAGGATCTCCTCGGTTGTTTGAAGGTAACGAGGTTCTGAATAAAATCCGGAGTTCCCCTTAAGCGTTGGGCATTTCGTCTCTCTCTCAGACGGATAGTTCTTAGGGATCGTATTTCGTCATCCCACCAGTAGCAGGGTGAGCAAAATTGACTTTCTTCTTGGCATAGAAACATCACATGCAGGAATTCACAAATCCGACAGCTGGAGCGCTGAGTTCTCCACGGTTCCGAGACTCAGTTGGTAAATACTAATGACCTCCTCATCAAACATTTCTCTATGGTAGGTCGTGTCTCTGCACTTCCGACCAGCCATTTTGGGGCGTGTAATGCTTTATTCGAAGATCTATATATTCTATAGAAATAGTCAAAAAAGGTTGCCGAATTACTGTGGAGAATTGGTGTAGAATCGATGGAGGGATTGCATTTCAGTTTCGGCGTTTCTATTTTATGAGCTCGAAATTCACGTCACTTTGTGTTTAGATTTCGCTGACCCATTATTTTGTGTTACGTGCTAGAAAACTGCTGATAAAGGTTATGTCTATGATAGACCTCTTGCTCGCCTTTTGGAAAACATTGCCATCGTGCCCTCCTTAAGTAGAACTATGTCTAATACTGCGAAAGTTTCCGAGTCCTGCTGCCTCATTGAAATCTCCCCGTATTACTACCGAAATTTTTCCTGTTGCATCCATTACAGATACTATTGATCTTGGCGCTGGAAAGGCCTTCCGCCGATTTTCTGGCTCTCTGAAAGGCTTTGTTTGCACATGTCCATATTGCTGATTTTGTTTTCATCTCTCAATTCGACCTTCGACCATGCTGGGTTATTATTTTCGCCTACAACTTGCTTGTCGGTACGGACTTTGTCAGCTTTACCATCTTTCTGAAGATGTGCTTTGCTCCGACTAAAGCTGACTCTTGTGATCGTTTTGAATTCGGGATCTCGCCGTGATTTCTGTCTTTGCCACCTTCAGCCATGGGGACGTCTGTGAGCAGTTGTTTTTCCGGATGGCCTACTTGGCATCTCAATTGTACTTCGAAGGGTCTCTCATCGATTGGAACTCCTCTTACCATCGTCTAACATTTGCACCAGTATTCTTATGTGTACTTCTGGTTTGTGGAAAAGAGTTGACTGTTGTTGCGTCGTTGACTTCTGTTTAGATGCTCCACATCCTGGTGCTGCCATGCTTTCCTCCGTATTCTTCTGTTGCCTGTCTATTTGTGCTAATTTTTTCTGGGTCCGAACTCAAAGTCGTTATCGATGTTCGGAAGCGTAATATAACCTCAGGATCCCATGGTTGTCTATGCAAGTAGCATATAGTGGCTCATAAGCAAGCGTACATACACATGTACGTACAACTGAAATCTCTAATTCAATTTTATTTTTATTTTTTCTCCATCTGCCATGTCGCAATCCCATCTCAATCTCTAAAATATCCATGGCAATCCCTTGTGAGCCAATGAAAAAAAAAAATAAGGATATTCTCCTGTGTTATCCTTATGCAAATCACGTTCTTTCATAAATTAAATGTTTGAAAGAAAAATTTCCGTTAAACCTCATTAGGAGGACAAGCGGACTAAATTAAATCCACAAAACTTCAAAAGCTTGCTTTCCATTTCATCAGGAAACCGGAATTTCCGTCTTCACTTCAT
This sequence comes from Volucella zonaria, assembly GCA_963966105.1. NCBI lineage: Eukaryota > Metazoa > Arthropoda > Insecta > Diptera > Syrphidae > Volucella > Volucella zonaria. Next base: position 15,248,436 of record OZ014533.1, read on the forward strand.
TCAATTCACCTAATTAAAAGTTGGAATCCCTTTCCAAAGATACAAATACTTTTGCAGATATTTCTATAAGAGGGGAAGGAGGAGGACGAAAGAAAAAAGCTGTCCGAAAAGAAGAATGAAACACCTCTCTTTGTACATAATTACCTCATCTTGATTGTAAGTCAGATCATGGAAAAGGAAAACTCACCCCCACTGTGCGATTAAAAATGGCCAACAGGGTCCTTTTTCCATCTTTGAAATTTGAAAATTTTCAAAACACAAAACAAACGAACAGAAGGGAATAGAAAAGAACAATTCTTTACCCTTTCGCCCACAGTGATAATAAACAATTCAAATATAATCTGCATCATTAACACTCGACAAAAGGTCCTTCCGTGGTTGGGTGGTATGTATATATGAGTACTACTCCTTCAACTCGGCAACGTTGAGCATCCCCAAGTGCATATTCATCATAATACATGGTTAGATATCACCGTCCCCGGCCGTAGGACGTATGGCACGCCAGGGAGATGAAAGAGCAATAGAATCCTTCTACAAATACGATGTTAAGGGGCATTCAAAAGGAAGTCATCGTAGCCCTTAAATGCATCTCTCAAACTGCAAATATGCTGCGTAATTATGTGGAAAATATTTCTCATTAACATTTAAGGAAGACAGAAAATAAAAAAAAAAAAAATTAATAAAAATTATTCCAAAACCCCTTCCAGATCTGCCCCTCATTACAGGAACAGGATGCGCACTCGAAACTACAAAAAAGTATGTCAAAAACGAGAAATAAAAAAAAATGTTCTTCTTTTCCGAAATTCGTACTTGTTGCAGTATTACGAGTTTGTATAGGCAAGAGTAAAGAGATTCTTCCCCCAAGTACGACGACGACGTGGAGAATAAATTCAAAAAGGACAAGAAAACCCAAGAATATCCTGCAGGAATAGCTCTTTACCTAGTTTCGTTCGTTGGTTCGTTGGATCGTTGGATCGTTGGTTCGTTTTGTTTTTCTTGCGCTCGTTGCACTTTGTAATTGCAATTTCCATTCTTTGCATCCTTGTGCACAATTGGGCGGTCGCTAGGTGGTAGGCGGTAAGTGGTTTGGCGGTGAGCGGTGGGCAAGCCAGAATAGGATACACTTCAAACAAACTGATTTCATCTCCCTTGAGAGCAGGAAAAACAAATGCCGAAAGGAAAAAAGAGACATGCAAAAAAAAAAATAAAGAAAAATAGAAGAAAACGGGGAAAAGTCATGGGAGAAATAGAAATCCTTTGAAAAGGAGGAAACAGGTGGGAGGACTTGGAGTAATTGCTATCGAAACGAAATTTATCGATAACAAGAGAATTTCGAAAATATGATACTTGTGCTCTATATTGCGCATGATCCAGTGAGAGGCAGTGAGAAAGAGAGGCGCACGAAAACACCTAAAGATGCGATGTTTTACAATTCGATGTTTTTCCCCGTCAACCGAAATTTCCCTTTTTTTTGTTTTTTGGGTGGAGGTGGTGGTGTTTGGAGAAGACAGCAGATTTTGATCGAAAGACTTCGATGGCGACCCCAATTGTCACTCTTGCTTGTAATTACACAGCACACAGCATCAATGGTTAATTGATGATTTATATTGACATTTTTAATTGACGATTAATTTAATTAAATGGAGAGACAGAAGTGGAGTGAGTGATAGTACTGAGGCCGCCGGACAGTTGACAGTTCCCACAAAAGTGATTTTGTGGGTGAGTTAGTCAATAACAAAAATAGGCAATAATTCCACTTTCACACTCCACTCAAGGACGAAGAGAATCAAAAAGTGTGACTAGGTCCCAGTTCCATGAATTGATAAATTTTTTGTAAGGCACCTGAAGTAAGGCGTATAATGACAGTCTGATACAAATGGCAAGGTATGTCTCAGGAAATTTTTTTTTATAATTTTAAGGTGAAAATCTCGAAAGAGTCTGAGGAATTAAGACCCAAGAGTAGTGTGGGGCTCTAACCGCACTAAAAACACCTCCGTAACCATGACCAATCAAAGAAAGATCGACCTACTCGTAGGTAGGTAGGTAAAAGTGACTGTTGGAAAGACCAATAGTAAGTCATTGTAGAAGAAAGCTCCTAAGTGAAGTTTTCTTCTTTGGAAGAGAGCTGAACATGTACAGAGTAGATGGAGGGTTGTCTCTTCTTCCTCATCGTCCATACAGCTTCTACAGAAATCATTTGTAAAGGCGCCAAGCCATCTTGCATGCTTGTCTATAAGGCAGTGTCCAGTGAAGGCACTTATGGTGAAGCTGAGATGTTTGCTATTTAGAAGGATTAGACTCTTAGAGTGATTCAGATGCAGCTTTGGCCGGATCTGTTTGGTCGTTAGACAAGTTGGTCCAACAGTCTACCTAAGGTCCGTTCCTTTGTTAGCATCCAGCTTCAATATTAATTTGTACGTAGCCATTGGTATACCGACGCTACCCTTTTCCGGTAGAATATATAGAGTGGTTCCAATTTTGGCGAGTTCGTCAGCCCTACCATTCGCTGGAATATCTCTGTGGTCCGGTACCCAGCAAAGGTGAAGGTTGAACTGCTCTGCCATCTTCGTAATAGATGATCGGCCTTCACGGGCGGTTCTAGAATTTAATGAGACTGAGTCCAGGAACTTGACAGTGGCCTGACTATCCAAAAAGATGCGGATATCCGCTGCAGATATCACGTCAAAATCGCTTAAATTCCCGCCTGGAACATTCTACAGTGATTTGGAAGACGGAAACCAAAGTTCGGATATAGTGTAATCGATGTTCTCTGTGAGGATTCCTAGTATATTAAGAGTATGACCAAATAAATTATTTGCCTGCTAAAGATATCGAGGGGTGTCAAGTGAAACAGAATGCCCAGTGCCGTAGAGGGAGTAGAGCGTAGGTCTCCGCCTACCCATAGACATGCTGTTCTTTGGACTCTGCTTAGTGCGCTGCAGTTGACTGCATTGTCTAAGGCCGTCCACTAGACAACAACCCCGTATGTGAGTATCGGTCTTATTACCGAGATGTATAGCCTGATTGAAGGCCCCATTTGTTCCCAATGGTTTTTTTGCAAGAGAATAAAGCTACTGTAGCTTTTTTGAATGCTAGGTTTCTAGTTTAGTTTCCTGTCTAAAATGAGTCCCAGATATTTTGTTGTATCGGAAAAGACTAAACTGGTACCGTTTATTGAGTGAGGGTCTGTGATTGGGATTTTATATTTCTTGTTAAGATTTAACTGAAGGTGTCTTTTAATTATATTAAGATGCTTACCTGAGACGGCTATAGCAACGGCTATAGCTGGCATCCACTTCCAGGGATATCAGCAGTTCATTAACAGCTACGTTCCAGAGAAGGGGAGAAGGGACACCACCTTGCGGCGTACATCTGCTGACAAATCTTTTAGTGGAAGCCCCATCCAATTTGGAGTTGATTATCGTGCTATTTAGCATAAGACTGAACAACTCCACAAGTGAGTTGTCTACCTGTAGAGTTGACAGCGCAGTCGTGATTGCGGATGTGTTGACGTTGTTAAAAGCATCCACTATGTTCAGGAAAACGACGATTGTGTACTCTCTATATTGTGGGGGTCATTCGATGTGGCTGGTCAATAAATGCAGAGCCGTTTCCACCGACTTTCCTTTACAATAGACATGTTGAGCCATTGACAGAAGTCTAGGATCAATTTTAGCTCGTATATGGATATCAATCAGTCGTTCTAGAGTTTTCAGATGAAAGATGATAGACATATAGGTCCCTAGGTCCTTTAAAACAACATGGGAGCTTTTTCCGGCTTGACTTCTCTCCATAACAGTGGAATGTGGATCAATTCTACACAGCTCCACATGATATTCTCTCGCATAGGCAGGATAATATCAGAGGACCTTTGTAACTCGGAATGTATTATACCGTCCCGACCAGCAGACTTGTATGGTTTGGAGCTGTGCAGCGCCCAAAACAGTTTGTCTCTTGTAATCAGACCATGAATTTTGGTCGTGGTTGCAGTAGTCCTACTTGGGTTGTTCCGGTCGCAAATAGGAGTATTCTATAGTAAGTTGAAGTTGGCCAAGAGCCATCCGTTTTTTTTTTAAACAGCTGGGCATTATAAGATTTGTAGAGAGGAGTTTTTTGGCCTCAGAGGTCTGTAATTTTGCCAAAGAATGAACTCCACGATTGTCGCTTTGCCTTCCTCAGTTCTTTTTTGTATATTTTGAGGGACTTTTTGTATGAGTCCCAGTCAGTCACTTTTTTGTGCTTTTGTGCTGATGTCCACGAGTGCGGCTTTTTCTTACCTCTAGCTTGAATAAGAGTGCAGGAAGCAGCCATAGCCTGATTGAGAGCCAGGGTGACTTCCTTGACTTTCATATCGAACTCCATGGTATTACATGGCGGACTTAAAAGTTCAGAGGATAGTGCTCTGAGAGTATTCCTCTGTATTTTGGCCAATCAGTTTTCCGATAATTCCGGGATACTGGTTGGCTGGGAGGAGCATCACTCAGGCTGAATTGGATGTATTTGAAAATGAGTGTTCAGATGATAACATCTAGTTCATTTGCATTTGAATGATGTAGTCGGAGACAAGAGTGATATCTAGCACTGCTTGTTGGTTTCTTGTTATAAAATTGGGATCATTGCCAATGTTGCAAACCATGATGTTAGTATCAAAAAGTGACTCACCTCTATCGTCGATGATGAGGCCAGTTTTTAGCCTTCGAGCTTCCAATACCACCCTTAAGTGGTCGTGGCCGCTGAGGTTAGGAGGCACAATTGCATTAAGGCTACGTTTCACTAATATATAAGTTCTAATCTTACCTTAGTCCTTTGTATAGACCGAAGCGTATGCAGATGTCCCAAGTCCACGAACCACGCCTTCTAGGTTCCTGGATTAGGACGATGTCTTCTGCGTTTTTGGAAAGACGCAGGATAAGTGCGGCTGAAGCTTTTTTTTTGATTAACGGAGATTAATCTGGAGAAACCGTATCATTACTACAATTTACCTGAGTGGCCTTCACCACGGTGCTATCCGAGTCAACCGATTCTGAACATGTACCCAAGAGCTAATCTTCTTCCACTGATTGTAAAGGATCTCTTTTTAGTTCGCCATAGGTTTCCATTTTCGACAGAGTCTAATTTGCAGTTTCAGTTAAAGGAGGAGGAGGTTGCTTATCTGCATTCAGCTCATCCTTTTCATAAAGCTTTAGGTGAATTGACTCGAAACCGAACTGAACCATGCCTTTAGTCTGCGCTAGAGACTTAAGGGATTCCTTATTGATCACAATTGATGCGTATCTATCAGGGCCCCTTAGATCTTCCAGTTTCGCGACTTTCCAGTCATGAGTCGGAATGGTCGGGTTGCTGAGATGGATGATCTACAGAATGCTTTCTGCGCAGGAGGGTTCGGCTGGCACGACTTCGAGTTTTGCACCTGGCCAAATCTCTCCTAATCCACCTATGACTTTGGTGTAAAGATCGAGAGATATTTGATCGGTACAGACGATAAGTTTGACGTGGACTGGGTGCTAACCAGCGGCGCTTGTGATGGGAGGTGGTCCGGGACTTTCTCGCATGACGGCCAAGATGTTGCCCGAAAGCTTTAGCTTGACCAACTGCCACCATTCAGGTGTTATCGATCCGTCGGTGTCGTTTTTGTTGACTACCGCCATCGTTATTGCATCTTCTAGGACTTCGTTAAAAGGCCTCAGAGATGTCCTGTTGGATGGCTCATGGGTTTTGGGTTATTAGTTTTAGGTATCTTGGGAATCGACATGTTTTCCTCCAACGATCTCTGGCGCCTGGAGGAGTCTTCTACCGTTTTAGAAGTAGTGGGTAATCCGTCTTTTAGGATGCCGTTAATCCACTCAATGTCCTTCAACCTCCGGAATAGATCTGAAGGTTTCGATAATGCGTAAAGCGTTTTGGCGTCTTTTGTAGAGCGCCTTAAATGGACCTTGCCGATGCGGTTGAGCTTCTGATTCCGCCATCGGGGGAGGAATTTGTGTCAAGCTACGGACTTGCTGCTACTAGGGGTGGAGGAAGTGATAGGACCATGGCTTGCGGCAGTCTTAACACTTCTTGAAAATTTCGTTACAATTGCATTTAGAGGATTAGAGCGGACTTAACAGCTCCTTTATAAAATTTAAGTGGTCGCTATGTTTCACCCATAACGACGTGGATACCGCCGCTAACAAGATTACAGACATTATTTTCTTTGGAATAAGAGTTGCGTTATCCCTGATATGATGAGCAGTGTCAAACCAAAAGAAAATGCGAGCTACGGTCCTACGAGCCAGGAATGACTGCCAAATCCTCGTTAACCGTATGAGATCGGAATGGGACAATGTCCCAAAGGTAGTAACGATTTCCGTTCGTTAGTCAAAAAGATTAGAAATTCAGCCACTTCCTCCATCCCAACGCTCATTTACAATGACATTCCAGCTGTCAGCTCTTTGGATGAGGCCAATCTGCTTGCTGCACCCTTTGTGGTCAGCTCAACAATCCCAGAATGTGCTTCGTCTCCGCCTACACTTAAGTGCGTCGAATTTTCAATGGGACAAATCCACTTTCGCACTCTTGTAGTAGCATTCACAACTCCTCTGGTCCAGATTATATATCTCACCTCCTTCTGAAGACGTGTTCTTCCTTGCTGGAAAAACATGCGTTAGCTTTTTCATCAATCCTACTCTTTAGGACTCTTTCCGATCAGATGGAAACCAGCATTTGTCCAGCCCGTCCCTTAAAAAGGCGAATCTTCTTCTCTTTCCATTCTTTCCAAAGTCATAGAAACGTTGATACGAGTATATCATATCTCGAAACGCGAAAACTTCTCAATGATCGGCAGTACAGTTTTCGTAGCAACAGGTCCGCTGGTTGATTTGATGGCATGTATAACCGAAAAGTAAAATCAAAGCGTACATCAATCTGGTGAAAGCAAGATAGTTACACTTGATATTTCTAAGGCATTTGACAGAGTTTGGCATCATGCTCTTTTGCCGGAAATGCGGCTTCTTCAATGGATTACCTTTCGGAGTGTTCCATTTAAGTTGTCTTGGATGGTTCCAAGTCTGATATTCACAAAATAAATGCTGGTATGCCCCATGGCTCCGATTTGTCTCCGACACTCTTTTTAATTTTCATCTACGATCTCTTGTCTGCTACTTCTAATCTAGTACATTCCTTTGCTAAAGACAGTACTCTCTGCTTTTCATATTCGTTTCTGGACTCACGTCCCTGCTCTTCGACTGAAGAATGGGAAGGGGAACTTGTGTTAAGCTCATTGCATTCTGATATTAACAGCATAACCAATTGGGGAACTATCAACAGAGTGAAATTTAATGCTTCAAAAACTCATGAATGGCACTAACATAGTCGAAACCGAAAAGCTTTCCATTCTCGGTATGTATGTCAGTGACAACTTATGTTAGAATGGCCATTCGATGTCGTCAAAAATGCTGCGAAATCCCTAGGTTTCCTCAAGCGATGTAAGAAATACTTCACAACCTCTGATCTGACTTCAATATATAAGGCGTTTATCCGCCCGAAATTGGAGTACAATTCCCACATCTGGTCCGGTGCTCCCAAAACATCTCTGCACCTGCTAGACAGGATTCAAAGCCGTGCGATAAAACTCATAGGTGATACTACTATCAGTCAGACAAATTGAAACCGACGTAATGTCTCCCGTCTCACCCTGATTTATCGCTATTTTCACCACCAGTGCTCCATAGAAATCGCCAGCGGCATTGCGCCCTTTCAGACCTTCAACCGGAGCACCCGTCTCGCTGTGAATGCGCAACGGCATACCCTCAAGCCCACTTTCGAACGTATTCTAAAATACTGTGATTCATTACTAAGCCGTACAACTCGCTTATGGAACGCCGAGCTCACTTTTTCCCGGTCATCATAACTTGCAAACATTTAAAAACAATGTACATCGGTACCTCTCATTTCATCCTCCCTAAATTTTCTTTAGCCGCGCTGTGCACAAACATTTTAAGGGTACACAAATCCCTTGAGAGCGCGGTAATTATAAAGAAGAAGCATTCATTGAAAACCATTCTCGGGATTAAATCACTGCTTGTGAAGCGCTATCATAGGGAGTTTAAGGCTCTAAGAATACACGTCGAGCATGTGATACAAATCAAAGCTAATTACGAGGTGATGATAGCCTCACCCACTGGTTAAGTGAAAACATTTTCATCTGACGAACAAAGCGTTTCAGATAGCTGGGATACTTATTGTGACTACTCTTGTAATAAGCTCTGCTGTTCGTCTCCGTCATGGGAATTTTTGTACGGTTTTCAAAATAAATTGAACGCGAAAACGTGGAAATAGAATCTGTGCTCAGAAATAAAGTGTAAATGACTTTGATGTAGACAAATACTAAACATAGACAAACCTTGAGTCCAACACCCTTCGCCAATTCTGGATCATCCTAGTCCATTCAACACACAGTCCCCTTGGAATTTTGAACAGCTTTAGAACGCCCACACCATTTTTGAAGTACCCATTCCAACATCTGCTATTTTCGTAACTTCTATGCTTCCATTTAATTGACATCAATCCCAGCGCTATACACTATCCCGCACATTTAAATCGATTGACCTTTTCAAAATGTCCCCACAAAAAGTGGGAAAAAAGCTACAAAAAGAAACCACCCTTACTACCCACTCCCATTTAGCCAATCCTTTAACAAAGTGTATACAATTTTTCAACTCTTTTCATCCCCCAACCCTTTGTCGATTATATCAATAATAACAACAGGTAATAAACACCTTCAACCACATCGCCCACATTGCGTATACGCTCCATGGCACCACGACAAAAGGGGTGACAAAGTCAAAAGTCCTAAAAAATTTACCTCCCCCCATTAAAAAAAAAAAAAAAAAAAAAAAAATACAACCACACCGACTGAGAACTACCAAGTGAGAGCCATCCGATTTCTCCTACTTCGAAAACCCGGTTCTCTTTTCGAACATCGGACAGTGTGTAGATGGATTCGAGGCGCGCGTATCTTTTTAAATGAAAATCCGCACACGACTCGGAAAAGTTCAGTTTAATTCGACTCTGTTACGGATACGGATGCAGCAGCCGCCTTTCCAAATTCTAGTGGAGAATAGGTAGATATTTCGAAGATTTTTTTTTTTCTTCATTTCAAATCTGTGCACCCTGTGTGTGTGAAGGAAAAGTCGCCGAGTGAATTTTCCAATACGCCGCTCGTGTATGTTACTCGTATGTTATTGTCGTGAGAAGAAAAATCCAAATCGACTTGAGTCGACATTCAGTTTTTGATGTTGGTTTTGTTTTTGAAAGGAAAAAATAGTGTTTTTGCTTGGAAAGGATCCCATTTGTTATCCTTAGTGATCCGTTAGTTGTGAAGGAAGAAAAAATTCCAAGAAAATTCAAAAAATTCCAAATAGAAGAGCAATTTTGTGAAAATGTCGCCGAGTGTAGTTGTTTATCTTTTGGGTGTTTTACTTGCCACCTTGACTGTTGCTAATGCAGCTGTAGCAACAGCTCCCTCGTCTATGTACGCGTATACCATTGCCAATCAGAATAACGATATCGACAATGCTATTTTGAATTATACCGCTAATTTCGGTTACAATTCGGCTAGAAGAAATACTAATTACAAGGATAACAATATTGATGGTGGTGATGAAATTTCTGGGAGCGCAAACCCAGTAAATGGCTGCACTTTGGACCGTTTAGTGGTGTACAAGGTTGTGCTGCACACCTACTGGACAAGGAAACTGTTCCCGAAGCACTATCCTGATTGGAGGCCACCAGCGCAATGGACTAAAACTATCGGTATGTGCAAAAGTTTTCTATTCCCTTAAATTTCTAGAGGGTGGGTTGCTTCCTTTTTGGGGGATTTTCAACACCAACACCCTCCTAAGAGATCCTGATAATTAGAGTGTTCAATTACGAGGGTGTGTTCTACATATGAGTATGACGTGTGTTTAGATTATTCCTGGCTTTGTGAGTGTTTCGGCGTGAGAGGAATGAAAATTATGTGATCGTTGCAGCAGTAAAACGATGAATTTAATTGCCGCTGATAAATTCTATTTTCAACTTGCCAAAAACGTTGAGTTATGCTTCATAGCAATTAAAGATGATGTCTCAAGGAACGGAAGTTTTTTTGTCATCTATGACTTGTGATTCGAGAAAATTCAATTTGAAAAAATGGAGCATGCTCGTGTGTCGGATTTCGAAAAAATAAAAGAAAAAAACAACAACTTTCTTCCTGCACATTTGCGTGCGGCAAGACCATTTGGGAGAATGTCGTTGTTTCACGCATTTCAAAGTGGTGATAGATTTGAGCACATAAATCAAGATAATATTTTTTTATGATTTATACGACACGCTCATGCCAATTGCGTAGTTTATGCATACGTACTCATCAGTATGAGGACGAACTTTCTGTCTGATTGATTTGGATATCGCAGATTAAAATAAAGTTCACGTGAGGAAAGGAAAACGTCCCAGTACAAGAGGTTACGGAAGAATTTTTGACTCATATATGTACAGTACATATGTATGACTATGTAGGTATGTTTGCTTGGAACATCATACAACAGCCTCGCTAGTGTTCCTGAAAACTTAACACGTGCTAAGGCACTTTAAGTGTATATATACCCACCTGAGTGTTAAGTTTAAAAAAAAAACCCAAAGTAATCATTAAATTCACTTAAACTCTCTTTAAAAATTAATTTGTATCTAATTCAGATAATTTAAATTCTGGACAAAATTTATGTAGTTTAGAAGGCTTACCAATTTTGTTGAAACGTGTGGAATCGTATCATTTGCTGGCTTACTTACATAGTATATTGCAACATTAACTTGTTCGCATATTGCGAACGTCAATATGCTGGGTACGAGGGTGGTAACTTTTAATTTTTGCTAAATATAGGGCCCCTTGACTGTCACAGAACAGAAGATTAGATCTCTTTGCCTTGGGAAATACAAGTCCTTCACATTTGAATCCTTTGAGCCAAAGGGCAACCATATATTGGGTCTACAAGTAAGTTTCCAGCGTTTGTCAGAGATCGCGCCACCGGTGGATCCCGGGCAGAAATGTCAGACCCCATGTGTTTTATTTGTAGGTTTTGTATCTGTCAACAACTTTGCAGCGTTATATTTGAGCAGTTCTATGGGTGTCGTACATTTTATCGAGCAAAATCATGGCAAGTTTCCAGCCAAATAAACGTCATTTGCGGGAAGCGCTGCTTTTATTCTTTAATATGAAGAAAAGTTCGGCTGAGGCCTATCGCTTGCTTTCGGAAACTTATGGGGCGGAATGTATTGGTGAATCGACGTGCCGCGAGTGGTTCAAACGGTTCAAAAGTGGTGATTTTGGAGTTGAAGACAAAGATCGCCCCGGAAAGCCGAAAAGTTTTGAAGACGAGGAATTGGACGCTTTACTGGATGAGGATTCGTGATTCGGATTCGCAACAAGCCGTTTCCCTGCGCCTAAAAGCACTGGGATTCATTCAAAAGGTTGGAAACTGGGTGGCGTACGAATTGAAGCCCAGAGACGTCGAACGGCAATTTTGCATGTCCGAAATGTTACTGCAGCGGTATAAAAATAAATCATTTTTGCATGGTATTGTCACTGGTGATGAGAAATGGATTTATTATGATAATCCTAGAGGCAGAAAATCGTATACAAAGCCCGGCGGGCCCGCCCAATCGACGCCGAAACGAAATATTCACGTGAATAAGGTCATGCTCTGCATATGGTGGGATCAAAAGGGTGTCGTATACTACGAACTGCTTCCGAGTGGTGAAACCATCAAAGGACCATTATATCGAACCCAACTAATTCGTTTGAAGCGGGCATTAAAAGAAAAACGGCCAGAATATGAGACCAGGCATGAGTCCGTCATTTTTCATCACGACAACGCTCGGCCACATGTTGCGGTTTCGGTGAAAAACTATTTGGAGAATAGTGGATGGGAAATTCTGCCTCACCCGCCTTACAGTCCAGACTTGGCACCATCTGACTACCACTTGTTTCGTTCAATGCAGAACGCTCTTACGGGAATACGCTTCAGCTCAGTAGAGGAAATCAAAAATTGGCTCGATACGTTCTTGGGCACGAAAGACGAGAAATTGTTTTGGTCCGGAATGTTGTAGCTTCCGATGGACGATACTTTGAATAAAGCATTGTAACTATGTTTTCATAATAAAACTTCAAATTTTGGAAAAAAAACGCTGGAAACTTACTTGTAGACCCAATACATGAACTCTGCCTCTCTAGCATGATGTCTTCATTTGGGAGGTCGTCACAAAAACTGCTCCTTATTGCGGGAACAAAGTTACAACTTCAGATACAGTATACAGTGTGTCAAAAGTTGCTTAAGAGATAACTTAGAACTAGAATGTAACTTAAATGCAATGCGAAACACATACCCGGTAGTTGAACGTCGCTTGACAGGTTCACTAGCTCGATCAACGTCATGATAGCTAACCATATTGATGCTGCCTTTAACATATCCTGCTTTCGAGTACACTTCCATAATTATGGATGCATCTACTATCGGGACGACTGATTTAAGCAGCATTATATGTTACATTATGCACCCGACTGCTTCTTGATTTTGAATTTTAACCATTTTCCATTGTTCAGCTTCCGTGTTCGGAGACACATCTCCTCGGAGAACTTTTGGTTGGGATCCATTGGTAAATTGACTGGATTGTATTGTAGTTCTCCATACATTTGATATGTAATGGCTCAGATCAATTGAAAGAGAACCGGATGAAGTAGCAGTAATGTTCATTCCCAATATCGATATAGCTGCACCTAAATCCTTCATTTTAAAGTGCGTTAACAACATCGGTCAACAAAAAAACGATTTTTTTTTTGTGTTTTTATTTCAATGATTGTTTTCTAATTCTTTATACAAAAACATTGCTTTTGTACTTTTTACAATGATATGAATATGCAAGGTGGCGCAAAAGCCATCACCCTATTTCAATTCTGCTTTGACATTTGTGAAGTAAACAGATACAAAATACACGTCAGCAAGACATGAAACGCTACACTCCTAACGCGGAATAATTGTTACGATTTTTTTGCGAAATAATTCGTCGGTGCTGTCTGCACAGAGTGAATTTCGGGTAAGATTTCCCGGTCGTCCGATACCAACTGGACAAACACTACGAAGTTTAGCTTCTCGCCTAGAAGAATATGGGACAACATGAGGTGCTGCCAGGCTGCCGTTGTGCTGAGAATATCGCAGCTGTGGTTGAAGATGAAAACGCCGCGGGCCAAACAACTTCTGTGGACGGCGAAGGCTACAGAGCCATGCTCAACGACTTTCTCCTTCCTCAATTGAATGAATTCGGACTGGAGAAAATGTGGTTCCAACAGAATGGAGCAACGGCCCATACTGCATTTGCACTAGCCGCCAAGATCGCCTGATTTAACTATTCCAGAATTCTTTTTGTGGAGTTTTTTTGAAGTCACGAGTCTATGGCCTCAGACTCTTGAAGAATTCGAAGAGACTATCCGTCAAGAATGCGAGGACTGCCACTTTGCCGATATCAATTTCTCGACTTAATGCAGAAAATATATGACATTAAGTAAACATAATCCAAAAGCAGAACTAAAGTTTTTCATTCGCAAAAAAAATTACAGTCAAGGAATATCGAGTGACAACTTTTGAGCCACCTTGTAAAGGGTGTTTTTTTAGAGGTTTAGTTTTTATACGAGGAACACTGTTTCTACAGATTGTCAAATTGACAGTTGGAGGGTAATTTGTGGTTAGTAACATACGTGCTGCCATTTTACGATGAATAGACTAACGCCAGAAAAACACGTGCAAATTGTGCAAACCTATTTTGAAAACCATGGTTCGATTCGCCAAATTTATCGTGTGCTATGTCCATTTTACGGTCGACATAATCGTCCATCTGAACAAGTTATTCGGAACACGATGAGTCGTTTTCGCACTACGTACACTCTAGTGGATAATACGCATCCCCAAACACGACAAACAATGCGAACAGAAGAAGTTATTGCCGTTGTGGAGCTCAGTGTGTTGGAGCTATGCTCATCCATTTTATGGAAGATTTTACGGAAAGATCTTGGTTTAAAAGCTTATAAGATGCAGCTTGTTTTTTTTTTTTAAAAAGAACTTAACACTCAAGTGGGTATGACTACACTTATGATGCCACAGCATGTGCTAAGTTTTTTCGGAAAATGGGGCAGAAAAAGAGAAAAAGACGTTTGAGCTCAGTGGATATTTCGCTCCATGGATGGCATCCAAAATTTAATGGGGAGACTAACTTCTTGGTGGAAGTTGGCTTGATGTTGTATTTAGCCCTCTAATGCCTTATTTTTTTATTTGAGTCAATAAATCAGTATAAATTAATATTCACGTGAAAATAACGAATATGAAGTCCGTTTTTCATTTTGATGAAGTTAACACCTTCTACAGGGTAAAAGTCTGCATACCGCCTTGAGGTGGGCTTGGGTTGTCAGAGCAAAAGAAAAATATGAAGTTGCGGTATACTAAAATAAAATTTTAATATGACGAACATCTTGTGTTGGAATATAAGCCTTCTTTGGCTTTGGAGGTGGTGGAGCCGGCGATGCCGTTGGACGGCCTTTAGTCCTTTTAGTTTGGTTTTGAATCCATGCATAATGATTCCGCAACTTCCGATGGAAAAATCGCAACCGATGATTAAGAATATAAGCGTTTACCATTGCCACATCCAGCAGGTGGAAAAAGATGCGATTTGTCCATTTTAGTATTTTCATACGAATATGATAGCGACCAAGAAGACCATCCATGAGATCGACACCGCCCATGTGTCGATTATATTCTTTGATTATAAACGGGCAGGCTACTTCAATCTTCTGTTTGTTTTTTCGATCGCATCGCGTGGATTTCGAAAGTGGCGGATCAATTTCGAGAGAAAGGAATGGTTTCACACCAACATAGGTCGAAAACAATCTAACACTTTTGTTGTCTAGCCAGAAAACGCTGCCAATATTGACTCCGTAAACATTGGCGACGTATTCTTCGGAGTAACCTCGCTCAACTTTTTGTTGTCTCAGTTCAGCATCGCTCGAGAATTTGATGTTTCTCACAGGATTATAGGAAGCTATATATTTCACGGCTTCTGTGATATGTGAGCACACCCAGCGAAGTGTAGAAGTTGTCAAAACAAGCTAATGGTTGTCTGGAATATTGGCTGACAAACGAACAAGGACATTCGACGAGGCTCCAATACGCGGTGCATTTACAGGAATCACATTATGGCTGGCTCCAGAATATACTCGTACTTCAAAAAATACGAGTGATCGCAAAGCACAAAGAGCTTGGTTCCCCATTTATTTGATTTGGCTGGCATGCAACTATTGGCGAGTTGGATTGCCACCCATTTTCGTAGCGCGCATCTATTCGTCTACGCAAAGACGATGGAGCATCGAAACAGACCCAAAGCGTTCAGTGAAATGAGAACCTAGTGGCCGCACTCTATGAAGTTTGTCGTGTCCTGGCTGGCCGCTCGGAATCGCAGTCGAATTATCACTGAAATGCAAGAATTCGCGTATTTGTTCGAATCTCATGTGACGCATTGTCATTCTGCTTGGTTCAAACGAATGTCTTGGGTAGCGATACACGGACAATAAATTTGCGAACCTCTTGGAAATCAGCGACAAGTCAAGTATCGATTTTCTGCTGACAATCGGTGACGAAATAATGAAAGCAATTGACTGGTGTCATCTGGTAGGTCTGTCACGCCACGGAAAACTACTTCCTTTATGTGGAGCTGCAGACTTTTCTTCCTCCACAACATCGACTTGAATTCACCTCCATCGTTTTTCATTTTATTTATTGAGCCGATGAATTGGTCAGTGCTCGAAGTGTTTGGGCCGCCTTCCATTCAATAAAAAACACTGTTATCTACTTACCGATTTAACCAAAACTACTCTACTTCTTTAAAATACGAGACTCGTACCTGTGATGAGTCGTAGCGTGTACCACTCCTACAGGCGATGCGAGGCATTAGAGGGTTAGGCAACCATTCATCTCATGAGATTTCAGTTCCCTGCAAAAAATTCTTTCGGTCACGGTTGGTATTGAACCCCGAACCGTCCTAGTGGGAAGCCAATACACTACCACTTGAGCCACGGCAAGAGTTGAAACTGCATGACCATTATACGCGTCGTAGGTTCGGTGAATGGGCCGAAAACATGATTCAGGTTTATCCTCATTTTCAACGCCAAATTTTGTTCTCCGATGAGGTCCATTTTTGGTTAAATGCATATGCAAACAAGCAAAATTGCCGAATTTGGAGTGGAGAAAACCCAGCAGGCTTTGTCAAGACACCCCCACAACCATTAAAACTCACTGTTTGGTGTGCTTTATGGGCTGGTGGAATCATCGGCTCGTATTTCTTTAAGGACGATGCCGGCCAGAATGTTACCATCAATGGAGAGCGCTATAGAAACATGATTTCTGTCTTCTTCATTCCGCAGTTGAATGGCATTGATGTGACATAGCTTTGGTTTCAATGAGATGGCGCAACACCATCAATTTATTGCGGGAAACATTTGCTGAGCGCATAATATCGCGTAACGGAGCTGTGAGCTTTAGATTACCTTCTTTGGGGTATGTGAAGGCACTAGTGTATACCGATAAACCGGTGACATTGGACGATTTCTAAGTCAACATTCGCCGTCTTATTGCTGATATATGGCCTAAGTTGCTCGATAAAGTTGCCGAAAATTGGACTTCATGATTGTGCTTCATTCAAGCTAGCTGTGGGGTGTATATACCTGATGTCATATTAAATCACTAATGGCATAAAATTATCTATTAAATACAGTTAATATTATAGACAGTAACATTATACTGAATTATTTCATTTTATATTGAATTTGCATACCTCCAAAAAGAACACTCTTTACATATCAATTTCTGTCCTGCCATAAGTTCTGTTACACAATTTCCAGCATCTCTCGTTCAAAACTTCTTGCGGGAATGAAACCGTTATATTTTTTTCGGAACACATATACTGATCAGTGAAGAATACTTGTCAGTTTGGTTTCATTTTGCAAACTATTAAAATGGAGCGGGTCGTTAAAGAGACGCATAAGTGCGGAAAGAGTGCTGGCCAAATTTTCGAGTTGCTAAAACCACTCGGAATATCGAGAATATTTGTTTATCGGCCTATTGCTCGCTTCGGCGGATTATCTGGAGTAGAGGACAGGTCAAGAAGTGGTCGTTCGTATGAATGCGGTAGTAAAGGCAGTGCGTGAACGAATTCGGAGAAATCCTCTCAAGAAACAGATCGGCACTCCTTGAATTGTATGATAGTTTGTGGGCTCGACTTACAGTTTTACTACTTAAGTGAAAACTGGTCAGGCAGTGTACATGATTCGATAGTAATAGCACACTATATCACAAGATGCGAACAGGATGGAACCCTTTTTAAAACGCTGTTATTCGTGGAGATAGTGCATATCCCCTGAAAACATGGCCTATGCCTCCATGAAATACTAGTCCTTCGATACAAAAAGGCTCACAAACGCACCCGACGTTCCGTAGAATGTGCATCTCGAATGCTAAAGGAAAAATTTCCTTATTTAAACTAACTTCGTGTCAATCTAGTGTATGCTGCCAACATATTTAAATGCTGTGCGACATTGTGCACTATTTTCTATAGTTTTAAGGGCATAACACCTACAACAATTGGATTCGGTAAACCATCGTCAGAATTTTCACTTCGCAGCCTTGCTTAGTATCGTCGGCGTTTGTGTTTTTTGTGTTTGTTTTTATTTTCTTATAATGACTCGGGAATTTAGGCTGGACATTGCGAACATACGCGGGCTAAATAGTAATCAATTTTCCTGGTACGTTCACGTCTGTAAATTCAGGCCAGCTGTTTTGGAACTTAATGAAACACAGATAAATCCCCGCCCAAACCTCTCAGATCACTCTGATCTGAAGCTACCTGGATACGAATTAGTGTCATTATTCTTCTCGCACCGCGGTCTGGCCATTTACGTGCGTAATGATGTAGCTTACCAAACTCCACCACAATGTAGTCCCTGTTCCAATCCGGAATTCAATTTCATGTGGTTACAATCCCATCTCCGTAAGCAAATTATTCACTACTGCTTTATTTACAGAAGTCCCAAACTGGACAGCAATTCGACTTTTAACGAGTTTGATGCGCTGTCTGACTCCATTCAAAGAATTGTATCCCTGTATCGGCGGTAGGCAGATCCCTGTATCGTGATTACGGGCGATTTCAATATACACACCCGAAGCACGGTGTGTTTAGATCTTCGCTGCGGAAAATAATTTAACCCAGCTTGTAAATGAGCCCAAACGGATGCCAGACGTTGATAGTTATCCCGCCAACACCCTGGACTTGTTTCTAATTTTTCATCCCGATAAATACAAAATCAATGTGCTATCCCCTCTTGGCTCATCGGACCATTGTGTCATATTAGCTAATTTCTCATACACTGACCACATAGTTAGAGAAAAGATTCCTAAAAGAACCGTATGGCAATACGAGAAAGCCAACTTGAGCGGTCTTAACAGCTTCTTTAGGAATTTTAACTGGTCGTTATGTTTCCTCGATAACGACGTGGATGCCGCTGCTGTTATGATCACAGACATCATTCTCTTTGGAATGAGTAACTTTTATCCTCATCGGATGAAGAGTATCAAACCAAAAGAAAAGGCATGGTACGACTCGAGCTGTCAGGGTTAGAGAAATGTTTTTTCGGTCCTTCAAGACCAACCCAACAGAGGAAAACCGAAAAAATTTCAAACGAGCCAGGAATGACTGCAACGTCATTTTAAGATACGACCAAAAACTGAGGCAAAAAATACTGCAGTAAAAATGTTTGGTCGTTCGTCAAAAATATTAGAAATTCTGCCTCATCCTCCATCCCAAGGCAAATTTATAATGGCATTCCAGCTGTCAGCTCTTTGGACAAAGCCAATCTTCTTGCCGCACCATTTTCGGCCAGCTCAACACTACCAGATTGTTTTTTGTCTCCGTCTACACTTGAGTGGGTCGAATCTTGGGACGAATCCACTTTCGCACTCGTATAGTAGCAAAAGATCTTAACATTCACAAATCCGCTGGTCCAAATGGTATATCTCCCCTTCTTCTGAAAGTTGTTCTTCCACACTGGCAAAACCACTGCGTAAGCTTTTCCATCAATCCTACTCTTTAGGACGCTTTCCGAGCAGATGGAAAACTGCATTTGTCCTGCCCGTCCCTAAAAAAGGCGAATTTTCCACCCTCACATCCTAGAGACCCATTGCACTTACGTCCCTTCATGAAATATCTCGAAACATGAAAACTTCTCAATGACCGGCAGTATGGTTCTCGTAGCAACAGGTCCACTGGTGATTTGATGGCATGTCTCACCAAAAAATGGAACCAAAGTTTACATCAATCTGGTGAAAGCAACATAGTTGCACTTGCTATTTCTAAGGCATTTGACACCAAACTTTTGTGATTGACGACTCTCTTCTTCAATTCAGGTCGTCTTGGATGGTTTCAAGTCTGACATTCACAAAATAAATGCTGGTGTGCCCCAGGGTTCCGTTCTGTCTCCGACACTCTTTTTTAATTTTTATCAACGATCTCTTGCCTGCTACTTCTAATCCAATATAATCCTTTGCTGACGACAGTACTCTCTGCTTTTCATATTCGTTCCCGGACTCACGTCTCTGCTTTTCGGCTGTAGAACTGGAACAGCAGCGTATATTGATCTAATAAAATTTCGATATAAACAGCATAGCCAATTGGGGAACCACTAACAGAGTGAAATTTAATGCTTCCAAAACACAATGCTGTCTGCTGTCGTTAAAGCGAAATTTAAACACCTAGCCGTTATCTATGAATGGCACTTGCATCGTCGAAACCCATATACTTACCATTCTCGGTGTGTGTGTCAATGACAATTTACGTTGGAATGACCACATATTCGATGTCGCCAAAAATTCTGCGAAATGTCTATTCTTTCTCAAACGATGTAAGAAATGCTTTTCCCCTTCTGATCTGGCCTCAATATAACATACATATAAGGCATTCATCCGTCCAAAATTGGAATATAATGCTCACATCTGGTGCGCCCAAAAAATCTCTGCATCTGCTAGACCGGATTCAAAACCGTGCCATAAAACTCATAGCTGATACCAATATCACTCAGGCAATGGACACCCTCGAACACCGACGAAGTGTCTCGTGTCTCACTCTGTTTTACAGCTATTTCCACCACCAGTGCTCCATAGAAATAACCAGTAACATTCCGCCCCTTCAAACTTTTAACCGTAACAGCCTTCTCGCTATAAATTCTCATCAGTATACCCTCAACCCCACTTTCGGGGGTACTCTAAAATATCATGATTCGTTCCTAAGCCGAACAACTCGCTTGTGGAATGCCCTGCCGAGCTCTCTAATTCCTAGTCATTATAACATTCAGACACGTTATAATGACTACCTATCGGTACCTATGGGTACCTATCCTTCTTTCCTCCCTAAATTTCCTTCGCCTGCGCTATGTGCAAACATTTTAAGGGTACCTTAACCACTTGAGCGCGCGCTAGTTTATAAAAAAAAAAAAAAATTGTGTAATCTTGTGTAACAGATACATATAATGTGATTGCCGAAACACTTGAGGAAAATATTGATGTATTCGCACCAAGCGAAAATTTATTTTTAGCCCCTGCCACAGAAACAAAGTTAAGACAGCAGCAACTTGTTAACTCCTTTAGTGCAGACAAATAATAAAAGCTTATTAGTTTAGAAGTTTATTTAATTTTTAATGGAAATATTAAGAACAAAAAATTAATTTAAGAAAAAAAAAAAAAAAGATTAAACTTTCAGCACCATGCTCGGTTATGGACTCTCTTAAACTTTTCGTGAAAGATGAGCAATCTGGAGCTGTCTCCAACTTGTCTTTATAATTTTAAATCTCAGGCTTTTCGATCATTAGCTTCACAAGTGAATTTCGACTTAAGAACTTGTCGGGTTTATGTTATAGGCCCCAGGAAATGAGTCGTGCAGTAAATGAATTGTTTCTTGGGCTGTATGCCATGCCGCAACGTCTTGTTGAAACCGCATGTAGTTCACATGCATATCTTGAGAGCACCATTAACTATTATTGCCTAACCAGCCGCATTTTCAAAGAAGAGTGGCCCGATAATGCGTCCTGTTCAAAACCCGCACCAAACAGTGATATTTCTTAACAATAGCTTATGGATTTTCTAAATCCCAAATTCGACAATTTTTATGATTAACAAAGCCATCAAGATGAAAATGAGCCTCATCGCTTAATATGATTTTGTTGGAAAAATCAGCATCCACTTGTTGTTGTTCCATAATCCATTCAGTGATCTCTCTTTGCGTAAGCATGGAGATGAAAATATTCAATGCAAGACGATGCAATTCTTGATCTTGATCAGCAACACTCTCACGATTTGCTTCGATGTTTTGAGTTGAACCACTTGCTGAAGATCACTAATTGGTGCAGTCTCCCTGAACTTTTGAATTAACCTCTTCACAGATGATAAAGTTAAATCGCTATACCGACCATATTTTGTACCAAAATTGCGAACTGAGACGGCCAAACGTTCATTATTTTTAAAATATTGCTCACCAATGAAAATGCGTTCGTGTAACGCTCCATGTTAAATAACCCTGAATTGTCAGCTGTCACGATGTATTTTTTTTTTTTTCGTTGGAAAAATTTTATGGCGCAAAATTCAAATCAAGCGTGAATTTTGGGGCACCCTTTACGTCTTGGTGAAGCAGTTTTACTTAGTTAATGTTAGTGTTGGAGTTCATTATTTTCTCCCCGAAGATTTTACATTTCCTATAATGGTCTAGCTACCCTTTTGTTATTTCTAAAGTAGAGTATCCCTGCTAAAAGTGTCGATTTTCTTGTAGAATTGTCGCCTGAACCTTTATTTTTGTCCATTGCATATTTTAAACGAATACACGCTATACGGAGAGTAGATTTCAGTCATTTCTTGCGACAAATTCACCTTCTGAGGGTATATTCTAACCCTTGGGATAAAGGAAAAAACATTGAAAAGAGTTCCACACTCACATCAATATAAAAGATACCCAAATCGGGTATGTATCCAAGCAGAGAAATTCTCCCCAACCCATCTCTACCGCTAGCCTTCATTTTCATTTCATTTTTTCAACGTTTCCCATTTCATTTGCCACAAACTACCCAACATACTCCTATAACACACCAACCTTCGATCAACAAGTTCACACCCTTGTATCAACCTAATCAATTTCCAGCGAGCAGAATATCAAATATCATATCAAACAATCGAACCGTAACCATAACCATTTCCCTCCATATCCTTTCGTTTCATATCCCACACAACCACCCACCAACACACGCCCATGGGCAAATAAAAATACCCATCACCCACACCGATGTCTATAACCCCCAGATTGTCCGTCCTACACAAAAGTGTATAAACGAAAACAACAATCAATTTCCAGCTTAGTGGTGTGATGAAATATAATACGAATACTAACACTACTCTAGCCAAACATCCGTCCGATAGACCGAATGGCGGCGGTTCACTTCTTCCGCAATACTCTTACCCGTAATTGTGGCACGAAAAACTAACCAAACGCACTCCTCAAGGACTTTCATCGTTTGGTTATCGGCTGCCTGGACTTGGTCTCTGAACACCCTCTATGGAGCACTTATTCATCCAAATGAACGACCATACGAAAATGAAGAAAATAAAAAATAAAAACAAAAAATAACTCCCAAATCCCTGATAGTAGTTTTTATTGCCATTGCTGCGGCAGTTACACCAGAAATAAGGACCGACTGGATATGGATACGAAGGCAAGTAGAAGGAGTAGCTACCGGAACCACACCAAGTGAACATTAATACACTCTACCATATGAACATTAGAAAATCCTTCATACTTATTTGCACAATTTCCAGCAGAGGAGACACTCCAAATGGAAATGGGAGTAAGAAATTCACAACTGGCAAAAAAAAAAAAAAAAAAGAATGACAAATCCTGAAGCTGATTTCTCCTTCCTTCCTTCTTCCTTAACGGGCATAGAATTTTCCCTTCGTTGGTTTTGTTGTTTTTGTTTTTAGGAACAAGAAAATCTTAGATAAGCACGTACAAATCGCATTCGTTTTCGCCGACTACACGATGATGCCACAAACATGAAAAATCCTTTTTTCCACTTGAAGTTTTTAGTTGTATCTTTTTTCAGTTTCTTTTAAGTTTCTTTTCGGTTTCTTTTTAGTTTCTTTGGAGTTTTGTTTTGTTTTTTTTTTTTCATTCTTTTGTGGATGTTGCAGTTCGGTATTTTTGTGACTGGTTTAGGATTGTGTGGGGGGGGTGACAAAAGGAGCAGTTCAGGAATATGCGAAAGGTTGAGAGAAAGAGGACAGTTCAACAATATAATAGAGATACGAGTATCTTATTTTATGTACCCTTATGTGGTTCTTAAGAAGGATTGCTTCATGTCTTTTGGATCAACAACAAAAGAATAGAAAAAAAAATATGACAAAACAAAACAAAACAAAACAAATTTTGCCAACAAGAAAAGAAAAGGCACAAGGAGCAGCAGATCAAGGAGGAAAATAGAGAAATAGAATTACGTAAGGAATCAGAATCAGAATCGGAATCAGAAATCAGTAGAAAAAAAAGAAGCGATGTTTGGTCAGTGTACTGTTAAGTGGAATACGCAGACCCAGACCCAGACCCAGACACATACCATGACCACTTCAGTATGGAAGAAATGCATTGGACAATTGAGTAATAGGATTACAAAATGTCTCACAAGGATATCATAGGATGGAACGTTTTGTGTTCGTTTTTGTTGTTGTTTATATTTGGCTCTCTCCTCGATTTAGTAAGGAAGAAACTGCATTCAGTTTTGTAAGGATATTCAGTATTTTGCGATATGGAAGGAGATTTGTGGTTTTTGTCATTGCAAATTGGAATGTATTATTTGACAAGGATAAATTGGAGGTCAAGAGAGAGCTGTTTGTATGGAATTATTTCTTGTCCCTGCCTTTTTAGGAGGTTGAAAGATACATGGTTGACGAGGCAGCTTGGGGGAAGAATAATCTTGTTTGCAGTGCACAAATCATAACTCGTGGGAATTATGAGAACAAAAACGTCGAACGTTATCCCAACGTTAAGAAGGAAATCAAGATGCCCTGGTTTTCGCACGGATACTTGTGGCACAAATACGAGTAGTAATGTAATTTAGGCGATAGCCATAAATAGTACCGTCTGACACTTGAAGTTTTGTGGTATACTTTGTTTCCTTTCTTTTGAGATTATATCTTGCCTCTCAAGTATGATTACAATACAGATGCACAGTTTCATTTATGGTTGAATGTGTGGTTAGAATCTTGATTACGCCAGCCATAAGAGCTTATTTCTTCGAAAAAGTAGGACATCCAGATGAAAGTAGTATCTTTTGCGATATGATCTTGTTTCTTAATTACTTATTTCCTTTTCTAGCGCTACAATTCGGGGTGAACCTAGGCCTCAATCAACAATCCTCTCCAGTCAGACGGTCTGGTCTTCAGCTAATTGTCTCCAGTTGCGCACTCCAAGTCGGTTGAGGTCGCCTTCAGCTTGTACGCGCCTTTTAAGGTGAAGGTTTTTTCTACTGCATTGTTAATCCGGGTTGGATTCGAAGACTCTGCAAGCCGGAGCATTGGTGTCCATTCGCTCTATATGTCCTAGGCATCTCTAGCTCCTATAGTTCGTCGTTGAATATTCTACTTCAACGCAAATGTGACCAAATATTTTTCGCTTCCATTTTTCTCTTGAAACGACTGGGGATATCTTCATCCGTTTTCGATAGACTCCATGCTTTTGCATCATAAAGTATGACTGGGATGATCAAGGTCTTAAATAGAGCCTCCTTAGGGATAGGAGCATTACTACTAAATTGCCTTCTTAGCCCAAAGAAACAGCGATTGGCAAGAGTGATTTTTCGTTTTATTTCAGCTGAGGTGTTGTTGGCAGGACTTAGCACATAGCAAAGCCAAGGTAGATATACTCGCTATGTTCCGTCCAATTCGGCGATGCTGTGTGTATCGCTAAACCTATTTTGGCAGCTTCCATTTCAATACCATCGGTGACATGATCGATGATCCATATCATCGGCATAGGCTAGTAGTTGCACAGGCTTTTGGAAGATTGCGCCGTCAGTCTAAGGTTCTGAGTTCCGAAAAATTCTTTCAAGTGTGATGTCACATGACATTGCGTCAGCTTGACTACAACCTTTTTTGACATCAAACGTCTCGGTTAAATCGTTATCGACCTGAACGGAGCAGCGAATGTTCTCAATCATCATTCTGCACAAACGGACGAGCTTAGCAGGGATGCCAAAAACAAGACATGGTTCTATATAGCTCGTCTCCATAAATGCTGACATATGCAGCCTTCTTGAGTTTTTTTTTTTCAGAATATGCCGGAGTGTGAAGATTTCGTCGATTGTGGACTTTCCTGGTTTGAAACCACAATGATAGGTTATTGACGAAGGGTTTGAGACTTCTATTTAATATGGCAGATAAGATCTTGGATCCGATTTTGAGGATAGTTGGCGTAGTTGAGGGTGTCTCCTTTTTTGTGGATCAGGCATACGGTGCTGAGATTCCTTTAACCTGGCATGCACTCTTCTGACCAGATCTGAATAATGAGTTGAATATCTCGGCTGGTAAGCCGCCAGGTCCAGCTGATTTGTTGAATTTTAGCTTAGATATTGCTATTCTGACTTCTTTTTGGTCAGGTGGACTGAGGTTTTGGTTATCTGCGTCTAAGTCGAATGGTCTATTGTGCTTGAAGGCGGAATGTTGAGTCTCCTTGCCTTCAAACATTCATTTTACTGTTGGTAATACCTCCGCTGGTTCTTGGTGTACAACCTGTCAATATTTTCGATCGCGCGCTTCTCGTGGTCTTTTTTCTTCTTCTGGAGAAGCCGATGTTTTTCCCGTCTCTTCTGCTCGTAGAGCTCACTAGCAGCCCTCGTCCTTCGGTGCAGCGCCGCTTTGTAGGTTTCGTGCGTAACTGCATGTGATTCCCGGTATTCTTCATCGACCCAGAGTTTTCTTGGTGGTGGTTGGGTGAAACTAAGCGCATGACCAGTTACCACTGGTCTTCGGTACTTGATGCTGGCGGCATAGGAGTTGTTGAAATATTTCGAGATAAGCGTTCGGCGAAGATTCTGGAGGTCTCCTGCGATTGTATCTTTTTTCCGTTATATCTTCTCAAGGTTCTTCTATCTTATGGTGCAACAAGGTGGTGATCCGGTTCATTGTTGGTTGCCCGGGACATTCGGATGTTCTGAATACTAGGGCATGCCTCACGTCTATCGCGAAATGATCAATTTGATTTAGCTTTTGATGATCCGGAGACCGCCATGTCCTCTTGTTTATATTGAGATGAGAAAACCACGTGCCGGCTATAGTAATATGTTTTCCCATCGCAAAGGCATTCGTGCCGTGTAGGTATCGCTTGCCAACTGTCCTACCAAAAATGTCCTCCTTTCCTGTCCTATGCTCAGGCTCATGTTGGCGAATTTAGCCCTGACGTGGGCTGTCATAAAACGCTCGCTCACATGACGGAAGTTCAAGACTTCTTGTCTGAACCTGAAGCATATGGCAAGTCCACATCCGAATAAGCGATATTTTTTTCCCTTATAGCAATCAGTATAGTATATATCATAGTTTTTCATCCTCCTTGCATCCGGCCAGTCCTATAACATTTCCTGGATGACGGTGATATCTGCGTGATAGCAATCAAGGGCCTGTGTTCATTGCTCGGATGCAAGTGGCCTGTTAAGAGTCCGAACATCCCATGTGGAGATCCAATCCATTTCCGGGGGCCATTAGTTGGTTAGTCACATATTTCAATCTTTTCCGTATAGGATTGTGAGCCGGGCATGCCCTTGCTATTTTAGCCTGCATGAGTAAGGGTTTATTCATGAAGTAAGCAGGGACCACCACCCGGAGGTTAGGCAAGCACTTCGCTACCAAGTTGAATGTTGCGCTGCTGGTCGAATCCAAGTTATAGGACCCTCAGCTGTTTCCGGATCAATCGCCACCCAGGCCCCCTTGTTTCTACGCAGCTGATTACTAAGTTGGTCTTGAACCGTTCCGAATTCAACAATAATTACCTCAGAACCTCTGAGGTGTAGATTATGGTGAAATCATTGCACCTCTAGCTCGCTATGAAACGATTCGCACGGCATTTGGAATATGCGCTGAGAGAAACATGCACTTATATCAAATAGAAAGTAACCTAGCCTTGTCATAGCCGTGAAGATCCAAAGGATCACTCAGAGGGTCGGAGTACGTGTTAAGTCTTTCGGAAAATTGGATAGATAGTGAGAGAAAGATGTTTGGGCTCAGTGGTTGTCCCGCCCCATGGGTGGCATCCAACATTTAATGGGGGTGAGAAAATTATTAGTGTAAATTGACGACGTTGTATTTAGTCGGCAACCATTCATCTTACGAGATTTTAGTTGATTGAAAAAGAGTATTTCGAGAACGGTTGGTACTGAACCCCGAACCGTCCGATTGGGAAGCCAATACCCTACCACTTGAGCCAACCACTGTTCCCGTTGACAGGCCCCATATCTTGCCGAAAGGCCGACGTATCATGTTTAATCCAATGAAGTTTGTTATCCAGGATGACACCCAAGTACTTAGTTCCTTTGGAGAATTGGATTGTGATGGGCTTAAGCATTAGATGAGTCAGACCAGTCAGCTTCCTCCTTCTCGTAAAGACAACAGCCTCAGTTTTGGCAGGATTAACAGAAAGCCCATTGAACCAATTGTGGATCACGTCTAAGGGTGCCTGCAATTTAGAGCACAGTTACATCATCCACGTATGGTTGTACATAGACGTTAGAAATATTCAGCGCATTGAGCAGTGTGTCGACCAGCATGCATTATAGTAGTGGAGACAGTACGTCGCCTTGCGGGCAACCCCTGTTTTCACCGCCATCACATATTAACCAAAGCCAGCATTCACAACCAATGTCCTATTCACCAGCATGGTCTTTGTCTACAAAACTAGTGATTCGTATACGTCATGTTGTCATGTTGAATTGCCGCCAAAGGATGCATTCGCAAGGCAATTTTAAGCATATGGATTTCGACCATTCGCTCGATGCTTTTCAGCATGAAGGGAGTCAGACTTGTAGGTCTGAAACTCTGGGCGAGCGAGTAGTACTCCTTTTCGATTTTCGGTATGAAGGTCACCCTTACTGTTCGTCAGGGTTCCGGTATGTATGCCAGTGCCAGTCTAGCAGTGAAAATTCTCTTCACTGTAACATAACTGGGTATATACCATAGGTGCCAGCCGACTTGAAGCCATCAAAGGAAGCAATGGCATGTTTAATGGCCTTACTCGTCGCACAACAGATGAGATATACCATTTACGGCGTGGCAGTTCACTGGCAGTTTCGTTTATGGGAGCTTGTTGTGAACTAGTTCTGATTTTGTTAACTGGGAAGTGAGCCTCAAGCATGAGATGGTGAGGCTCTGCTTTCAACTCGGTGAAGATCTCATCCGATGTTCTGAATGATTCCAGCCTGGTTGATCTTCGCCTTTTGAGGACTTTGACCAGCCTACTGGTTTCACCGACGGATTCGAACTTTTCGCAAAAGCCTTTATAAGAGACATTTTTTGAAATCCGAATAAGCTTCGTTTAGAAGTTTTCTGGTTTTCTTTACGAAGTCGCTGCATATTTGCGTTTCACAAAGGAACGGAAAACATTTGAAAACACTTGGTGAGGGTACCATTCAGGTTCTGAACAGCACCCTTGTACTTGTCAGGCTCCTCCTTAAGTCATGTCCAGTTCAGCAAGGTTGAGACCTCGTATCCGATTCTGAATTCGATGTATCTATGGTGTGACATGGAGATCTCCGACAGTACTTTCCACCCAATAATCTTTAAGTCAATTAGGTACTTGTTGTCTTACTCTCGTGACAAAAGTTGGCTGAAAGTCAACATTGTTGAATACCAGTGTGAAATCCAGGAGATGATCACCTTTCACGTTCCATGGTAGCATATGATAAGTCTCATCTTCCAGGAAACACAATACTCAATGAGTTCTGCTACCGTCTCCGATGATGGCGGCATTAACGGGTCATGGGGAAGTAAGGAAGGTAGATTTCAGTATACCAAATGGATGGGTACTGGAGTGGTCGTCTTCTATCTGCAGTCATTTGGAAACAAAGTGGAAGTTAACGATTCTTAGGTGAAGATATGGACGTGAGTCATACCTGGACTTAATGGTCTCGAGAGAAGCTTTGTCTGAGAAGAGCCGCCCTTGTTTTTCCGATTTTTTCTCTACCTGAGGGAGTAGATTTTCCACTATTCAGTGTCGACTACAGGGTTCTGGATATGAAGACGCATAAGAATTTCTCCCATTTCTTTGAGCTTCTCCGGAACATGGAAGATGGCGCGTATCAGTCTTGATTATCTGAAAACCTCCAAAGTCTTAGTTCCCAGGGGTGGGATTTTCAGCACAGATTTGTTTAGCCATTCAAAAGTTTGCCGCGTGGAGCACTTCACTCTAAGACTTCCATTCTCCATATCGCAGCCCTCTGTTTGAATGCAAATATTCTCTGCTTTGGCTAGCTCCCACAGTTGATCGATACAGTGTTTGCACGCAGCATCGTTAAGACTGCTGTCATTGCTGCTGTCTTTCCAATTCGAAGCGCCATAGAGGAGATAGCAGCATCTTTGTATGTGCGCCGGTTTAGCACCCTTTGGCGTTTCGGAATTTTTTTGGAGGTTACTTTTCCAGCGATGTCCAAGTTCCGTCCGCCAGAGCTGCAACTTGCGTGGGTTGCAGCACCCGTTTCAGCCGAATCTTGTGCGGGAGGGGGTTGTATAGTATGTTAGGTGGGGTATCCAGAATCCGTGCCCCGGCCACTGTCGAAAAGACCACTGGTTGATTGTTGCTACCACCTGGAGTATAAAGCCTTGGGGTCACCTGGATTCTGTTAACCGTTTTATATTTAAATTGGACGCCTTTGGCGCTTAGTTCGACGTCACACCTGGGTTCTTCTCAGAACTTTAGGATCTTTGACTCTTAAGCCTTCCTACTACGTATAGGCAAAGGCAAAGAATAGAAGAAGTCATGCACTTGGTATGTGACTATTTTAGCAAATGGTGTTGTCAGCTAGAAATCAAAAAAAGCAAAAATCAGTTGCACTTTCCACCATGGAAGCTGAATATATGGTACTTTCAGAGGTTCCGAAAGAAATCGTTAATCGAAGGCAAATGTTAAGCGAAATAGGAGCGGGTAAAAGGTGCTACCTCTATACCTTTCAACAATACTAGTGCTATCAGACTATCTAAGGATTCTGTCTATCACGAGCGATCAAAACACGTTGATATCAGATACCACTACACCAGCGACATTCAGAAGAAAGGACAAATTGAGCTTATGCACGTTCACACAAATAAAAAGTGATTCCCAATCTAGGTGACTCGTCTTTTAAAATTTTTGGATTCGAGCAATCATTGTCAACATAGACAAGCAATTGAACATACAAAATACTGGAGCTGGTGTGACCTTTTCTTTTTAGTATTTTTGAGACATCAAACAGAGTTTTTATTTACATTCCAAGCTCCAGTTTCGTAATCTACTTTTATAGTATGTTGACGTTTGCAAAATTATTCAAAAATGCTAAATGGTTTTGGCTTGTAGCATAAATCTGCCAGCTAAAAAGTAACTTCAACTTACAGCCGATAATTTGTTCCACAAACCAAATAACGCTCCGGTCGCTTTAAGACCTATGATCTGATCTCTTTAATCCCATTCTCATTACCACTTTTTCGCTACTAATTTGAAATATCTCTTTCCATTTAATTCTCAACAGCTGGAGTGGAAAAAAGAATCCCATAAAACTGGATAATCCATGGTTTATTCGTTCGAAACCACCCACAAAGCGCACGCACAAAACGACCATAAATTGCACAATCCGTTGACCATTTGCAATATTTTCTATCCAATTAAACTAAATTGCCAGTGCCACTGACACAGCGTATTTTTCTCTGCAACCACCTCCGATTTCAATCTCATTAATTTAATATTATTATTATTTATTACATATTAATTATTTACATAAGCAAGCAACAACTAGGCGATAGGCTAAAGCCCTCAAATGACCACCAATTGTGAGAATAATTTACCATTCTACCCCAATGTCACCATACCCACTGGGTGATAGGTTTTAATGGAAGTAATTAACCGATTTCATCCTTTGGGCAGAAAAAAGATTGTTTGTCATTTTAGCCAGATTTTTTGTACAGGGCAAGTATTGTGACTGTTCAAAAAGTCATTGGGTTTTTTTTTTACTTGATTTTCAGACGCGTTTATTTATATTTTTGTCTGCAAGAAATTTGTCAAGGTGCTGTTTGATGAGGTCTCCATTCAACGAGTTTTGCAAGGAGCCAAATAAGTGGAAGTCTAACGGCCTGAGGTATGGGCTGTACAGTGGACGTGGCAACACATCCCATTTAAGCTAGGCGAACACAATATCCTTATATGATCAGCTTGGGACGTTCTGTACGATGGCATTATTTAATTTCTGTAGCTGCTCACAGTTGGCGTCGGAATTAATCGTTATACTCTTCGAGAGCAGCTCATAGAAGACAGGTCTCTTCCTATTCTACCAAATTGATCTCCTTTTGGTATACGTCCGATTGTGCTTGCATTTCCGATGCTTCATCTCGCTTCGTAGACAATTAATGCTCATACGCTTCCTGAGTGGATCGTTTTCTTCGTGTTTGGTGAGTTGATTGCAGACGTCAGATGAAATTTCTTTCAACTCATAAGGTACCCAAATGTCGAGCTTCTTTACTAAACCAAGCGATTTAAAATTTTTAGAGCGGTAGCAAGCTCCCCGGACACTATGAGGATCGCCAGCGCGTGCTCATAGTAGTGTGAGATTCTTACTCACTAAAAACACTTCC
Organism: Volucella zonaria; assembly: GCA_963966105.1. Taxonomy (NCBI): domain Eukaryota; kingdom Metazoa; phylum Arthropoda; class Insecta; order Diptera; family Syrphidae; genus Volucella; species Volucella zonaria. The sequence goes on from OZ014533.1 coordinate 15,280,424, forward strand.
CTTCGATAATTATGCTTCTATTCTTTTCCGACAGCTTTCAGTGTCATCGGCAAAGGTGGCAAGAACAGACCCCTCAACTTGGGGTATATCTCTTGTATATAAGAGATACAGGAGTTGACAGAGTACACTCCCCTGCGGTACACCGGCCAATATATATTTAAACTGCTATACGTCAATTCCATATCTAACACGAACAATTCTATTTTCAAGATAGGTACGAGCAGTTAGTCAATATGTTGCAAGGTTTCGATGGCAGAATTTGCCGTAATTTTAACTTTAAACCTTCGTGCCAAACCTTGTCAAAGGCTTGTGGGACGTTGAGAAATATGCTTGAGCAAATCTTTTTCTTTTCCAGGGCTTTTTCAATTGAATGCTTAATCCGAAATCCAAACTGCCGAAGATTTTTGTCTTCAATAATTGGCATTAAACGTTTGAGCAGGATCCTCTCAAAAATTTGTGACAGGATCGGAAGGAGAGAAATCGGCCTATACCATAATTACTTCTGCAACTTTCCATTAGCACGGAACGTATTCTAGCCTAAAACCCGTGTTAATGATATGTAAAAGCTTAGTGAGCTTTGACTGGCTTACCCGTCGAATGGAAGTGACAGTTGTGTTCGATATCAGCTTCATAGACTAATTTACCTTTTACGACCTCAATTATCACCTCTTCCGACCCGGATCTTCGCTTTCCCTTAGTTTTAGTTTTGGTTTAAGCCCAATAAAGCCGTCCGGGATTGACTTGGGCCTGATGAATTAAACTAAAACATCGACGGCAAGCTTGAAATATCTCAAATTGAATTCGCTATTATTGTATGTGAAGATGAAAAATTCTTTACAATGCTAAACATTGACTTTATTTTTCCCCTTAAACATGATAATATAAAATTTTAGTATTTTCTTAGTACTGTTGAAAATTGCTTATACCTCCAAAACCTATCAAGAGATTTGTTTGAAAAGTTAACAACTTAGCCACGTGAATCATTTCTTTAAGACGGCGATAAAATTTACTACTTAAAGCAGGATGACCTAATTTTTGAGTAACTTTAGTACTTTTTTAGTACTAAAGGCTCCTAAGATGAACCTGACGCGAATGAACATCTAATGAGACTATTTGAAGTCAGTATTGGTGATTACAAATTACTGGTGTGGCAACGAAAAGTCGGATATACATTCATACAACACACGGACATCAAAAAAGTGAATGATGAAATCACTACCACGCCGAGCACTGTCTCTATACAGCGGAGTTGTGATCCCTGGGCAAATGGATATATTCACATCAGGGTTCGACTGTTTTGAGGGCGAAAAATGTGATGTTTCCCAGAAGTAAATTTCGTATCGCAGGTTAAAACGTGTAGGCACAATGACATGCAAAAGTTTCCAACTAGAAAACGTATTACAGCAACGTTAAATAGATGTCGTATGCGTTCAAGACACCAAGTGATGTAATAGGTATGCCTTAAATAGGTATTTCCAATTAGCGATCGACTAAAGGCAATAAAACTGAAAACAGAACACGATAGTTTAAATATTGTTAGAGCCTTCTCATCGCAAGTAAGCAGTGAACAATTAGAAGAATAAATATTTTAGTCCGACTATGGTGAACTTTTATATAGAACATCAAAGGAGGAAATGCTCTTCAGAGACACAAATTTAAACAGATAAATACATCTGCGAATAAAACTGCGAACACGAAGCCACCATGGAAGAAATAATTTCGGAACCAGAAGCGTAGCTGGACAACATATACATATGTTACATCACTTTGGCTATACTAAATATGCTACTTATTAACCAAGAGCGGCACTGGATAGCGTTCCGCAATGGACACCAAACTCAGATAGGTTCCAATCTTTTAATACAAAACCCAGAATTGTTGGTAAAGAAACCTCGAAAAAGCGGCCATGATACACCGAAAAAAGAAATACCTGGACGCTAAATTTGCGAGAATTACTCTAAAAGAAATAAGCGCACAAGTTACTCGTATGTTAGAACAACTTCAAAGAACATTGTAAGAGTGGTGCAAAAACTCTGTTCGGTGTTTGAAAAAGCCGAGCCCATATACATAAAGAAACGTGGTTGTAGAACAATGAGGCTCAAATTGTTCGGGGCAAAAGACAAGCCCTATAGCCAAACCGATAAAATGCGTCTTGAGTAAGACTGCGAACGTTGCAAAACGTCCAGAAAACGTAGCAGAAAAGGCATTGTATTGAAAATTGGAAGCAATAGAAGAAATGTACTCTCGAAACCCCGGCAAACAAGCAAATATTTTGAAAACTATGGCACAGGTAAGAAAAACGCGGGGGAGATTAAATCGCCGTAATTTCTGCTATTATAAAATTGTAATGAAGCCGTATCAATACGTTGAAGATATTTTCAAAAAAAATACTTGTGTTATGTTTAAGCCCAAATCAATTTTTTTTTTAGAATTTCGCCTTTTTTCCTGTTTGTTTGTCCCAGCATCGCAAACAAACTGCGGAATTGATTCTCACCGGGCTTCCATTGTTCGATAGCCCATTTCTCAACTAACAAACTGCGATATGTTTCGCTACGATCGGTGCAAAAGAGCTGAAGTTACAATTATAAAAAATATTTCAAAATAAGGATATTTATATGTATTTGCATACATATTCCCTGCGAAGTGTTGGGGACAATTAGAAATCTAGGGCTTAAATGGCTTGCGATTTTATTCAACTAGACTATCAGAGGCGATCGAACGCCTGATGAGTGTGGGGAGAACCTTCCGGCTCCATTGTAAAAAGGCAAAGGCGACATGACAAATTGAAACTAATGAACTAGACAGTCGACAATTCATATTATTAAACTCCATTTCAGTTAATGATGGAAATACATGGCGATGCTTCAAAAGACCTCCATATAGTCTTCAACGACATGGAAAAAGCGTTCGACAGAGTTCTTAGATTTTATTTGTACGGCACAATGTAGCCGAGAATAATACGCGATATATAGGATGACACAAAAATAAAAGTAAAATACATGGCGTGAATAATCGGAGTATTGGAAGTTGGAGTCAATCTACACCAATCCAGTCTATTTACTGTCAGTAACTTTAGGAAACTTTTGGTAGACAGGATATAAAAGCTAGAATATGACTGGCTACTGATCAATCGCATGGTATTTAGAACGAATAGTTCGATTGCCGCAAACCCGCAAAGAAGTCATCGTGTCGAAGTGCTAACAATTTGTATACCTCGGCCGTTTAGGGAGTGTAACAGAATGCTTGCAGACAGCGCAGGCGAAGGAAAATCAGTTAGGATAGAAAGAGAGCTACCGGTGAACGTTGGTTTTAAATGTTTGAAGGTTATAATGACCAGAAAATAAAGAGCTAGGCAGTGATTCCATATGCGAGTTATATGGCTTAGGAAAGAATCACGATATTTTAGAGTACGTCCGAAAGTGGGCTTGAGGGCATGCTGATGAGCATTCATAACGACACGGGTGTTACGGTTAAAGGTTTGAAGGGGCGGAATGCTACTGGTGATCTCTATGGAGCACTGGTGGTAGAAATAGCGAGAAAACAGAGTGAGACACCAGGCATTACGTCGGTGTTCGAGGGAGTCCATTGTTTGAGTCATATTAGTATCACCTATGAGTCTTATCGCACGGTTTTGAATCCTATCTAGCAGATGGAGAGATTTTTTGGGTGCACCCGACCAGATGTGGGAATTGTATTCCAATTTCGGGTGGATAAAGGCCTTAAACATTGTGGCCTGATCAGAGGGGGTGAAGTATTTCTTACATCGCTTGAGGAAACCTAGACATTTCTCAGCGTTTTTGACGACACCGAATATGTGGTCATTCCAACGTAAGTTTTCATTGACACACATACCGAGAATGGAAAGTTTATCGGTTTCGACGATGCAAGTGCCATTCATGGATAACGGCTGGGTGTTTAAATTTCGCTTTAATGACGGCAGACAGCATTGTGTTTTGGAAGCATTAAATTCTACTCTGTTAGTGGTTCCCCAATTAGTTATGTTGGTAATATCGGAATTTAATGAACTTAACATACACTGGCGTTCCCGTTCTACAACCGAAGAGCAGGGACGTGAGTCCGGGAACGAATATGAAAAGCAGAGTTCTATTGGAGGAATATTTTGGATTAGATGTGGCAGACATTGATGAAAATTAAAAAGAGCATCGCAGACAGAACGGAGCCCTGGGGCACATCAGCATTTATTTTGTGAATGTCAGACTTGAAACCATCCAAGACAACTTGAATTGAACGTTCCGAAAGGTAATTTCTAATCCACTGAAGAAGACAGTCGTCGATCCCAAAAGCACGCATTTTCGACAAAAGAGCCTGATGCTAAACTCTGTCAAATGCTTTAGAAACATCAACTGCAACTGTCTTGCTTTCGCCAGATTGATGTACGCTTTGGTTCCACTTTTCGGTGAGACATGTCATCAGTTCACCAGTGGAACTGTTGCTACAAAAACCGTATTGCCGGTCATTAAGAAGTTTTCGTGTTTCGAGACATTTCATGAGCTGACGGTTTATCAGCGTTTCCATGACCTTGGAAAGTGCAATGGGTCTATAGGAGGAGGAGGACAAATGCTGTTTTCCATCTGCTCGGAAAGAGTCCTAAATAGTAGGATTGATGAAAAAGCTTACGCAGTGATTATGCCAGCGAGGAAGAATACCTCTTCAGAAGAAGTGGAGATATACCATCTGGACCAGCGGATTTGAGATTTGTTAAGATCTTTAAAAACTCTTGCTACTACACGAGAGCGAAAGTAGATTCATCCCATTGAAGATTCGACGCACTCCGTCGGGTAGGTCTTGTAGGACCGAAAAAACAATTCTCTAACCCTGACAGCCTCTTTACAGCTCGAGTCGTACCATGCCTTTTCTTTTGGTTTGATACTCTTCATCCGATGAGGGATAAAGTTTCTCATTCCAAAGAGAATGGAGTTTGTGATCATATCAGCAGCGGCATCCACGTCGTTATCGAGGAAACATAACCACCAGTTAAAATTCCTAAAGAAACTGTTAAGACCGCTCCAGCTGGCTTTCTCGTATTGCCATATGGTTCTTTTGGGAATCTCTTCTTTAACTGTGTGGTCGGTGTATGAGAAATTAGCTGATATAACACAATGGTCCGACGAGCTTAGTGGGGAAAGCACATCAACGATGTACTTATCAGGGTGAGAACTTAAAAACAAGTCCAGGGTGGTGGCGGTATAATTATCAACGTCTGGTATTCGCGTGGGCTCATATACAAGATAAATGGTTGCTAAACATGAAAGTTGTTCTTCGGGCCTTAATGTGCATTGCAGAGTTTGCCGGTGAACGAAAAGTTTAGAGGAAAATGACAGCGATGCAAATAAAAATGTTGCGAATATCTGCGGGTGTAGCAAAACTTGATCCAATAAGAAGTACGCGCATTCACCGAAGTTCACATATTAGATAACCGATAGCAGATAAATCTGCTAATAACCAAATACGCTAGTTCTGCCATATTCAAAAAGGTCGTCTGAAAATCCGGTCCAAAAAGCAATAGCAGCTCAACTTTCAGTTGAAGAAGAGGCCGAAAGGGAAATAATTGGTTCACCCAAATGCGAAAACATCCGCAAATTCTGGGCTTCCGAAAAGGAATAATCCAAAATGGAGTGGACTGTAGAATGTTCTAAGGTCCCCATTGTAATTGAAGATGAGACAGAATTCTTTATGTTTCTGACAAGCGACCAGAAATGCATTAAATTTTTGGGACACTGAATTAATGCTTGCTTCAGTGCTTGGGCGCATTCATACTTCAAAAGTTTAAAAAATGCGTTGTATTGTAGTTATTCCTGGCTAATATGAAATTTTTTCTATTTTTGGTTGATTTGGTCTTATGAAACTGAAGTTGGATTATGTCGATTACAACGTTGGGTATAATTCGTAGGATAGTTAGACTTGAACTTCCGTGTTATGCCCCACATATTGATCGAAAGCAGCACCCTTAACCAAAGCTCGTCTTTGACGAGTAACATCTGCCTTGACTAGCTCCAACATTTGATTTTCGATCTGCCTCATTCAGACTGTTGCCATTGCCAGTCTTTCCAACTTGATGCGTCGAAGAAAATTTACTATTTTTGTCGCTTTTAAGATCTGCGGAAACTGCAAAATTTCCTTAATTTCGATATTTGTAAAAAAATACAAATTATTGTATTTTTCCTTCGATTGGGTCTTCGATAGTGTTGAGCTCGATTATATCCTAGACTGTCTACCATTCATTCAAGAATTCCACTACCTTACGTCTGCTTTGCTCCTAAGTAAGACGTTTTGAAAAACTCGTTATCTTGTGTCTTGAACAGTTGAGTAAATAGAATACCGTGGAGATCAGTCAGTATCTGAGTTAAATTTATCTCGTTTATCATTCTGATATGGGGCCCTGACAGTGTGAGATATTTCTAGTACTTACACGTACAGCTGTCGGCTATTGAATATTAAAGAACCAAAAGTACTCTGTTTGTATATCTGTGAGTAAGCTTTAGAACGAGTTTGTAACTTTCCATACGGTAAATATTGATGCATGCATGGTAAAGTGTATACCCTAATACAATATTTACAATTCTTGCTCGTTTGTGTTATTTTTACTAAACCCTGTCGATGCCCTGTCATGCGAGTTCTGTAATATGATTACCTCTTCGGGTTGGGGGCTAGAATATACCCGAGGTAGGCATGCCTGTTGTAAGAGGTGACTAAAATCCACTGGGCCGGGTTAAGGTGTTAAATGACCCGTGCCAAAATCAGCCAGGTAGTATAAAAAATAGCCCAATCTCTAACGGAGCATCCGGATACCTGGTGACCTCCAGATCAGTCGGCCTTATCTGTCTAATGCGGATCTCTGGACAGACGGACTACCCTTTCTCCGCTACTCGTGGGAAATAAAATACAAATACAAACCAGGATCCCTTCAAAAAAAAGGTCAACGGTTACGAGATCTCCATCACACGGAAAACTCTAGTTTTCACATGGACGAAGAAGAGCTGGTCTGAGGAACAGGCTGGATACTGAAAAAAAGGCCAGGTAAGAAACGCAAAGCTGATTCCTCCCTTGAAATTGTACAAAAAGAGATGGCAGTCAGCTCTAATACTGTTGAGGTCAATAAAAAAAACATCAACCCAAACAAAGACCGCCGCCGCTAATAAACGTCTTTGGAATCTCGGACACACAATCTTGAAATCACTGTGTTTAACCGAACACACTATAACGATACATGGACTGTTAATGTCCTTAATCCAGACAATTTCCGTTCGCTTTCAATGGCATACGTATGAAAATAAAGCGGAAAGACCCATACGCGTGGTAGCTAAAGCCTTGCATGCCTCTTGCCCTAAAGAAAACATTTTATTTGACCTTAAAAATAAAGGCTTAAAAATAATCGACGCCGTTAATATACTTGCGCAAAAACAGCGCAGTGTTGAAGGCGAGAGGACAACCTCAAGACGCGGTCTCCCGCTTTTTAGGCTAACATTCGACAAAATCGAAAACCTAGAAAGGATTTGTTCTATAAATTCAATTTTGGGACTTGTTGTCAAAATAGAGCCTCCGCGAAAAAAATCGAGGCTGCTTCCCCAATGTACATGTTGTCAGGGATTCAGTCATTCTCAGGCCTACTGCCAGATGCAGACTCGCTGTTTGAAATGCGCTGGAAAACATCTGACGCGAGAGTGCGGTGCCGCGAAAGAGTCCCCAACGAAAACATCCAGCAAACTATCGAAGCTGCGAAGGAATTGCAAAAACTACGGGATCAATCCCAAACGATGCCTTCCAAAAAGGCAGGGCCAGCGAGTACGAGAAATCATAACAGCGGTCCAACCCCAAAGCCTTTAAAGAAGGAAAAGATAGCAAAGGCCGTGATGGACGCTAAAATCACCAATAACAATAACATCAACAACAATGCGCAAGTGAAAAGTGGAAAAACTCACGCGCAAATAGCGGCGCGAGCAAATACGACAAACTGTGAATCACCTGATCCTGACCTATGGAACGAAGCGCACCTTTTGGAGCTTAAGATGTATGTCACAAAAAGGCTAAACTCTGTACAGCGCTGGTATGGAATATGGTTGCCAATTTTACGCAACTGGTAGACCGACGTACTGGCCCTCGGATGTCGCCAAAACACCCGACCTGATGGACTTCTTTATCGGAAAAGGAGTAAACGCTGGTTACGTCAAAGTTGAAGAAAGCTTCGATCTTTCCTCCGATTGTTCTCCAATTATCCTTTCATTGTGCGAATCCTTGGTTAAGAAACAAAGACCACCCAGATTTCCGAATAGAGGTTGTCGGAAATACTGAGTTAAAAGTACCGCTCAGATCGCCGTATCAACTTGAAAAAGAAGTTGAACGGTTTGTTGAAGTTATAGAGCAAGCGGCCTGGAATCGAACAAAGTTTCCAGTATCGGCATTAGATCCCCCCGGAAATAAGGGAAATGATAAGGAAGACACGAAGAGCGCGGAAAAAGTGGCATGAAACTCGGGCTCAACGAGGTAAAACGTCCTTTAATAGGCTCTGTAACTTGTTGAAAAAATCGATCTAGGGCTTCAATCACCAAGCTACCAATTACTGCATATGGAGAGCCGTTAAAAATCTTCGAAAGCCCCAAATACATGGGGCACCAATAAGAAGAAACCATTATGACTGGGCGAAAGAAGATAAAGTAAAAGCTAACGTTTTCGCCGACCATCTTGCAGAAACGTTCAAACCATTCGACTGGGAAGTGCTTCTAGAGAATGTCAATACGCTTGACATGACGACGAACCTTCCAATAGAAAAGGCTACACTTAGGGAACTTAGGCAAGTTATAGACACGTTTAAGCCCAGTAAGACCCCCGGATTTGGCTTAATAACTGGAGACATATTTAAAGCGCTATCGAAAAAAGGTTTGCTAAAGCTGCTCTATCTTATAAATTTCACCATAAGATTAGAGTATGTACCGCATCAGTGGAAAGTTGACGAAGTTATTATGATTCCGAAACCCGGTAAACCGCTGACTGAAGTCAAGTTATACAGACCAATATCGCTCCTCCCGATTATATCGAAAGTCTTCGAGCGAATCTTACTTATTCGTCTTGAACCGATTATTGACAAAAATCGCCTCTTGCTCGATCATCACTTTGGCTTTAGAAGCCAACATTCTACTGTTGACCAAGGGAACGAGCAATCGAGTGTAAATTAGTCTGTTCAAGCGTATTCCTTGACGTTTCGCCAGCTTTTGATAAGATATGGAACGAGGGCCTGAAATATAAACTTCGGCAAGTCCTACCTGAGCAATTTTTAAGTTCATACCTAGATGACCGACTCTTCTGTGTCAGACACGGAAACGAATATTCCAATTTTAAGACAATAAAAGCGGGGGTGCCGCAAGGAAGTGCACTTGGCCCCCTGCTATATTTGCTTTTTACCAGCGACACACTGCAAACGGACGATACTGTGCTAGCCACATTTGCTGATGACACTGCCATTTTGGCAACAGCTAAAATCGTCGAAGAAGCAACTGCTAAGTTGCAACGTGCCCTTACACGGATTAACAAATGGACAAAAACTTGGCGAATCACGCTTAATGAACTTCACTCTCAAGAAAACTGACAATCTACCTGTGTTTATCAACGCAGTACAAATTCCTTTCGCCGGTGAGGCCAAATATCTTGGTATGACACTCGACGCTAAACTTAAATGGAGAGCGCACGTTAAGAAAAAACGTGAAGAGCTTGAGATTAAATATAGAGACATGTACTGGCTTCTTGGGAAGTTGGAATACTTTCAGTTTAGAAAACAAATGGCTGCTAGACAAGCAAGTGCTAAAAGCGGTCTGGACATATGGTATACAGCTTTGGGGTTGTACCAAAATTAGTAACGTTAACGTCTTGCAGACATTCCAAAAGAAAGTTCTTCGGGGGTTTGTTAATGCACCGTGGTAAATTAGAAACGATGATATCCACATAGACCTAGGAGTCGAAAACATTCTCAACGAAATTACAATGTTTGCGCGAAAACACAAAAATCGACTACAAGGACATAGGAATATTTCTGTTCAACAGATCCTTGGCGAGACAAATTTATTGCGCCGTCCGAAAAGGACTAAGCCCCTCGATCTAGCGCAGTGATCAGCAGCGCTTAATTTTTAAAGTACGCCGATGTTATTGAGGAAATACAGTGAGATCGTCTAAGCCAAAAAAGCGAAAGTCCAACGGCTGAAGTTGCTGGGTTATTTAGAGTGAACGGACACCAATAACCCGGTCCGAAAAGTCTTCGAATCGGTCCTCCGGGGACTGCGCAGTAGAGGAAGACCCCGGTGGCGCACGCAAGTGGAAGGGGACCTCTACCAACTTTGCATGCGAAACTGGTGGCAGCTACAGATCTAGAGATCGAGCTGGCTGGAGACGCTTGTTGGTTGAGGCCCAGGTCCAGTAACTAAGTTTCACTATTTTGACATCTCGTGTTGCAGACGGTCTTTTGCAAACTCATTCTGTTTTAGTATTTTCAATATATGTATACGCGTATACAAGGGCAAGTACATGCGACCCAGTGATATCATTATAAATTTTGTATAGGAGTCATGTGGTCATAAACTTGCCTCTTTCATCCGTTCCTATCCCTGTCGATGTGGATACTTTAGCGATTGGGGATGAACAATACACATATTCGGACAAGCAATAGCATCGAAGCAACAATGTTGTTTTAGTTCGTTCGATAGGAAATGTAATTGCATTAGATGCGGTCCGTCCCTGTGGAGTGGCGTAAAAAGCAGTCGACTACTAAATGCGGGAGTTGTGGGAGTTCTGTGAAAGTGTTTTGTTTAACAAAAGCAAAGGATCACGAGTTATTGATGCGCGAACAGCAGAGGAAAAAATATTACAGCCTCTCATCCCAATCAAATTCGCACTTTCAAAAGCGCACTAATCAAGTTAAATTGGCTTGTTTGGCGGCATTAAAGAGCGGTTGGACATGAAATGAAGGACTTAAGGGCAGCAGGAACTAAAGGACTGAGGGCGGTTATTTAAATTAATTACGGTGTAATTTTTATTCATTCGGTCGTTTCTCGATGGTTGTAAATTCAATTTATCGTTGAGTGTGACCGCTTTTATGGGATTTCATTCGGTTGCCGGCTTGTTATTTATTCGCGCTATGCCATGTTCTGTATTCGTATAATCGAGAGACAATTTAGCTATTTTTAGGTTATTTCAGCATGCGATTATTGGCTGAGTATGAGCACTGCTATCCGTATCTTTTCAATGAGAATTGCTGAGTATTTTTGTTTTGTTGTCTTTTTGTTTTGTATTTACTTTTAACTCGGAACGAATAAATTTATTGTGTGTGTTATAAAAATAGGAGCCCAGAAACAATAGAATTTTCCGCTGTTAATTGGTGAAGGGAATTTTTTTCGCATCGGAACGTGGAGAATGTTTGCAAAATAATTTGTTTAAAATATTTCTTTCTTCATTTAAGTATGTAGAGCGTTTTTGTCATTAATAATTGATATAAATTATGAGTATCTATTTATCATATTTTTTATTTTAAATTGGAGGGGCCTGGGTTAACAACGGACAGGTTATTCGTTTAAAATTCAATTCGAATGTGTGTCGTGTGGTGGAGAAATATTCGAATGTACATATTTTTGGAGGAAAAAAAAAAACTAGTTTGTGTTTATTGTTTATGAGATGGAATGCCATAAAATAAAACAACAAAGAGATGATGCTAAAAAAATCAGATAAACATTTGTTATATGGTTTTTAGTAAAAAAAAAATTTAATTGGCAATAATTATTCCATAAAACAGAAAAAAAAAAATCAAATTTTTGGCTGCACTCCCAATAGAAAAATATTCTGATGGTGAAATTCTTTTTAATTTGTCATGAAGATACATACTTCAGACTCATGATGGGACATTAAAAAAAGAACGACAAAATTTCCTGGTTTATAGAAGTGAGTAATCTCTAATAGGAAATAGGATGACTCACGGTTTTGGGAGATGTAGTCATGCTGTCTATGCCTAACGAAGGTATCCCTTTTTTCTCAGATTTGGAGAAACGAAGCGTCTGGGAATATTGTTTGTGGTTATTGTTTGACTCATCTAACATATAAATCGAATTGAGAAAAATGTTGAATTGAATTTTGTTTTAGCGGCCTTAGAAGGAATATTGCGGCAGTAGCATTAGTTTAAAAATACCTAATTCGGCTATAAATGCTTTCTTGAATTTTATCGTCTTATACATTGTCCTGGACTACTCTTCACCAGTCAGACTGGGTAAAAGCTCTTCCGCTTGACTGGATGAGCAGATTCAGTTTCGAGTATTAGACGTACACTTCAAATAGAGTTGCTTTGCGTATTAAGTTATTAACTATCTAGTGCCCTTCCCTTCTTATTTTTATTGTTTTGTGGCCGATTGTCATATGGAACCTGTATGGCCAAGAAAAGTCCAGGTTAGGTTGGCTTAGGTAAGAGTGGCTGTTAGAAACCAATCCACTTTGGCCTATTGATCAATTGTGATGCCACGTGGAACTCTAGTCTCCTACTCTTGGAACCAATTTGAGTTTCTGCGAAACGTGATAGACTGTTAACATCTATATTGTCTAGATCGCTTAAGTCATTGTAGAAGAAAGTCCCAAACTGGAGTTTTCTTCTTTGGGAGAGAGCTGAGCATGAATAGAGTAAATGAAAGACTGCCTCCTGCCGCTACTCGTCCACGCAGTTTCTGCAGAAGTCATTTGTAAAAACACTAAACCTTCTTGCATGTCTGCTTATAAGACAGTGTCCAGTGTTGACTCCTATGATAATGGTGAGATGATTCCTATTTTGAAAGATCCAACTCTTAGAGCGATTCAGATCCAGTTTTTGCCAGATTTGTTTGGTCGGCAGACATGTTGACCTTAGGTGGACTACATAAGGTTTGTTCTTCTATTAGTGTCCAGCTTTAGTAATAGTTTGCACTGAGCGATTAGGGTATAGATGATATCTTTTTCAGTTAGGATATGTAGAGTATTTCCAATCTTGGCGACTTCGTCAGCCCTATAATTCCCTGGAATGTCTCTGTGCCCTGGCACCCAACATGTTGTAGGCGAGAGTTGAACCGCTCTGCCATCTAACTATGAGCTGATCGGCAGTCAAGGGCTGTTTTCGAATTTTGTGAGACTGAGTCCACGACTTGACTACGGCCATGACTATCCGAAAAGTTGCGGATACCCCTTGCAGGTATCAAGTTTTCCTGCAGCCAGGACCGAACATCTTTAATCGTCAAAATTCCGGCCTGGAACATGGTACAGTGAACGAGAGGCTTAGATTAAGCTTATCTGAGACAACCCCGCTATTCACTGAGCTATCAGTCTTAGATCCATCTGCATAGAGATGGATTCACCTGTCGTTCATGAAAGCATCTTCCTTACAGAAGGATCTAGAGGGTATGCTTGCATGAACGTCTTTGTGAAACCATTGTTGGGGCATAGTGTAGTCGATGTTCCCTGGAAGGATTCCTAGTGTGTTACGAATATTAGCGAGGCCAAATAATTTATTTGTCCACTATGTAGCCGCAACCGGGCTAGTGGCTGAAAATATCGAGAGGAGTCAGGTGAAATAGAATATCTAGTGCCGCGTATAGAGTAATACGTTAGGTTCCGCTTATTTACAGACATACTGTCCTATGGACTTTGCTTAGTTTGCCGCAGTGTATTGCAATGTCTAGGGCGATCCACAAGACAACCACCCGTTAGGTGGGTATTGGTCGGTTATAAGACAGTTGTACCGATGCCAGCGTGTAAAGCGATCTTTTCGCAATGGCTTTTTTGCACGAGAATAGGGCTACTGTGGCTTTCGTTTTCACTCTTTCTTGAATATAAGGTTTCCGGTCAATAATAAGACCCAGATATTTCGCTGTATCGGAAGAGACTCAGCTGGTACCGTTGGTTGAGGAAGGTTCTAAGATTGGATTTTTATGTTTCTTGAGAAAGAGGACAAGATCAGTTTTGTTCAGTCATACCGATCCACTCAACGGCTTGATCTGTTAAGATTTTACTCTAAGAGTTCTTTGATTTTATTGAAAAGCTTTCCAGGTAGTTCTATAGCAATATCATCCACATAGGTAACCACTCTGCTACCACCCGTTTGAAGGTATATAAGGACTTCGTTGACCACTAAGATCCAGAGAAGGGATGAGGAGCATTTTATAGCAGAAGGCCCACCCAATTTGGAGTTGGTTATCCTGCTATTTAGCATTGGACTGATTAACTCCCCAAGTGTTATTCACCTTCAGAGTCCTGATTGCGGATGTGCTGACGTTGTTCAAGGCACCTTCTATGTCTAGGAACGCGATCACTGTGTATTCTTTATAATGTAGGGATCGCTCGATGTAGCTAGTTATAGCCATTTCCACCGAGTTTCCTTTACAGTTAGCATGTTGCACCGTAGACAAAATCAATACTAGATCGTATATGGATATTCGTCAGTCGTTCTAGAGTTTTCAGAAGGAAAGATGATAGACTTATAGGTCTTAAGTCCTTTGGGACAATATGCGAAGATTTTCCGTCTTTGGGAATAAAAGCTCCACCACTATGGAATGTGAATCATACTCAGCTCTTCATGATATTCTCTAGCGTTGGCAGGATATTATCGGGGGACCTTTGTAGCTCGAGAGGTATTATAATGTCCGGACCAACAGACTTGTATGGTTTGAAGCTTTGGAACCGCCAGAGCAGCTTGTCACTTGTAATCAGACCGTGAATTTCGATCGCCGTGAATAAGGAGCTACCTGGAAAGTGGGTATCCAGTTGCAGGTTGAATAATTCATCACTTGAGGTCTTCTAAGAGCCATCGGTTTTTTTTTTCCAAACAGCTAGGTATCGTAGAATTGGTGGAGAGAATTTTTCTTAGCCGCAATGCTTCAACGATTTCTGTTATTTTGCTACAGAATGACCTCCATGATTGTTGCTTTGCTTTCCTCAGTTCTTTTTTATATATTTCCAGGGATTCCTTGTCTCCGAGCCTGTCACTTTTCTTGTGCTTTTTGCTTGGTTAACATGTTTCCTACAAACGTTCCTAAGCGGTTTTGGTTCTGACGTACATTTTTGCGGATTTGTCTTGCCTCTAGTTTGAATAAGAGCACAGGAAGCAGCCATTGCCTGATTGATGGAGCACTTCTTGTCAGTTTTTAGTTATAAAGGTAGGCTTACTGCCAATATCGCAGAAAATCACTTATATCGTTAATGGCGGTGCTGCCCCATACTGTATGAAGTATGTTGGCATCCCATCCTATGATGAGGAAAGTTTTCTGCCTTTCTGCTCCCAAGACCACCAGAACGAGGGCCAAGTAGTCATGGCCAAGATATGGCGATGCCAGCGAGTAAGTGCCTCTGGCAGCCTCCAATATAGTAACGATTGCGTCCGCGTCGCTGAGATTAGGAAGTAAGAGTACATCAAAGCTACATTTCAGTAATATACAAATTCTGTTCTTACCTTTGTCCTTTGTTTAGATCGGAACGTATTCAAGTATCTCAAGTCCATGAACCACGTCTGGTTCCTTCAACCATCCATGGTGGTACAAAAGATTTTTTAGTTCCCCCGCAATTGGCGGATCAGATTATTAAAAAAGTAGACGCAGAATGAGTACGGCAAAGGTCTTTTTGGAGTGATGAAAATTAATCGGAAGGAACCGTGGAATTCCCATAATCAACTAGAGATGCTTGAACCAAGATGTCATTTAAGTCCTCGGATTCTGAAATTGTCCCCAAAAGCTCGTCTTCATCCTCTGATCGTAAAAGTATCGGAAGCGGAAACCGTCGGCTTTGTATGCGGAAGCCTAACATTTTTGAATGATTGTCACGGTGTCTCATCAACTAGGTTTAGTACCTTGAATGTTGGACTTAAGGAGTCGCAGTTTACTCTGTGTGCTACAGTCTTTCAGAATGTGCTGACTTAATCAAGTTCGGTGTCGCCGTCAGTCGGGACGATGCTTCCTAGATAAGGAAATTTGAAAATTTTACGACTTCTCAACGAATACTGTTAAGTTCTGCAAGGGAACTTGAATGCAAGTGGACTAAGGTTAGCCAAAGAATCTTCGACACAGGAAGTTTGTTTCGAAATTGAATCCTGCGTGTTCGGCTTGGAAATTTGAGTCGAGTTGTTTTGTGATTCCGTTTAAAATAGTTGCTATCATATTATTTATAGTACATACGAACACATTTACCGTGTGTCAGCTTCTACAGTCCATCGCTTCATTCCATACTTCGACAATGAGCTTGGTCTTGTCTTGTTCTTTCTGCGGGTCTTAATCGCGGTTGTTATTAACGCGAAATTCTTATATAAAATCTCGACCATCACCCTTCCCTTTAACACCATTTTTAAGTGTCCATCTCCTAAGTCGATCCCTATCTGAGGAACCGTTGAAACCTACCCACCCTTACCTGTCCACTCTGTGTCTCTTTTAGACGTTGGAAAGATATCGTCGGAATCGTCTGCTAATCGCGGTGTGGGCTTAGCTGATATGACAGTTACTGTACCCAGACTATGCCTTCCCTAGTCCATTCGAAGAACCATCGTCGTTTTTGCTTCAGGTTCTAATCCTTGTATATCTTTTCCATGCTTAATCGTAGGGTTGTCCCTTCATACGTTGATCACGGTTAAGCAAACAATTGTCTACGGGACGTTTTATAATGGCGATCGTTCTTTCTCATTCTACGCTGGAATCTATTCGTCAATATCCTGTGGTTGTACGGTTAAGACTTTCTTCTTGCCGTTGCTATTATAAGCCCTACGTCTGACTACCGCACTTTTCCAACTGGCTTCGTAGAGCAGAGTAAGGGATCTTTCTTAGCTGCGCCAGACAAAAACACTCTCAAGTGGAGGAAGGGTTTTTTGTTCCAGAATCCGATAGTTGCACGCATTCGATAGCTAAAAGTTTACGATGCCATTCACAGGATCAGAGCCAACTAATCCGTTTCCGGTTTTTGGAAAACAGTTCACCATTCATTCTCTTTATTTCGTAAACTCTACAGAAATTCGTCGATGAAGCCAGCCATTGAAGTAGGTCAGAGTTCCTGACGTACGTCAGATGATGATATTTATTGAGTTCGTATTTTTTTCAAAATTCGTCAATATTCGTATTTGTAATCGTTTATGAAACACAGGGCTCGGTTACTAACCGTTGATATACCATTCAGGATCAGATTGTGTTACTTGACAAGGTGAAATCTTATTGGCGAAGGTTTATTCTATCTTGCCCGTTTTATTATTTTTGTCCAGACTTTCTTCAGGCCATTTCAGAACCAGAATTACGACTGCAAAGACACTGCGAATATTAACTGAAGACAGAGTGAGTGCTACGAAATTCTTATCCGTGCTGGCCGGTAAGATATCCGATTCGACTCTTCTTAGCGTAGCTCAGCTTCAAAGATACTGGGACAATTAGGTGAAGGCAGAGTGTATCCTACGAAAGTGAGATCTATTAAAGCTGGATGGCTAGTTAGCCTTAAAGCTGTCTCCAGTGCACATCAGCTATCAGCACAGACGTCGGTCGTATTGAATCCCTTACTAACTGGGTAAGGTTACCTCTTGGATCCGTTTTTGCAGTATTTTTCCTACCAAATGAGATATTAGTTTCAAGTTATTTTGATTTTTACAGTGTAGCGTCGACTGGCCATTGATTCAATAATGTCTTTCCTTTTGGTAGACAGAGCTTGAGATATGATTGGCCTTATTGTCGGCCTTTCATCTTATAGCAGCTGGCTTTTGGAAGTAGACTTATTGTTTATCCATCGCCATTCCCCGTCATATAATGGGACAGGGTGGCTAATTTATGTTCCTTTGGCAATTGTGGTTGTAAAAGTCGCATACTCTTTCTTGTGGTTTCTATGAGTCGTCGCCATAATTTCTTTTATGTTGTACGCCCTGCACTTGTGGTGTCTTTCTAATTTCTAGTGCCTTTGAATGGTTTCCTGTCGAAGTTTTTATGGATCTAACAAAATTTCAACCCTAAACCAGTACAGTTCGTGATCTACAAAGAAAACCGCATCTCCTTACAACAATCCCAAATCAAATTAAACCCTCGTCACAGGTCGTCTTTTAAAAAATTCTCTAACCATAACCTACCTTCGCCTAGCAGACGCATGCCATAAAATATATATGTAGTCGTACATATATATAAAAAAAAAGAAGAAAATATCATAATTTGCGGTCTTTTGCCTCTCAACATGGCTCTCTCTATGTCCCATTATCCTTCATGGCGTGATAGAGCTTAATATTCCCTCAAAACATTGCACACCATTACCCGCTCAATCTAGCCGCACCGTCTAAAACTGGTAGAAATTGACTCCGCTAAGGTCGATAAATTTCTGATGAACTCATTCTGACTTCTAATCCACGGAACCGAATTGAAATATTCTACCATCATCAACAACAAGAGGGATGATAGTAAACGTTCGGATGGAATTGATTGGAAGTCGAGTTCATCATTTTATCGAAAGACAATAGACGATATATGTATAAGATACCAACTCAATAAGTAGAACACTGTGGAGAAAAGTGGGAAAAACAAAAAAAAAAAAAAAAAAAAAAAAAAAAGGAGAAAACCCAGAACATGTTGTTTCATTATCGTAAAATACCATCAACCTCGAAACCTCCATCATACAAACATATTACTCGTTTCCCAAACCCCCAATTGTCTTGGCAACACCAGCACCAGGATACCAGAACAAAAAAGGCGACCGAAAACCAAACAAAAGGCAAGAACTTTGGTGGAAAGTGGAAAACCGCTTCAACCGCCTCCACGACTTTCCACCCAAAAGATGAAGAAGAAGAAACAAAAGATAAAAGCCAGCAACACGATAGAAATAGCGAAATGGTTTTTGGAAGAATTTCTTCGGGGGTTTCTCCCCATCAGCCCCATCAGCCCCATACCCCGGCGTGCGTCTTAGTCTTTCTTGTTTATCACTCTTGTTCTCTGTCAACTGAGATCGGAAGAGGGTTCTAGATACTTTTATTTGTACTCGTACATGCAGTACAGCTTTGTATAGTACCTTTCTTCCGGGTGTGTTCGTTGGGTTTGTCAATCTATCTTTTTATGCGTCAGTCTGACTATCTGTTGGTCTGAACGTTAATTCGACAAAGTGTACGTTCCATCTATTCACACAGTTGTAAGACAAACGAAAAGATACTCGTTTTTTAGAAAATACGCAGTAGGTACTCGTCACCCAAGGACGAAGCAAAAGGCGTAACAGAGGCGACGCTTGGAGTGAAGTGCACTGAACAGAGACTTGACAATTTAGGCGAGAAGGACCTTCGACTACTACAACTACGACCAAATCGAGTACAAGGATGCAGTTACTCCTTCTCATCTCCCTCCTTCTAAGCCACTCCTACATTTTTACGTCTTTTTTGCAGTTATTTTAGCAATTTTCCGGAGTTTTTCCTTTGAATAATATTTTTATTCGCCCTCTTTCATATTGAGATGGGTAGTTGAGTTGGGTAGAGGATGTTACTAGGGTCGACTAGTGGGTGGCTGATAAGGGTACCTTCAGGGTGCTTCATTCAAATTCACTTTGAAGCCTTTCCAAGGAAGTTACATATGATGTACGTCAGAGGAGTGTTGTTTTGTTTTGCTTTGTTTTGTTTGTTTGAAGATGAATCAAGCAAGGATAACATTTTTACGAGTTTATTATGTCTACTCATCTGACTGTCTGTGTGTCAATGGAACGGTCAAAAATGGATGCATGCCAAGGTGGGATACGAAGACCAACGATTTAAGTTTGCACTGCTAAAGGGGCAGAAATTCAAGCTAAACGAAAAAGGTAAAAGAGCTGGGCAAATATGCAGACAAATAAGGAAGTGGGATAGGATTTTCATAACATTCCACATGGCAATACATACTTAGTTTTTGAAAATGAGATTTTTTTTTTTGTGTGTCTCCTTCTTTATGTTTCCATGGTAACACTTGGTAAAGACCTGTTAGAAGCACTCTTTACTGCAGGAAAGGTGCACATATCATAAACTTTTGAATGGGAGGAACTAACCAATGATCTACAAGTCTTTTTTTTTTCCAGCTATACTTACACTACTCGGCCGCATTGAAGCAATGGTCGTGATATTAGTGACGATAGTGGGATATTGTGGTGGTGGGACTTCCTTGCCGAGCCTGAAGGCTTAGCAAGATCTTTTTCTTAATACTTACACCTCACTTAGTTATAAAGACATTGCTTTTCGCGCGAATTTATCAAATTTGAATGCGAAATTTAGTGGCATTCACAATTGCGACTGATCTTAAAGATGCAATTGGAAGGATATTCATGAAAGACAATAACTGCCAGAAAATCAGCAATACATGGCCGGTCTGGGAAGTTTGAAATTGGGGATCTCTACTAATACTTACTAACTTGCTTAGATCCTCGGACCCATTATGTTCGTGAGGTTCCGATGTGGTTTCTGGAGATGTATCTCAGCTCTCTCCAACTCTTCCCCAATTGTGCTGACTTGCAACGCACTCGTGACCTTTACGAAGCGTATGCCCAATCCACTGCCACTTACGTCTTCTTATGATAGAGTCCATGGGTTTCTGACCTGTTCTCGCATGAAGCTCACCATTAAAGAAACGATTGCGCCAGAAAATCCGCAAGATGTTTTGGAACGTTTACAGCTTTCTTGTGACAGCGGGTGAGAGCTACATCCATCCGGATTCAATATTGGAGCGGAACAGTCGTAGGCTAATAGAGTTATTTTTCCATATTTTGGACTGCATTCCAAACGCAACCTTTGCTTTCCCGATTCGGGTGATTATGTCTAGTTCGGTCAAGCCATCAGTAGAGACAACACTCCCACAAGATATTGAAAATTCTCTGCTGGTTATTCAGAAACCTCTATTTGGTTAGATGAGGAAATTCCAAGGCTGATCCTTTTTGTTTCTGCCGTACTGATCTTTAGCCCAACGACTCTCTCCACCCTTGTTGTCATTTGATGGAGATCCATGATCCTATGAGAGAGTAGAGAGAGAGAGGGAGTACCCGTAGTCCAGATGTTTGAGGTGTGATTGCAGAGTCCACTGAATTCCTGCATTTCGAGCCGACAAAGCTGCATGCGGTACATCGCTTATCACCAACAGGAACAGTATTGGTGACAATACACAGCCCTGCCTAACCCCACCTAGGATTTCAAACTCCTCTGACAACCTTCCTTTAACAGAACGACCCCTACTAATCGGTTGGTTGTAAACTTAAGTATGTAGTCAGCTCTTTGAGGGGCTTATTGACTACTGACTTAATATACTATAGTACCTACATACGCCATGTTCTTTATATATTAAAGTACAAAGTCGATAGACATAATTTGATTGTATCTACCTACAAAGCTACTCTAATTTGATCACTTTGTTGGCAGTCGTGAATATTAGAAAGTAACAGGGATAGTGTACCGTCTTGCGGATGGCAAGGACGGATGAAGGATCCGTCCATTTGCCAATTATTATTAAGTTCCGGGTTTCTGCTCCGGAGTTGGGTAACTTTGTGTTCCAAATGCAAATTTGTACAGGCACTGCCTCCATTCCCATCGCATGAGCATTAACTGGATACTCGTGGAAGGTGGTATTACTTATGCTTATACTTGAAGTGCAAGAGTCGTGCCTCTGCAGTCTTTTTTTTTTATAATCGGGGCGCGCTCAAGGGGTTTTTTTTAAGCTTAAAATGTTCGTACACAGCGCCGGCGAAGGAAATTTAGGGAGGAAGAAAAGACAGGTACCGATGTACATTGTTTTTAAATGTTTACAAGTTATAACGCCCAGGAAACACAGAGGTCGGCAGGGCATTCCATAAACGATTTGTACGGCTTAGGAAAGAATCACGATATTTTAGAGTACGTCCGAATGTGGGCTTGAGCGAGGCGGGTGTTACGCTTAGAAGTTTGAAGAGGCGGAATGCTACTGGCGATTTCTATGGAGCACTGGTGGTGAAAATAGCGATAAAACAGAGCGAGACACGAGACATTACGTCGGTGTTCGAGGTGGTCCATTGTTTGAGTGATATTAGTATCACCTAATCGCATGGCTTTGAATCCTGTCTAGCAGGTGCAGAGATGTTTTAGGCGCACCTGACCAGATATGGGCATTGTGCTCCAGTTTTGGACGGATGGATTGTGGCCAGATCAGAGGGGGTAAAATATTTCTTACATCGCTTGAGGAAACTTAGACATTTCGCAGCATTTTTGGCGACATCGAATATGTGGACGTAAATTTCCGCTCACACATATACCGAAAATGGAAAGCTTATCGGTTGGGATGATGCAAGTGCCATTCATGGATAATGGCTGGGTATGTGAATTTCGCTTTAATGACAGCAGACAGCATTGAGTTTTGGAAGCATTAAATTCCACTCCGTTGATAGTTCCCCAATTGATTATGCTGTTAATATCAGAATTTACTGAACTTAACATACGTAGCCGTTCCCGTTCTACAGCCGAAGAGCAGGGGCGTGAGACAGGGAACGAATATGATTAGAAGTAGCAGACAAGAGATAATTAATGAAAATTGAAAAGAGAGTCGGGGACAGAACGGAGCCCTGGGGCACACCAGCACTTATTTTGTGAATATTAGACTTGAAACCATCCAAAACAACTTGAATTGAACGTTCCGAAAGGTAATTTCTAATCCATTGAAGAAGAGTGTCGTCGATCCTGTCAAATGCTTTAGAAATATCAACTGCAACTGTCTTGCTTTCGCCAGATTGATGTACGCTTTGGTTCCACTTTTCGGTGAGACATGCCATCAAATCACCAGTGGACCTGTTGCTATGAAAACTGTACTGCCGGTCATTGAGAAGTTTTCGTATTTTGAGATATTTCATGAGCTGACGGTTTATCAGCGTTTCCATGACCTTGGAAAGAGGGGGCGTAAGTGCAATGGGTCTGTAGAAGGAGAGAGGAGAAGATTTGCCTTTTTTAGGGACGGGCTGAAAAAATGCTGTTTTCCATCTGCTCGGAAAGAGTTCTAAAGAGTAGGATTGATGAAAAAGCTTACACAGTGGTTTTGCCAGCGTGGAAGAACACCTCTTCAGAAGAAGGGGGATATACCATTTGGAATACTCTTGTTACCACACGAGTGCGAAAGTGAATTCGTCCCATTGTAGATTCGACGCACTTAAGTGTAGGCGGGGCCAAAGCACAATCTGGGAGTGTTGAGCTAGCCGCAAAGTATTCAGCAAACAGATTGGCCTTGTCCAAAGAGCTGACAGCTGGAATGTCATTGTAAATGAGCGTTGGGATGGAGGATGGGGCAGAATTTCTAATGTTTTTGACGAATGACCAAAAATTTTTACTGCCTTTGGGACATTGCAGTATTTTTTGCTTCAGTTTTTGGTCGTATTGGAATTTTACACATTTAAGAAAGGCGTTGCTGTCATTTCGGGCTCGTTTAAACTTTTTTCGGTTTTCCTCTGTCGGATTGGTCTTGTGGGACCGAAAAAATAATTCTCTAGCCCTAATAGCCTTTTTACAGCTCGAGTCGTACCATGCTTTTTCTTTTGGCTTGATACCGTTCATCCGATGAGGGATAAAGCATCTTATTCCAAAGAGAATAGTTTCTGTGATCATGTCAGCAGCGGCATCCACGTCGCTATCGAGGAAACATAGCGACCAGTTAAAATTCTTAAAGATGTTGTTAAGTCCGCTCCAATTGGCTTTCTCGTATTGCCATACTGTTCTTTTAGGAATCTTTTCTTTAACTGTGTGGTGGGTGTACGAGAAATTAGCTGATATGAGACAATGGTCCGACGAGCCTAGAGGGGAGAGCACATCAACGCAGTACTTGTCATGGTGAGAAGTTAAAAACAAGTCCAGGGTGTTGGCGGTATGGCTATCAACGTCTGGTATTCGTGTGGGCTCATTTACAAGCTGGGTGAAGTTATTTTCCGCAGCGAAGATCTCAAAATACCGTCCTTCGGGTGTTATCTGTCCAGAATGCCGAAGCCACCAAGAATTGTGTAAATTAAAATCGCCCGTAATAACAATTTCAGTATGAGAATACAGGGATACAATTTTTTGTATGGAATTAGACAGCGCATCATTAAAGGTCGAGTTGCTGTCCAGTTTGAGGCTTCTGTAAATAAAGCAATAGTGGATAATTTGCTTACGGAGATGGCATTTTAACCACATGAAATTGAATTCCAGATGGGAACAGGACTACATTGTGGTGGAGTTTGGTAAGCTACATCACTACGCATGTAAATGGCGAGACAGCTGTAGGAGAAGAATAATGGCACTAATTCGTAGCCAGGTAGCTTCAGATCAGAGTGATCTGAGAGGTTTGGGCGGGGATTTATCTGTGTTTCATTAAGTTCCAAAACAGCTGGCCTGAATTTACAGACGTGGACGTACCAGGAAAAGTGATTACTATTTAGCCCGCGTATGTTCGCAATGTCCACCCTAAATTCCCGAGTCATTATTAGAGAATAAAAACAAACACAAAAAACACAAACGCCGACCATACTAAGCAAGGCTGCGAAGTGAAAATTCTGACGATGGTTTACCGAATCAAATTGCTGTAGGTGTTATGCCCTTACAACAATATGAAACAGTGCACCAACAAAACTTTCACACACAACTCTCTATCCATCGGTTGTTACATACACTCAGTTACTACCCATACCGTATGATAAATACAGTAACGGCAGTGACCGAGTGCAAGCAACACTACTAGAACCAGGAGCGGGAGAGGTGGGATACCCGCACTGTTTAATATTTTTAAATTACACTGCACTGTTTTAGTTTTTTTTTTTTTGTGTTTTTCACACACGCGTGGTGGTTTGGGGCTTTTTTTAACATTGCGCGTTGGTTGTTTTTTTTTCGTCTTTGTGTGCAGCACGGAGAAATACGAGTGCAGGATGACGTGTTCACTCGTCGATGGTCGACACGGTATAGTTCGATCATAGTTCTATAGTTTTTCAATCGAAAGACAGCGAAAATGGTGCCGCTCACCCAAACAAGACGTTAGAAAGCATTCTGAATACGTCCTATTGTTATGCAAACGGTAAAATCAACTGTCACTTAGTCGAGAGGAGGTGTGATAAATACCACGCTTTGTTTAGTAAGTTGATCGGCGATCTTATGTATCGCCAAAATATTGAGCCTTGCGATCCATATAGGCTCCCGACTGCATTCAGAAAAGCCTTGCTTTCTCGAACTTGTTTGGATGTACTTCAAGGGCCTTAAGCGCAGCTTTGGCTGCCTCTACATACGCGTGCTATATAGCTCTTATGTTCTTGGCATTCTTCATATTTCCATCAATATTGCATATATTTCTGCTTGTCTCCTCCCGAGGAGTAGATACTATGGTTTTTGTCGTTCACAAAGATGTCAACAATAGATTCCTTATTTGTTTTGAAAATACTGGACGTGAAGATTTGACTATTAGACTCGCGACCTTTATGGTTTTGCACCAACCAAAGCTCTGTTCTCATTATGAGCAGTACATCAAAGGGCAAGATGATCAAAACAAAAATATTGAAGACAACTTCTTTTTAATCAGAAAATGACTCCGTGGTGCAGGCAATAGCAGAAAGAAAGGTTTCTTCACGCGTTTAGAGCGACCCAAGCATTACAGAAGGTCCTTGTTCAACTTAGACCACCCGTTCTTAGAGACATATTAAAGCAAAAGATTCTCCCAAACTACCGACTTACTTACTAAACTTTTGGTGGCGCTACAGTCAGGAGTGGACATGGTCCTTACATGATTTACCACTAAATACGCCTTCGTCGCTCTTTGATTAGTTCCTGCATATTTTACATCTAACATTGGCCTAGGATTTGCGTACAATTCTTTCAAGCATACTGTTGAAATTATTGCATGACCGTGCGTCACCATGCCGAAATCCTTCAGTAGTGTCATTGGAGACTTTAATGGAGCAGCCACGAGTCCCCTGCGAACGAGTTGGGCAGGGCTCTCTATACATAGTTCTTCTCTAGTAATGTTGACATATCTGGCCTTAAAATAAATTAGGAGGTGACTGGTATCGATTTTTTCCAAGATCCTCCGAAACGTTAATATCTGGTCGATGATGGAACTACAAATCTTAAAAACTCACTGATAAGGTCCTACCAGATCCTTGATATAGGGTTTCAAGCGTTCAGTACGTACGACAACGGAATTTTTACAGTCGATGTACTGATACCTCTATAACTTTAATTAAGTTTGAATATACTTGCACATACATGCTGTTCTCATTTTATCGAGGCTGGATAGACTTGATTGTTGTCCATCATCGTTCTGCTTGACAGCGGAATGTTTATAGTCATCGTCGTCTAACAGTTTCCAGAACGGGTTCTTCTAATTTAGCAGTGATCGGTGAGTCCACCAATAGATTCCCTTGTTCGTCCTTGCAGGCTTATGTTCTTACTTTGTACCTGGCCTAGTCTTTCTGCCTTCTGGTAAAATTGCCAGCTGTAAGTTCTTTCCATTTCCTAGATCTTGAAAGACGATATCTCTGACAGCTTGTTGGCAGCTTTCTAGCTGGTTTTCGAGACAATATGCCGCCAGCGCAGGGCATCTAGTGTCGGCTCTGGTGGTTTCACGCGATTGTGGTCTTTTCTTAAAATGTCGTCACGGCACTTGGTCTTCTACGGCATTGGGGATATCAATATTCGTACGTTGGCCGTTTAGTTAAGGTTGGCCTCTTGGAATGCTCATATATTCAGAATATTGAAGGAATACCCTGCGTCGATCGCAATGTAATCAATCTGGATAGTCGTAGATTAATCAGGAGATCGTC
Source organism: Volucella zonaria (assembly GCA_963966105.1). Taxonomy (NCBI): domain Eukaryota; kingdom Metazoa; phylum Arthropoda; class Insecta; order Diptera; family Syrphidae; genus Volucella; species Volucella zonaria. The sequence continues at coordinate 15,307,163 of OZ014533.1, forward strand.
CGGACCTGTTATGAATGCCTTGATGCGCGGGAAACGCGACCTCCCTCAAATTTCCCCTTCAAGCAAAGTCTTTGTGAATGAATAAGTTTCGGTAGGTGGTATCATGGAGAATATATTTACCAACTGTACTATCGAAGATGTTCTACTTCCCTTGGTTACATAGGTTAGGATAGGTGGTTAGGTCTATTGGCCCATGCCACATGGATCAATTATACTCTTACTCTCAGAACCAATTTGAACTTCTGACGAAGCGTAGGAGACTGTTAACCTCTATATTATTTCGATCGCTTAAGACATTGTAGAAGACAGTTTCTAAGTGGCGTTTTCTTCTTTGGGAGAGAGCTGGGCATGTACAGCATAGGTGACGGATTGTCTCCACCTCACTTGCAAAAACACAGAGCCTTCTGGTATGCTTGCTTATAAGACAATGTACAGTGATAACAACTATGATAGCGCTGAGATGTTTCTAAATTTGAAAGATCAAACTCTAAGAGCTAGAGATTTTCATCTAATAGTCCACCCAAGGTTTATTTTTCTATTACCCTCCAGCTTTAAAATCAGGTAGCGATTATTATAGTGATGATACCCGTTACAATTTTGGCGACTTCATCAGCCGAATATATCTATGCAAGGTACCCAACATAGGAGAAAGTTGAACTGATCTGCCATTTCTCTTAGAGATGATCCGTAATCAAGGGCGGTTTTAGAATTTTGTGAGACTAAGTCCAGGTAGGCCTGGTATCACGTTTTTCTTCAGCCAGGATAGGACTTCTTTAATCGGTAGATTGGCTTATCATCTATGAAAGACTCTTCCTCCCAGACGGATGCTTACATGAAAGTCGTTGTCAAGTCAATGTTGGGGCACATTGTAGGCGATGTTCTCTGGAAGGATTCCTAGTGCATTAAGAATATTAGCGTGGCCAAATAATTTATTTGTCCAGTTTGCTGTCGCTTTAAGATGAATAGCTGTGTTAACAGTCACTTTCCTACTGAGAATATCGGGGGTGTCAAGAGAAACAGAATATCCAGTGCCGAGGAGGGAGTAATATGAAAGGCTCTGAATATGCAGACAAGTTGTCCCGTGGACTTCCATTAGTTTTCTTAGGTGAGTATCGGTCTTATAACCGAGATATGATATATAGGCCCGGGTTACTGAGCCTAGATGTGCAGACTGTCTTCTGGGGAGGAGGGTCTAGGTGCACGCTTTAGAAAAGCCTTGAGCCTGTCAGACCTCTCCTAATCCGCACACGGCTATTATGTAAAGATCGAGAGAACTTCGTACCACCATCGCTTGTAATGGGAGATGGTCTTGGGTTTTCGGAATGATGACCAAGAAGCTGCCCAAAATTTTTAACTTGCCTAATTGCCGCCATTCAGATGTAATTGATCCGTTGCCGTCACTATTGTCCATCACCGCGATCGTTATGGTACGAGTATTTTTACGGCTTTGCTAAAAAAGAGATGTGATCTTGAAAGGCCCTGAGGGGGTATTGACGCTTTTAATTTTAGGCCTTTTTGGAAGTAGCAACGATCTCTGGCGTTTGGAAGAGTCTTTCAACGTTTTTGGATGTTGTTGGCCCACTCTATTTTGATCATTTCGGTGTCTTATGTAGAACACCTTGGATGGGGCTTTCCGACTCGGCTGAACATGTGTTTTCTCTTTCGAGAGAGGGGTTTTAGTAGCAGCAGGAAGACCACGGCCAGCCTCAAACTTGCTGCTGCTACGGGTGGAGGAAGTGGTAGGACCATGGTTTGTCACAGTCTTGTCACTTCTTGAGAGTATCGGATTTGACTCGTTGCGCTTACCTTTAGAAGGTGCACCACGGCCTGCTACAGTTTTGCTCTTCCTCGGAATTTCAGTAGTCTGCCGGTAGTTGGTGCGGTCACAATATTACCGTCCGGCATTGAAAGAGTACCGATCTCTAATTTTAATCTTGTTACAGATTCCAGAGATCCGATGTAGATAGAGAAGGCAAACTAATCCGGAGGTCGCCAGGTCGTCAGGTATCCAGATACTCCATTTACGACTGAGCTATTTTTGAAAATACTGGATGGTCTTTGGCACGGGTCATATGACATCTTGATTCAGCTCAGGGGAGTTAGAAGAGGGAAGGAAGGAAAAAAGTGAAGAATGGAGAGTTAGAATGGGGGTGAACATCTTTTAGTTTCAGAACTCAGCTGGTGAACTTTTCGATTATCGTAATATACATACGGCGCCAGTACCAATGAGTTCTAGCTCGCTCTTCAAATTTAAGCCTGCAAATATAGGGTACGCCTAAAGTTTTCAGGGGCCACTACGAGAACGTAAAGCGAGTGTTTGATGCAAACTTGAAGCGTTGCGCTTCTGGCCTAATCATTTAGTAGTTATCTGCTGGATGGAAGTCCAGGCCATCAATGGACGCAACAGTTTGTTTAATGACCTAGCTCATTTGCTATTCCAGTTGTAGAACCTGATTGTGAACGGTTTCGAATAAGAGACTGAATGCAGATTCAATCAGATGTTCAGAGTTCGGTCTTATGCGTCTGACTTGTCCGTCTGTTTCGGAATTCGATGATATGACACTGACACTTATGATAAGACTTTCCAGTTGCGAACAATTTTGATAGCGTTAAATGGATTTCTCGCTGTCTTCTAGTGAGACAAAATGCGTTCTGAGTATTAGCGTCGCAACATATGGTAAGTTCAACTACTGTCTCTGGTGGCGGTCCTAACACAACAAATGTAGCAGATGCAATGCCAAAATTATATCATCCTCTGTTCGTTTCATTTCTTATGACCGCAGCAATCAGTCAGAATAGTTCAAAAACTAGTCATCGGCCTTTCGGACAGTTCGTCATAAAATAGATACCTAAAGGAGCAAGGTCCTCATGCTCTAGTGAACTTCCCACGTCTTAAGGGACAAGCAGCCACCAGTATCGAGACATTTTTGGCCTAGCATTTCCCAAGTTCAAAGAGACATGGCGGGGGCTTAATTTATGCATCAACCGATTCCGACTATTTTGCGACAATGGATGCAAAAGACATGTACTCGTACTGATATGTTTTGAAGTTTTTCTTTTATGGGGTCCAGCCCAAATCTATGGACTAGCTCATTGTAATGTGATTACGATTCTTCAGAGAAATTATGAATATATCCGGAGGATTGCTAGGATATTACAATTAAGCCAACTCAATGGTTACGAAGAAATTCCCTCTTCATATTTAGTAGCTTGGTGATTAGTGAACCAATTCGAAACTCAAATTTATTGTAGTAACCTAACACTCGCTTCTGCTTTTGCCTCATGAGATACTCACTGTCGAAATATTTTTAAATTTTTCCCCGAAAGATGATTTTGTTTTTAAGCACAAATTCATTAAAATTCGTGATGCCTCTTAAGATTCTTGGCACTGCACTACGCATAATCACTCAATCCCACTTCACGTTGCTTATTGAAATTCGCAAAAATCCAATGTGACATTAATTGTGCATTTTCTCCCGCACTCCCAGCGTAGGTGTTCCTTCCAAAACCATCTTGTTGAAGCAACCCCAATCCGTTGCAAATCCCGTCGACTTTTTGCTTTTAAAACTTTTCACAATTTCATCGAGAATTTGTTGCTCTATTGTGTCCGTGTTCGTGTGTTTTTTTTTTGCAATTTTCCTTGCTGCAACAATAACAGAGACCAGAGAGACCAGACTTTGGCAAAGTGTAATTATTCATGTGACCGTACATGAGTTCTGGTTGTTTTCGTGGGAAGTACGGGGGTGACTTTTCGACGCGGCCATTGAACTTGTTATTACGAAAATTCACATAAAAAAAAAAGTATACGGATATACTCGGAGTATGTATGTAGTCGTATATATACGTATACGTAAGAACCGAATGCGTCCTACAAGATTGCCATGAAGCAAAAGTTCGTTCCTGGATTTTACTCTTTTTTATTTTAACGTCTGATGACGCCACATTGTTTTATGTTCCTGTTTGTATCCTGCCCCGGAGACGTATTATTAATGGAACGGCTTTTTGATACTACTCCACCGATGACGATAATGATGACATTGGTTGATAAATTTTAATACACAAACGGAAATGATTATCCAACATGGATATCGGATGTACGATTATATTGTAGTTTGGTCCTCAACTTCGATTCTAAGAGGAGGAGGCTTTTCAGGGTTTTTTTTTATTGTTTTGACTGAGTATCGAATGGAAAAGTTGTAATGAGTGAGGTTTTATGGGAAAAAAAAGTTTTAAAAATACATGGATACGTTAATATGTATAATAAACATAAAATAATTAATTTAATTAATGAACAGTATTCACTTTCGTATTTTTTTTACACCATGTGTAGTTCAGAAAATGTCAGTGTAACCGACTGAAAGTTGCATTGATTTACAAAGCAATTACTCAAAACATAAGAGCACAAACATGTCGTAGAATCGAATTGCATAAGTTTTTTTTTTCGGTTGGAAGAGGGGACTCAAGCAAAGAACTACTCCCTTTTACTCCTTGTAAGTTCGTTTTAATGAATTTATTCAGAAAGACGAGTAAGCCCTTCAGTGATAAAGTGCATACCATGTTAGCGCCAAGTGCCTGCAGCCTGATGCGAGCGTAAGCCGGGCATTCACAAAGGTTGTGCACCGCGGACTCATCATCCGCTTTGCAGGATATTGTATCATTTATGCCCAGCACATTTAAATGCTTAGAAAAAGTGTAGTCCCCCGTCACGATACCACTAACCAGTCTTTCCGCCTCTAACCGCTTAGAAATATCTGGAAGTATTTGCTTGGTCTGCCGGAGAGCCATCCCATCTCCTGGAAAGTCATCCCATCTAATGTTGTGCTCATATAAACCCCAATCGTCAGTGGAAACCTTAACCGAGGACGCAGGCAGCCGTAATGTGGGTTTGGATCCTGAAAAACTCTCCTCTGAGCATTTCCTAGCATATTCATCGGCGAGTTTATTTTCCGTGATCCCAAACAAGACTTAGTGAATTTAGTCTTCCGACTGCGTTTAGTGATGTTTTGTATTCTCGAATTAACTTGGAAGTCGTAAGACGGTTCAGCAAGGCTCTAAGCGCAGCTTGACTGTCGCTACAGATGCAAATGCTTCATCTCCTGTTCTTCACAATGAACAATGCAATCATTATTGCGTATATCTCCACTTGGAAGACAGACGTAAGTTGTCCTAACAAGATCTGACGTTGTCGTCCTCCAGAAAGGAGGACTAAGATTCTGGCCGAAACCGGTCTTGGCACAGGGAAAGCCGATTTCGTATTTTTTCTCCACCATGAGTTCTGGTATCATTGCTTCAAACGGCATGTCTATAAGACTAGAGTTACAAGGCAGCCGGAGCGTAATGTCATCAAAGCTCCAGTGCATGTTGCACCAAAACCCACTCCTTTTTAAATGGATGATGGCCTCGAGAGTGCAGCCCATGATACGAATATTAAGGGGATGCAGATTCATCAATGCGTCTAGAGCGGAGCCAGGTATGCTAGGGAAAGCCTCTATGCAGCCGAGACAAACTGTTCTTTGGAGTCTGGTAAAAGCAGCGATAACGTATTTGAGAGCTTATTCTATCAGGCCAACCGATGCATGGGATATAATTGGCTTTATCATAGCCGTACAGATCGAAAGGACCCTTCTCGGTGACAGATTCCATAACTTACCAGCAGTTCCTTTGTACTGCCAGAAGGTCGACCTCGCCTTAGAGGCTTTCATCGCAACATGTTTAGTCCGTAGAAGTTTGTTATCCAAGATGACACTCAAATACTTAGTTTTTTTGGAGAATTAGATTGTGACGCCGTTAAGCATTAGATGAGTCAGACCAGTCAGCTTCCTTCTTCTCGTAAAGAGAACAGCCTGAGTTTCGAGAAGATTGACTAAAAGCCTATATCTAGTGTGCTAAACGTCGATCACGTCTAGGGCTGGCTGCGTCTTAGAGCAGACATTACAGCTACATCATCCGCGTATGCTGGTGCATAGACGTCAGAAGTATTGAGCTCGTGGAGCGGTGAGTCTACTAACATGCACCATAGCAGTGTATAGAGAACGAAGCCCCTCGGGAAACCCCTGTTTCAGTCAGCATTTGCAATCAGTGCCCTATTTACAAAACTTGTGATTCATCTACGCCATGTTGTCTGGTCGAGTTACACATGCCGCCAAAAATTGCCTCAATGTCGATGAAAATGCCCAGCGCGTATTCCTTCATGTCGAATGCACCTTCAATTTTGAAGCGCACTCTTGCAGGATATTCCTCGTTGGTAAGCGTGTTGCATCGCAGATAGAGGATTCATTCACAAATCGGTTTTGCGTCGATGGATCCCTCCTCGCTCCTCAACATGAAGGAAGTCAAACTTACAGGTCCGAAACTCTTGGCGAGCGGACTAAAGGCTCCGATTTTCGGTGTAAGGGCTACTCTCACTATTCGCCAGGGTTTCGGTATGTATACCAGTTCCAGGCTAGCAGTGAAGATTCTCTTAGAGTTATTAGCACCTGGAGGCAGTCGACTTGAACCTATCAAACGAGGTAACAGCATATTTAATGGCCTCATCTGTCACCTCAACTGATTATGTAGATATACCAGCTACGGCGTGTTGTGTTATTTCGATCACTACTAGCTTCGTTAACGGGAGCTAGTTGCAAGCTGCTTCTGATTAGGTTACCTGGGAGGTGAGCTTCAAGCATGAGACGGAGAATCTCTACTTTCGATTCAGTGATTTTCTGGGTTGAGGCTGAGTCTTCTGGGTGAAGATTACCTCGAATATATATGAGTGTCAAGCAGTTTTTATTAAGTTTTGGAAGTGTGTGATGTTGGGCTTATAGGCCTTGTGGATTGGTATGGCTGGGTTTACCAGTTTTGGTATACTTGATGCTGCTGCTTCTTTTAAATAACGGCATCACAGCCGCTCTGTTTTTTGAAGCATGATTTGCATGCCCTCGCCCAGTCCCGGTGACTTGTAAGCGGAGAATGAGTCTAGTATTCCCTCTGCGATTCCATATTGGCTAGGGAATAATGTATCTGTATTTGCTACTGATGTTGAAGTAGGAAAGTATGTTTCTAGCAGGAGTTCCAGTGTTGGATTTCGTAGTCAATTAAAGCGGATATCATGAAAACTCCAAAATGAGCCTCAAATCGAAGAGATTCGGTATATTAAGCTCGTTGAAGTTTAGTTCATCATGCCGTCGCTGCATCGTTCGAGCAAGTACATCATACCGGAGTTTAGATCAAATCAGAGCGTAGTACATTTTGTTAGGGCCGGTACCGTAGCGTGGTATCTCAGTTGGTCTAGTGCATGAAAAACCCTCCTGATATTTGTCGCTGTCTGCTAGTTTGATGACTTGCTTTGTTTTACTAAGGCAGCCATTAGTTTTGTGTGAATGTGCGCTACTTTAAACTTGGGTTTCGCATGCAAATGATTTTCATCTTATAAACGTTGATAACCAAGCTGTTGTCGCGGTAGTATTTTACAGAAGCACCGATTTCTTCATGCATTTTACAATAGATGTCGACATCATTAGGGACTTGTACCTTTCCCTCATCAGCAGAAGAACAGGGAATGCTCTTTTTAAGACACGGAGAAGCCCTTTCGGCTAGGAGATAAAAATAGTTAAACCCAGCTTTTTTTTTCATCTGACTCAGCATGTCTTGAATTTCCGTATAAAAAGCCAATTACATATATCTATCCGTCGTAAGCTCTATGACTAATAGCAGTACGTCGACAGGGTTACTGAAGTTCATGAACTGGACTAGGATATGATGGCTTCTGCATAGGCTTCGACTACAGTTTGCAAATTTCACTACGCAATTCATGTGGAAAGTTATCTTGGCGCGTACTTTGCCTCTTCTGTGTTAGGAATGGTCGTAGCAAACTTTTCACTAAAGCAAGCAAGGCGTTCTCTGAAAATAAATCAACCTTGCACTCACCAGTATTACCAATTGTAAGGATGACAGATGTACTATCTCAGACTTCAAATAAGCAAGATACGGTTCGGCTGATGTTCACTTTGCTGAGCCCAAAGGTTTTTGGCCAAATAGGCGAATTCACGACTTCCATAACACCATTAAATCACACTGTTACCATGTCCATTCCTTTGGGGTGCTCATTCTGATATAATATCATACATGGTGTGCCGTAGGAGAGGTCCTATTCATAAGTTTTGGAATTCGTTCTCAATGCCAGTGATAATCGTCGACACCATAGACAAGAAAGGGCACCCAAATCTTACAGCTCGGCCAGCACTCAACAATGGCAAACCACAACTTTGAGGTGGTAAAACAAACAATGTCACGATGCATAAGGTCCCAGTCCTACTGTATGACGCAGAATCATGGACTTTAACTTAACTCGACGAGAATGCATTTGGTTATTTTGAGAAAAAATTTCTTATAGTGATTTTCTATCCCGTCTGCATCAATGGAATTTGGAGAAAATTTAAAACAAGAAATATACAGCGACATTGACATCGTCAGAAGGACTGCAGCGAACTAACACCACCGCTCTGGCTCGGACTGTCATCTAAGGATGCAAAACGAATACCGCTTTAGGTTGTGCGGTCCAGTGATAATCGGTGTGAGCAACTGCAGCTCAACTGTTGGTTGAGACACAGGTCCAGATGCACTCCACATAAAGTAAAGTAAGCAATTATAACGATGTTACACTTAGCCCCAGTGCCCTTTCTTCTACATTCGATGGAGTTCTAGTCTTCATCAGAATTCTTGTTTCTGTGGCACAATAGGGATTTATAAATCCGCCATGTTGTCCTTATTTATAAAAAAGTTGGTTTCTTTCTGCCAAATTATCGCTTTGCTTAAACAGCTTTCTCGGCCTTTCATTTAAATGTTGGTAAACATAAACGAGGACTCAGGGCTACTCCTTCTTCTCGTGCATTGTTTGCTGATTTCCACCGATTGTTGGAAATGAGATGACAGAAAGGCGCCACCTTCATCCCCACTGGGGACCAACAATTTGTTTTATCAGAGATATGGGAAAGTCATGTCATTTGGAAGACAAAAGATTTCCATAAATTCCATTCAAAAACATATGCCACACACTTGGCGGTTTCTTCAACGTCTAAAACTGCAATCTCTAGACTTTCGAACATGTTCAAGAATAAATTCCACTTTTATGATATCCTTTATTGATATATGTACCTTAAGCGCACCAACATCCTTTCATCCGTGGCCTTCTAATCAGATTATACTCACGCTCATCCTGGCATGCATGAGTCACCCGACACAAAACAAAGTGTTTGCGATTTATGCGATAATCTCCGCTCATTGCTTCCGGATATTTCCTTTAAGCAGCCGGTTTGCTCTTTACCGTTTAATGGAAACCACCCTCAAACTATCCTGAAACTCAACAGTGCAACGTTCTAATAATTATACCCGCCAGCTATTCCCCGCTTCGAATACAGAGCCACAAGTTTGCCAAGTTTCAAAAGTATTAAGTTTTGCACACAACTCTGATTTAGAAGTGCACAAAAAAGGTCCTCAACCTTCCATATAGACATCGTACAAAAGGCGAAAACTTTCGCAACAGTTTCGGCATCGAAACATAGAACATGTTCCCCAATGAATCGGAAGTGCATGTACAACACGAACACACCCTCATGTTGGGTGTCCTGAAATCCATACAAGTATTACTCGTATTTGGGTTATGGCGGCCAAAACCGAAAATACCGCAAAATTTTCATATCCGATTGCTCGCTTGTTTTCGACGTTTCTATGTTTTAGTCCTTTTTTTTTTTATTCGATGCAACCATACCATGTATGGGTATTCCAAAAGCAGGATAATAATCGTAGAACAAGGAATCAACACGGGCATACAGCATCGTCTGGGGAACAGGAATGAAAACAAATCGAATTCGTTGGCAAATTTAAAAGGGGCAAGGGAGGTGGTGTTTGTTGAGTCTGTGCCCTGAATTTTGTTTGTTTTTTTTTTTTTTTTTAACAAGTGAGGGACACACGAAACCAAAAGAAAAGGGTTTATAAGTGTGAAAGGGGATGGAAACTGGAAACTGGAAACATAGCGCAAACACTTTGTTCACCATAATTTGTTTCGAGCTTTTGAATTATTTATCGTAAATTTTCCCAGTGCCAGGCATTAGTAGATGCTTTAAAGAAGGCGGTTCTGCCAAGGAGGCAGAGATCGAGGCCGAGGCCGAGGCTGAGGCCAACAAACAAACAGTCGGCAGTATTTTGGTTGGAGTGTGGTGAAGGAAGTCAAAGCTTTAACTTGTGTTAAGGAAAAGGAAATATTTGATTAGGTACGAATATAATCTGGTGGCATGGGGTTTCTGTCTAATGAAATTCTCTTTTTCCTTCCGACTTCAGGATACAACTCTTGGTTCGGTATAATTCTGTACTCCATTTGCTTTCATGGTGTCTGTGTGTTGGTGTATAGGTTTGAAATTAACTTCCCAGCAATTTGTGCAGCAATAAAAGTAAAAAACAATTTTCTTCGTCTAATTAAGGACTTTAAGAATGTTCGCACCTCGAAACGAAATGAAGCAAATTGATTTGGAAGCACCAATTACAGGCAACCGCAAAGTGCCTGAGCATTAAATAAAGGCACACTTGGCAAATCGTTTTCGTCAGGTGGTTTTTACACTTAAATTGAGTTCATTACGTTTTCTATGGATTTGGGTTTTGAGTAAAGTTGTTGGAGAACGAAGGAATTTAAGTGGTAGACGATGATGGTAGTCGATTCATATGCCAGGCTTTTGTGTTGATATTTTCAGTTTAATTATAAATTGACATAAGGTTCCCTAAACAATAATCATCTGAGCGATGCAAAATATTTAACGGATGCAAATAATCATCTGTTATATCAAATCGCCTGCAGAGCGAAGAAAGAATTTTCAATTTGATTCAAAAATATCTGTGTTTGAATCCGATAACGAATATATTCCGCATCTGCGTAAGGGACCATCTGATTTGTTGGAGGTACACCAACTTAGCCCTCAAATATCCATAAAGAATAATCTATCGTGACTTAAGTTTTATTATTATTATAATTATTATATAATTACAATATTAATCTTAATGCTATAGCGCTAGCTACCAGGAATAAATTACTATAAGTTCTTTTCAATTTTAAGAGTAGTTAGAATTTTAAATACTCGTACATTTTTTATATTTTGTTCAGAGGGAACTTTTAAAAGATCAGCTAAATGGTTCTTGGTCGACAGTTGTATGACAGTTGATTTGTCACGTTCAGATGTTAGGTGTTTGATCGTTAGTTGTGCGTTCTTCTGGCAAAAAGTACGCAACCGCTGTTGATTTTTTTTGTAATGATATAACTGTGCGTTACAATTGTGTGCCCCAACCGAAGTCGTATGAAGATCCTTAAAATTTTTAATGGGATATTCACTGGATAAAGTGCTTTTTCGGCTTGAGCATTAATTGTTGAGCAGTGGTGAACGTAATCTTTCCATTTAATTTGTCTTTCGAAAATAGCTCGATACAGCTTTATTTTAACCATCTGATGCATGATTTTTTATTAAAAAAAAAAATAAATATTTCTAGAAAGGAAGTCACTTGGAAAACCGAGTTTGTTCTAGAAAAATTCTTAACTTAGCGATTTAGTGATAAAAAAAAACCAAAAAACGTAGTGATTCATATATGCATCACCATGCATTAAGGGCCACTCTGACTCACATAAACATCTTAGATCAGACATTATAAACATTTATAAACATAAAACAAAAATAAAACAATTAATAATTAAAAAAGAAACTCCTTTAAAAAAAAGGAACTATTACGTAGTGTGAAATTCAATAAAACAATTCCTTTCTTTGTTAAGGCATAGAGCATTTTTGCATTTAGAACATACTCGTATTATGAATGTCTGACCGACACAGTTGGGGTCTGTTTTCACCAAAAAAGAGGAAAATGCTGTATGCCATCACCCCTGACTTCAACGGGAGGTATGGCCTGTGTAGGTCCCTTTTTCTTCTTGGAGTGCTGGATTTGGACTCCAGTCGATGGTCTTCCCCTTTTTGGTGTTTCATAGTTTGGAATCCCTTCTCTTTGTACACTCTTTTGTGTAATATCCACGCATTTACAATAGAGACGTCAAGTAAATGATAAAAAACTCGCATATACCATTTTTTAGTCTTCATTGTAATTCTGTACCTTCTTGTCATGCTATCTAACAAATCAACACCACCCATATGCTGATTATATTGCTTGACGACAGCTGGACATTTGATAGTAATATGCTTTTTCAGTTTTTTATCAAATCTTTGCAATGCGGTTTCAGGATGTACACCCACAAAAATTGACAGAAATGTTACGCATTTGTTGTCTTTCCAAACTATGGAAGTAATTTCATTTTCGTCGTAAGATGCAACGAACTCTTCAGAAGTGCCTTTAAGCTGAGATTTGAAGTCATGGTCTGTTGGTAATTTACAATTTGGAATTCTATTCCTTCTAATTGTACCCCAAGATAAGATTCCTGTTATACAAAATAAATTTGAAGCATTATGTTCAGTATAGACACTTTACTTACCTAAACGAGCCAAATATATTTGAAGGGCGATAGAAGTCTAGAAATTATCAAAATAAAGCTTGAAATTTTGATAGCGTGGGACTTCCCTAGTAAGTCTTCCTACAATATTACTACTAGCTCCCAAGTCTGTTTCTGAAGTTAATCTTTTAGCTTCCATATTTTCCAACTCAGTGTATATTTCAAATTTGTAGGCGTAGCCAGATACTCCACATAATACGAGTATAAAAAGTTTAAAGCCCCATTTGTGAGGCTTAGCCGGAAGATATTGGTTAAGGTGATGTTTGGATTTGGAAGCACAAATTTGTTCATCGACTGACAAACACTCTTCCATGAGGACCGATAAAAACTTTTTCTGAAGGGAGTTGATAACAGGACGAATTTTGTGAAGTTTGTCAAAGTCCGGGTGGTTTTTATCAGTTATTGCTAACATATTGTTGTTGAAATGTAAAGCAGCTCGAATCCTCTCAAAATGATTGACGGTCATTGCGTTTTTAACGATATTATTCCCAAGTTCCGTGTCCCAATAATGCCGAATATTGAAATATTTAATAAAAGATGACAATACGAGAATTTCCAAATACTTTTGTAGTTCTATTGGGTCTATAACTTAATTCGTGCGGTCTGCTAAGAGATGGCGTAACTTGTATTATTCCATTGGAATATGCGTTGGAAAGCTACTGTCATTGTACGTCATTTCAGTATATGTCAATCATTTGAAGCGTAAACAACAATAATTTTTTTTCACTCAAATATGTCGAACTTTGTGCCTGAAAAAGTGTTTTTGCGGGGAGTTCTTCTTCATGAAGAAAACTGCTGCCGAAAGTCATCGTATTTTGGTGGAAGTTTATAGTGAACATGCGCTAGCTGAGCGAACGTGCCAAAAGTGGTTTGCACGATTTGGTGCATTTGGCTTGGAAGACGGTGAACGTCCTGTGCAGCCAAAAAAGTTTGAAAATGAAGAACTGGAAGCAATACTCTATGAAGATTGTCGCCAAACACAAGAAGAGCTCGCAGAATCTTTGGGTGTCACTCAAGCAGCCATTTCAAAACGTTTAAAAACAGCTGCGTATATTCAAAAGCAAGGAAATTGGGTTCCACATGAACTCAAGCCGAGAGACGTCGAAAGGCGGTTTTACATGTCCGAAATGCTGCTGGAACGCCACAAAAAGAAGTCATTTTTGCAACGGATTGTTACTGGTGATGAAAAATGGATCCATTACTACAACCCCAAGCGCAAAAAATCATATGTAAAACCCGGCCAACAAGCCAAATCAACGGCAATGCCGAATATCCATGGCGCGAAGGTAATGCTCTGTATTTGGTGGGATCAGATGGGTGTGCTGTATTATGAGCTGCTAAAACCGGGTGAAACCATCAATAGACAACGCTACCGAACACAATTAATCCGTTTGAAGAGAGCAGTGGCGGAAAAACGCCCGGAATATGCGACCAGACACGAGGCAATAATTTTCCATCATGACAACGCTCGGCCCCACGTTGCTATTCCGGTTAAGAACTATTTGGAAAACACTGGATGGGAAGTCTTATAGCCCAGACCATGCCCCTTCTGACTACCATTTGTTCCGGTCGATGCAGAACGCCCTCACTGAAATACGGTTCACATCAGAGCAGAATATCAAAAATTGGCTTGATTCATTTTTGGCTGCCAAGCCGACGCAGTTCTTTTGGGATGGGATCCACAAATTTCCAGAAAGATGAGAAAAAGTTATAGCTTTAGATGGGCAATACTTTGTATAATACTATTTTACATGTTTTTCTGAAATAAACATTCAAATTTTGAAAAAAAACCGCACAAATTTCTTGGACGTGTAATTTCTCGAGATGGAGACTGCAATTGGCCGCCAAGCTCGTACGATTAACTCGTAACAACATCGAAAATATCAGAGCTGTTATTCGCCAAATACAGCCGTAATCATGCGAAAACGTGATGAAAAATTTCATCAAAAGAATGACTGTTTATAGGCAAAGCAGAGGCGGACCTTTGGCAGATATTGTATTTCATTACTAACTTCAGAGGTTGAAGTTTAGCCTAAAATAAGAAAATCACCACTTTTCATAAAAATATAACGTTTTTCTATTGATTTAAAATGACTCCTCTGTGTAGATAACTCTATACTTCTCAAAACATTAGCCAACACCAATAGAGAGCATTTAATTTGGATGGGGGTTACAAATTATCTCCATAAACAGCTACATAAACAACTAGCTTAAAACCAAAGCACTGCATTACTGGACAGAAACTGTAAGTTGAAAGCTATTTTTTCCTCGTCTAAAATCAAATTTTTCCTTTTCCATATGAGATTTTTTACGTTTACTGTGGCGTGGATAGTATTAGGGATATAAGCGATATCAGTAGCAGTAACTTCATTTTCTATGGCTTCTAAATTCAGCTCAAGTGATTCCTGTGTTGCAAGTAACTGCTCCAAATCATGTCTGCTTTCGGAATTAATTCATCGAGCTCTGAATCCTCAGCATCATCTTCACTTTCAATTAGGATATCGGAGAAAAACAAATCACGCGTTTGTGATCCTCAGATATTATTTTTCCATCTACCTTGTATTCCATTTTGTTTTTTTTTTTTTTCATAAAATAACCTATGTACATATAATTTGTTTTTTCTTTATCACCACTAAAATAAAAAAATACAGCATCTATTCCTGGCTATTGCTTTCCTTATACAACGAAAATAATACGAACAAAAAACCTTCTAACGCATGGAGATTCATATACGAATCATTATAAATAATTAATATTACACAAATGTATTATTCTCGATCTATGAAATATAAAAAAAAATCAACAGCCAAAAACACGGAGAATATGAAAATATTTTTTCCAACTTACTTTTTAAAGAGTTACTTACTACTTTTTTTCACTATCAGAAAGGCAAGGCAGAATGAAAAGGAATGTGTGTATGCAGAATTTGCAAATAACCCTACGCGCCAGAGAATAGTTCAAGGAATTTAATACAGACAACAATTGTTCATTCAGGCGAGTGTTTTTAAAAAAATCGTTAAAACACCGTTATGATTCATATATGAATCACCATGCACTATAGGGTTAAAAAAGTCTTTTTTATTGTAACTGAAGGAGTGGCTCACTGCAGCCGTAATGCTGACGTGTTCCGGAATCTTGTGGTGCGTTATCAATTTATCCCTAATTTTTCCGATTATATCAGTTCTATTGTTAATGTTTTTTGAGGCTATTGACAGACTATCTGTGAATATATTTTTATTTTTTTTTATTTTAAATGCATTTTCATTTATTTTAAATGCATTACAGGCTAGACAAAAAAACGCTTTAAAATTAGCTTAATTAACTTAGAATATATTTTATGCTAACTTACTGGCCCAATATGGGCACTATGTCTTTCGACGTTTCGTGCAGTCCCTATTTATTAATTATATTTTTTCTATATTTATTTAAACTAAAACTTAGAAACGTAAAACTTACAAACTATCTACCTAGTTCTGCCATAAGTTCTGTTACACAATTTCCAGCGCTTATCGTTCAAAACTTCTTGCACGAATAGAAGCGTTACCTTTTTGTTCAGATCAGTGAAGAACACTAGTCAGTATGGTTTCAGTTCGCAAACTATAAATATGGAGTGGGGCGTTAAAGAGAATCGAGTTGTGGTAATAGCGTTGCATAAGTGCGGAAAGAGTGCTAGCCAAATTTTTGAGTTACTAAAACCACTCGGAATATCGAGAATATTTGTTTATCGGGCCAGCGCGATGTCCGCACGAATGCGGTAGTAAAGGCAGTGCGTGCATGAATTCGGAGAAATCCCCTTAGTAAGCGGAAGATCATGTCCAAGGAATTAGATATATCAACCAGATCCATGTCTAAGCTATTTCGGGATGATCTGCATATGAAAGCCTATCGTCGGTCCACGGGTCATCTTCTAACTCCTCAACTAAACAAAATTAGATTGGCAAGATGCAAGCGACTTTTGCAGTGGCACGCGGACAATGGCCATGAAAACACTCTGTTTACGGATGAGAAAATTTTTGCGGTGGAAGAAGTTCTCAACAAACAAAATGACAAAATTGATGCCACTTCATCTAAGGAAGCGCAAAAAGTTGTTCCAAGGGTTCAACGTGGACATCATCCCGCTTCCGTAATAGTTTGGTGGTCAGTCTCTCACCATGGTGTCACAACCATCCATTTCTGTGAAAAAGGCGTAAAAACTGGTGCAAAGGTTTACCAATAAGATGTACTAGAGGGTGTTATGAAGGGTATCACCAATACCATTTTCGATGGATACAGATGTCTCTTCCAATAGGACTCTGCTCCAGAGCACAGATCCAAAACCACGCAGAAATGGCTCAGAGTCTATATTTCTGGCTTTATAGCAGCCGGATATTGGCCGTCGCGGAGTTTCTTTTTTTATAGCGTTTTATATTTGTGACAGAACTTATGGCAAGACTAAGTACATATAAATAAATCTTACCCTGCTTAACCTACTTATCCTAGCTTATTTTATATACTCGTATCATTCAATTATTTTTTTTTTTGGGATGAATTACCCCTTCGTTTAGAGAAGTTGCTACTCAGCTCTTTGTTCTTTTATAATTTCTTTCCTTATGCCTACCCTAATTCTCATTAAATCTATGTAAGCAGGCCACGGCTAAAAAGCTACACTAACTGACTTTGCTTCCTAGTGAAGCTATCTTGTACTAGGGTAATTCGACGAAGAAGCTTTCTCTGTCTCAACAAGCCACCAAAATTGTTGGTGCTGCGGTGCAACATCCAACATGCAATATGGTATGACTCGAGCTATAAAGATGCTGTCAGGGTTAGAGAAATGATTTTTCAGTGCTTCAAGACCAACCCAACAGAGGAAAACCGAAAAACGTCATTCTTAAGCGCGTAAAATTCTAATACGGCCAAAAACTGAGGCAGAAAATACTACAATGTTCCAAAGGTAGTATGTAGAAATTGTTGGTCGTTTGTCAAAAATATTAGAAATTCTGCGACATCCTCCGCACACTTTGCGGCCTGCTCAACACTCCTAGATTATGCTTTGTCTCTGCCTACAATTGAGTGCGTCGAATTTTCATTGGGACGAATCCACTTTCGCACTCGTTTAGAGTTCTTAAAAATCCTAACATTCACATTTCCACTGGTCTAGATGGTATATCTCTCCTCCTTCTGAAGAGGTGTTCTTCCTCGCTGGCAAAACCACTGCGTAAGCTTTTTTATCAACCCAACTCTTTAGGACTCTTTCCGAGCAGATGGAAAACAGCATTTGCCCAGCCCGTCCCTAAAAAAGGCGAATCTTATACTCTCTCCTCCTACAGACTCATTGCACTTACGTCCCTTCTTTCCAAGTTCATGGAAACGCCGATAAACCGCCAGCTCATCAAATATCTCGAAAGACGGAAACTTCTCAATGACCGGCAATAAGGTTTTCGTTGCAACAGGTCCACTGGTGATTTGATGGCATGTCTCACCGGAAAGTGCATTTGACAGAGTTTGGCATCAGACTCTTTCGTCGAAAATGCGTGCTTTTGCGATCGACGATTTCCTTGTTCAATGGATTAGAAATTACCTTTCGGAACGTTCAATTCAGGTTGTCTTGAATGGTTTCAAGTCAGATATTCACAAAATAAATGCTGGTGTGCCCCAGGGCTCCGTTCTGTCTCCGACACTCTTTTCTAATTTTCTTCAACGATCTCTTGTCTGCTGCTTCTAATCCAGTATATTCCTTTGCTGACAACAGAACTCTCTGCTTTTCATATTTGTTCCCGGATTCACGTCTCTGCTCTTCGGCTGTAGAACGGGAACTGCAGCGTATGTTAAGTTCATTAAATTCCGATATTACCAGCATAACTACTTGGGGAACCACTAACAGAGTACAGTTTAATGCTTCCACAACACAATGCTGTCTGCTGTCGTTAAAGCGAAATCTAAACACCCATTATCCATGGATGGCACTTGCATCGTCAAAACCGATAAACTTTCCATTCTCGGTATGTGTGTCAATGACAACTTGCGTTGGAAGGACCGCATATTCGGTGTCGTCAAAAATGCTGCAAAATATCATGCGATGTAAAAAATACTTCACCCCCTCTGATCGGGCCTCAATATATAAGGCGTTTATCCGACCGAAATTGGAGTACAATGCCCACATCTGGTCGTCTGTGCCCAAAACATCTCTGCACCTGCTAGACAGGATTCAAAGCCATGCGATTAGGTGATACTAATATCACTCAAACAATGGACCACCTCGAACACCGACGTAATGTCTCGTGTCTCGCTCTGTTTTATCGGTATTTTCACCACCAGTGCTCCATAGAAATCATCAGTTACATTCCGCCTCTTCAAACTTCTAAGCGACCCGCCTCGCTTAAGCCCACATTCGGACGTACTCTAAAATATCGTGATTCGTTCCTAAGCCGTCCAACTCACTTATGGAATGCCCTGCCTAGCTTTTTATTTCCTAGTCATTATAACCTTCAAACATTTAAAACCAACGTTCACCGGTACCTCTCTTTCTATTCTCCCTGATTTTTCTTCGCCTGCGCTGAGTGCAAGCATTTTAAGGGTACGTCATCCCTTGATGCCGTCTCGAAGTTTTGTAACGCTTTCGTACTTTTTGCGTATTGCGTCTATTGGCTTTCTAAAAACAGAAATATTCACACTTGTGAGGGGCCTATATGCGCTCAAATATTTTAACCCGCTGTCTTAAAAGAGAACAAGGTAGATTTAAGAGAAAACGCATTAGAAAAATGCCTAGAGAAAAATATAACCAAAATGATAATGCGTTTAGAAATCAAGCCGCTGTACAAGTCACCACTATTTGTTATGTACGTGACGAGAGCTAGACGGGGACTGCGATTTAAAGGATTAGACCACTCTGGGATTTTCAAAACATCATTTTTTTTATTGCTTTCAATGGTCCTTTACAGGAGCTGTTGGTACGGCCGTAGAACCTTCCGAAAAAGAGAGGTCATCTGAGAACTGCGGCACAGCCGCCATTTTTGAATGAATTGTTCTATAAAACATTATGTTTTGCAGTCAATCATATGTACAATCAACTGCGGCCTTGTTAGATTCGATTTATTTTGTATTTTTCCTGAAAAAAACAATTAAAAAAAAACCTATTTATACGGCCTCTAGAGTGGCCTAACGTTTTAAGTTTTAAAGACCATCACAGCTTCAAGACTTCGTCCGGTGTCAACCAAGATCAGGTGTCTCGACATACTGTGTTTTTCGTGCTGTCTTTTTGTGTACAGAGAGTAGGATCTATGATTTTGCCGACTTCTTCTGCAGGTCATGGTGCATTTGAAAGATGACAAAATTCTTCAACTAAATATTTGAGAGTCCTCTTCTTGTCGGATTCGGCTTATTAAAGGCTTTGTAATGTAGTCACTTGTTTTCAGAGTAGGACCATCAAGGATCTGTATTCTAAGAAGTGTCCACTAATCGTTTGTAAGCCTTTGCTGTCTTGCCTGCCTATTTCGGGGAAGAGCTATCCACTTTTGAAATTTACCAGAGTTTTCTCGGGTTTGAACTTATCCTTTTCCTGGAGCGCTGATGAGAGAGGTATTTCGTTTTAGATTCAGTTTATTCAACTATGCATATGAGTCCTAGTATTTCAAATGACCTGTTTGGAACAATCATCAATAGGGTCGGTTAGTGAATTTGTGAGCTTGAACCCACCTAAGGTGAATCGACAGAGGTTCTGTTTGCTATCTCTATACGAGTACCTGTTCTCGCATAAAATCGTTGTTGAACCTTTGGCTCGTTAGGCTATTGTATACCATAGGTTTATATGTGCATAGATTTTCGTCGATCAAAAGCAGTACTTGACTTAACATCTTCAGTAAGCAAGTCAAATGTCTCGTGAAGTCGTAAAGTCTAGTCTAAGTCTAAGTAAATAAATGTAAATACTACAAGCAGTTCAAATAGATAGTCACATTGTGCTAACTTTAAAGAGAATCGACTGATTTATTCAGTCTCTTGGACAGTTTAATCGATTTTGTTTCGTTTCCAAGAAGCATACTCTAAGAGGATGCCTCAATGACTCAGTGACTCCAATAAAAGCCACAAGCCTCCTCTGGCGTTGTTGCGTTAAAAGTTATTTCTTAATGAAGTGGTGTTAAACCTTACTGCCTTGATGACATTAACTTGTGCTCTAAAACGCAAATGGCTTACATCACTTAAACAAACAATTACTAACTCTTCGAAATGACAAAGTGTCATCATAAAAACCCATTCATCTACCAGCTTCTAGGCATTTCTTTCCAATGAACGCGAAAGTCAAGAAAAAATTACGAAATAGGTGCTATCGTCCTTGGAAAAACAGGTAGGTATTCCACATCTTAATTATTTACCCAACAGCTCTAGTGCCCCAATTACAAACTAATTTCTTTGCGAACACTGCCCGAATTTAGATAGACACTCACCTGAGTATCTCTGAGGCCTAGAGAGATACTTCCCGGAGTACGTCTTATCATTGCCAGAGCACACTTTCAGGGCGGCAAGATAAATTCAATTAATCCCACCACCTGTCAAGTTGAAAGCTAACATTATTTGCCTTCCACATCTTTATTCTCTTTCTCGTTTCTCGTTTCTCGTTTCTCGTTCTGAATCTTGAGTAATTCTAATCCTAGATTAAAATATTAACAAGGACTTTTCAGTTCGAAAATTGTTCCTTTTCCCCCGTGTGACATCAAGCAAAAAAAAAAAAACAACAACACCACCAACAAGAGTAGTACCAACAACAGATACCGATACATATAGCAACAAGATGGAACGGGATAAAGAGAAACGTAAAAAAAGTAGAAAATTAAATTTTACTATTTAAAGCCGACAGGGATTTCGCATTAAGATCTTTACCTCACCGGTTCTTCCGACAGAGGATGGGTGATGGGTGGTAAAGTGAGGATAAGATTGCCCTTGGGGTTGGTATGTGTGTGTATGTTTTTTTTTTCTTTCTTTTTTTTTTTGCCAAGGGTGGTAATTGGGCTCTTCTTTGGTGGTTTTATCGTAGGGGCTGCTCCTTATTCTCCACCCACCTTTGCATTAAATTATTCATTCGCGTTTGCGTTCGGTTTTTTTTTTTTTTTTTTTTTGTATTTTTTGGTCTGCCCCGGAAGAAGAAATATGACGACAAAAGAATATACAGGATTAGCACACAGGTAGGGGTAAGGAAAGATTGTCTGGCGGAGTTAGCTTTCAGACGACAGGATAGTATATAAACTTTCGGCCTTTCAAGGAAAATCCAAGAGGAAGAAAGAAGAAGGAGCAGAGTAACTCGCAACACCTTTTTGAGCCAACTAAAGTCATAATTTTAAATTAATTCACTATAAGCAAAGCAACATAGAAGAAGGAATAAAGCGGAAGAGAGAAAAGGAGTGAAACGTGCAGTATTAGGTGGAATAGCTATAATGCCACCCTAACCAGAAGTTGTTGCACCCTTCCAAAGTTAGCCATAGTTACGATACGAGTACTTCTTTTATTGTGGTTTCGTTCTTGTTTCCTTTCCTCATATCTGTTTTTTGTATAGGTAAAGTCGTTCGTTGTTGAAATAGCGTCCGCTGCGGTCGGTTAACAGCGTAATAAAAAAAACACTTTTAACTCACACAAAAACTCACCAGCTGGGTGGCTAGCAAAAGGGTTGCCAGGGCTTTCTAAAAATTAATTGACAATTTATTGGTTTCTTCTTTTTTTTCTACGGAGAATATTCGTTCGGGTCCGTAAATGAGTATGGTCTGGCAGTCGAACTGAGATAATCGTATACCTGCCTTACATTCAACACTTTCGACTTGTAAAAAGCACTATTAATTATTTCGGACAGAATAAATTGGATAGGATCCCTCAAACAAGGTCTGCCGGATAATTAGGGATAGAATTCAAGCCCAAGAGTTTTCAAAAAAAAAAAAAATCTCAATCAAATCAATCTGGCAACGCTGACCAGTACAATAGTCGGTAAGACACAGGAACTACGAGTACCAGAGGAAGTTGTTAGCGTCTCTCTAGACCTTGGTCTAGCATTTCATTTAATGGGGGTGAAATCAGTTCAAACGCAGCAGACGCTTTTGCTGTCACATCACATGTTGTCATTCGGAATTGCCTTTGTTTGACTAGAGGGTGTGTGTACGATAAGATATGGAGGGTGGTGTGGTGTAGATTACCGTTTATTTTATAGTTGTGTTTTTCTTTTGTATGCGTGGGGAGAGGGGGAGGGTTGAGTGGATTCAGAGTTGAGGGGTTGCAGTGCATTAAAATCAACTTAAAGTGTTGCATAGCAGTTAACTTACCACAGAAATCACTGTCATTGTGTCAATTTACTTTGTATCTCATTAGGGGTTGAGTGACACTTAAGTCGTACAAAACAAACGACGAGACAAATATAGTGACAGTGCATGTGAATAAGGGTACAATGTGTTTCAATGTATTCCAATGTTGCTGGTTAAGATTGTACGAAGAATATTGTTGAAGCATTTGATATGGGATTTGTCTAGGGGTGATTGTTTGTTTCGAATGAAAAGTGGCAGATTGATTCTTTGGATTGTGGGGTGGGTATAGGTTTTTGAGATTACCTAGACATAGGTTGATATGTTCTAACTAACAATCACTTCTTTCATTCGCTAGCAATAGACGTACCGATGCTACAAATGGAGAAAGACACTGATTAAAGCATAAAGAATACAAGAAGCTAATTTGAATTTTGTATAGGACTGCTGGTCCCAGTCCTCAAAAGGAGGAAACCAGTCATACCTACACCGATCCCAAAGCAGAGACTTACCTCTCAACTAACCTCATCAAAACCAGCTCACAACTAGCTCCTATTATCGAGGCTGTAACTGAGTAACGCAACACCGACACCGGCTATGGTGACTTGCCTGACAGTCGTATATGTACATACCGAACCCCTCGCGTACATTTAGAGTAGCCTTTGTATCAAAAATCGGAAAAGATGATTAAGCACTGGCAACTGATTTCGAGATCGCCGTGTCCACTGGCGATCACTGAAATCTTATGCGAGCTATGTTAAGATTCTGTTTGTTTGTTTGTTTAAGGTGGTGGTACAGTCCGGGGTAGACATGGGCCTTAACCAAAGCTCGATCTTTAGCTAGCTGCCTCCAATTTTGTACACAAAGTTGGTTGAGATCACCCTACACTTGCGTGTGCCACATGAGTCGCGGTCTTCCTCAACTGCGCTGCACGTCGGGGGCGGATTCAAAGATTTTTCGGACGGAAGCATTAATGTCCATCCGCTCTGCATGACCCAGCTACCGCAGTCGTTGGGCCTTCACTCTTCGGACAAAGTCGATGTCTCTGTACAGCTCATATAGTTCAATTGGGCCGAAAATCACCCGAAGAATTTTCCTCTCAAAGCAGGCAAGATTACCCTCATCCATGTTTGATAAGGTCCACGCCCCTGCGCATTATAGAAGGCCTGGGATTATTGAGGTCTTACATACGGTCACTTTTATAGTTCGAGACAGGGCTTTGCTCGTCAATTACATACTTTCTTATCCTCCCGAAGCAGCGACTGGCAAGAGTTATTCTTCGTTTGATCTCAGCGCTGGTGTCCTTGTCTGAATTGATAGCGGAGCCTAGGTAGACAAAGTCCTTAACTACTCCAAAGTTAAATCTGTCGAGGGTGACGTTCTGTCCGAGACGTCGGTGTTGAGTGTCTTGCCCTTGTTGACCGTTAAACCCATATTTGCAAAAGCGCTACTGACATCACGCTGCCTTCTTCCGATTATGTCAATATCATTGGCGTATGCGAATAATTGTACGGACTTTTAAAAGATTGCGCCCTATGTGTTGGCGTGCGAGTTTTGCACTATTCTTTCAAGAATGATGTCAAAGAAATCGCATGACAGCACGTCGGCTTGTCTAAATACTTTTTGAGATCAAAGGTAAGTCTTTTTATTGATCTTGAAGGAGCAGCGTGCATTCTCCATAGTCATCCTCCACAAACGTACGAGTTTGGCGGAGATACCTCCATAGATGCTGTCACACGCGGACTTAAAATCGATGAATAGGTGGTGTGCATCGATTTGGAGCTCATGGGTCTTTTCCAAGATCAGTCGCAGTGTGAATTATTGGTCAACGGTGGACTTTCTTGACCTAAAGCCACACTGATATGAACCAATCAGGTTGTTGACGAGCGGCTTCAGGCGTTCACACAATACGGCAGATCGGATCTTGTAGGCGATGTTAAGGAGACTGATGCATCTAAAGTTGGCGCAGTTCAGAGGGTCTCCATTCTTGCGGATCGGACAAACAATACTGAGGTTCTATTCATCCGTCCAGCCATGTTTTTACAAGAGTTGGTGTATGCTCCTTACTAAGGCATCGTATGCCGACAGTCATACCGTCCACTCCAGCAGCTTTATTAGTCTTAAGCTTAGATATGGCTATCCTCACTTCATCCACGTCGCGTGGACGGAATTGTTGATCTACATCGTCTTGGTTGAAAGGTTTACTCTGCCTAACAGCGGTATTGTAGTCTGCAAAAATACTCTTTCCAAATCCTCAGCATCGACTGCGACCATGGTCTGTTGTTCGTCTCTACAGGCGTGATTTGTGTCCCTGGCATGTTTTTTTTTTAACTTTTATGAAAACTTTTGATCTCATTCCTGGAGTAGCATCTCTCAATTTTCTCCTGAGAATCCGGTCTTCGCCCCTCCTCGTCTGAAGAGCTCGTGAGTAGTTCTAATCCTTCTATGCAGCGCCATTCTGTATGCATCTTGCTTAGCTGTATGAGCTTTCTGACACTCGTCATCAAATTAGAGGCCGAGTGAAACCCAGCACATCAGAGGTGGTATCTCTGATGGCTTTTTGGCAATATTGGCACTGGTCTTCGATACTTGATACATGCATAGGACGCCTTAAAAGATTAAGGGAGACGCGGACGGCAAAGAATTTGGCGATCTCTTTTGAATGTCAAATTTCCTCACAGTATTAGCTTACCTTTGCGATGTTTGGCAGTCGCCCAAATCGATGTTGGTCCCTCGGAACGTTCGGATATCCATAATAATGGAGAAGTACCTTGCGTCGGTGGCAATGTGGTCAATTTCACTGACGGTTGATTGATCAGGAGATCTCCAAGTACTCTTATGAAAATCGAGATGCGGGAACCACATGCTAACTATGATTATGTTTCGCCTCGCCACAAAGTCGATTACCCTGAATCTGTTATCGGAGGTGGTGTCACGGTACTTTCCCACGGTACCACCAAATATGCCCTCTCTTCCTATCTTTGCACTAAAGTCGCCGAGGACTATTTTAATGTCACAGTTAGCTAGGGCACAGCTCGTAAGCATTGTCTATGAGCTCGTAGAAGCTAACTTTGGTGTCGTCATCTGTCTACTCTATGGAAGCGTAGGACTATTGTTGATGCAGGAAAATTTCAAAACTGAATACAAGTTTTATTTGAATTGGTAAACCAATGCTTGCCATTTACGTTTTAAAGATTATTTCATGTAAATGTTGACCACGACTACATGGTTCATACGGAGAGTCCAATTTTGTCACTTTTCCGAGCATATTGGCTAGTATCTCGCTAATAACACGTGTAATGTTGCCTTTCATGGCTGCAACGCTGGTTTATCGGCAAATCGGTGAGTTTTGACGTATTCCCACAAAAAAATAGTCTAAATGCGTCAAATCGCACGATCTAGCCGGTCAATTCATAGGTCCAACCTGAGAGATAAATTGCCCATCGAACTCATTTCTAAATTGTTCCATTGAATGATAGCTGGCGCCATTGACCGTAACGTTATTCTCACGGTCATCGAGCCAACGGACCATAAACTGCACCAAACAGTGCATTTTTCCAGGTGCCTTGGCAGCTCTTGTATTGCCTGAGGTTGCTCACCGGACACACGACAGTTTTGTTTATTAACACCCCCATTCAACCAGGAATGAGGTTTGTCGACAATTTTTCATAAAAAAGCGGAAATTGGTGCGAAATTTGGTCACTATGGCTTGAATTGCTTGCTCAGTATGCCGATTATGGCGGCCGTAAAATGGTCGAAGTGCACGAAAAACATTTTCCACAGAACATGAATTTTGGTAATAAAATTCAATAATTTGTCTCCTTGTAACTCTACACACTTCTCCCAGCGATGCTCCCATCTCTCTAACCCGTCCAAATAGTACTTGGAGTTTTTCTCTGCAAAATAATTGTTCACGAAGGTGATTGCCTCCTCATTTGACGAAAATATCTGTCCCCCGAACGCAGTTTTTAGATGAGGGAATAAAAAGAAGTCGCTTGGGGCTAGATCTGGTGAATAAGGCGGATGGTCAAGCAGTTCTAACCGTAATTCATGGATTTTCGCCATGGCAACCGCTGAGGTGTGAGACGGCGCGTTGTCTTGGTGAAACAGGATTTGCTCTTTCTGCAAATGTGGCCGTTTTTCCGAAATTTCTGCCTTCAGCTTGGCAAGTAATGACGCGTAGTATGCTCCTGTAATGGTTTTCCTTTCTGAAGATAATCGATTAAGATAACTCCTTTACTATCCCAAAAACAGTCGCCATCACTTTCCCAGCCGAAAAAACAGTTTTGCTTTTTTTGGGGCCGGCTCGCCCTTTGCAGTGTTTGAATGAATTTTTGTTTCGGGCGTATAATGGTGTATCAAAGTTTCTTCTACAGTAATTAATCGGCGCCAAAACTGGCCAACAGAGCCTTGGAAATGTTCATTCGAACACGTTTTTGGTCTAACGTAAGCAAACGCGGCACCCAACTCGCGGACAGCTTTCTCATGCCTAGATCTTGATTTAATATGTAGAAAACACGTTCTTTGGACATTTTCATAACCTCTACTATCTCTTTCACTTTAATTCGGCGGTCGTCTACCACCATTTGGTGAACTTTAGCAATGTTATCGTCAGTGGTTGCAGTTTTTGGACGTCTCGAACTTTCATTATCTCCCAAGCTCTTACGGCCACGTTTAAATTCAGCTGCCCAAAATACACAGAGTCCAACTCATTTCTGATTTGCGTAGGCGTATTGCCTTTCAGAAACAAGAATCTAATAACAGCTCGATACTCAATTTTTTCCATTTGCACAAAAACACTCAAACGACTGAAACTTCGGTAAGTAACTGTCAAAAGATGCACAACTAGCATTCACTAGCTTTTATTGACAAGTGCCGCTATCTTTACGTTGCGTGTCGGAAATTTTTCGACAACCCTCGTAAGTTTAGCAAGTCGATTCCAGATGGACATCGACCAGTACCCGATGGTTAGCACTTGGAGGTGGTACAACATTGGTCATCGCCAGTGGACCTCTGAGTGCCTGCGCTATTTCTGTAGCACCCAACAACCACTGAAGATGTCTTCCTTTTTAATTTTGGTGTTTAACTTGCTTTAAACGGACTAAGTGTCATATTTGAGGAGCTTGTAGACGGGATCTTAGGTAATATCTTCCCTCTCTGTTTTAAGTACGTGGGTATGAAGAGGCGATATTTGAAAAAACGTGTTACGGACAGACGTTGGCATACATATCGAAGATCAGGACTTCTTTCAGGAGCTTGTCTCTGATAACAAGTAAATGTCGGAGTGTTCCAAATTTTTCTTATGAGATGGACAGCACACTCCCAGAATAGCAGTGAGGTTTGCTTTATATTCATTTGCCATTGTCGTTAAAATAAAAAAAAACACAAACACTGCTGTGTTTTTCTATTCCTACGACACTCTTTAAGCAGTCTTTTTGCTATTGACATTTGAAACGCAAGATCTTTCATCAGGTTACAAGAAAATATTGTACAACAAAATTGAGACACCACCACATAGATTCACAAATACTCGCATATCAGCACCAAGAAACTCAATTTGTCACCCTGTTGAGCTAAATTTGATGAAGCTCGGCATTGTATCTTTTTATAAAGTTTGATAAAAGTATTATTTTAGATATTACCAGGGGTAATACTTTGAAGAATAGAATTCACAAACTTGTACTATACTTTCAACAGAGTTTACGCGCCACTGCATCTCTTCGCAAGAGGCAAACTTGTTGTTCTCTAGCACGGATCAAATCTACATAGAACGCTTTGGAAAGACCAGTAAAAAGCTATTTTATCTCAAAAAATTATCAAAAGTTTACCACGGTGGTGGACTGTTATATCAGAAAAGGCTCCCAAAGTTGGTTCTTTTAGAACGTTCGATTAACTCCTTCAGGCTGGGAAGATCTTAAGAAATCGAATGGAAGCCCACTTCCCTGATTGTAAATCAGGGAGAATTCGAATTAAAATCTTCAAAAGAAATTAGGTATCTTCCTTTTTCTCAAGGGAGGAAAAGAAAAGTCGTGGAAGTGGAAGTGGAAGTAGAAGTGGAAGCAAAAGTAGAAAAAGTAGCGCGCACTTATCTTTAAATGAACCATGAACATGGAATAAGCTCACAAGATGTCTCTATCGTGTTCGTCGTCATTCTTTAAAGAAACTTTTATGGAACCCCTTAAGTTGTGAACAAATTCAATTCACTCCAACTTGATATTGCTTCTCTCCGCTTCTACTTGTAATTTTGTATGAAATCTTTAGTTTTGTGGCAAAAATAGGGAAAACCCTTCGCCAGATGGCTGGCGGCAGAGAAAAGTTGCATTGAACTTCTGGAACTCTGTGGAATTTCCGGAACTATAGGTACTTTAGCCGCCCACCACGAACGCCGTCGTTAATTACTGAACAAAAACATCACAGGATATTCGTAGGTCGCGCCGGGTTCACTCTACCCTTAGACACCATATTCCATGAGTAACTTTTTGAGATGGTTTTTTTCTGTGTTGTTGTGTTTTTGTGTGTTAGTGCCGCGTCGAGAACGCGCGATTGTAATTGCAATAATGAGCCAGAGAGTTTGGGTTGGTGTTTTTTTTTATTTTAGTTTTTTATTTGCGACGTCTACGATAACATGTACGAGTACATGGATCTGTGTACACCTTCAACTTCAACTTTAACTGAATTTCACCCCCGAATGGTAAAACGCTCAAACCACCCCTGGGTTCGGTGTTTTTAACGGTGCAGTTATTTGTTCTGGAATTAAGTTCATGGTTGAGAAAGCTTGTTGTTGCGCTTTTGTTATGCCTTGCACTGGTGATGGGAGTATCACCCCGTTTCATGTTAGTGGCAGCGTGGTGCTTACACTTGATGGAGTCATAAAATCCACGACTATAAACATCAATTGCAACCAACCCCTTGGTCTGGTCTACGCTACGCTGCAGCGCATTTAGTTTTCCAGTTAAAACTGCGAGCCAGGTTGCGGAGAAGTTCTCCCTATAAATAGGTGCTTGGAGAAACTTGTCGCCGGTGTTGCCACCATCAGTCCAGCCTCGTTGCTGCTGATTTTTTTTCTTTGTTTTTCATTTTCTGTTTCCGTTCATGTGTTTTGTTTTTGTTCTCGATTTTCATCCTACGGTTTTTTGTTTTTTTTTTTTTTTGTATTTGTGTTGGAAAATATTTTCCCTCCCGAATGTTACCTGAACTATAAATAAAAAGTTCTATTATTGTGCATTCATGGGGAATGAGATCGCTTTAGTAGCTTTTCCGCTAGCTAGAGGACGCTACTCTTTCCCATTAGATTGGGTACGCAGTGGTGTCCGTTGTAGTCGTAGCTGTTTGGTTGCTGTAAGCTATGTCACAATTTTCTAGTAAATAAAATTGTTCACTGGGTTTTCCTTTAAATTTTTCTTCTATTTTCGCTGGGCTATCCTTGTGCGCAAAAATTTGTTGTTGTCTGTATTTTGTTTTTTTTTTGTCATTTTATTTTTGTGCAACATCAGCATTTTGAACGACACTGTAGAAGCTTTTTGAGGACACTGACCTCGTTTTGCACCTGGAAAACGTAGTCTCTATCCTGGGTGTGAACGTACCTGCTACATATGAATCGTCCTCGGTTCTTTGGAATTCGTTTGCATCATTTTTTCAATTCGTTGATTTTTTTTTGGTTTCGTTCGTTTTGTTTATTTCGATTGGAGAAAAGGATTGCTTTTTGGCAAACAAGCAGATTCGAGAACCCACCTGCCAAGCACATCAGTTACGTATCCGCTTTATGATTCTGACATTCTCGAGGGTGCGCTTGAAACATATTGTGCAACAGAGATGTGTCGTACTACATACACCTATAATTCATATATTTCAATTCGATGTCAGTTGGTAACAAGGCGAAGGGGATGGGTTTCGTTTCAATACTGCAAGTGCATGCAAAAATCGAGCATGACGATTCAGAGGTAGTGAAATGACAGTACTTTGTATCTGTACCTGTCCGGGTGGTGGTACCTACAATATTTTTTTTTTTTTGTTTTGAGAGAAAGATGTCAGTGGTGGATTTGTATTTTTTTTTTTTTTTAAATTGGCATATACTGCCACTCTGCGTTTTTTGACAGCAAATTGTATTTTACTTTGGCTGTTGTGTTGTACGTTGCGTGACTGTTCAGAGTTGATTAATGAGATGCACGGCAATAAATATGTCCCCTTGCATGGCAGGTGGGTGACATGTGACGGTTTTTTAATCATCTGAGAGAAGAATTTCCTTGGAAATTGACTGAATAAATTTTAAGGATGCCACTAGTGGGGGAATTGTATTTTTTTATTTTTGTGAGGAGACAATTCCTGCCTGTTGGATAGTTTTATGGCCCATTTTAGCGTGTGGTTTTGGTCGGACTGATGAAAGAACAATCTGTAGGCTGTTGTATTTGAATGGGTTTTTATGAGAACGTATTTCGCTTCGATCGTATCTATCCGTAGTTGATGATGGTGTTATATGTAACCAGAGCCTTAATCAGACTAAACTTCAATCAAAGCAGTATTTTTGAAGTGAAAATGACATCATTGGCAGCTCATCATAAAATGGATACGTGGCGAAAAGAAAAGAGTTTTAAGGATCAACAGTGACATATGCACTTTTATATATGCAGCCAAAGGCTATGTCATGGATGGCCGTGGCTCAAGTGGTAGTGTATTGGCTTCTCAATCAGACGGTTCGGGGTTCAATACCAGCCGTGACCGAAAGACTTTTTTCAGGCAAATAAAATCTTGTGAGATGAATGGTTGCCTAAATACAACATCAAGTCCAATTTACACTAATAATTTAGTCTCCCCATTAAATGTTGGATGCCACCCATGGAGCGAAATAACCACTGAGCCCAAACATCTTTCTCTCTATCCAATTTTCCGAAAAACTTAGCACGTGCTCCGGCATTTTAAGAGTAGTAATATACCCTCTTGAGTGTTAAGTTCTTTTTTAAAAAAAAAATAAAAAATGTCGGATATGATTTTCCCTTGAGTGCGTCAAATACTAGTTGAATACCCCTGGAATGGCTTATTAGCATAGGACTATTCGGGCTTTTGTCTATGGATTCTGAATGTTGAGAATTGTACTTTACTGTATCAATTCTCTATGGATTCCTAAAAAGATTGCAAGCCAGTGGATTGATGACTTCACGCACTTTGGGAGAGGGGCTCATTTACTTCTCCCAACTACTGTTCACCTTTTCGAGGTCTATGGTTAACCAAAGCGAAAAGATATAGTTTATGGAGTGCTAGAGATGTAGAATATCTATAAGCTGTGTTCCGCAAGAGTCAAACTTTTCATAATCGTAAATATACCTGCAAGGCCCAATAACCCGGCCAGGAATCACAGAATAACAACTACTTTTCAGCAGAATTACTATGTTGCCACCGTAAACGGGCTTCATTATAGCCAGTCCCAAGGGTGACTTACAAACGAGAAGAAATAATGCATCACCATGCACTTTCAACTGTGCTTCAACTGATCATCTAAAAGTTATTAACACCCAAGTGTGAACTTAATTAAGTGCATAAGCTCGGTCCGTATAAGGCATAGTGTGGGTGTTTTGGCGATGAATTTCTTTCTGATATTAGATGTCGATTCAACGATAACCTTACTTGAGATATCTACATCCACTCGTATTTGAAACCCACATTTTCTGGGTATTCTTTGACATCTAGCTACAATGTTAATATAGAAATGACGATGGACAGGTTCAGAGGAAAGCACTTTTGCTAACATTTAATTTTTAATTTTGGTGGGGGCTGACGCAATCATTTTTTTGGCTTAATACAAGCTCATCCTAACTTAAAAGCTAGGACCTAAAAACTGACAAAAATTAAGGGTTAAGAACTAAGAGAATGGTGGAGGAGATCAAGTTTAAGACGAGAAGTGCTGAGGTTAAAATCAAAAAGGGAGAGGTTTAAGTTGACCTTAGGGTGCATGCGGGAGATTAGTTCGTTGGAACCATAAGTGGTGCGATGGGTTGGAACATAGAAGAGACGAAGGCAGCGTAAATTACGAGATTAGAACCAGAGAGCGGTCAATAAATGAAGAGACCGTCAGCTACGACTCTGCGTAAAAAGTTTAAGCCGCCCACGATAGGGAGGTAAGATAAAGGGGTTATTCCACGGTAGTCATCGAAGGGCAACTCGAAAGAAATGACGTTGAATGCTCTCGTTTCCGTATATATGAACTCACTGAAAGGGGAACTACACTTGGCTGGCATACCACCTTGATCAAAAAGTTCCTGGGGGACACCACCGTGTGGCGTTGCCATTGTTATGAATTGAGTTCTGTTTTTTTGTTAGGTTGGTATATCTGTTGTTGACATTCCCTCTAAATCTTAGCATCATAGCTTGACATCTGCAAAAGTCACGTAGCCAAGAGTACATCGATGTCTGTATGTGTTGGCGATTTTTTACAATTTTAGAAATGGATTTAAATTTGCAACAACGAACTTGTATTAAATTTTGTGCTTGTATTGTAAAGTGCTCGCGAGTCATTCGAAGATGATGAACGCAGTGGCAGACCATCGACATAGACATCGAAAACCAACGAAAACATTGATGAACCAACAAAAATGTTGGTCAATAACCGCAAATTCACCATCAGAGAGATAGCGGAGGACTTGAACATTGCCCATGGATCCGTCCAAGACATTTTGGTTAATGATTTGGGTTGGTGCCAAAAGACCTCAATTTCATGCAAATAAGACACCGTGTTGACGTCGCAAAAGACATGATTTGCGAGGCTGAATCTGATCCCACATTCATCAAAAGGATCATTACTGGAGACGAGACGTGGGTTTATGAGTACGACACACAATCCAGACATCAGGCAAGCTAATGGCGTTCACCAAATGAGCCGAGACCAAAAAAACCACGTCGTTTTCAATCAAAAAAGAAGGCAATGCTCACGGTTTTCATGGATTACAACGGTGTAGTGCATCATGAATTTTTGCCAGTATTCCAGACAGTAAACAAAGAGTATTATTGGGGCGTTATGAAACGTTTGCGTGAAGCAATTCGCCGAAAGAGACCAGAATTGTGGGCAGAAAATTCGTGGATTTTGCACCATGATAACCGTCGCACAGTGCCATCATTATTCGTAATTTTTGTGACGAAAAATGTAACAAATACCATCCAACAGCCACCGAATTCACCTGGCTTCCTGGGATTTGTTTCTGTTCAATCGAGTCAAAAAACCACAACGGGGAACTCGTTTCAGCAGCCGAGGGAAGTAATGGAAAAATCGCAGGAAGCACTGATGGACATACGAAAACCGAATATAAAAAATGTTTCGAGGATTGGGTCAAGCGCTGGCATAAGTGTGTTGCAGTCGATGGAGATTACTCTAGAGGGGACAATATAGATTTACTCGTTGATGACTAAACTTGTATTTCCAATTTTCTGAATACATTCCGCGAACTTTTTGGTCGAGGTGGTATTCGATAAGGGGCCAAACAAGGGTAATGCAATTCTTGAGATCATCGTTTGATAAAACCAGGGGATGGATTCACTTTAAGGATTATCGCGTCAATATGCAAACGGAAGTTTAACTCTCTATCGTATAATAGTCCAACG
This sequence comes from Volucella zonaria, assembly GCA_963966105.1. NCBI lineage: Eukaryota > Metazoa > Arthropoda > Insecta > Diptera > Syrphidae > Volucella > Volucella zonaria. The sequence continues at coordinate 15,341,513 of OZ014533.1, forward strand.
TCGCGAAGAGATTGAACCTGTGCTATATTTAGTTGCAGTGCAGTGTTTAATAATTCTCTCAAGATTGTTTATAGTTAAAATGAAAAAAAGAGGACCTAGATGGCTGCCTTGTGGGTCATCAGAAGTGACTAAAAACGGGGTTGAGAAGGCTGAACTTTTGTGAACCGGGGTTATGAAAGAGGTCTTCCAAACTTTGGGGAATTCTCCTCGTCTGATCTCCTTGTCTGAGGGATAGATCAAAGTGGGTGCGAAAGATTGGGCTTACACTTTTTGAGAAATATTGCGGGGAGCCCATCTGGCCAATAGAGAAGGTACTTAAAATATATGGGGTCACGTACGAAAAAGTCGTCTGCAAGTGATTGTTTAAAAAAGTTTGTAAAATAGTTGGCAGTAGTATGTGGCTTGGTGGATCGAACGAGAGAGGGGGGGATAACCGTCTGATTTTCGTTTGTGGTTGACGAATTGCTAAAATGTCTTCATATCGTTGGATAAGTTTGATCTGCGCTGTGTCTATCGACACTGATAGAGGCAGTTATAAAGCTAAGTGAATTGGAAGTAGATTCCAAGATAGTTAGAATAGCCATAATAAGAATTGGTGCAAAGAAAAAATACCCATAATTTGTTTCTTTTGTTTCGTAAAGAGCGAAATGTGTTTGTGTAACGTAAGGAGAAATGGAATTAAATATTTCACTGTAAAAAATGCAGATAGCATCAGGTAAAATCAAAGGAAGATTTGCTAAGGAGATTTATGGAAGTTGTAAGAAGAGAGAGTAGGAGAATCTAGCTATAAAGGTTGGTGGTCGGACTATCCGATAAGATTTAAACTTTAACGACCAAAATGAATACTGATATAGATCTTCGTCTATGCATGTGGAACGTTGGGACTGTCCACAGACTGACATATTTGTCAGTATGACGATGACATCTTTAGTACAGTGAAAATGCGCGCAGCATAAGCTAGTCGACTTAGAGGTTGTCAATTCATGTTTGCGCAGGCCAGAAATATATCGTAGGTGCTATTATGTCAACACTGAGTTTTCTTCTGCTAGAGTAACTGCATTTTCCGAACACTTCACAACCGTTTGTTAAGATTGGGACAATAAATATTTTAGCTAGCATTAATCGTTGTTTTTTAAGGGCGCACAACATTGTGTGACCCGCAAGGTTTGAAGTACATCGTACGCTTTACCAGTAATAGTTTGGATATGCTTGTCCCAACTTAGAGTCTCATCCAATACTCGTACTAGTCCCAGATTTTTAACAGACCCAACATGCTTTATTGGGGAGTCTTTAAGTAGAAGATGCGGGAAATATGAGGTTTCTAAAGCCTTACTACGCATTTTGACTTGAGGGGATTTAGGAAAAACCCGTTTTTTGCTGATTTTCCCTAAGCCTCCACATATGCTTAGACAATTGGACATCGTCCGCATACATTGGAGATAATGACTGTTGAACGAAGCTCATTTATGTACAATGAGAACAAAAGTGGACTGAGTAGCAATCCCTGTGGAATATCTCTGATTGTGGGATGGAATTCAAAAATACAATCATTAACCAGCACAGCCTGGTCTCTATTGCACAAATAGGAAGGTATTAACTTAACAGAGGCAGGCGAAGACTTGAACAGCCTTGAGACCTTCCCACACAAATTACCGTGCTCTACTGTATCAAAGGCTTTTGAAAAGTCGAAAAGTACTAAAAAAAAATGACTTTACCCATATTCCAGCTCTCCGTATATCTTCAATAACATTTATAAGAGTTGTTTATTTATTCAGCTGTGTTTTTGTCGAAAACCAAATTATTTGAGCGAAAGGATATTTTGAGCATGAAGATAGCAATTCTTTTTTTTTCTGCGCGTATCTTACAAACGACTTGATTACGGGGATTGCAGTAGCTTCGGCGATGCGCATCTCACCTAAGTAGTGTTTCTAACGATTGTAAGCTTGATTAGACGCTGCATAAATTGCCGAATTTCGCTGCATGAGTTGCCGAATTTCGAACTTTTGAGGGAACCTTGAAGTTTTGCTAACAATCGCAACATGACCGTTGAAGGGAGATTGTATATTATGGCTCAGGAATTCTTTTTGATCATTTAAAGATGTCACGTTATACGTTCTCAATCAACATCACAAACACTTTGTTCTAAAAGAGTCTAGTCAATTACTTTAAAGTCTCTGTAAGCGTACGATATGTCTGTACACTGCAGATCAAAATCAAATGTCAGGCATATAAGGTGGTGCTGCGAGCTGTACATTGAACAATATACGATTCTCATCACTAACAAAAAACACATCCAAAAGGGTACTACAACTTGCGGAGAAATGGGTTCGACTATCAGTATTAACTGGGAATGTATTAAATGTTATCAACCAGAATATTGCCCTTAAGGAGGTTACTATTAAAGTCCCCGCTGATTATGAATAAGAAACACATATTCAATGTCACTAGCAGCCTTCGAAATAAACCTTTGCACCACCTCTTCTCCGGCCACATCTTTTGGCATGAAAGTGTCTTTCATATGCATTCAGAACTTCGTAGTAATGGCACCATCTAGTATTGATTTTTTTTTGAAACAGTGCTTAAATATGATTTCGGGAAAATTGGCGCTGCAATTGAGTTGAATAAAGTGCAATCCAAAAGACTAGTTTTCGAGAAGCTGATGCCGTATATCGGCAGTAACGTGGCGAATCTTGGCTTCCAAGTGGTCCATCATCTCTCGTTATCGGCTTAGACTAGCGATCTCGCATATCCTTACAAAAAATAAGCCAAAGTTGATAAATCATACGATTTTGTAGACCAATTGGCAGGCCTACTACGTAATAATGCGCTCATTGAATTGTCGATTGATTGTAGTACGCTCTGTGTGGATCCATTTACTCTAACGTCGTGGACGGCATTATTTTTGAAGAAAATTTAACCAACGATTCCACCAGATAAAGCAAGCCAAACAGTGATTTTTGTGAATGCGACGGCGTCTCAGTAATAGTTTATGGATTTTCTCCACACCAAATGTGGCAATTTTGGTTGCTGTCGTATGTAGCTATTCAACCAAAAATGAGCCTAATCGCTAAAAAAAAAATTGTGGTGAAAAAACAGATCAAGATGGCACCCAATTATCAAGGAGCTTTAATTCTTGTGAGAGCTGGATCTTGTTAACTCGTAATCATGTCAATTAATATCCACGAGCTAACTATAGAAGGACCAAACACCATTTTTTTTTTTTTAAATAACTTAACACTCTAGTGGGTATGAATACACTTATAATGCCTCAGCATGTGTTAAGTTTTTTGGAAAATGGGATAGAGAGAGAACGAAAGATGTTTGGGCTCAGTGGTTATTTTGGTCCATGGCTGGCATCCAACGATGAATGGGGAAACTAAATTCTTAGTGGAAGTTGGCTTGATGTTGATTTCTAGTCTCATCTCACTTGATTTTCATTAACTGAAAAAGTGAATATGTCTTTCGGGCGAGGCTGGGATTCGAACACCGGACCTTCCGATTTGGAAGCCAGTCCACTACCATTTGAGCCACTGCCACCATAATGTCTTTGTATCGTATCCTGTCTACTATACTCTGTGGAAACATCGTCGGTTACCCAAGAGAGCTGAATTATATACCTTTATTAGATTGCTCATAGGCCGTAATCTTCTGGGGGTGCACATAATTAAGCTGCACTTTACCGATGACGACCTCTACCTAGGCTGTGGGGACATTGGGAGGATACTCTTCGCTTCTTGTGCTACTGTTCCAGCCTCAGTAATTTGAAGCAAAGAACTTTAGGAAGTTATTACTTCCACGACCTCTCAGAACTACTTGCTGCTTCACTTACATTCACGGAGGCAACAAGATAGATCTAGGAACCGCAAGCAAACCCCTATCCCCTTTCAATTCCTCCACCCAGGCATCACAATTGGTTTATACAGACTTAAGTGGGATGAGGATAGAATGGACTCGTCTCCATATATCTCATCAACCCGCCAACTTAAACTACACTAATCAAAGAGATCCTTAATAATACCTTTAAGCTTGGGAAATAATCTATCGATCGGATATTAATCTAATGGCGAAAACTCAGGGTACTCACAAATAGTATACGAGTATATGAGAACGGTCGCTGTTTCGCAAAAAATGGTAACTACTCCATCGAGTTCTCAATGCTAAAAGAAGATTTCAACGGGTTCAAATACTGAGATGAGCCATTAAAGTTGAACTTAATGTGTCGTAGAGCTATAACACCTTTTCCAGCTATGATTCTTGAACATTAAGGGCTTTTGTCACTAAGCACCCTCTTAATATCTTTCTATCGATATCCAAAATTAACCAAAAGGATATGGAACTAAAATGTGTAGATAGCGAGCCATTTTGTACGAAACTTCTGAGAGAGGGACTGTGCAGTTATTCTCTAGCCTTCAACAGCAAGCATTGCTCTGGTTTTGAATGTCTTTTACATCTATTGGTGAAGGTCTATGCTTTTCGGCCTTGGTCTTATAAGTACCGTGTCCCAGCTGGCATAAACATTCCTCGACAGGCTTTATTAACTCTTTATTTTAGCATCGGCGCTAGCATCTTTCTTAGGACCATCATGGCTGTAGGGTGTCAGAAGCTCCATTCACGACAATGCCATACACTATCAATTTGACAAGTCTTCCCAAGTGACACGCCCAATGGTGCTTTTGGGCCTTTGATTTTGATGATGTTGTGGACTAAAAATCCCTTCGAGGGAGCTTTTTCATCATCGTCCCGAACGTCGACAAATTATACAAGCCTTTAGGTTGGCATTATAGAAACCTGCTTCATTTGATGATCCTGAATTTATTAAGAAAGGGAAAGGACTAGTAGATTTTCCTAAAGAGAAAACGTATGGCATTTTTTCTGTAGACACCTTTTTTCGATAGGTTTTCTTAGCCGTTCACCATTCTCAAGAGGGCAATACATAGCAATATTGAATCTTTTGTAAGAAAGGACGCATCTTGATTAGGTTTAGAAGGGATAAGCAGATTCTCACTAAGTTGAAGATGTCGCTGCTATCTAACACTACCTACTTGTAAATCCTCAAAGAAAGTAGGCGCCCACTTGACACTCACGCAAAGTTCTCACCAATGCTTTGAGCGATTGCAACTTAAGTCGTTTCAAACAGATTTATGGTCACCGATTTATGGTCCTTCGAGCCGGATAAATGGTATAAAATCCTTATCTCTGTAAATTGCTTTCATTAATCGCGTTCGAACTTTTATTGATTAAATTAATGTGAGTTTCTCTTTTCTAAAAATAAAAAATGAAACGAAAACGAAGAAAAATAACTAAAAACCAACAAAAAAAAAAAAAGAACAAAACAAAAGTCCTGGCAGCCGTAGAAAATTACAAAATTTTCCTATTTGAATGTGTTGGTCGGTTGCGCTGAATTGAGGAGAACTCAGGAGGGTTGGGATTGAAGGTTTGAAAAGGCAAAAGGAAATCATTTTATTAGCGTCGCAAAAAAGAAAAGTGCGCTCTCAAAGTAACCAAGGATATTAAAGATTTGAGAGAGAAACGAAAAGAAAATCAAAAAAAAAAAAATATATATTGTAAATAAATCAAAAGAGAAGCAGGAAGCAAAATCAAGCGCCACAAATCAGATTCACTTTACATTTCTTTCTTTCTATTCGGCTTACTCGAAAAAAGCGTACGGACAACACAATGAACAAAATTTTGTTTTCCATGAAGGTGTGGGTTAGAAGAGGTTTTCAGGAAAAAAATTGAAGCCACCACAAATTGTCCGACAACAACGACGTTTTGCTTGAATTAGCACTCCGCCGTCGACCAGTGCACGACAAAGTAATGGCAAAGTTCTACCAAATGGGTGGCCACACTAAAGCACAGTGAAAAGGACAAAATGTGAATGTCGAAAATATGAATTTTTTAAAAAAAAAAAATTAACAAAAAAAAAAAGCGAACGGAAAAGAAAAGAAATTTCTGTCAGCAAGAAAACGAATGAACAAATAAAAGTCGTGCCGTCAAGTTAGCTGTGGAGAGACCCCTAAGGGTCGGCCTTTTTCCACTTCTACTCACTCGCAATTGTCGATTAGGGACCGATTTCTTTTTTTTTTTCTGTGTGTCGGCGCGGACTCTTTGTTTTATGGCTTTTATTGAAATTTCAATTAAAAAATACGTCTATCATTGCGGTTTTTTGGGGTGAGGATTTTTTTTTTGTTCTTCCTTTTCCGGTGTAGTTGGTGGGATTTTATTGCCCTGGAATGTTTGAGAAATTAATTAAGGATGAACAATTACGGTCATTTAAGGTATCGCTGGGCGGTTGAGATTTTTCCTTTTTTTTTTCCTAAATAACGAGTAATTGTCCTTTTTTTCTGGTTTACTGGTTTGTTGGATGGGCGGATGTGAAATTATGATGATTGCGCAAATAATACTGTAATTAAGGACGAAAAAGAAATGGAGGTATTTTTATTTTAGGATTTTTTTTTTATTCCTGAGCAGAAGCCGGAAATGTGTCATATTGATAATGAAGTGGGTCATCATCAAAAGGGAAAGTTCAAAGAGGCTGCAGAAAAGTTAGTGGGTTTCCTGTCTTCAAAGTTCAAACGGATTTGGCAGAAGTTCCTTTTTGACTCTTAGCTACCAACTGGATGCCAGCCAATACATTTTATACAATAAAATTCTTGAGTGCTTTAAAGATGCGATGAATAGAGAATTAAATTGGAGTAATCATTTTACGATGCTCCATCGTTTGCATCCCTTTTTGTTTCTCTTACGAGCATTTAGATTAAAGTGATTCATACAAAAAAAAAAAAATTAAATAAAACAACGAAGGAATTACTGCCGCTTACCGAACGCTCTAAACTTAACAATCTCATTCAAAGTTTGCCTTTCGGCCTTTTTAAAATTTTGTATAAAACTTAAAACTATGGCCCTATTCTGCTCAATCTACCTAAGCTACTTAACCTAATTTAACTATAATCGGGGTGGTGAGCAATCGTAGCCTCTCGCACCTGGTGGTCACCATCCCAATTCGTCAACATCCTGCACAGGCATCCCCGAGATTTAAGTAATGCCATAAAGCAGCGGTCACTTCTCAGAGGCGCCGCCTTATGTTAACGATCGTGGCCTTTCCACGAGATTCCCCTAACTATCCTTAATCTAACTTACAACTAGGTGGAGTGTGTTATCTTGTAACGTACCGACCTAGGAGAGCGAGTCCACCCTCTCCCCTTCTACAATAGAAGCCACCAGAATCCGGTGTATTGTTTCTCGGCATCGATCCGATCCCTGTCCGCAATCGCGGGACTAAAACGGAGAAGCTCCTGAGCATTGGCAACGTACCCGTCGTAGATGAGCCGCTTGTTCCTCGCACCGCTGTGGCGGTGATATATTACCGGGATACCATCCTTGTTTTGCATTAACCCTTTAGCATCAATATGGAGAAATGTCTCTGGCAGGATAAAACCCGATAGAAGTGTGCTCTCGTGGGGCATTTCACTGGGGTAATAAGCCCTAAAGATCAGGTCATTATCCTTGGTCCTTGCCCTTTTAACGTGTCTTCGAATCACATTAATCAGGAAATTGTCAATCCTATTCGGATTAGCCCCATCGTAAAGGACTTTGTTGGAATAATATTTTTTGTATTCTTATTCTGGCGTTCTGTACAAGCCGTGACAGGTCCTAAGACACTGCTTTTCAAACACCCGAATCCTTTCCATCTGATACGGCGCTACATTGAACCACACGGGACAATCATACAAGATGACTGGTCTGATTAGGGCCACATAGAATGTGACCTTCACCCTGGAGGCAAGTTGAATGCTGTGAAATAGCCTTCTTGGCCCCAGCAAGACAAGCATCTATATGTTTCTCAAAATACAAATACTTGTGAAGCCAGATACCAAGGTATCTCACTACGCTTCGCACCGCTAATGGCAGTCCGGTGGTGATGGCCGGTGATGGCCAAATTTCGCCAGCTATATCTGGTATTAATAGAAGCCCATCTTAATGGAGTTCTAAACAAGATTTCTAAACAATGTTTCCAAAATTGATTTTCAATTTCCAATGGTCGTAATACGCTTAAATGTGATCAAAATCACGCTGCAGAAGAGTATTGATGACTTCGATTTTTGGACCTGATCTGTACGCCACTAAATCGTCTGCGTAAGGTATGGCATGATTGAGGGAACCTACTAGATCACTTGTGTAAATGTTAAACAGTATCGGAGAAATCACAGCCACCTGTTGTAAGCCGTTTTTAATGTCAAAGATCTTGCTCGAAATGGCGTTGTTACATTTAACAACGAATCTCTTTCCCGTAAGCATGTTGTGAATCATATACAGCAAAGTTTCGGCATGCCCATCCTGGTCAATTTATAGAAAAGCCCCTCTGACCATACGGTGTCGAAGAGGCCTTCTCAAAGTTTCGGCATGCCCATCGTGGTCAATTTATAGAAAAGCCCCTCTATACGGTGTCGAAGAGGCCTTCTCAAAGTAAACGAGGCAGGCACCCGTGCACTGGTTCTTGCATTCATTCCATTGTATGTTGGAGACCAGATTTGACGCAGCATGAATAGTATCATGCCTCGCTCTAAAACGAAACTGATTTTCCGGAATTGTATTATTTTGTATTATTTTTCTCAACCCACCTTAACAGCGCTCTATTAACCACCTTCTCAAATACCTTGCTAATATTCGGAAGGAATCTAATTGACCGAAGATTAGCAGGGTTAGTTCTAACTTTATCCCTTTTCGGGACTGCTGTTTTCCAATGCGTCGAATAATAAGCATTATTCAGCGCATTGGTAAATAGCGTCTTAATACGCTTAATACGACCGGCGTTTGGAATACTGTCTACTCCCGACGACTTTTTGTTTTTCAGGGACTCAAAAATGCACAGGAGTTCATCTATTCACACGAACAAATGCGAGGAAGCTCGTGCATCAGCGATGATGATGATTTGCCGTGTTTTCTTCGAAAAAAGCTCCCAGCAAATCCACTTTATCCTGTGGGTCTTCGACCACGAAAAGACCGTCGCCTGAGTTGGCACTCTCTGGACTTATGCCAACGGTGAGTGGTGTCTGTCTGTTTTCTGTTGTTTGTGGAATTCGGACACACTGAATGTCATTGTGATCTTTCCACCTGAACAATTTATTTATCTGCGGGAACATATTCGGACTACTGGATTTTATAGCCCAGTACAGACTTATAGGCTTACTGTAATTTTCTTTAATTAATTGTTTTAAGTTTTTGATCAGTGACTATAGCGTTCTTATTTCCGAGTTGTTTCTGTCAGAGAACTGTCTGTACAGCTGCTTAAGCCCCGACAGTGGTCTACTTTTGTGTTATTTTGAAGCTACGCCTTGTCTTCGCTGACAATGCTTCACGCGGTCGGCCCAATTTTTGATGATTCGGTCCAATATGTACAGCGTTATTCCGGTAATAGTGTGTCGAATATTGGCCTCGACCTCATCCAAATTGGTTGACTTGTTGGCGTAGACTAACGATTTGACGTAGTCCCAGAGCAAATAATTGAGTGGCGTCAAATCGCATGATCGGGTCGCCAAATTTCTCTTTCACAACTTCAAGATTTGCGTCGCTTGTATGGCATGTGCCGCCGTCTTGTTGGAACCACAGCTCGGACTTATCGAGCTCTGACTACAGAAAGCCGGTTAACATCGCTCTATACTTGAAACCATTGGTGGTAACGGTGTCTCCTTCCTCATTTCAAAAGAAATGCCATAAACCGCAACAAACAGTCAATATTTGTGGACGCATTGATGCCTGGCCGAACACTTGGGGATTTTCTTTGCTCCAATAATAACAATTTTGCTTGTTGACATAACCACTGAGCCAAAAATGGGCCTTGTCCGAGAAGATGATTTTTTGGCTAAAATCTAGATCTCCGGTCAACATTTCTAGCGCCCAATTAGCGAACTCATGGCGTTTTCTATAGTCGTCCGGATTCAATTCTTGAGTTAGTACAATCTTATATAGATGTAGGCCTAAATCCAACCGCAAAATAAGCCGGAATGATTCTTTGGCCATCCCCAATTCAGCTGATCGGCGTTCAATCGACATTTCTGGATCTTTGTCGATACTGGCTATGTTTTCTTCATTTCGCACTAAACTCTGTATGGGTGGTGGCTTAAGATCCAAAAGAGTGTTTCCTCGCTCAAACTTTTCGACGGTGCGATGAATTGCCTGCACTTTGAGGCCATGATGAGGACCGACCTCACGAGGAAATTCACGTTGCGTATTTACAACTGAGCTGGAATTTCGATAATAATTTCCGCACTTTCGGCAAGCGTAGAACGATGCATGATGAAATGGCAAGCCTCACTGAATATTTTGACAGCTGGATGTCATTGGTAACTTTGGCAACTGTTGAAACATAAGATTTGGAAAAACAATTATCACTATCTGGCCACCCGTTATATTAACGCAAGTATTTCTTCCTTTCTTTCAAGCTAGCGCCTTCTTGCAGATCATAATCCATCCTAACTGGATGCGTGGACGACTCCATTGTATGACAGTACATATACCGATGTCTATCTTGGCTAGAAAACTCTTGAAACAGTACGGCGGTTACTTTTCATATTCTGCTCTCATATGACAGTACAGGCTTAAAGTTGCTGGATATTTTTCACCTTCGCATACAGTTATGATGATCTTGCCAGGGACACTTGATTGATTCATCAAAATCTGCAAGGATTTGTGATTTTTATCATATCCCAGAATGTTTTTGTATTATTTTGGTCTCATACTTCATCAATTAGATTCCCTTTGGCAACTCTGTGATCACCCCTCGATTCCGAGTTCAGTGAAAAGCAAATTTTGTCAGGCGATTGCTAGAAAAGATTTCAATATCTCGGTCTCTGATTTTGGCACAGCTTGGAAATTCAAATTCATCATTAGGCTAGTGTGTTCAACAGTGTAAAAATAGCTGCAGTCTGTAAAAAGTTAAGTTAAACACCTGTCGCTGAAACCGACACCTGTGTCAGATCAACTTAACTTTAGAGATCGCAAATTTAAGAAATTATGTTTGTCTTCTTCTAAGGGTGGTCGTTTCATCATTCGTCTCGCTGCTTTTGAATCCTGTTCAAATTTAAGAAAAATGGCCGACTCAATTCTACGTCCCACATTGATGATATGGTCATCCTGGTATCGAACGAATTTAGTTTTAAACTCAAGTATGCACTTTCTTTTGCTGCCTTGTCGTAGTAGGAAGGCTTAAGAGTCAAAGATCCTAAGGTTATGAAAAGAACTCGGGTAAGATGTCGAACTAAGCGCCAAAAACCTCCAAACTAGAAGTAAAACGATTAAAAGTATGGAGATGACTCCACTTACTTACTTCGACTGGGGCCGGAGAACGGATTCTGGAGGCCTCAACCAACATACTTTGAAAAACCCCCACTGATTTCGGCGCTGACCCAGGAGCTGCTGAATCACATGATTTCGACGACTCCTGCGTTCGGTAGATAGAGCAGGAACGATGGAAGGGGCACCGGACAGGTCTTGCCTGTTATGGTACCGTGAAATAAGCCCAAATTTTAACGTTTGCCTTTATTTCACTTTGGAAAAGCATACGCGGATGATGTAGCTGTACTGCCTGGTCTAAAGCGCAGGCAGCTTTAGATATGATCATGGTGCACTGACAATGAGCTTTCAGTCAATCCTCTCAAAACTACTTTCTTTCTCTTTACGAGGAGGAAGCGGACTGATCTGACTTTTCTAATGCTTACAGGCATCGCCACACATCTCTGTAAGAAACATGTTGCGTCGAAAGCCTCTAAGGCGCCTCCTGGCAGTGCAAAGGGGCTATCGGCAAGATATATCTTATTCATCGGTTACCTGGTGGAATAAGCTCTCACGAAAATAGCGCATTGCTACTTTTACCAGACTCCAAACGACGGACTGCCTCGGCAGCATGAGGGCTTTCCCTACCACACCTGGTTCCGTTCTAGATACATTGATAATTCTGCATCCTCTTGATATTAAATATCATGGGCTACACTCTCATCTTCCTTTTAAAAAGAAGTGGTCTTTGCACTGGAGCTTTGATGACCTTACGCGGCGACTGTCTTATGACTCTGGTCTTATGGACATGTCGTCTGATGCAATGATACCAGAGCTGCGGAGTCGACTTTCCTCTGCCCAGGACTGGTTTTGGGCAGAATTTGAGCCAGGAAAGAAATGCAGTCGCGTCTTCACGGACAACGAAAATGTTAGATTTCACTTTTCGTTAGGAGAACTTTCATCTGTCTTCCAAGCGGAGATATACGCAATCCTGATAACAACGAACACCTGCCGCGACAGTCAATCTGCACTTAGAACCTTACTGAACCCTTTTACCACTTCCAAACTAGTTCAAGAATGCAAGTTCACTAAGACTTGCCTGTCCCAGGTCAAAATGGGATCGCGGGAAATGAAATCGCAGATGAACTTGCCAGGCAAGGTTCAGAGGAGAGTTTTTCAGGAGTCGAACCTGCGTTCTCGGTTAAGACCTCCATTGACAATTGGTTTTCATATGAGCACAACTGCAGATGGCATGACTCACCAGGTTGCACGCAGACCAAACGAATGCTTCGCTACATCTCTAGAAAATCAGCGGCCTCCCTTCTTTCCTTCAGCAGGAAAGACGCAGATTACTTGGTGGCTTCAAGACGGTGCACTATATTTTTGCTAAAGACTTAAATGTGCTGGGCAAAAGTGATACGATATCCTGCGACGCTTGCTACCTCAGCGTTGGTGCTGGTACTGTAAGCACTTTATCACTGAAGCGCTTACTCATATTTCTTCGAAAGACTAAAAGAGGACATAAGAAGCAGCTTGCAAAGACTATAATGGACTAGTACTTTGTTTGTTCTAGCAAAAAAGAAAATCACTAGTGGTGGTGATCAATTTTGCCTTCTTGCCTCGAAGTCAATCCTTCGAAGAAGGTGGATATCAGCAATAAATTCTCGCTTTCAAACCCTCAGTGATTGTGAGGTGGGAGCTTTTAATTTAGATTCGATATGCAACGAGACAGTCAATACTAAAGAACGTAATGAAAAAGGATCTATTGATTTGTACTCTGTATGCAGATTTCCAAGCGGAAGACTCTGGAGATCCGTCTGTAACTAGCTGAAAGATTGTGTGAGAACTTGTGGTCATTCCTGAATGAGATATTGAATGCCAGCTAGGTGACTAGTTACCAAACAATATAGATATTCCAGGCACTGAGATAGCTGATGAGTTGAACAATGAAGGGTCGAATCTATGTAATCAACAAGCGCTTCTCTCTAGCAGAGTGTTTTCTTTCGGACGATAGAATAGCTAGGCCTTATGACTGAATTATAGCAAACAGGAATTGCATGTTCTAATAAGACCTTTCCGCTGGGAACTCTAAGCTATCATAATAAGGCCCTGTCGGTACAAGACTATAATCATTTAGTTATCATCCTTCTTCTAAGAGCTAAAGAACTTACGTAAATCCATATCACCATAAGTCACGCTATGTGATTTCCAGGAGAAATTTAACTGCCATTCAGGAACAACAAACCCATTTCTGGTCTAAGTGAGCAGTGACTTTTCGCCGCAAGGCAACCTTTAACCATCCGACTGGGGATTTCAAAATCTTTCGACATAATGCTTGTATCTAGGAACGAAAAGACTCAAAAATCGTTGGCTTATCTGGCTTGCCATTTTAGAAGGTTCGCAACTTTCTTTTCTTACTATGAGCCCATATACGAGTGAAAAGTTTCCGACCGAACAATGATGCAAGATATTTTGTCTCAATTTTTTTTTTTATTTCTCTACATAGTCTCCTTGTAACTCTACACACTTCTCACAGCGATGCTCCCACCTCTCCAACCCGTCCAAATAGTACTTGGCGTTTTTCTCTGCAAAATAATTGTTCACGAAGGTGATTGCCTCCTCATTTGACGAAAATCTCTGTCTTCCGAGCGCAGTTTTTAGATAAGGGAACAAAAAGAAGTCGCTTGGGGCTAGACCTGGTAAATAAGGTGGATGATCAAGAAGGTTCAAACCGTAATTAATGGATTTTCGCCATGGCAACCGCTGAGGTGTGAGACAGCGAGTTGTCTTGGCGAAACAGGATTTTCTTTTTCTGCAAATGTGGCCGTTTTTCTGCCTTCAGCTTGGCAAGTAATGATGCGTAGTATGCTCCTGTAATGGTTTTTTTTTTTTGAAGATAATCGATTAAGATAACTAATTTACTATCCCAAAAAATAGTCGCCATCACTTTCCCAGCCGAAAAAAACAGTTTTTGCTATTTTTGGAGCCGGCTCGCCCTCCACGAGGCTCCACTGTTTTGATTGAATTTTTGTTTCTTGCGTATAATGGTGTACCCAAGTTTCATCTACAGTAATTAATCGGTGCCAAAACTCGGATTTATTGCGCTTAAACTGCGCCAACAGAGCGTTGGAAATGTTCATTCGAACACGTTTTTGGTCTAACGTAAGCAAACGCGGCACCCAACGCGCTGACAGCTTTCTTATGCCTAAATCTTGATTTAATATGTAGCAAACACGTTCTTTGGACATTTTCATAACCTCTACTATCTCTCTCACTTTAATTCGGCGGTCGTCTAACACCATTTGGTGAACTTTAGCAATGTTATCGTCAGTGGTTGCAGTTTTTGGACGTCCGGAACGTTCATCATCTCAGAAACTCTTCCGGCCACGTTTAAATTCAGATGCCCAAAATTTCACTGTGGTAAATTATGATGCAGAGTCACCATACACAGAGTCCAACTAATTTTTGATTTGCGTACGCGTGTTGCCTTTCAAAAACAAGAACTTAATAGCTCGATACTCAATTTTTTCCATTTTGACAAAAAACACTCACATCGACTCACTCAAACGACTGTCAACTAAAAACTGCGCATCCAAAATGATTGAAACTTCAGTAAGTAACTTTTTTTGACAGGTGCCGCTATCTTTATGGAAATTTTTCAGGCAACCCTTGTACTCTTACCACCACTAGATGCCCATCAGGGTTTTCGATAGCGAGTATTACGGTATGATGAAGACCTTTCTCATTCTTCTTTGGAATGAATGACATCCATTTCACCGTGGTGCTAAGTCCTAAGTCCGCTAACATTTCCAACTGCCTTGTTATAGATGAGTAAGACAGTATACGAAGTTAAGGAAGGGTGTTTACCATCATTTCAAAATCTTGTTGCACTCTCTCCGAACTTGAATGGATCATACATTTTGGGAATGAGGGAAAGTTCTTTACGTTACAGAATGCGATTGTTATCCGTGTCGGATAATCCCAGTAACGATTTTGATTAGTTCAATTCTGAGGTGGGAACTGCTGCTGGCTTTACCACAGGAAAATGTCACTTATCATGTTTTTTCCGGCTCAGACTGATCATGTATAGGTATAACCTTTGACCGATATATGGCTGATTCTTGAGAATCATACACCTGTTCGACATGATATTGATCGATCCTCGATTGATCTTTGTCCGATTTTTGACTCGTTTAATCGGTTAACAGGATTCTCTTGTAAACATACTTGAGGCTGTACAAAGTGTATTTTCTATGCTTGTTTATGTATGCCAGCGTCGAAAAGTAGTCCTGATTGCAATGTGTTTT
Organism: Volucella zonaria; assembly: GCA_963966105.1. Taxonomy (NCBI): domain Eukaryota; kingdom Metazoa; phylum Arthropoda; class Insecta; order Diptera; family Syrphidae; genus Volucella; species Volucella zonaria. The sequence continues at coordinate 15,357,091 of OZ014533.1, forward strand.
ATTTTAATCAGCACCAACTAGTTTATGTGAGTTCCGGAGAACTTGTTTATGGTTCACTTAAACACTTGCCTCTTGAAGGAAATTGACGCACTTAGCTATTGCTAATGCGAATGTTGTTTACTTAATGAATCAGAATCAACTCTAGTCATAAGTATAAACATATACCTGGTACTCTCTCTTGAAAAACTTTTCAAGAACTATGCACTTGATAGAACACCAGATGCCTTGACATAACAACCAATTTATTTATCAATCTTTGATCTATGAAATTCCTGATCCCATTTCATCAAAAAAACCAATAAACTATCCGCACTCTCTCTGCTAAAAACTTTTATAAATTTCATTTCACGGCGCCGACCAGATTGTAAAAGTTTTTTTTTTTTTTTTTTTCAAATAAACTTCAAGCATATGCGACCTATAAACATATTTTGAAATATTCAAATATCTAGAGCCGGCATCGATATTCATGTGCGACTTTAATTTCCCTTCGACAGTCATAAACTCTTTTTTTATGAACCGATGAAATTTTATTCGTTAGTTTTTGTCCTCGCTGTCGCAGGGAGTAGGGACCAGCCGAAACGTGCTTTGGATGATCTAAATCCACTTTCATTTCCACTGTCCCTTTTTTGTTTTTTTATTTTTTATTTTCAAAATCGTTAAAAGAATTCCCCGTGATTTGTGATGCCACACATAGTACTCGTAGATGATTGGAAAATTGAAAAAAAAAAAAAAAAAAACGATCAAAGCGGGAAACATGAAAAGAAAAATATGAACAGATACAGATACTTATGGTTGGTCTAGAGAAGAGTTTTTCACGAGATATCCTCCAACACCTCGTCTCCTCTTATCGCCAAATGGCAGAGATATAAGTTCCACTTAGCCATCAGGGAAAAGATGGAAAAATCAGATGGGAGGCAGCGATTGAATGTCGGCAACATGGAAAAACGAAAAGAAAAAAACCCAATCAATGGCATTTGCAGAGATTCTCTATTTCTATATTTCTCACTCCATGGACTGCTAATGTGATTATGATTCGTTTTGGATTATCTTCGATTGTGTTATGCGTCTATCTGAGCACTTCCATCGTATATATGAGCACAGAGGTATTCATATTACGGATGCATTGGCGATTACGGCTTCGCATTTGGGATTTTCGTTGTAGGGTTCTTCCAAACGCAACGCTCATTAGCACCATCCTTGTAACCTAACCCACCCACATCCTAACCGCCTAAAATCCATTGCTCGTATCCGTACTTGTATCTGGGTTAATTGTTTTTCCCAGGAGAGCCTGCAGTATCAGCTTACGAGTATATGTATCTCCGTATTACCATGGTACGATTACCACCACCATCATATTGGCGAGCACGATGTACTCGTATTTCATAGATCCGATGCCAGAATTAAGGCCATTTGCGAGTATCTATGGCTATGTTTATGCCTCTGACTCTGGTAGTGACTTTGGTGGTAGTTTTGCTTTTCGAAAATGAATCTGAAGCTAATAACTAGGATCGGATTAGCGGAAATTATGCTTGTGCATAAAATTCGCATTGGCCTAGGATAATTACACTCGCTCTCGAATTGGGATGGTAAAATGAATTTTAGTTATTACGAGCAGTTGGCTGGGAAAGGTAGGAGTGGCTGATTATGAGAGAATGCATTAGTGAAGTAAAAGAATTTTTCGGTGGAATTTTCACGGCAAGGTTAATTAATTTCTTCAAGTGGAACGAGTGCTGCTGATGTCATTATGGGGTTAAAAGATATAACTGTGCCATCGGTTGAAAATACTGCAAAAACTGAATGCAACGGCATGAGGGGTTGCTTGTATAGTATGTACATTGATAGGATTGCCATTGCCTAACCTATCTATACACATACAATAGATGAATTATGCAGGGATTAATCTCGGATTCTGATCTTCGATTGGTTTCATGGGAGGTAGTGTTTCATTATTCATGGTATGATTGTGTTTCAGGATATGTGTTTCCGGTGAATCATCCTCGTAATATCGTTACATTACTTCATGCATCTTAGAGATGGTCGCAATAGCGGTTAGTAGATAATATTGGCTATTACTAGGAAACCCGAGTATTTTCATTTAAATTTGGGCAATCAACTTCTACCCTTTTCATCCCCGCTAAGTGGCTAGTGTCTAGACGAAATATTGGCTTTATAGACCAATTTAAGGAGCTTTACGATAGCAGGCGAGGTATAGTGTGGAGGACATTGTAGTGGATTTTATAGATGAGGCCAACAGTCTCAGTCTAAACTGTCACATCATCCATATTTGGGTAGTAATTCGGTAATGAATTTCCACAGCTTGAAAGGTTTTTGAAAGTAGCAGCCAAAGTAAGCAATGGCTAAGGGAGGACCTTCTCCTAAACAATATGTAGTTTGTATGAGGCGCATTATGTGACTAAGGCGACGTACAACTTGACCGAAATGCACATTGCCGGGGGAGAAAATTTGCGACCAACTGCTTGATCTATTGGAGTATACAATGAGGCGGCACAATGCCATGTATTGTAATTACAGTGTTAAGGGACCGCCAACTTGCTTTGCTAATTATGCCGATATAACTCCGAAGAAATACCGAATGGTCAGCCACCGTAGCTGATGTGCGAAATCAAGAGGGAACCTGCCTTTGAAAAATAAATTTACAAATAATCAGCCAAGTAGTTCCTATCCCGAGGAACTTTAGGGTACATCGTTAAGGACCTTCTTGATGCTTGATCTCAAGTATGGTGGACACAAATCAATTCCTTAACTTCTAGTTTGAAGTAAAAATCAAAAGAGGAATACCTCCTTGCACCTAGAGGTCTGTATAGAAATAACAAAAATAATAATCTAACTGGGGAGACACCTAGGCTAATTCGTCAGCTTCGAAACTCATTGGAACACTACAGTGGCTTGGTTTCCAACAATATGTTTCTGGACGTATCACTGCCTTTGATCTTATTATGCTGACTGTTAGTGATCTGTGCCTAGCGACTGCCTGCTCCAAAGCGTGTGATCAAAATGGGATTTCAGTCAATCTTCTCAAACCTGAAGTTGTTTTCTTTAAGAGAAGGGGGAAGCTGGCTTCTGTTAAGAAATTGGCAGTCATCCTGGATAACAAATTTCTTTGTACTAAATATGTCACGTCAAAAACCTCCAAGGAGCTGTCGGCCTTCTGGTAGTGTAAGGCAGCTTTTTGCAAGTTACAGGGCTTTTCAACGAGGGAGCCTTTGGCGGTACATGTTTATTTTCATGAAAATACGTCTGTTTCAGCTGTATGGGGGCTGTCAATAGCACGCCTGTATAGATGGCACTCTCAAAGATATCTTCAGTTTCAAAAAAAAAAAAAAATAAACTGATCTTTGGTACAACACGAGGGCTTGCGTGGCGATTATTAGGCAACCTGCTGAGTGTCCTATAACTTGGATTGGGCCAGCAGTGCAACAATCAAGTTCGTATCGAAGTGCTTGCCTTATCTCTCAGTGGTAGTCTCCAGTAATTGCATGAGTAAGCCCTCAAATCCATGTCTAATTTTGGCATCCCTGGCAAACTCTCGCTACTACGTCACTGGTGCTTTGGCTAGTATATGCTGCCAATAAGAAGGGACACACAGCATCAACGAATTGAACAGAATGTCACACTCGACACTTGTAATTTTGTGGAAGTAAAGGACTTTATCTTCCTTGGATCTGCGATGAATCCTGCCAACCATAAACCGAAGAATCATGCTGTTTCTTTGGGCTAAGAAGGAAATGTGGTAGTAACGTCCTATTCCGAAAAAGTAAGGGGATTCTATATAAGACCTTGATCATCGCAGCCCTACTTTATGGCGCAGAAGCATGGACCCTTATGAAAGCGAGAGAGAAATCCTTCGAAATTTATTCAGTTCCATTTGCTTTGGAGAAGAAGATTCAACGACGAACTATACGAGCTGTACAGCGAAGACGACTTAGCCTGAGATGGCCAGGACATGTATGCTCCATCTTCGAATCTAACCCGGATGGAAAACGCAGATGGACATATTATATGGCACACACAAGTGGAAGGGGACCTCAGCTGACTTGGAGTGCACACCTGGAGGTAGTTAGCTAAAGACCGGAGAGGCGTGTTAGTTGAGGCCCTGGTTCACCTCGTACTGTAGCGCCATCTACAGTGCGTACAACATGCACTCGAATTATGAATGACACCACAACTCCTCTTGCTGCGAAAATAAGAAATTTGCTTTCCCAATACCCAGATCTGGAATGTAGTCGTTACAGATGGTTTCAAAACTAATTTACGATACGGCGCTGGTGTCTTTCACTTGTGGTACGGAAAACCTGCTATGTACCCAATATTGATGGCAATAAACTATTTTCTGACAAGACAGAGCATCTGCATCTGTAGCTGCAACCAAGCTTGGCTTAAGGCCTTTTTGAATCCTCCCACGTATTCTAAGCTAGTCCGAGGATGTAAGACTTCTCTGAATGCAGTGGAGAAATCATGGGAGATCATGGGAAAAGATATTGCCGATGTAAATGTAGGCAGGGCTTAGAGTAGAGTTTTTCGGTCCTCGGTTAGGGTTTCCACTGACAGTTGGGTCTCATATGAGCAGGTTGCCGGTAAAAAACAAAAAAAAGAATGCTTCCCGACGTTTCTAAGAGGTCAGCAGGAAGCTGTCCCTCATTAGGAAAAACAACAGGCTGCTTACAGGGTGTAATGTGCATAAGGGTATAAGTGGCACAATATTATGCGTCGCTTGCTGTAAGAGTCATCATGACACCACGGAACACTACGTTTGAGAGTGTCTAGTTGCTTATCGCTGATGTAGTTTAGTTGGTCTCTGTTACTACAATATATGTATACACTTTATCACTGAAGCTTTTGCTCATCTTCCTACGAAGTTTCCTGTAAAAGGAATATACAATCTGTATAATGGACTAGTTCATTGGGTAATCAGTAAAGCAGTCAGCGGCTTCCACTTAAGAAACAGCGCAATCATTCTTAAGGCCAGATCAAAGTTGAATGACTAGCTTTTCTTACTAGACAACCTTACCCCGATTATTTCGTAGATTTTATATACGAGTACATCTATTAGTATTAGCGTCGGGTTGTTCTTGTATTAGACGTCTCATTAAAGTCGCTTTTCGCAGGCAGAATATTTAAGGATGCCTATGCCTTCTATGTACGTTGAGGTGACCTGTGCTTTTCTCAATTCTCGTTCGCCAATTATTCACCAAGGATACCTATTTTAGAAAGCTGATGCTTGCTGTATTATATTGCACTCGTAATGCTGAGATATGACACTTGTTGTTCTCGTTTTTTCCGCTTTAGATTGGAATCAGTCGAATCGTCGCTCCTTAGAAGAAATACCGGTGAATGCCATAGTTTGTCTTGTAGGCACCATAAGGAGCAATCACAGCTTTACTGAAAGTGTTTGTTTACATTTTTTTTAAGTGTAATTCAAGACTCACTCGAAGTGATAAGTACTAGAAAGGACAAGCTTAGGCTTAGTCTCGTGCTATTCATCGAAATTTTATTGAAGACGCCGGATTCTGTCAAAAGGTTCGAGCATAATATACCATATACCAGGCTGATTGAGTACATTTGGAGTTGAGCAGGAATGTTATCATCTGGTCGTGATTATCTGTTGTTCCGAAGGCACCCCATTCTAAATTGCTTTTTGGTGGGAGGAGTACCTGGAATGGTGTACTCCACCGTAGCTACTTCGCTAAAAACTTATCTGCATGTCCAGCAAGTACAAATGCCCACTCACCAGCCAGTCAAGCGTATTCAACGACTATCAGAGCTAAAGGGTTCTTCTTTCGAGAGTATCTGCAATGGTAAGTAAACAGCGGTAACTGCTATCTGATGGCCAGATTGACGGGCTGACGGATTTGCATCTCAAAATAAGTGAACTACTGGTAACTTCCATGATCGTGGTCTTGAAATGGAATGACTTCAATGGTAGAAGAAATTCGTATTCTTACGAAAATGTATGATAATCTGTGGAAAAAGTAATGACTCAATGCAGGAGATTATAATTAATTTTCTCACTAATAATTGCGTGAACTTTTATTCTTGGGGGCTGCATCAACCTGAACCCCATCCAAGTTCCGCTTTACAGCACAGACCATCAGTTAAGGGCAAAATTCAAATTCAAGAATACTCCTTAACACTTCTTTTAGCGAGTCGTTTAAATTTTATAACTTCACAGCAAGTTAAACTCAATGAAGTTTTGCACAAATTTCTCTCACTTAAAACACCATCGAGGGTTAGGCTTACTTCTTTCCATTTAGAAAAGCCCATCAACTTGGTATTCTATGCAAACGATGAAGTAACTTAATAAACTCCATCCCAAATGCCATCTAACCCTTGTACAATACTGTCGACCCTTGCATACTGCTCTAGAAGACCATCAAAAACTGTGGGCGATAAAAACGATGACTTGGCAAAATAATTTCCAACCCTTCTGAGTAACAACCCCATTATAGATTTAGATTAATGAGAACGATTTGTTCACGAACGTAATCCAATTTTTCGTTAAATACAATTTAAATATGTAATCAGCTTTCAACCCTATCCTTGCTGACGTCTTAGGGGGTGAACGCTTTTTACTTTTCATCCACGTTTTTGTCACTAGCAAGAGTTTAGAGGAAAAATAAGAGACAAGCAAATGAGCCACTTCAACGAAAACCGCATTTTACGACTTACTACGAAGTAATCCGAAATTGTTTACTTCAACCCAAATCCTAAGCTACGACTAAGAAGAAACAACTTTTTGTGCACTCTACTATTATCTTTGCCACAATGGGATGCCGTTGCCCCTTTAAAAAAACGCAAGTCTCAATCGGATTTCCATTATCTAAATGCCTGTTCCCCATCCCTGGAGCCATTTTACCGCCCCTTTTGCCAAGCCACCTTTTTGCATTACATAATTGAACAGTGCGAATCTGTCGTGGATTCGAATACGAAAAGGACGCTCTAATTTTCCCCACTTTTTTTTTCATGTATTTCTTCAAAAAGCTAGGACACACTCGTACAAGTACACGTACTATGTCGGCTTGGTTATAAAACCCTTGTAATCCATAGAGATACATCCCCTGCTGGCTACACCAGGGAAATGATAATATTGCCAAAGCATATTCACCGCAGCACACACCCTTTATGCAATTTTCAGTATCCCTTTTGCCGCTTTACGCCCTTTGGACTTTTATCCGAGTTTAGCAAGAATATCCATGGTACCCTTACTACGCCCTCTTTATTCACCCTCACAACACCCCATCGCTCATCTTTAATGCAGTACAGACCGATGAACACGATAGGATTAGCGCAGTTGCCTAAGCGGAAGTACGGACGGACCAAATCAAAAAAAAAAAAAAAAAAAAACACACAGACCTCTGGCCTCTAGTGTGCTCCGTTTTACTTTGGGGCCGGTGCCGAGGGTGGAATGACAGAATTTTATAGTCCTGTTTCCTTTTCCGACATTTTATTTCATCACTTTATTTTCACGTTTAACCAACTCGAAATTTATGACTCTGCACTGAACACACCCTTAGTGCAAGGGGGGTTGCGATACAACCGACACGACGCGACGATACGAGTGATCCAGATCCGTATCCAAATCCGAGAGGCCTTTAATGGTCTAAGGGTGACTGCACACGGCCAAGTGACTTTATGCGAGGCAAAATTAATTTCTAATTAGATTAGTGCGCACGTATTTATATGATACTCGTACGAGTATGTACCAGTATGCTGCTGGGGGTAAGTCACAGCAAGTGTATGCGTGCTTTGAGTGTATCTGGTTGGGCTTGAGTGAATTCGCAGGGGTTGCAAATTGAGAATTGCAAATTGCAAATTGTGAATTGAATAATTTATAAACTCGTATTTCAGATGCGCGATCATGTTACGCTGGCCCTTCAAAATAGATAGCTAACGTCGCGCCGCCGGTCGGTGTGCTGCAAATTTGCTACTACTGATGCCAACGCGATTTGGTAATGAAATTTTAAGGGATGACCGGCTATTTGGGCAGCTGATAGAGATTGCATTTTGCAGAGACTTACTGCCAACGGTGGTTAGGTTAATTGAATTTAATTCAGATTGAAGTGGCAACCATGGGAGAGTGAGTGATTGAAGTTAGCCGAGCATTAAGAGGAAAGTCAATAACGGTTAGGGATGCATTTAAAAAAAAAAAAAAAAACAAAATTAATACTAATAAAAAATTCACGGTCAATCGAACAACGTTAAATGAGATTCTAATTTAATTATAACTTTGTGTGAGAGGCGGCTTCCGGATACATATTGTGGCAGTTGAATTTTGTGGAATTTGCCAGAGCAAGTGACAACGTTCAGCTCAGGGATTGATGTCCAACTTGTCGGACGTTTTAAAGAAATTTCTTAATTTTCAACAAATTTGAACGAGGTAAAGACTCGAGAGGGATGTCGGTAGACAGTTGTCGATATTTGAGGTCATTAAGTGGTATTTCATCATTTAATGGTCAAAAATGTCAAATGCTCCTTTCACGTTATGGTCGATGTTTACACGGATGGTTTCAGTAAACCGAGTTTGCCCATCGATCAATATAGATAGTCATTCACCAAAAGGTGTTGTCCTAAATTTCGCGGCATTGTTGAACTGTTAACATTGAACTATCATTCTGATAATTTTTGATAAAAAATTACTATCACACAATGTGTTGATAGTGAAATTTCACTACAAAATCGGTGGAAATATCGCGGAAACCTTTCGTACAGTTCATACCGCTTTTGGTCATCATCCAGCGCCTTTTCTCACAGCTATAGTGAATAAATTTGAACGTCTCGGACAGTCGAAAATATTGCCACCGTAACTGAGAGTGCGGCTGAAAACCCAGGGGTGGCCATTTCGAGACGATCATATGAATTGAGCCTATTCTCAACCACTTTCCACTGCATTTTGCATAAAGATCTTGGCTTGCATGCCTGTAAGGTCCAGCTGACACAAGAATTGAAGACAAGACTGCGAAAAACGCCCTACTTTCGGTGACTTGGTGCTGGAAATGAATGAACAAAATCATGATTTTTTACATAAAATTATTCTGCGTGATGAGGCTCGTTTTCATTTGCCCGGGGTACATACACAAACAAAACTGTCACACCTGGAGCTCCAAAAACCGAAGAGAAATAAAGTGGAACAGTCTCTCTATCCATAACGAGTGACATTTTTGTGCGCTTTTTGGGACGGCGCACAGTGCGTTGACTAGTGGACAAAAATCAAAAGATCGAATGTCCTATGAAGAGATGTAATGCCGCGGAACTCAATTCCTATTTCCTCAAAGAGGACTGAAAGTGATTTGACCCAAAAAATTAGAGAATGTGACTGCAATATTGCCGGGCGATGGAAACAATGTGCCCGAAACTGCGCTATGTTTGTTAAGCGTCACGATGTGTGATTAAAAAGCGAGTTTATACTTCCTCAGAATATCATTAATATAACGAATAAAACCACCTCTTTCGATCTTCCGGGAACTAGTCGTGGAAGACCCCAAAAGCTAACAAAAGCAAAAAGCGCAGAGTAGAGGATCTATTGATCTCAAAAACAAGTGAGGAGTGAAAATACGCAGCAGAACTGTCTGGTCACTTATCTGGTGCAGGGGCATCAACTGTCGGAAGCAGATCAGTTTTATCAACCCAGGAAGCCTTAGCATTATATTTAGAATTAGACCTATCAGAAAGAAGGTACAACATATTAAGAACAGTTGTTAATGCTTTGCACAAGGATTGCTTTCCGAGTTTATATAAAATAAAAAAACTTAAAAAACAAATGCTTCCTATTAATAGAGAGGCAACAGAAACAACGGCATCGGTTGATCTCCAAGAATTGCTGAAGTATAGCTGAAATTGCTCATATAGAGCAAAACACAACTGCAACGTTAGTATATAACATAAGTGGGGCTTTGACGGAAGTTCCGGGCATAGTCAGTACAAACAACTGTTTGCTGATTCAGAAAGCACAGACGAATTTTTATTTTTGATTGCGTTTTGTCCCCTTAAGTTGGTCGAGGATTGTACCGATATGGAGCTGTGGAAAAATCCTCGTTCTTCTTCAGCTATGTACTGCAGGCCAATTAAATTTTTATATATGAAAGAAAATGCAAGACTTGTGCGAGATGAAGAGGCCAAAATGAATGAAGTTATTGGTCAACTCTTTAACCATTGTATACGAAAAAATGGTTTTAGTATACAAATTTCTTTCAAAATGTTATTTACGATGATTGATGGGAGTGTTTGTAACATTTTATCAAGAAAAAATGCTGCATCCAAGTGTTACATCTGCGGTGCGATTCCTAAAGAGATGAATGGGGTAGCAGTCAATGAAAACCTCCAGAATGAAGAAAACTACCGTTTTGGTTTATCCACCCTACATTCTTGGATAAGATGCTTTGAATGTTTATTACACATTTCCTATAGGCTTCTTTTTAAAACTTGGCAAGTGCGTCAATTGGAGAACAAAATAACGTTTACAAATAGAAAATTTCAAAACTCTTTTAAAACTAGGATTGGCCTTATTATGGACAAACCAAAGCCAGGATTCAGATCAACTAATGATGGAAACACTGCAAGACGATTTTTTGCTAATCCAAAGATAACTGCAGAAATAACTGGGGTTGATGAACGCCTAATACAACAGTTTTCTGTTATTTTAAGGGCCGTAGCTTGTGGAAAAAAATATAAATCTGCCGAAATTTTGCGAATTGCTCAGAGAAACGAAAGAACTTTACCTGGAACTTTATAGTTGGTATTATATGCCAAGCAGTGTTCACAAGCTTTTAATTCACGGAAGAAGCCTTAGAGGCAAGTCATAAAGAGTTTCGAAAGCATCGTCTCGCTCACACTAGGAAATCCTCACGAAAATATACAAACGAAGACCTTATGACCGTGTTACTATTTAGATCTGATCCTGTAATTTCTAAATATAGGAATACAATTTCGAAAAAAGGGTTAAGGGAAGACAATACCTTACATTACCAGAAAATATGGATTCATTATTGCGAATACGTAGTAATATAGACAGTGAAGACTCCGATTGGTCTGACTAGATGTATCTAATAATTTACCATTTATCAATTATGTTCATTTTTTTTTAGAACATTGAATTTTTTTGTGTTTTGAAACAGAAAACTAATCATGCAAAATATGTTTCTTTATATGTCAATAAAAGTTAAAAACTAAAACACAAGTAAACACATACTCGTATATTTGTTTTTACTTGATACGCCTTCTTTTTGATGCTTGCCCTCATTAAAATCAGTTGAAATTCAGATTTTTGTCCACCATCCCCATACATTCAACGCACTGTGCGGCGGTGTTATTGGGCAAAAATTGTCCGAAATGACGTCCGTTTCAGTAAATAGACTGCGTTACCGAGCGATGTTGACTGACTTTTGCCAGAAATTGTAGATATGAACGATGTTTATTTTCAGGAGGACGACCCCACATGCCACAGAGCTGGTGGAAAAATGGGTCTATTGACTGACAAATTTCCTGGACGTGAGGTTTCTCGAAATGGCGTATATATTGGGTGTATAAATTAATTCGTGCGTTTTTTTCCAAAATTTGAATGTTTATTTAAGAAAAACATGTGCAATAGTATTGTTCAAAATATTGCCCATCTGAAGCTATGACTTTTTCCCATTTTTCTGGCAATTTGTGGATCCCATCCCAAAAGAACTGCGCCGGCTTGGCAGCCAACAATGAATCAAGCCAATTTTTGATATTCTGCTCTGATGTGAACCGTATTTCAGTGAGGGCGTTCTGCATCGACCGGAACAAATGGTAGTCAAAAGGGGCAAGGTCTGGGCTATAAGGCGGGTGGGGTAAGACTTCCCATCCACTGTTTTCCAAGTAGTTCTTAACCGGGGGCCGAGCGTTGTCATGATGGAAAATTATTGCCTCGTGTCTTGTCGCATATTCCGGGCGTTTTTCGGCCACTGCTCTCTTCAAACGGATTAATTGTGTTTGGTAGCGTTGTCCATTGATGGTTTCACCCGGTTTTAGCAGCTCATAATACAGCACAACCATCTGATCCCACCAAATACAGAGCATTACCTTCGCCTTTGCCGTTGATTTGGCTGGTTGGCCAGGTTTCACATATGATTTTTTGCGCTTGGGTTGTCGTAATGGATCCATTTTTCATCACCAGTAACAATCCGATGCAAAAATGACTTCCTTTTGTGGCGTTCCAGCAGCATTTCGGACATGCAAAACCGCCTTTCGACGTCGCTCGGCTTGAGTTTATGTGGAACCCAATTTCCTAGCTTTTGAATATATCCAGCTACTTTTAAGATTCTGCGAGCTCTTCTTGCGTTTGGCAACAATCTTCATAGAGTAATGCTTCCAGTTTTTCATCTTCAAACTTTTTTGGCTGCCCAGGACGTTCATCGTCTTCCAAGCCAAAATCACCACTTTTAAATCGTGCAAACCATTTTTGGCAGGTTCGCTCAGATAGCGCATGTTCACCATAAACTTCCACCAAAATACGATGACTTTCGGCAGCAATTTTCTTCATATTAAAGTAATGAAGAAGAACTCCCCGCAAAAACACTTTTTCAGGCACAAAGTTCGACATATTTGATTGAAAAAAAAATATTGTTGTTTACGCTTCAAATGAATCACATATACTGAAATGACGTACAATGACAGTAGCTTTCCAACGCATGTTCCAATGGAATAATAACAATGGAATAATACAAGTTACCCAATACATAGATAGCTGAATTAATTTTACACGTTTTTTTTTTTTTTATTTTTTTTTAAATATTTAGGTATATTAGGTTATTAATTACAATAATATCTTGAGCTTATGTTATATATTTACACTTGTTTCAAAATTTTAATGCTTTACCTGGTTGCCGTAACGCTCCGGCGCCGTGACTACTCTACCTGATCTAGTTACAATGTTTGGCTGATCATTGATGTTAATTTCGCAGCCATTGATAATGCCGTTCTCCGAATTTCCATGCACACTATTATCTTCCGACGCGTTACATGATTCTTCAATACTTAAATGCTGATTATTTATTTGCGGATTATCGATGCTTGCGAAGGCTTCATCATTTACTACATTTCTTGGTGAACTATTAAGAGACCTTCTTATATATTGTCTATTTCGTCTAAATTGATTTCCCTCGTTATCTTTTACAATATAAGATTTATCATTAAAATTTTGTGTAAGGGTACCATACGACCAATCTTTTTTTGCTTTCCAAAACATTATATTATCGCTCAATTTCAAACCGGATAGGGGTTTGGATGCTCTATTATAATAGTTAGCTTGTAATTTTCTTTTCCTTTTAGCTTGTAATTTTGTTTTGACCTCCCGCCCCTTGAAGAGTTGAGCCGATGACAGCAACATATTTGCTAACGGTGTAGCGTTATACTCTAAAATTCGATACCTAAATTATTTTTTACGACCCTCATCATAACATTTTCTTAATATTCGCTTTCCTATCGCCACACCCTTCTCGGCCAAACCGTTACTCCGTGGATAGCGCGGACTAGAAAACGTAAGTCTTATGTTAAATTCTTCCGCAAACTCTTTAAAATTACGACAATTAAATGGATTGTTATCTGATCGAATCTCAAGAGGAAAACCAAACTTTGTAAAGAATCGGTCTATTAATATGTTAATTATGTGACCTATCGATTTGTCCTTGAGCCGTTCAATACATAACCAATTTGAATATGCGTCAATTATTGCCAAATATAACACCCCGGCATGCTCAAAAATATCTACAGCAATTTTTTCCCATGCAAACTCTGGTGATTCATGCTATTTTAATGGTTCTTTTGTATTGTTATACCGGTGTTTTTCGCATACTCGACATCGTTGAACTTTTTGCTCTATGTCTTTGGACATATCTGGCCAATAAAATAATTTCCTTGCACGCAATCGAGTTTTTTCAACACCTAAGTGAGGAGCATGCAACATATCAATGATCTGACTTCTCAATACTTCGGGCACAATCAACTTATCACCGAAGAACAAAATCCCATCATTAACACTAGTCTCACTTTTAATTTTGTAAAATTGCTTGCATTCTGAACTCAATATCTTGTAATTTGGCCAATCACCAGCATGAAACTTCAAACATTCTGCCCTAAACATTCATCATTGAGAGTAGCCTAATGATAACATAGTTTGTTTCTTTCGGACATACAGAGTCGGTTAACAAGACTATGGACCACATAATTCAGTTCTGGTTTCTCTACATCCGACGCACTTACATAGGCCCTTGATAAACAGTCGGCCAACAGCAATTTCTGGAGCCTGACTGTTACTTTGTCTAGCTCCCTCTTCATCAACGCTTCGAGTGGTTTGTGGTCGGTATGTACTTCTACCTCCCGACCATAAATGTAAAAATGAAATTTCTCACATGCAACCAAAATGGCGAGTAACTCCTTTTCAATTTGGGCCCATCTTTGCTCACTTGAAGCGAACGCTACTGGTTGACCTGCAACCTACACCATCCTTGGAAGCATCAGCCTGAATTACTAGCGGCTGCTTGGGGTCAAACATGCGTAAAACCGGTGCCTTACTTACGAGGGGCGTTCAACACATTCTCGGTATCGGGGTGAAGCCGTGGTTGTATATATAAATTGACTTATTTATCAAGTAATACTATTATTTTAGTGCATTCATGCAAAATTTCACATAAATGTGATTATTAATTCGCGTTTTATCTCTAGTTAAAAAGAATCATAATGGCAACTGAGGCGATGATGGTGAAAATTGAGCATCGCGCTGTAATTAAATTTCTCACTAAGCAAGGAAAAAGTCAAAAAACTATTCATGAAGAGATGGTGGCTGTTTACCAGGGTTCCGCACCTTCATTATCAACTGTGCAAAAGTGGTCAAGTGAGTTCAAGAGAGGCAGAGAGAGCATTGAGGACGACCACCGCTCCGGCGCCCCGGCTACTGCTTGTACGGGAGAAAGCATCAAAGAAGTCGAAAAACTTGTTCTTGAGGATGCCCGAATAAAGGTGAAAATGATGGCAGAGATCACCAAGCTTTCAATTGGTACCATTCACACCATTCTTCATGAGAGCTTTTGGAGATGTGTAGTGAGAACGCGGACGGTGTTATGGATCGAATTGTTACTGGGGACGAAACATGGGTCCACCACTATGACCCTGAAAGCAAACAAGAGTCCATGCAGTGGCATAAAAAAGGAAAAGACCCGCCGAAGAAGTTCAAAGTCACTCCGTCTGCCGGGAAGCTCATGGCCACAGTTTTTTGGGACTCAAAGGCAATCTTGCTCATTGAGTACAAAAAAAAAGGTGAAACCATCAACGCCACATCCTACGCTTCCACTTTGCATAAATTGCGGGAGGAAATTATAAAGAAAAGACGGGGTAAACTCGCAGCGGGTGTGTTGCTTCTTCATGACAACGCTCCTGTTCACACGGCGCGAGTTTCCAAGGCTGCTGCGCGAGATTGTGGTTTCGAAGAAATCCAACACCCACCCTATAGTCCAGACCTTGCCCCTAGTGATTATTTCCTGTTTCCGGATTTGAAAAATGTCTTCGTGGAAAAAGATTTTCGGATGATGAAGAACTCAAGTCGGCAATAAATGGGTATTTTGCAGAGAAAGAGGAAATTTATTTTTTTGAGGGTTTAAAAAAGCTTATCTCAAGATGTAACAAATGCATTGCTGTTAGGGGAGATTATATTGAAAAATAAAAACAATTTAAATTGAATTCGCATTTTCCTTCATATCGATACCGAGAATATATTGAACGCCCCTTGTATTATATTTTTTAAATTTTCAAACTCTCTTTGATGCTCCACTTGCCACTCCCACTTCTTTCCTATTGTTGTAAGGTCTCTAAGTCTTGTTGTTATGATCGACAAGTTGGGTATATATTTTGCTAAATATTTACACAAACCCAATAGTCTCATCACAGCTGCCTTGTCTTAGGGGGGGTGGTAATTCAACTATGGCCCTAAGATATTTGTCGTCTGGTTTTATTCTTCCCGCTGATATTGACTGGCCCATGAATTTTACCTGTGTCTGTCTGTACTGTAATTTATCCTTATTAAATTTGATATTGTTCGCCTTTGCTCTGAAATAAATAAATCATCAAAATAGATCTCAACGCCTGGTATATCCCCAAATAATTGAACCATTTTTCTCATGAATAGCTCAGGCCCACTACTGATACCAAACGGCACCCGATGCCACCTAAATCGACCACAAGGAGTGATAAAATTAGTTAAATCTGAGCTCACATCATCCAATTCCAACTGCCAGAATCCATTTTTGAGATCCATCACGGTGAAAACTGATTTATTTGCTGTTCGACTAGTAATGGATTCAGCTGTCGGAATTGAAAAATGCTCCCTGCGAATGCATTCGTTCAATGGTTTCAGATCTAAGCACAGGCGTAGCGACCCATCAGATTTCTCTACAATCTGTAAATTATTCACCCATTCTGTTGGGTGTTCTACTGGACTAATAACACCGTCATCGACCATAACCTTCAACTGGGCCTTAAGCCTATCGTGCAAACTAAATGGTATTTTCTTTTTGTACGCGAGTACAGGTTTGGACCCGTCTTTTAAATGGATGTTGCATTTACCGAGGATGTGCCCTAGGCCTTCAAAAATATTGTTAAACTGACTACAAAAATTCTCTTTGGAATTAGGCACGACCCAAAATGGGTTGAAATTTACTATCAACTATTTCGAAGTCAATTGGCACCGTTTCTTTTTTTAAATTCACAACACACGGCAATGTTATCCTTCCAAAAGAACTGATTTTATTATTATTATATGCAAACAGATAACTTTTAGATTTTTGTAATGAATCCAGATAATTCATTTTTTTTTATATATTTCCAAGGTATGCAACTAACATCTGCACCCGCATCCAATTTGAAATCGATCTTGACATTATTGAATTTCATTTGTTTATACCAACCAACTTGCCCTACATGTCTGCAATCACTAATGTTTTTTGAAAGAACATTTGTGTTTACTTGATATAAATTACCTTCATCAAAATATCTAAAATTAATGGAATGACTTCCGCCCCTCACTGCTGTTTGAGATGATTCAGGAGTTTTCCTACTCGATTTCTGTTGCTTGACTTTCGACGAAATTTGCTTTTACATACTCGTACTACTGCAAAATGACCAGCTTTACCGCAAACTCTGCACTTTCGCCCACCCACCAATGCCGGAGAGTACTTTTCATGTTGTTCCGTTGCTGCCATTAGACAGCGTTCACATGCTGACATATTGCCAGATCGATTATCGTATGACTGCTTAACTGTTCTCGTTACCAATGTGTTGATTACCTCCACCTTCGGCTCGTGTTCTTCCGCAGACAGTAGCTTAATGTTTTGCGCAGACAATTCAGCGATTTTACATTTTGAGATCACTTGATCGAGCGTATCCTCGCTGGATTCTAGAAGTTTCGATTGTAATTTCTTGTTATCCAACCCAAGAACTATTTTGTTCCTAATCATACGATCGACGTACGATTGCCCGCAACCATTGGCTGTGCATTGAAACTCACAGAACTTTGCTTGGGTTTGTATTTCAGTTGCGAATTCGATAAACGGTTGGTCCTTTTTCTGTGCTATGCACCCAAACTTATATGTTTCCATTACCACGTTGCGATGCTGGATACAGTATTCTTCAAACCGCGTCATAACTACCGCTAAGATTCTTTAAGCTTCTGGGAGTGCAAGCGCATTGAATATTTCAATGCCGCTCTCTCCAATATGATGCAGAAACAAGGCCATCTTGGCTGATTCTTCGGCGCGATTCTTGTCTGCTGCAACCAAAAATATCTCAAATTTTTGCTTCCACATCGGCCAATTTTTCGCTGGCTCATCAAAATTCATTGCACTTGGCCCTTTTATACCTTGTTCGGCTATTTTGTTTTCTTTATTTATTTGTTTTTTTTTTTTATATATATATATATATATATATGTACACCTGACACCATGTAAAAATATATGTATGCACTGCGTTTTTAATATTTCTTTTATTTCATTTATTGTCGTTACATTGGTCCTCTCTGTTTGAATGTTCTATCTTTACTGGCGCATAGTCATTCATACCGCCGTAAATGATGAGGCAGTATTGCCTGACTATGTCACACAGTTTAATTACAGCTGAATTACTTTTACAGCAGTGCATACATATATTTTTACAGTTACATACCTCAATACGATATACGTCTTCAAGGCCTACTCCTGCAAAATGCGACATTGTTCCATGTAATGATTACTTCCATGTTACTCTCCGTTTTTCCGGCCACCACCATTACATTGCCATGGTTATGTTTCTATCTGGTGTTTTGCTCCAATGAGGGTTCTACCCTGTATATCGGCTTCAGTATCTAGGATAAATTCCTAAAGTGTGCAATATGTTTAGTCCTGCCCGAGGACTTGTGGACATATTCAAAAAGGTGAACAAACAGCTTTCCCTTTGAATCGGTTGTACGGGATACGCTTTCGAAATCACCTGTAGTAATGTAAACGCTTCTCAATCGTCACTCGTTTTCTGAACTTTTATCCTCAGAGTGTTGATACTCGTATAGTGGACGCCAGATGGATAAACTATATCCAGAAGGAACACTAGAAAGACAATCTATAGGATCCCCTAACGCTTGATAAGGATTTTTTTTGTTTTTATTATTTTTCTGTCGGAACAGCGCACTTGACAAGGAACTATGTTAGTCCATTGGACTCATTGTAAATTCCTTTTAATATTGTAGAATTTTTCAGTCTTTCGAAGAAGCGAAGAGCAAGCGCTTTAGTGACAAAGTGTCTTCGGTACCAGTTCCCACTACTTCAGCGCCGAGCACCTGCAGAGGTAGCGCTCCGCGGTGTCGTCATCACTTTTTATCAATTATATTCAGCACATTTAAGTGTTTAGTAAAAGAGTAGTACCCCGTCAAGATGATAGTAAGTAATTGACAGCAATAATGCCACTGACTTTTTAGAAACGCCGAGAAGCACTCGTTTGGTCTGCCTTCAACGTGAAAATATCAATGAAAGCCTTAACCGATGTCGCAGGCAGACCTAACGTAGGTTCGGGTCCTGAAAAATCTCTCCTCTGAGCCGGAGATTTTATTTATCGTGACCCCACTCTGACCTTGGATCCAGACAAGACTTAACGAATTTAGCTTTCCGACTGCGTTCAGTGATGCCTTGCATTCTCGAGCTAGCTTGTAATTCGTAAGATAGTTCAGCAAGGCTCTAAGCAAATGCTTCGCCCTCTCCACCGGTTCTTCACAATATAGCTTGTTTCCATCAAGATTGCGCCTATATCCACTTGGAAGATAGGCGCAAGTTTCCCTAACACCAGGGCCGCATCCTATGGCAGTTTTGCAGCCTTCCGTGTAGACCCAACTGCATTCCCTTCCTGCCTCACATTCTGGCTGAAATCACATTTGGGCACGGGGAAAGTCGACTTCGTTTCTTTTCTGCAGCAGGAGTTGTGGTGTCATTGCATCAGAGAGCATGTCCATAGGACCAGAGCCGAAAAGCTCCAGTGCGTGTTGAACTAAAGACCTCGTCTTTTTACATGGAAGATGCGTTTGAGAGTGCAGCCCATGATATGAGTACTCGTATCAAGGGGAGGGATAGGAGGGAGGCAAGGATTAGCTTCTGGTTTGTGTAGGACCGGAAGCCTGATTTATGGTGGCATGTTTGGATAACCCCCGACTCTTTTTCTATCGGAGAAATTTGTCCTCTGATCTTCTACTTTGCTGTACGTCCCAACAGCTCTTTTCAACTCAGCTCAACCCTTCCAGAGCAGTTTTACGCGATTCATCTCGCATTTATCATCGATTTATATTGTTTGTGGCTGCTTTGTGAAATCTAGCACTTCAGCGACGATTGCCAGAGATTCTCCGCACTTGATGATGGTGATCTTTTAGGATCGGATATCTAACTTTTTCACAGAATTTTTCCAGTGTTATATTGACTATTAGGACGCAACAGGATAAAACCATCTGGCTTGTCGTATTTTGATCAGGTGGCAACTATATGTATTGGATATCCTTAGAGAAGGTAACCTATGTTTGTCAGAGTGATATTTCGTGCACCGGCCCTCAGATATTATGCAGCCACTACTAAAAGAACCTTCCATCCTATGCTGGCATTAAGTTCACTGAGTGCGATTTGTACCAGTTCGTAAAAGCTATTCATGGCCGTGTCATCTTCCTCTTCTGTTGGAGCTTGCACGCATATAAAGTTGTCGTTAATGAATTAGGATTGTGACCAGTCAGTCGCTACATGTCTAAAGCACATAACCTTATCAAATCCGCATTCAAATACAAGCTGTGATAAGAGCCTGCATGGCGATTGATCGGGAAACTACTGACTGTTCAAAACATGGATTGAACTAGTAGCGCAACAATCAAGTTCGTAATGTACCACCTCCTCCAGGTAGGCAAAAATTGCAAGTGCGAGATTGTCTAGGGTCTTATGCCTAGACTAGGTAACCTGGGCCAGCAATCCGCGTTACCGAAACCGACTTAATGCCTCGGATCAAGACTGATAACACGTTGGCGATCTTTGGCTATCCGGGTACGATTACGACGCTCCTTAACTCTCAGAATGAACGGCAGATTCCTTCAATTAGAGCATGAGTTTATGCGATATAAGCTGGACATATTGGGCGTAAGCGAGATAAGATGGTTAGATGCGGGTGATTACCAATCCCCAACGCGCAACACTGTATTAGTCTACTCCGGAAGACCAACCGGAAGCCCCCGTGGATATGGAGTTGGATGGCTGTTAACACCTACAGCACGCAGAGGCCTAATCTCCTGGCAGCCGTACGGTGATAGTATTTTAACGACCAGATTCCGGACGAGAGTACGTCGCGTCAGTGTTACGCCCCCACGGATGGTTCGTCTGAGTAAGAAAAGGAGACCTTCTACAACCAATTGGGAGCTGTTTATAATGCAACACCCAACGGCGATATTGTCATTGTGATGGGGGACCTTAATGCCAACGTCCCGTATGGGACGGCACGGATTTGGCAACCGCAATGACAACGGCAAAAGATTTGTTGACTTTTGCAACGCAAATCGTCTTGTCATAGGTGGCACCATATTTGAGCAAAAGGCCTGCCATAAAATCAGTTGCGTGTCAACTGATAGGCAGGCAACCTCCAACCAAATTGACCATTTTGCCATCAGTCGCCGTTTTTTCTAGACGTCCGAAACAGACGAGGAGCGGACATGGGGTTGGTACGAGATCACCATCTCATGATAGCTGCTGTCCAATTACGCACTGCTGCTGTTCGAAGATCTAATAACACAAGAATACCTAGGTTCAACGTAGACCGACTGAGAGTTCCCACAGTGCGCCAAGAACTAAGGGAACATCTCTCACGAGGAGTGGAGACCATTCAAGACCATTGGTGTGCTGTGAAAACTGTTTTCACATCAGGTGCTGAAAGGATTGTCGGCCGATCGCAGGGAAGCCATAGGGCGTGGCTTTCCGAGGATAGCTGGAGAAGGATCAACGAACGAAAACAACTAAGAGCTCGAATTGTAGCAGCTCAAGCAGCAGGGAGGATCGAGCTAGAGTCCCTATATCGCATGAAGTTGAGAGAAGTGCAGCGTAGCGTGAGAAGTGACAAGCGCAATTACATCAATGCGTTGGCCACGCAAGCAGAAGAAGCAGCAGCGAGGTGCGACGGCAGAACCGTTTACAGAATCACCGAAGAGCTTATAGGTGGCCGAAGCTCTACTCAACACCCAGTGAAAGGCATAGACTGTTCGTTGCTAATATCGGATGAGGATCAACTGAGGAGATGGAAGGAGCATTTTGCTTTGGTTCTACACCGAGTATTCGCCAGCAATATGCACCCAAGTTAGACAGAATTCGCACCACAACACCCAGTAAGGAAGAGATTATTTCCGCGATCAAAGCACTGAAAACCAATAAGGCGGTAGGACTTGACGGCATACCTGAGGAGCTGTTTCTAGCTACGGCATCAGCTGAGCTACTGTTCCCACTTGTCGGGAGAATATGGGAAGCCGAGAATTTTCCGGGTGAGTGGAAAAAGGGAATGATCGTGGCCAAGATAATAGCTAAAATCATCCTGGAGCGAATCAAAGAACACCTCGAAGACAGACTCGACGCCGAAAAAGCAGGTTTGCGCTCTAGATTCTCCTGTGTTGACCACATCAACACCTTGCGGATCATCATCGAGCAGTATGGTGTGTACCGATCACCACTTCACCTGCTATTCATCGATTTTGAAAAGGCGTTTGATAGTGTCAATCGGGAATCTGGCGTGCCTTGTGCAGTAGAGGCATTCCTGATAAATTAATAGCAATTATCAAGGCTACATATGATGGGTCCAGATGCCACGTCTTACACAGAGGAAGACTGTCCGAGGAATTCGAATTCCAAAGCGGGGTTAGGCAAGGCTGCATACTTTCACCAATACTGTTTCTATTGGTGATTAGCGATGTGCTGAATGCGGCCTTGTTAACAGGAAATGAAGGAATTCGATGGACTCTTACATCTGAGCTCAAACACCTTAACTACGCTGACAATGTATGCCTCCTGTTTCACAGAATAATGGACCTTCACCAAATGACAACGAATGTGGAGAGGGAAGCAGACGTCGTTGAGCTGAAAATTATCTCGGCAAAAACAAAATTGAACAGCCTAAGACCAAACTCATCAACTGTATTTGTATTGCTGGACAGACGGTTGAGAGAGTAGAGAGTTTCCAATACCTTGGGAGTATTGTCTCAACCGATGGCGGAACCGAACTGGATATATTCAAGCGCATAGGCGAAGCAAAATCTGCCTTTGGAATGATATCTACAGTTCGGCGAAGTAATGCAATTAACAATCAGCTTAAACACCAAGCTGCGACTATTCTGTTCCAACGTTGAATCCGTGCTACTATATGGATGTGGTACCTGGAGGGTGACCACCACTATCACGAAGAAGCTGCAAACGTTTGTCAATTAGTGCCTACGCTACGTCTTAGGATATTCTGGCCAAGCCGTATCTCTAACGAACAGCTTTATCAGAGAACGAACCATGAACCGTGGTCACACTCTCCGAAAGGGTGACAGGTCCATTAGAACCCGCTTACTCAGGACGGCATGATGCGCGGCGGTCCTAAGAGTACGTGGCGCAGAGCAGTTGAGAATGAAGCACGGCAACTGGGAAAAAATTAGGAAGAGCTAAGGCACACTTCTAGAAACCGCACTTGATGGCACGTAGGCATAGTAGAGGCCCTAGGACCCACAAGGGGATATAGGAACGGATGAATGAATGAAATGTGATAACATAACAATTGTAGTTCCTCGCCGTTCTCTCGCTTGGGCCCATCTGTCGTATTTTTGGGTGGCGGTCTCGTCCATTAGGGGTTCGGGAGCAACAGGTTTGTAAGGAGTCCTCACATTTCAGGTGTATACCCGAACGTCGTTGTCCTTTTCATGTTTGCATGGGTCATGCAAAGTTGACTCAATCTTATTAAGAGCTGTTGATGGCTTTATCACAATTTTGTTTCTCTTTCGCTTATGCTTGTGAAGCGACGGGCGACATGTTGTCTACAAATCTCCTCTAGAATTAGGTCCTCGTTTATCGTAAAATTTCATTTATGTTTATAGGCATAGACGTACTTAAAATATACACTAATACCTCACTCGGCTTATGAACCCAATGTTGGGTTTCACCCGGACCATTAAGATAGGTTCCAAGTATTCAACTACTACGACTGACTACAGTTACCTGGAAGGTACTATAAGAAGATGATGATGTTATTTTACCACCACTGCGCTACGCCAACTTGGCTCCCACAATTTGTATACACCAGTTTCTTTAAAAATATTAAAACAGTGCTGTCAAGTTTGGCTCTTTCCGTTGGTTATCTCAACTGAAGTCCTGTCATGTGGGCATATCCGAAATTCCGAATATCATATAGTCTGACAGATCATATTATCCAGGTCTCAAGGTTAAGCCATCATGCATTCAAGCCCACCGAGTCCTATTTGAATGAAAAATGAAATATGTCAAGTTTTGCACTTCAGACAGAAACTCCTTCCAGGAACCAAATTAATTCCTCGTCCTACCTTTGAAAATAAGTTCAAAATCTACTACCGTTTGTCTGGCAGAAAGTCAATTACTCAGTCCACCTTATCCGGCAAAAGGAAAGAAAAAAGACTTTTCCATTCGCCTTAAACTCAAATAAACAACATGTCAGATACACAAAGATGTCCGCAAAGTTATCCTTCTTTTCAAATCACCTAAATCTTATTCATAAAACTAAACGCCCCAATCTCGGTGACTGAGGTTTCCACAAAATTATAACACGTATGCTTAGACCATCTCGAATTAATTATATCCAATCTGAGAGCGAAAGAGGACAAACAATAAAAGATATTCGTAAGCGGATACAGAATTCGACCAATCGGTTGGCCCAATGCCAGGATAAAAATGTCACCGCGCCCAAGTGACAGCGGTGAATTGATTTTTTTTTTTTTGTATATTTCGCGCGCCAAAAACATCGAAAAACTCAGCTAAGACGAAACAAAATAGAGCAGAACAGAAATGCGAACATGAATCAAATTAATATTCCAAACCGAACATCACCGACGAAGGTGAAGAGGTGGAACAGGTTGCGTATACGCAACAGAAAGCCTCTGCGGATACGGGTAGGCCTCGTAGAATCGTAGAATTTTGGACGCGAGGCACATCCTCAGATTTCGAACGACAGGTGGAATTATGTTGTCGCTCACCTTTCTGTCTATTTTAATGATTTTTACTTTGCCTTCACCTCAATTCTTTCTTTTTGTCGGCCTTCCTTTCCTTTTTGTTTTTTGGTTTTGGGTGGGCTTCCATGGTTTCATATTTAATGAAAATACTGTCATCCGCCTTGGAATGATGATGAGGAAAGGGGTGAAGTGAGTAGTGTTGACTGCTGAGTTGGCAAGCAGTACCTACGTACCTACGAACAGCTACCCCCTGGCGGCGACTGTAAGTGTATGTGAACGAGTGCTGGTATATTTTCATTGTGGCATTTAGGACATGGTCTAATTCATAAAACACGAATTTTGCGAATTTGGCGGAAGTATGAGGTGTACTCGTAGTTGTCAGTTAATGTCATGTAGAGTGCGTGACAGGAGCTCGTGAAAGGTTTAATATTTAGTGAACATTGCCGCGTGAGTAAAGTGCTTTGCAATTGGGGGTGTGATGGCGCATAAACACGCGTATTTTAAGCGGAAATTGTGCGGGGGTTATGTTCGACAAGTGCACAAACATGATTTTTGTCGATGTCAAAATTAGAAAGCCTCCTCCCTCCTCCCTCCTCCGTCCACAAGATTTGGGTGGTCTATAAATATAGTTTCCGCTGTGCGTGGCAACATTCTAGTGAATACGTATGGTAGTTTACGTATTGATTTCTTTGTAGTACAAACGTTAGTTCGCAAGCACTGCAAGGACTTCTTTTGGGGATGGGAATAGCCTAAAGGTCATGTCGTGTCGGATTTGATTGGCAGTAATAAGAACTTGAGCATGGGCGTTTAAGAAAGGGATGACATCCTTAATTTACACGAAAATATAACTTTTGTCCGAAAGAGGCGTTTTTCCTCCTTTATCGACGCAGAGCCTACATACGAGTATATGGAAGGCAATTAGATTGTATCAATCACAGAGGTAAGGTAAGAGATTTGTCTGTGTTAAAATAAGCAATTTTTTCATAATTTACGAGCGCTCAAGGGGTGAAGTACCCTTGTACACACACAAGTACACACAGCCCACAGAGGTGGGAAAGAGAGGTACCGGTGAACGTTGGTTTTAAATGTTTGAAGGTTATAATGACTAGGAAATAAAGAGCTAGGCAGTGATTCCATATGCGAGTTATATCGCTTAGGAAAGAATCACGATATTTTAGAGTACGTCCGAAAGTGTGCTTGAGGGCATGCTGATGAGCATTCATAACGACACGGGTGTTACGGTTAAAGGTTTGAAGGGGCGGAATGCTACTGATGATCTCTATGGAGCACTGGTGGTAGAAATAGCGAGAAAACAGAGTGAGACACGTGGCATTACGTCGGTGTTCGAGGGAGTCCATTGTTTGAGTGATATTAGTACCACCTATGAGTGTTATCGCACGATTTTGAATTCTACGAGGGCGGATCAATAAGTCCGTGACTTTTTGAATTTCTGACCTCTTTACTGAAACAGCAACACTGCTCCTGTCAACAGGCATCTGTCAGTTGACTCCTGTCAAAATTTAAACTTGCTGCGTCAGTTAGTTTGTGTTTGACAGCTATTTTTATCAGACTACTCACTAATTTGAGGAGAAAATGGAAAAAAGTGAATTTCGTGTGCTTATTAAGCATTATTTCTTGCGAAAAAAAACCATTACCGAGACCAAGGCTAAGCTTGATAAATATTATGGGGACTCTGCACCATCGATTTCAATGGTAAAAAAGTGGTTTACTGAATTTCGTTGTGGCCGTACAAGCACTGAAGATGCCGAACGTCCTGGACGCCCAGTTGAGGTCTCTACACCCGAAACAATCGAAAAAATTCACGATATGGTGTTGGCCGACCGAAGATTGAAAGTGCGAGAGATTGTGGAAGCCGTAGGGATCTCGCATGGCTCAGTGGTTTCAATTTTGAATGATCACTTGGGCATGAGAAAGCTTTCCGCAAGATGGGTGCCGCGTTTGCTCACAGTCGACCACAAACGCAATCGTGTAACAACTTCACAGGAAGGTTTGGCGTTGTTTAATCGCAATATGGAGGAGTTTTTGCGCCGTTTTGTAACCGTGGACGAAACATGGATCCATCACAACACACCAGAGAACAAACAACAGTCAAAACAGTGGGTTTCTAAGGGTGAATCGGCGCCAAAGAAGGCCAAGGTGGGTTTGTCAGCCAATAAAGTTATGGCGACTGTTTTTTGGGATGCACGCGGGATAATCCACATTGACTACCTTCAAAAGGGAAGAACAATCAATGGGGAATATTATGCCAACTTATTGGACCGATTCAATGACGATTTGAAAAAAAAACGACCTCATTTGGCCAAGAAAAAAGTTCTTTTCCACCAAGACAATGCAAGGGTGCACACATGTGCAGTTGCTATGGCAAAAATCCATGAATTGGGCTATGAATTGCTCCCTCATCCACCCTATTCTCCAGATTTGGCTCCGAGCGACTACTTCTTGTTCCCAAACCTGAAGAAATGGCTTGGTGGAAAAAGATTTGACTCCAATGATGAAGTCATCTAGCAAACAAAGGCCTATTTTGAGGACCTCGACAAATCATTTTTTTTGGAAGGGATAAAAAAATTGGAGAAGCGTTGGACAAAGTGTATAGAACTCAAGGGAGACTACGTTGAAAAATAAAATTATTTTTTTATCAAAAATCTGTGTTTTAATCCAAAGGTCACAGACTTATTGACCCGCCCTCGTATCTAGCAGGTGCAGAGATGTTTTAGGAGCACCTGAGCAGATGTGGGCGTTGTATTCCAATTTTGGGCTGATGAATGCCTTATATATTGAGACCAGATCAGAGGGCGTAAAGTATTTCTTACATTGCTTGAGGAAACCTGGACATTTCGCAGCATTTTTGGCGACATCGAATATGTGGTCATTCCAACGTAAGTTGTCACTGACACACATACCGAGAATGGAAAGTTTTTCAGTTTCGACGATATAAATGCCATTCATCGCTGATGGATGGGTGTTTAAATGTTGCTTTAACGACAGCAGACAGCATTGCGTTTTGGCAGCATTAAACTCCACTCTACCAGTGGTTCCCCAATTAGTTATGCAGTTAATGTCGGAATTTAATGAGCTTGACATACGCTGCCGTTCCCGTTCTACAACCGAAGAGCAGGGACGTGAGTCCGGGAACAAATATGAAAAGCAGAGAGTACTGTCGTCAGCAAAGGATTATATTCTATTAGAAGTAGCAGGCAAGAGATCGTTGATGAAAATTAAAAAAGAGTGTCGGAGACAGAACGGAACCCTGGGGCACACCAGCATTTATTTTGTGAATGTCAGACTTGAAACCATCCAAGACGACCTGAATTGAAGAAGAGAGTCGTCAATCACAAAAGTCTAGTGTCAAACTCTGTCAAATGCCTTAGAAATAGCAAGTGCAACTAAGTTGCTTTCGCCAGATTGATGTACGCTTTGGTTCCATTTTTTGGTGAGACATGCCATCAAATCACCAGTGGACCTGTTGCTACGAGAACCATACTGCCGGTCATTGCGAAGTTTTCATGTTTCGAGATAGTTCATGAAGGGACACTTCTGTACGAAGTGAGGGTGGAAGATTCGCCTTTTTTAGCGATGGGATGGACAAATACTGTTTTCCATCTGTCCGGAAAGCCTCCTAAATAGTAGGATTGATGAAAAAGCTTACGCATTGGTTTTGCCAGCGAGGAGAACACCTCTTCAGAAGGAGGTGAGATATGCATAGCATCTGGGACCAGCGGATTTGTGAATGTTAAGATCTTTAAGAACTCTTACTACTACAAGTGTGCGGAAGTGGATTTCTCCCATTGAAGATTCGCAACAAGCAGATTGGCCTTATCCAAAGAACTGACACCTGGAATGTCATTGTAAATGAGCGTTGGGGTGGAGGATGAGGCAGAATTTCTAATATTTTTGACGAACGACCAAAAATTTTTACTACCTTCAGGACATTGTAGTATTTTTTGCCTCAGTGTTTAGTCGTATTGGGGTTTTACACGCTGACATCGCAGTCATTCCTGGTTCGTTTAAACTTTTTTCAGTTTTCCTCTATTGGGTTGGTCTTGAAGACCGAAAAAATGTTTATCTAACTCTGACAGCCTCGTTACAGCTCGAGTCGTAACAGGCCTGTTCTTTTGGTTTGATACTCTTCATCCAATGAGGGATAAAGCATCTCATAAAGATAAATATAAAGATAAAGAGAATGGTGTCTGTGATCATATCAGCAGCGGCATCTACGTCATTATCGAGGAGACATAACGACCAGTTAAAGTTCCTAAAGAAGCTGTTAAGATCGCTCCAGTTGGCTTTCTCGTATTGCCATACGGTTCTTTTTGAAATCTTTTCTCTAACCGACCACACGTCGGTGTACGAGAAATTAGGTGATATGACACAGTGTTCCGACAAGCCTAGAGGAGATAGGACATTAACCTTGTATTTGCCGGGGTGCAAAGTTAAATACAAGTCCAGGGTGTTGGCGGTATGACTATCAACGTCTGGTGTTCGTGTGGGCTCATTTATAGGCTGCGTTAAGTTATTTTTCGCAGCGAAGATCTCAACATACCGTCCTTCGGGTGTTGTCTGTCCTGAATGTCGAAGCCATACAATACAGGCATACAATTTTTTATATGGAGTTCAGACAGCGCACCAAACTCATTAAAGGTCGAGTTGCGTGGGACTTCTGTAAATAAAGCAGTAGTGGATAATTTGCTTATGGAGATGGAATTTTAACCACATGAAATTGAATTCCGGATTGGAACAGGGCCTATATAGCGGTGGAGTTCGGTACGCTACATCACTACGCATGTAAATGGCGAGACCGCGGTTAGAGAAGAAAAATGGCACTAGTTGATAGGCTGGTAGCTTCAGATAAGAGTGATCTGGACGTACGCAGAAAAGTAATCACCTTTTAGCCCGCGTATATTGGCAATATCCACTCTGAATTCCCGAGTCATTATAAAGAAAGACAAACACAAAAAACGCCATCACTGACGTTACTAAGAAGCAGATATGAAGTACAAATTCAGGGTTGGTTTACCGAGTCAAATTGTTGTGGGTGTTATGCGCTTACAACAATAGGAAACAGCACATCAAAATTCATACGCACAGCCCCCTTAAGGTTAAAACTTTACACCCTTTGCAATCTAGAGGCACTCGAGGTTTACCAAGGTTTTCCGATAGCTAAATCTAAATCGAAGGTACAATCAAAGTAAAATTCACTAAACTTCGAACCTTTACGCGTAATTTAAAGCTTGTTATTGCTCTTAAAAGACAAAACTACTTGATTCAATTCCAGTAAGGGTAACAAATCACTTGAGCCTTAACTCCGCACAGGGAAAATCTTATTCTAAACACATTGCTAATAACTTAGAGGACGACATTTTGGAGGAACTGAAATAGTATAAAGTAATAAGCGTACGGAAGATAGTGAAACGGGAAAGAGATCAGCTAATCCCCACCGTTAGAGCAATACTAACCTTTGGCGGAATCAATATCCATTGACCTTTGTAAATTGTTTAACAAATTTAAGTAGAAGCACATTTTTTTTATCTGTTTATTTGCACAAAAATATTCTTTGAAACAATTTCGAATATTGTCTGCAACAAAGCCATAATGTTTTGAAGCCGTTGGGGCTACAGAGTCTATAATTGGCATTTACTCGTATTCTTCAGTACTCAATAAAGGGCTTTTGTCTGCTCCATCCATGTCGATGATAATAACAAACAAACGGTTTTTGTGATAAGCTTTGCATTATGTACATTTCTATTGTATATAATAGGCACATTCAATAACTTTTCTCGCTTTTGTATGGTGTTAATTGAATTTACCCACTTTCATTTGAATTTATATTATTTTGGAGAAACGGTGGCAACAGATGGCTGCCTCCAGTTGTGCGCTCCAAATCGGTTGAGGTCCCCTTCTACTTTTGGGAAGATGATGTCTTCCTCTGAGTTAGACTTGAAAACTCTACGGGCCGGATGAGCAGTTTTCTGACTAGGTCGATGTCGCTGTGCAGCTAGTATAGGTAGTCGTTAAATCTTTTCCTTCGAAGTCCATCAATGCGAACGGGACCGACAATTTTTGAAGGATTTTTCTCTCAAAACGACTATGAATATTGTCATCCGCTTCTGTGCCAAAAAGTAGGATTGGAATGGTCAAGATCTTACTCGACGAAGCCCATACACATACCTTACCATATCATTGAATGCCACAGTAAGTTTATGCTGGGATATTGGGCCGAAGTCTTAGCTTCGTATTAACAGGAGTAAATCTAGAGAGCGTTCCACAGTGTAATTGATATGGCTTACACAGGAGATGGAGGTGTCTATCTTAAAACCCAGTCTCCACTAACTGCAATTGCGTGTCGTTGAGATAAATGGACGACAGTAGTTTAGTATTGTGAAGTTTTTTAGATATTAAAATCAGCTGCGACTTTGCAGGGTTGAGGGTCAAACAATTACGTAGCGACCAATGCTAGATTGCTGATAAATCCTCATTCAACCTACAAACAGGATCCTCAACTAGACAAATAGGTCTAGATAAGTATATTTGCGCATTATCCGCATAGAAGTGAAGCGTTTGAGAAAACTTTGGGGAGGTCATTAATAAATATGCAAAACAATATCGGACCCAGTATTAAGCCCTGTGGTACACCTGCTTGTGTATTCCTAATACGAGAGGATTTGTCACCAACCACAACCCTTTGACAGCGATTACTTAAGTAATTAGTTATGAGACGCGCCAAAATAACTTCTTAGTTTCTCAGAAAGGATTGAGTGGTTGACTGTGTTAAAAGCTTTTGAAAAGTCAAGAAGGCAAAGTATAGTGAGGAAGTCCGAGTCATAGCTGAACCTTATGTCATCGAGAATTTCAACCATAGGGTCGAAAACCAGACTGGACTGAAGCAGGTAGCTTATGATGACCTTGATGACTCGAGATTTGCTTGGCAAGGACTTTTTCCAAAACGTTTGAAGGGTAATATACTGATGGGTCGAAAGTCAGCAGCCAAAGTCGGTTGTGGTTTTTTCGGGACAGGAATTACTTTAACCAACTTCCAACTAGACGGAAATGATGATGACGTAATGCAAAAATTAATTACGTGAGTAATTACACGAAGGATGTGGGTTAATACCATTTTGACAAACCGGATAGGAACTCCATCCTCACCAACGGCATCTGATTTGAGTGACCTCATGACATGAACTTCCGATACAGCTTCCAATTCAAAACCTGTGGGTTTTTCAGAAAAATATTGAAGGGTGGATAGAGAAGTTGTACTTTCTAATGAGGTGGATAAGAAAGCATCATTTAGATCATCAAGATCAGGTAAGACGTCTACAACGTGGTTTTTACAAACACCAACCGAGCGTAAGTAGCTCCAGAGCTCCAGGGATAGAGCTTGGGAAGAGTGACTGTTTGTTTTATTTCTGCTGAAATATTTTTGGCTGAATTTAGACCCGAGCCTAGGTAGACAAAGTCCTGTACTACCTCGAAATTATAGCTGTCGATTGTGAAGTTCTGTTCAATTCATTGATGTTGTGTGTACCTTCTTGTTGATAGCGTATGCTTGGTTTTGTCCTCATTTACTGCTAAACTCATTTTGACAGTCCGCTGAGTTTTCAAAAATAAGTCGATATCATCAGCGTACGTAAGTAGTTGCACAGACTTTTTCCGGTTTCAGCTGCTTCCGCGAACTGCCGAGATATGGACTTTACAGGTCTGAAACCACACTGATTGGGACCAATCAGGTTGCTGACGAAGGGTTTCAAACGTTCACACAAAATGACAGATAAGAGCTTGTACCCGATGTTGAGGAGACTTATACCTTTATAGTTTGCGCAGTTCAGGGGATCTCCTTTTTTGTGGATCGGCCATACGGTGTTGAGATTCCATTCATCAGGCATACACTCTTCAGGCTAGACCTGAGAAATGAATTGGTTCATACTCTCCACAAAGTCACTTAATGCAGCTTTGAATACCCTGGCCGGTAAGCTGCTTTGTTGGATTTCAGCTCAGATATTGCTATCCTTACTTAGTTTTGGTCAGGTGGACTGAAGTTTTGACTATCATCGTCAAGGTTGAATGGTTTGTATGTTGATCTTCTTCGCCTTTTTTCATATTCTCGTCGCCGACTGTGACAACTACAAGAGTTCCTTCTTCATCTTTACAAGCTTCTGTACGGGTCTTCTTGCGTTGACACTTTTTTATTATCTTTTGGTATAACTTTCGTACGTTATACCTGTAGTACAACCTCTCAATACCTTCTATCGTGCGCTTTTCGTGCTGTTTTTTCTTCTTCTAGAGAACCCCATGTTCTTTCTGTCTCTTCTGCTCATAGAGCTCACGAGCAGTTCTTGTCCTTCGTAGCAGCACCGCTTTTTACTCTTCTTGTTTAGCTGCATGGGATTTCTTTGGTCGGGTGGAACCCATCATATCAGTTGCTGCGTCTCTGATGGCACGTTGACAGCGTTGCCACTTGATTTAGAGTTTCCTGACCAGGAAACCGCCATGTCCTCTTGGGTGCATTGGATTGAGGAAACCGTGTGCTTGCTATTGTAATATTTCGTCCTGTCGCAAACTCAATTAGATTACGTCCGTAGCCAGACATGGTGTCGTGTAGACTATGCTTAACAACTGCCCTACCAAAGGTGCTCTGCTTTCCGATTTTAATCGCCTAGTATGATTTTAACGTCATACTTTGGACATTGTTCATACTTGTATGTCTTGCCGAGAAGCTCGTATAAATATTCTTTGGTGGCATCGTCCTTGTCATCCGTAGCGTATGGGCGCATATTAGACATACATATATTAGCGAATTTAACCTTAATGCAAATTGTGATAAGATGCTCGCTCACGTGTC
Organism: Volucella zonaria; assembly: GCA_963966105.1. Lineage (NCBI taxonomy): Eukaryota > Metazoa > Arthropoda > Insecta > Diptera > Syrphidae > Volucella > Volucella zonaria. Next base: position 15,390,675 of record OZ014533.1, read on the forward strand.
GAAACTCGAGACTTCTTGCCTAAGTCTCCGCATCCGAATAAGCGGTGTTTCTCCCCATGCTTCCAGTGGTTACAGAAGATATTACGAATGGGGTTTTTTATTTTTTATTTTTAAAGCTGCCTTCTGTGCAGTTCTGTTTTTGAAAGTGACATTATTAACATTATTTAAAAAGCGATATACCATCTGAATTATACCGCGTTTGGGTCACTACTGATTGATCTTGTCGCCCACACTCGTGAAACGCTATCACCTTATGTGAGCTTGTACAAACGCGAGTAAGAGCAATAAGGTTACACTCTTACAAGCGTGAAACGTGACCACAGCGTCGGCAAAAGGATTCCGCATATTCAAACAGTTTAATCTCAAGTACACTTTCAGGACTAAGCGAAAGTCCCTTCAAGAGGGTAATGACCAGGATAATGTTAAAAATAACATACATTTGGCAACGCCATATATTTGCCATCATCTTGCCTTCTCTCTTTTTCTTTACTTATTCTCTGAAATATAATACAAAGGGAATATAGAGAATCCTTTTGTATTGTACTCGTATTTCGTTTTGGGTTTTTCTCATTTGAATTACTTCAAAGAAAATTCTTGTAAGGATCGAGCGTGTGTTGTTTTTCTACCTGCCGGCGAAAGAACTCCAAGAGCTGTCACCATGATCAAAGAGCTTCATAGTCACCGAACTTATTTTCATGCCATTTTTGATCGTCCTGGACTGATCCAGGTCTACAGTGATTTTCATAGAATTTTCCTTAAGCTTGAATGGGCAAATGGAGTACATTTGCTCCTGTCGACCTAAGCTGCTTAATACTTTCTTATGAAGTTTACCCCCCTTCGACGACTCGGGACCAATTTGGTGTAGTTGGTGGTTTGAGTTGACAGCGCAGGGAAGATTATGTTGAGACTTTTCGAGATAGGTTAACCTGGGTATGCACGGGTGATGCTTTTTTTCCCCCGTGCCGAAGTGTGTGTAATCTTCAAAGAGAACAGTAGCCCGGGCTACCAGCAAATGCGATTCGCTACTCTGATTGCTCGATTCTAGCTAGGCGCCTGCATACTGAACCACATCCTACACACTTCGACCCTTCTCCCTGCGGGACTGCGGCTAGGTTCTAATTCGCGCGGCTCTGAAGCAATATTCGCATATGATATATCTTCTATATTTACTGTGGCTTTGGTATGTCAGTTCTCCACCCCACAAAGCGTATGCGATGCTCTGTGTCTTCCTCCTGATTTGGAAAGTTTGGGTATAAAGGTGAGCTGTTGGTGTAGATATTTCCGATAGCCATCGTGACCAGATAGAAACTGCGTTAGGTGGTAATTACAGTCCCCGTGTTTTCGATTTATCCGGTTCTGGATTGTCGGTATTAAATTAAACGTCCATCGGCCTTTTGTTGCATTAGTCCAACGAGCCCGTCAAACAGTTATTGACAGCTTTAGTCATTTTAATGCCATTGGCTTGGTGCTGGCTCAAGATTTTTCTGTTTTATATTCTGAGCATCTCGTCTGCAAGGATGTCAATGGGGTCCATTCCAGCTATATCAAAGGCGGCTTCGTCTGAAATTGTTCGAAAACCGCTAATTATCCTTAGCGCGCATAGCCTGTATGTAGACGATTGTCTCCTACGTTCTTAGTGTTTCTGCTCAGACTGGAGCAGGATACAGAAGGATTGATGTTCTTATTCTTGAAAGTGGAATTCTTCCGGTGTATCTAGGTCCACCGATATTAAGCAATATTCGCGACAGAGCTGACTGTATTTCCTACTTTTTTCGTCCAAGAGCTTTTTGTACTGGAGTTTGTTGGCCAAGATACAATAACTCCCACGTACTTTGGATGTGATGGTTTGGTTAACGATTTGAAAATTGGGGAATTCAATGGTTTTCCGAGCAGTTATGAGGACAGGTTCGGTTTTATGATCAGCCAGCTATAATCCGGCGGAGATAAGCCAGCCTTTTATCTGAGCGGTTGCTTCATTTGTGGCTGATTTCACTTCATGAATCTGTTCTGCTACTGTCGCAACGGCAGTTTTTTTTCTTAAAGAAATTAACATTCAAGTGGGTATGACCACAATTATGATGCCGAAGCATCTTTTTCGGAAAATGGGACAGGAAGAGAAAGAAAGAGTTTTTGCTCAGCTGCTATTTCGCTCCATGGGTGGCATCCAACAATTAACGGGGAGACTAAATTATTAGTGTAAATTGACTTGATGTTGTATTTAGGCAACCATTCATCTCACGAGAATTCAGTTCCCTGAAAAAAGTCTTTCGGTAACGGCTGGTATTGAACCACGAACCGTCCGATTGCGAAGCCAATATACTACCACTTGAGCCGCGGCCACCCACTTTTCGGCGAATCCAATTTTCGTTACTTTCCGGGGCTGCGTGGCAGTGGCCCTAGGACCGATCCCGCACTGATTTTGTAGTATTTTTTTAATTTTTTCAAAGGATCGATGCAAATAAATTTGTAAAGATCGGGATTTTACGCCGAGGTACTATGCCCATGTGGTGTTTTTTTGTCAACAGCACGTGGTGTACCGAGTTCCCATGTGGTCCCAGTTAGTATTTTTCGCCTTTATCCGAATTGTGTATCAGCTTCCTGTTGTTGAAATAGTTCGTCACTATGACTATGACTATAGTATGCTGGGTCCATCCTGGCAAGTACCCTTTTAATGGATAACCAGCTCGCATAGTTAAAAGCGTTTTTAACGTTCAGCGTAACTAATGCACAGCACTCTTTTGTTCCGTAGAACCATCTTTTTCGTTTGATGGCAATCTACATCAATAGTTGAACGCTCTTTTCTGATGTCAAATTGGTTGTCTGAGAGGGCTCATTTCTCTACTGCTACTGACAGCAGTCTATTTTAGATTATCCTTTTGAGAATTTTCCCCATGGTGTCCAAAAGCCACACTGTTCAATAGGAAGATGGCTCAAATGCCTTGTTTTTTACTTTTCGGGCAAGGTTCCTTCTTCTAGGCATTTTTGCATTGTTTCTATGAAGAGGTCCGGTTTCTTTTTGAAAGCCCCCTTTGTTGCTTTATTCAGGATGCCGTTAGGTCCAAGGGCTTTACTGTCGTCTATCTTTCCGCATGCCCTTAGCAACTCATCCAGGCTGATTAGTGGGATATCGTCAGGACTGACATCTCTTATGATGTTGCACCTAGTGGCTGATGATTGCGGGAGAAGTGCTCTAGTATGGATCTCAGTATTTTTAAGCATGTCATCGGCGGCGTCCCTTGGACTTTTGGTTCGCCATCACCATTTTATCTGATCTACCCGATGGATTTATGTCGGTTTAGTGACAGAGACTTTTGAAGCGTGTGGTTTTGCTTTCTTTGGTGGCTCTAGTTAGGTTGCGTCTCGCCAGTCTAAGAGTGTCCAGCTTTCTTGCTTGCTGAATTTTGCGCCGAGCCTGTAAGTATTTTGTCTGGATTGAATTAATTTCATCGTTCTACCAGTAACGCGGTGAGATCTTCCTGATTTTTGCCCTTCTACGCATTGATGTATCGCACGCTGCTTTGATGATAGGTGTGAGATGAGGCGTACTGGTTTCCGCTGTTCCACTTAGGGTCAAATCAATTGCTATCAAAAGATGTATTATTCCATTTTGGACCCGTAAGCCTTGGGCCGGTTTCATTACTTCGATCTCCATCTCGATGGTTGCTATGAGAATAGTCCACCCTGACCCTTTTCCACTTGATGGTACTTAGAATAGAGTTGCTCGCAAAGGCGATGTCGACGATTATTGTTAGGGGCACGAATGTTTCTAGTAGGATCTGTCCTCTGAGTCTGCTGCCCCACTTTGTTGTCAATGCATTGAAGTCGCCTCATATAACCACTGCCGATCTGTGGAGCGCATCCGCCACACGGTCTGGTGCTCGTTCAACTCTTCAGAGCCTGGTTGCATTAAATACGCTGTTCTGAGCTGGCCGACTTAATGTGCTACAAGAAAAGTGAAAGAGTATATGCAAACATTTCGTAAATTGTTGGGTCTGGGCAATGGAACCTACCAAGATAGACGCAGATGAAATCTTACTGCATTCAAGCTGATAGTACTTCAGATACTATAGCGCATCAGTAGTGGAGAAAGTAAGCCATTTGGTGACATGTGAAACGTTGTGTATAAACGGGCAAAAAATGTTGTTTTGAAGAAGAATGTTTTGTAAATGAATAAAGTTTGAATAGGAATCAAACAGCTGCTGCATCGAACAATGTCTGCATTTTGTACTACAGCCCCATTAAAGATATTCCTTCTTAACTGCCGGATAGCTCTGAATGTTACCAATGTGTTCTCCGGAAAAGCTGTTACATCCCCGGCCCGAGAATCGCTTTTAACCAACTTTTCAAATAACTCTGCGGATATACTTAAATTTAAAGAAACACCCACCTGCACTTCCTCTTTCAAAATACCTGGAAACAATCATCAGAGCACACACTTTAGTTACATAACTCACTCTGTATAACACAGCCAAGCTTTTAATTCAAGCACACGTCCCAATATCTAGGTCAAATGTAAATGTCATTCGTTCAAGACTCCGAACACTCATGGCTCGTAAACTTTTCCAACACTCAAATTGTAGAATATTCTTACGATCCACAATCCCTATATCCAATAACTCAACCACTACCACCACCAATAACATCGACAAACAAACAAACCGTCAACTCAACGTGCATTCGCAATGAATCCATCCATCCCCGATTAATAATTAATTTTCCCTTTACTTAGGGAAAATCTAATTTCGGATTTATTCCCCATTCCTTTAGCTTTCAGATGGAGGGCAATCGATTAAATAAACCCCTACGATGCCAGCTGGAAAAGTCAGCGAACCGACCGACCGACATTGCAATAAAATTCAAGCCAACTATTAATACTTCCTACTACCCGGACAACCCGTACTACTCGTACTACCCGTACTACCCGTACTACCCGTCCTACCCTCAACCATCCGCAACCCCCCGAATTCAAATAAAAACTCCATTACCAAGTGCATGAGTGGAGTGGCTCAAGGTTTCTTTTGCTATTTTGCTGCCCCACGGTAAGAGGGAATACGGTTTAGGAAGAGGGTGCGCGTTTGGTTGGCAAAAGAAAAACTATTCAATGCGAAGAAGAAGATGTTATAGAGAAACATGAAGATAAACATTATTAAAAGCTCACAAAAGGCGACTGCGATGGCGGCGAGGCCGGTGGTAAGGCACCCCTAAGACCGACTCCGATTTGTTGTGAAAAACTTTTATCGACCTTTTGCCACAAGACACCGAACGGATACAAATAGACTTATTCCTGCAGCTCGAATGAAAGTAGCTATCCCTCTTCGGGCACTTTCCAGCTGCTACCGGGCGGTGTCGGCGGCGTCGTCTTTGTCGTTGTCGTTGCTGTTGCTGTTGTTGTCGACGTCGCCGTTTTGGTCGTAAGGGAAATTGACGAACTTCTTCACATGTGCGGGAGATATTTATGCTGAAGCATAGGAAGGGTTTTCCTTCGTTTTTTTTTTTTTTTTTCTTTGGTTTGGAATAGAATAGGGTAGATATACGAGTACGAGTTCATAGTGGAAATGGTGTAGCGACAAAAGCTATAAAAAGTCACAACATCGGTCTTTGAAGGTGAGTGAGTGGGTGGAACGTGACTGAGTTCAATAAAACTCTTCGTCCTGCTGCTTCTAGTCCTATTGCCATTGCTATTGCTATTCCGACAGCCACATCTATGTACTCGTACCGCCGCCGCCGCCGTTTGTATCTTGAAAGTAGTTTGGCGTTTATTCAGTTTTGTGTGACATAAGTAAGAGGGAAATAAAATTGTTACCAAGGGGGTGAAGAGGAGCCCAAAGATAGAACCAGAAAAAAAGCAGAATGACAGTATAGGGCGGTCTGATGATGATGGCAAAATTTTCGTTCCTCGTACATGATAAAATTTTTTTTTTTTTTTTTTTTTTGGTTGCGGCGTACATGATCGTAAACACCATCAGGTGGCATCTACGGTGAAGTAATTTTTACTGCGTTTATGTGATCTGAATGGGGAGATATGATGACAACAGAAGCAAAGGGAGATGAAATGAAATGGGACTTTCGAGTTTTATGGCAACGTTCACTTTAAGTTGATTGAGGCGGTTTTGACGTAACCACCTAACAGCACATGCATTGATGCTTAAAGGCATCCTTATAGGCATAGATACACAGGCTTAGTGTGATGTAATTGGCACATTAACGGACAATGGAAGTACGAGTAGTTCCTTTTATTTAAATCAATTTTGTGTACAATATATAATTCAAGAGTCGCTAGCCATTCAGGAAAGAAGCTCTTAACCACATAGATCGTAGATTCGGAAGTAAGTGTGCATTTAGGATCATCCTATCTTAATCAGATGCTTTAAATGATGTACTACGTGAGTATTCGAACAAGATGGTAATAATATTCAATAAGAATTCTACGTCCAACACTATCATCTAGACTAAACCCACGCTTATAAGGTCGGTCACATAATCCTTTACTACTTCAAGCTTTTAGTTTGCCAGAAGTACTGGGAAGGCCTTGGCTTTATGTGTTCTTTTTTGTCGACAAATTCCAAATACTGTTTCAGTCCAGTTTCAATAGCAGCAAGTCAACTATAGACAGCCTCATGATTCGTTCTCGTGATGCAAGGTCGTCAGTATACTCAAGTAGTCGTACAGATACTTCGAGTGATGTTCCTCTTATTTCCTTCCGAGCATGATCTTAAACAAATCACATAAGAACGTATCACCTTGTGGTCTCGCTTTCAATGCTTATAAAGCGGCCAGCGTTTTCTCTTGTCATCATGCTGAAGAAGATGAGTTTATCGTGGAAACCCAAACTAGCCATGGCTCCATTCAGGTAGCTTTAAAATCCGTGAGGAAATCCGGTGGTTCTACTCGACGTACCTGCGTCTCTGCCGTTGTTGTGGTGTTAAGGTATTCGTAGTCGATAGGATATTTATCAGATCTATAGGGCTTTGGTTAGACCGACTACATTACAGTTGGCCTAGTTCAGTGAGCTGGTTTCCTTTTTCAAATCAACTTTTGCTGCGAAATACTAAAATAGTTCAGCAGATGCGGACTACATTCTCCAAAGTCTTATTGGTTGGGCTGCTTTTGTCCATACCTCTTCCTGGTTATCGCCGTGCACATCATATGGTTAATTCTGTCTAATGTTAGAGTCTTTGTCCTCATTGTTGTGTGCGTCCTTAGAATGTCCAGCTCTAAATTTAAATTTTTTTTAATTAAAGGAATGAGGATCTTTTACTTACTTACTTAAGGTGGCGCTACAGTCCTGAGTAGACCTTGGCCTAAACTAACAAGTACCTCCAGGCAGCTTGATCTCTAGCTAGCTGCCTCCAGTATCGCACGCTAAGTTGGTTGGCGTTCCCCTCCACTTGCGTGTGCCAACTAAGTTGTGGTCTTCCTCTACTGCGGATTAAAAGACTTTTCGGACAATATAATTGGTATCCATCCGATCTACATGACCCAGCCACCTCAGTCGTTGGACCTTCACTCTTGTGGCTAAGTCGATGTTGCTCTAAAGCCCGTACACTCGCCGTCTATGCAGACGTGACCGAAAATTACGCAAAGAATTTTCCTCTCGAAGCGGCCAATAGTACTCTAATGAATTTTTGATAAAGTTCATGCTCCTGAGCCATGGAGCAGAACTGGGATTATTACGAGAAGGCTTTGTTGGCTAATTGACAAAGGCTTTAACTACCTCAAAGTTGTATCTATCGAGGGCGACATTCCGTCCAAACGTCGGTGTTGGTTGTCCTTTCTTGTTGACAGCATATAAAAACTTGGTCTTGCCTTCATTGCTATTAAACCCATTTTGGCCGCTTCCGCCTCAATATTCTGTTTTCTACAGAAGATATTAACATCATCGGCGTATGCGAGTAATTGGACGGACTTTTGAAAGATTGTGCTAAATGTGTTGGCGCGCTAGAATGATGTTAAAGAAATCGCATGACAGAGCATTGATTTGTCCAAATCCTTTTCAAAGGTCTTGGCGAGCTCTTTACCGATCTTAATGGAGCAGCGTACTTTCTCCATCGTCTTCCCGCACAAACGGACGAGTTTGTTAGGGATGCCAAAGCTATGTTTTCATAGGCGGCCTTAAAATCGATGAACAGGTAGTGTGTATCGATTTGGAACTCATGGGTTTTTTCTAAGATGGTGCACTTTCCTGATCTAAAGCTATACTCATATGGACCAACCAGGTTATTGACGAACGGCTTCAGGTGTTCACACAATACGGCAGATATGATGTTAAGAAGACTGATGCATCCGTAGTTAGCACAGTTCAGAGGATCTCCTTTCTTCAGGATCGGACAAACAATGCTGAGGTTCCATTCATGGGCATACTTTCGGCCGACCAAATTTTAAAGATGAGTTTGTGCATGCTCCTTACCAAGTCATCGCCTGCCAACTTGCAGAGCTCAGCAGTCAGGCCGTCTGTTCCAGCCACTTTATTGAACTTATACTTTGATGTAGCTATCTTTACTTCAACCGGGTTGGATGCACGGAGTTGTTGCTCTACGTCATCCAGGTAGAAAGGTTTATTCGCCATCGCCGTTATGAAGTGTAAAGGATTGCTTTTTCCGACCCCTACTCTATAACCATGTTCCCTCGCTCGTCTTTACAGGCTTCGGTTCGGGGTTTATGCCCGTGGCATGGTAAAACTTCCGAATCTCATTCCTGGAGTACCATCTCTCATTTCCTCGATCGCGGGCCGCTGATCCTTTTTTTCCTACTGAGAAGCAGGTATTTGTTTCTCCTCTTCTACTCGTAGAACTCGCGAGGAGCGCTAGTCCTTCTACATATGTAGCGCCACTTTGAATGCGTCTTTCTTACCAGCTTGACTCGTCGTCAAGCAGGGGTTTCGTTGTTGGTGCCGAATGAATCCGAGCACGTTACAGGCGGTACCTCTGATGGTTTTTTGTCATTGTTGCCACTGGCCTTCGACACTTAATGATGGCGGCATAGGAACTCTCGAGAGACTAAGGGAGACTCGATCGGAAAAGGATTTGGCTATTCCCCCGACGTCGAACTTCCTCATAGTATTAGCTTTCCTTTGCAACATTCGGGATATCCGCAATCGTACCTTGACTACAACAAGGTAATGGTCCAATTTGATGTGGGCTCCTCGCAACGCTCGGACGTCCATTACTAGAAAAGTGCTTTGAGTCGATCATAGTGTGGTCAGTCTGGCTGGCGATAGATTGATAAGGAGATATCCAAGTTCCCTTATGAATATCAAGATTCAGGAGCAGCGTGGTACCTACGTAACTCGCCCTACCGCAAAGTTTAGCTTGAATCCATTATCGGGGGTAGTGTCGTCCAGGCTATTCTTTCCGATAGTACAACCAAAGATGTCCTCTTTTCCCAGCTTTGCATTCAAATCACTGCTCGCAGGTCCAAGAGCTCGTAGAAGGTATGTTGGCAAATTTAGCCTTAATACGGATTGTCACAAGGCGCTCGTTAACATGTCGGAAACTCAAAAACTTTTTGCTTAAGTCTGCCTCTAACAACATATTCACATCCAAGTAGGCGGTGCTTTTTCCGTCGATAATAATCGCCGTAGCATATCTTGCGGTTTTTCATCCTCTTTTTGTCCGACTCCCCATCGCATTTCTTGCATGGCGGCTACATCTGTTTTGTAGCAGTCCAAGCCCTCCGCTAATTGAGTGGTCTTCGTTTTCATTATTTCGTTTGCAGGGGTTATCAAGAGTAGGCTTTTTATTGCTTCGTAACTTAACTTTCTTTTCCATGGCCGGCAGTTATCCCGGTGGCAAAAGCCCCAACTTGGAGGACCGGTTTCATTATAGGTGCCCCTAGCACGAGGGATCTGTTATATAGCCAGTAACCTCTTCGGGAATGTGAGCGCTGATGGTGCTCCATTAAGAGCTCATCCGCCACGATCTCTTTTCGAAGACCTTGACCCGGATAAGGACGGATCTCATATCGTTTAAATGTCGACCGTTTCTTCAAGGCATTCCTACAGCTGGGCCCCTGCATTCGCAAATACGCGAGAGCAAGCGTAGGTGTGATTTCCCCAAATTTACAGCAGATATTTCCTGTAGGTTCTGAATTGATCGAGGATTCTTATTGTACACTTTCAGCTCGAGTTATCTCTGCACATAAAACTCGTTTGGAGTATAGTTCGTCGAGCAAAGGTGTCAGGGAATGTAATTACATACATTTTGTAATTAATTTCTCCGGGAACATTGCTCCCAATTTCACCAACACGACTCTAGTAGTGTGCGGATTGCCACAATCATGCTTCAATAGACTTATATTATTTCATCCGTAGAACAGCTACAGATGTGGTAACAGAACCTCGTCGATCATTCTGTAATATACTTCTCCTTGGTTAGACAAATAAAGACCAACTACCCCTCATATAAAAATCGCGCATCACACTGCAGTTTCTCTATAATTTGTGATAGAGTTCTGCTATTCGAAAAGGTTTCAGGATTGCTCTTGCTTATATATCATGCGAAAGATAGCCACGTTCGTTAGGACCCTACAGAACTTAAATTTCTTTTACACATATTTTGTCGTCGTCGCAAATCTAGTAGAAGTAGAAGCAATCTTGTAAATTCATGTGATTTTCTGGCTTTTTTCGGACTCGAATAGCAAGTTCTGGTATCCCTGATGAAGTTAAAAGTCCCGGAGAAGTTGCCATTGCTCCTCTCTTCAGATATTGCGAAGAACGCATAGTGCGCTGACGAATATTGAATCCGTAAAACATGCGCTTCACCTTATTTTGCTAGAGCTCCACTGGACACCCTTTAATCAGTCTGGGATTTATACGTCCGATATGTTCTTTTCATTTCTAGCTCTCTTCTTGACTCTCGAAGCGCAAGGGTCTTAATTTTTCGCATTTTACACCTTCTATTTTGCAAGTCGTCTATCGCTGGCAATTTGGGAGACTCCTCATAGCATTCCTACAGTATTTTGGTGTCCTGTTCTTCGAATCCTGTTCGTATATTGATCGGTCCGTTTTCGGTTTCGTAAATTGTACCGCCAAAGAAGCAAGCTGTGTTTCCTAATTTGCTAAGAAGATTGCTTGTGTGCTTATTCAAGGAAATCGTAGAATCAATCTTTGGCAAAATTCCTCCTCCAACTATCGGGTCATCAGCGCATATCAAGTTTTAGTTGGTGAATTTAGCATCGGGACGAATTGAAGTTAAGCCCTCATTCACATGCCTAATGCTGAAGACTACATCTAAATTGGCGATGCTCGCTGTAGCAATATGCAAGGTAGGCTGAACAGTTTTCCATCGCTTCTTTACTTGGGATACGACATTAGATTTTTTGAAAAATAGTTTTGTCTGTTTTATAGCAGCCTTAACCGTCCTGTAGTTGGTCGTTGCGCGTGCCCTGTAAGGTGTCCTAATATAGCGGACAAAGAGTTGTATCTGAAGTTCACTACTCCTCTGGTTCCATTCCGAAATCCCTGCTGATGAATCAAATCGACTTTGGACGCCCTTATTGGCGAATGACCTTGTTCCAACTGCACTAGCACAGAGGGCCTCCGCCTAATTGTATGGATTACGAGCAGACTATTAGCCTGTCTTATGGAGTATGGTGCTCTGATCACTCCATTGATGTTCAGTGCATTTGAGCAGCTACATTTTTAATGCACAAACGGCTAGTCTTGGGATTTGGGCGAGTCTTAGATACTGATACTCCCATCTGGAGCCATGGGAGTCAGGAGCCCCTGGAAGTTCGGTTTCAGCCTAGCTTGATAGAGATTAGAAAATCATAGTTATGGTTTTAACCTAAATCGCAAGGAGGGTCTTCCAAGTTGTCTGACAGCAAAAGAGAAGTTCATGCCTATACATGATTTCGAATCGTGTGTTCCCATGTGTAATGGCACATTATGGGCTTATGCCACGAAAGCTTGTTGAAAAGGATTTGCTTAATCAATCTCAGTGCTCTAATAAGTTCAATGTTGTCACCTGTAGTGGTCAATTTTGAGTATTATTGTAAATACCACAGACCTGAGATACACATTACTCATATTTACGAAACGACCACATATGGGAGATGGTTTGGGCAAATCGACCCCAGTTTTGTATGAATATTTTGAAGAAATTGCAAATACTATCTCGTCCTTTCAATGTGAAAAAAACGAAATCTACCTCTATCCATTCTCTGCAAAGTCTATCGTCTCCGGTGACCAAAGAGGCATCAGTCAACGATTGACTACCTGTGATTTGGATTTGGATTTGGAATGATCCATTTGTTAGACAAAGTGTAGTGCAAGCTGACACTAAAGATGAAGTGCTATGCCGTCAAGGATCCTATTCCTCATGTATGAATATTTGAGAAATACCAGAAAATCCCATAAAAGGCATTCAGAAATAAAATTATCTAATAGATGAAAGCCCCTATTTCGACTATTATCCGACCACAAGAGTTTAAAAGAAAACAAATCATCTCTGAGAATATCTTGTAGTTCCAATGGCATTTCTGTAAACTGCAACTTAATCTTCGAAGAAATTATGGAGAATATGTAAGACAGAAATATCTTTTCCTTGTGTCTATAAATTTACTCTCCCTTGAGACATGTTTTCCATTAACAATAGATATTGGCATCCTTTGTAGAACTCTCTATGTCCGACAACCTTTTTACATCGGTCGAAATCCCTTCCTGATAATACTGCAGAATTCCTAAATTGCAACATACTCGTAAATATATGCATTCTTGCATGAATAAGGTTGTAAGGGTACTTAGTTACTTAGCAAGCAATCTTTACTCAATGAATTAATTGCCAGCTTTTAAGGATTCAAATTCTTTCCACATGACCAGGAGTTCCCCTTGCCTGCTCGTAAACATCTTTTGAGAAAGAGAAGTACGAGTATTTATTTGCAAACCTACATATGTACGCATCTTAAGGATAACCCAACTTGAAAAAAACGCTGAGATGTGAGTATTCTTTCCTTAATATTGTAATATCAAATACTCGTATGTAGGTACAAATACCCCCTACGATTTAACGAATATGAGATAAATTTTTTTTTAACTCTAAGGCGATTGGATGCATCGAAGTACCGGCTTCATAAACATAAACAGATACAATTTGTTTACCTAGTTTTGCTACGGTTTCATCCCTTTGCATATGCACCACCTTGGGCACAATCTGCATATCTAAAAGATTCACTCAACTAAAAGAGAAATAAATACAAACTAGAAGGATGAGATACATGTATGTATGGTATGATACCGATGCACGGTGAACACTATGTGAAGCAGCATCCTTGAGTGTGTTCCTTCTGTAGAGTCCTTTGGTGCGCGTACATACGGAAAGTTAAAATAGAAAAATTCTCGAATTAAGGGATGCTAGTTGGATAAGAGTGCTAGTGCGGGTGGATGGGTCGGGTATTTGAGAAAATGCAGTGAATCGGAAAGAAAATGAATCTGCAAAAAGTGGGAACTTATGAGAATTGAAATGATACTTTACCCTCCATCCTTTCTACCATTCAACCATTCTCAGATTCTTCCCCGGGGATGGTATGGGGGTTACGAGTATAAATAAACAAGTCACTTACGTTCTTATATGGCAGGGTGTTGTCGTTATTGTTGCTGTAGTTTAATGTGTATGAGGTTTCAGAAAAAAAATAACGAAGCTGGGCGAAGGTTAAAGGTTTTTGCTTTTTGCTTTTTGATTGCACTCTAGAGGATGGTATTTTGAGTAAATGAAAATAGATGGTAAGTTGCATAGTTACTTTAAATTAGTCTAAAGAGAAGCAAAAAAAAAATAAAAAATTGGCTGAGAGCTTTAAATAACAAATCCTGCAAATAGAACTTACAATTTGTGTTAATGGAAAAGTGCTAACGCTGTTTTATTCTACCCTATTTTTGATATTGGTTTCCTTTAAAGTGGATTAAACTTTAACGATAGAGCTTCATAGAGAGCTGGTGGTTTAGTGTGCAAATAGATTCAATTTCTAAGTCATAGTATGCTTATTCTGAGACATACAAATGTTCGGGTGACTTAGGGTATAAGACAAATTTAATTTGCCCCAGAGTAGATCGATGATTGAAGCTAAACATATCCTATTCCTTGTGTTTCTACATCTCGCTTTAAAATTTCTCGAATCCTTCTGTTAATGGGTGTTTCAAAATCTTCTCCATTTATGGAATACGTCTAGCTAGACCCTCTAGACTTTGACTTGTTCTTGATTTACACATTTATGTAACTAAATACTGTACTGTAGACAGGAATGTTTTCCTTGCATTCTGCGCGACATTTTCAGGACTGCTGATGATTGGCTGCACCGATGAAAGGCTCGATGCCATTTCGAATGGAAAACACTCCTATTGTCTTCGGATTGTGTATCCTTGCCTCGATCTGAGGTGTCATTAACTTTTTCATTAAAGAATGCAGATATTTTCGACCAAAAGGTGTCAAGTTCACAATGCCCGAACAGAGACCTGTGGAAAAGTACAAGGAAACATAGTTGCATAGTCACAGTCGGTATTGAGGATATGAACAAACGATCTATGAAGACCTATATTCCACTGCCAGGCAGAATGAACTATTCAACCTGGACGGTGAAAGTCAAGAGCTTCGTCCACCTGACCAAAATATATCCAATATCCAAGCTTGAGTATAACAAGGGTACAACAGGACCGACTTCTTACCTGCCGAGCTATTTAAGGCAGCGGGAGATGACTTGGTAGAGATCATGCACCAACTCACTTCCAAAACAGAAACCAATCGCGTCAATTATGGAGGCATATGTCCCCTAAACATCTCCCATAAGATCTATCTGACTACCTGACTGGTCCTTATCAGTGCAGTTTTAGGCCCGGTAATACCACAATCGACCAAATATTCACTCTACGACAGATCCTGGAAAGAACTCAAGAGATCCAAATAGATACCCATCACCCGCTTACCGATTTCAAGGCCGCATATGAAAGCATCCAATAAGACGAGCTACGCAGAGCTATGTCTGGCTTTGTGCCTTACCAAAAAGTAATATGGCTCACTGGTTGCGAGGTTGGTGGTTGGTCTACGACTATCCATGATTTTTTGCCTTTGGCATTGTAGCAATTCAATATGAAAAAAGCTTTTCTTTTGTGCCGATCAAGCAAAATTTCTGAAATGGATTTTCGCCTTTCGATATACTCTCCTTCTTTTTGGACCTTTCCCAGGGCTTGCTGTTCTTGTATTTCAGTCCAGTCTTCATCTTATAATGCTTGGAATTTTGAATCTTCGAATTTTTCCTTTGATCCTCCGCGGTCTTTGTCGTCGATGCCAAAATCACCAATTTTGAAACGAACAAACCAACGTTCACAGGTCCTTTGAGTTGGACCATGTTCATCATAAATTTCCACTAACAATCGATGACTTTCAGCAGCGATTTTCTTTGGGAACAAAATAATTTAATAAAACCGCTCGCAAATGGTCCTTATATGGCACAAAATTCGGCACTTTCAAGGCGAAAAAAAAGAATGTTGTTTGTCCAATGACAACCTGTGACATACTGGGTTTTATTGGCATACCATACATTTACCCTCCAAAATAAAGGGCGACCAGGTAAGAACGATAGGAAAATAAATTTAAAGAAAACAGCAACGATGTGAGATATACAATTGATTCTGGCTTTATTTTGAAGCTATGTACTCATACGTTCACGCCATTATGTGTGAAATAGCACATAATTCAAATGGCCGCCTGAGCTTCGCTGGCAGTGCTCCAAGCGGTCTGTCCAATTTCTGATGGCTCCGTCCAATATGTGCGGCGTTATTCCGGCAATAGCGTGTCAAATGTTGGCCTCGAGCTCGTCCAAAATGGTTGGGTTATTTGAGTAAACTAAGGACTTGGCGAAGCCCCAGAGGCAATAATCAATGATGTTAAGTCGCATGATCGCGGCGACAAATTTATGAACCTTCGCCTTGAGATAACCCAGCTCCTTTACAACTTCGAGCATTGCGTCGTTTGTATAGCATGTGGCGACGTCTTGTTGAAACCACAGATCGGGTACATCGATGTTGTCGAGCTCTGAGTACAGAAAGTCGGTTAACATCGCACTATACCTGAGACCATTGAAGGTATTGACATCATGCCATATACCGCACCAAACAGTCAACCTTTGTGGATGCATTGGTGCTTGGGCGAACACTTGTGGATTGTGCTTGTTGACATAGTCGCTGAGTCAAGAATGAGCCTTGTTCGAGAAGATCATTTTTTGGCCAAAATCCGGATCTCCGGCCAACATTTCCAGTGCCTAATTAGCGAACTCACGGAGTTTTCTATGGTCGTCCGGCTTCAATTCCTGCGTCAGCATAATCCAAATCCAACCATAAAATAAGGCGGGTTAGCTCCCTGGAGATGCCCAATTCAGCTGATTGACGTTGAATCGACATTACTGGGTCTTTTTCGATACTTTGGGCGCTACAGCGGCTATGTTTACTTCATTTCGCACCAATCTCTGTCTGATTGAGATGGGTTAAGATCCAAAAGAGTGTACTCACTCTCAAACTTTTCCACGGCGCGACGAATTGCCTTCACATTGAAGCCATGATGACGACCGACCTCACGACGAAATTCACGTTGCGTGTTTACAACTGAGCCGAGATTCCGATAATATTTTTTAACAATTCCCGCACATTCGGCAAGTGTAAAACGATGCATGATGAAATGGCAAACCTTACTGAATATTTTGACAACTGGATGTCATTGGTAACTTTGACAGATGCTGAAACATAACAATTGGAAAAGTATCATTGATATCTGGTCACCCTCTATATACCATATCTGTTATTATTGACACAAACCGTATGCAGTAGTTATGCCATCTGTTAGTCAAGTCAACATTTACACACAAGCTATGCGCTGGCATGCAACTTTTTCAACATCACACTTGAGAAAATTGTTCGAAATTCGCAAGGCAACACCAGGGGCACATTTTTTCAAAAGTCTGTACAAGTGCTTCAATGCTGACGACATTGACATCATTAGCAGAACTTAGCAACCGGCCGCTGGCGCGTTGCAGAAATACTGTAACAGAAGCGACAAAAATCGGTTTAGTCGTGAATGAGGGCAAAACTAAGTAAATGCTGTCAACAGGAAGGGACACACAACAGCGACGAATTAAACAGAACGTCACTCTAGACAGCTATAACTTTGAAATAGTCAGGGACTTCGGATACATCGGGTTCGCTATTAAATCTGATAATGACATCTCATCAGAAATCAAACGAAGAGTTACTCTTGCCAATCGCTGTTTCTTGGGCTTAAGAAGGTAAATATCAGAGGATTACTCTACGACTGATCTGGTCACAAAAGTTCACAGTGAACACCAACGCTTCAGACCGAAGAGTCTTCGATTCCAACCCATAAATAGAACGTAGTCGAGGGAGACTTCGCCTTCGGTGGAGTGCATAAGTTCAGCGGGACCCCATCCCAGAGGCCGTGCTAACTGGAGAGGCCTATTGATTGAGGCTCAGGTCCACCTCGTAGCGCCATATAAATAAGTCAGTGCCTGCTGCACTCATATTATTCAGTTTTTTGAAAATTAACTTCACTTTTTGTCTGTTGGTTTAGAAAGTGAGTGAGGCTTTCACGCTATTCTCACGCTATTGAGCAACTAGTTTAGTTTTCTATCTAGTGTAATACTGTGACAGTTTGCATTTGTTGATAATTGGAGGAATCCCCCTTGTATGAAAAGCGGTTCAAATTGCGTAATTCCATTTGTGAATGATGGGAGGTCCGCTTCTTGCGAGCTACCTTTTATTAAAAACTAATTCCACAGAAGGGGCGCAATAATGCCTGCGTAAAAAGTGCTGGTGGTACGTCTTTACTATATGTTGCACTAATGCACCTAACCTGAGTATGCAGGTTATCAGGTTTAGAAGTGCTGGGTTGGTCATGATATTTTCAAGCTTTCTACGCATGCTACGAATTGTTAAATATCTTTCAATATCGAGGAAGCCACATAAACGGTGACCAGATAGCAATGATACTTTTTCCAGTTGTTATGTTACAGCAGCTGTCAAAGTTACCAATGATTTCCAGCTGTCAAAATATTCAGTTCGCCATTTCATCATGCATCATATTACGCTTGCCGAAAGTTGTAAATACGCAATGTGAATTTCGCCCTGAGGTCGGTCGTAATCCTGGCTTCAGTGTGCAGACAGTTCGTAGAAAAGTTTGAGCGTGAGTACACTCTTTTGGATCTTAACCCATCTCAATCAGACAGAGATTGGTGTGAAATGAAGTAAACATAGCTGCCGTAGCGGCCAGTATCGAAAAGACCCAAAAATGTCGATTCAACGTCGATCAGCTAAATTAGGCATCGCCCAACCGGCTTATTTTGCGGTTCGATTTGGGCCTAGATCCGTATACTCGTAACATTTTGCTGACGCAAGAATTGGGGGAAATGTTGGCCGGAGATCCGGATTTTGGCCAAAAAATCTTCTTCTCGGACGAGGCCCATCGACTTTCTATAGCCAGAGCTCGATAACATCGATATATGCGAGATATGGTTCCAACAAGAGCATGCTACATGCCATACAAGCGACGCAACGCTCGAAGTTGTGAAAGAGAAATTTTGCCGACAGAGTCATCTCACGGCGAGCGTTCATCAATTCGCCGCCGCCGTGATCATGCGATTTTACACCATTCGATTATTTTCTCTGAGGCTACGTCAAGTCCCTAGTCTACGCTAATCACCTTGGACGAACTCGGAATAATGCCGCACATATTGGACCGAGTCATCAAAAATTGGACCGACCGCTTACCTGGCTATTGCCTGTACTTCTTTCAATGTCTGAGTGATTATTAAATTATTTGCCTGCAAATCTTCCTTTCTTACGTGAAAGGTCATCCATTTCAAATTGTCTTTCACAGGGTTATAGCGATGGAAACTAGCCATGAAAACCTCTCGATAATCTTAGTGTTTCGTAGTTTATCTATCTCGATCATAGGTCTCACGAAGCCAGTTTCTAGAACTGAAAATTCTTTATAACGAAGAGAAATCGTCATGCTAAGTTCATCGGAAGTAACTTCAGGTTCCCGTTGCGCTGGATCTCTAGAGTTTTATTGACAAAACCAGTTTTCAAAATTAGCAAATTGATGATAATTTCTTTTACAATTTCGGACACCTTTCCGCTTGTCAATTTTTATTGGGTACATGGACGACACGTTGACAAAAATTTCAAATAAATCCTTTACAATCACAAAAAAGGGCGAATTCGATTTGATGTATTTTTGTTTGTGACACGAAATCTCCGAATCTACCAAACGAATTTGAATACGGTCTTCTCCCACAGATTCAGGAGGTTTCAAGGCAGGTTTTTCTATATCACAAATACTGTGAATCCAAGCATTTCCATGTGTTTGTGCATTTTATGAGTTCTTTTTCCAATAGGTTATATGCAAAATGAAGCGAAGAGGTAGTACATTTTCGCGATTTACTTCAAAAGCGAAAAAACAGCGTCTATCCTTGCAACAGGAATGTGAGCAGCAACGGGAGCATCGTCTGTCTCAAGTAAGAGATCGCTCACGGGAAATTCGAGTCTTAGAAACACCAGCGGGAAGATCAGCTCACTTATCTAAAGTAAGAAGCAATGCGTCCAAGATCTTAGCTGCTGAGTCGACCGAAGCAAGAGAAACCCGCCTGTTTAAAATGAGCCATTATGCCTGATCAACTAATGCGCCATTTGAGGGTGTAATGATATTACTAGCAAGTGACGTCCATCAAACATTGTTAGTTGTATTGTAACTCTGGGTACTGAAGCTGACGAAGCTAACTTTGAAAAAATTTATCTTTCAAAGAATATGCGAGTTCATTTGCAAAACGACGCCGATGCTGAAACATTTTCAAATATGCTTCTGCAAATCGGAAATGGAGCAATACCAGAAAAAAATGGTAAAATCACTCTTATCATTGGAAACGAAGTTAGCCACATCACTGAATTAGTGAACTGCATATATCCCTCTGTTCAACATATAAACAGCAATACTCCTTCTTGGTTCAGAGAAAGAGCTATTCTTGCACCAAAAAACTTTAAGCAATTCTACAAATCCAGCAGGACTATCAGGGCATTTAAATTTCTTAAAAAGTTGGAGGGCAAATAATTTTATTAAGAAATTTATGTCCCTCTATGGAGTGGAACAAGATTGCTGGTTAACGACCTAATGCAATTTTAGCTACGATTATAACAGAGCCATGCACAGGTGAAGATGTATTTATTCCAAGAATACCGATGATACTTTCGGACAACGAATAAGACCACAATTTCCAATAAAACTATGTTTTGCTATGACCATCAATAAGGCTGTTAAATTTACGGGCATTGATTTGAGTAATGAATGCTTTTCGCATGCACAACTTTACATGGCCTGCTCACGAGTAAATAAGCAGGAAAATTTGCATATATTGTCACCAAATGGTGCAACAGCAAATATTAGACATCAAGGATTTTGAATTACATTCAATGGATATACAGTACAAATTCGTTTTACGCAACTAATAGTAATTGGGGGAGCTGCAATAACCGAGGTTGTTGCACTGACTGAGTTGTATTTTTTTTTGACAGTTGAAAGTTATAGTTGAAATAGTTTATTTTCTTAAAGATAACGACAATGTTATGAAAAAACTTTAGTGAAACCAAAACAAACAATTACTTTTGAACATATTTTTATTAAATACGAAAACGAAATGTTCGAAATTTATAGAAAAATTAATATGTGATGCATACAGAATATTATGTAAGTTGTTTTCTTAAAGAAGTTAGATATTTTAGATGTTTTTTAAAACTGCCTTCTCTTCTATTTTTTGTAGCAATAAAATCTCTTCTATTGGAGTGTTGTTCATTTCCTCCCATTGCAAACATATGTTTAAGGATCGAACTGCATCTTCTGATTTAATAAAGTGGGGACCGACTCTGCTTCACCTTTACCTTCAACAGCGCTCTCAATTTCTGCTGGATCGTGACAATTGCCAGTTGAATCAACGTTTCTCGAGAAACCAATCAATGATTTCTTCATTGGAGAGGCTAATGCTGGGAACAATTTCGACAAGCAGACCAGAAACTGATGAAATCAATTCTCTTTCCCTTAAGATGTTTGCAGATAGTGCAGATAATGGAAGCTCGTCCTGCTCATCCCAATCACCCTTGGTAGGCATTAAAACATTCCAACATTTCTGGATCGTGTAAGGGTCTACTTTTTCCCAGACATTAGCTAGCAAACAAATTGCATCCCTTATATTGAAGGCTTTGATTTTAGTTTCTAAGTCCATATCCTCACTTGAAACTAAGTGCGCCAATAAACTTTTTTTGTAGTGGACCTTTGTTATGTTGATAACATCTTGATGCATAGATTGAATGATTGCAGTGCAATTTGCCGGAAACATCATAACAATTATCACCCCATCATCGCTTTGCAATTCGTTTTCTTTAGAATGGCGCGGGGCATTGCCCAAAAGCAGTAGTGCCTTCTTTTCAAGTCCTTTTGATTCAAGAAAATTTCTTACCTGAAAAAAAAAACTCATTAACACAACATTTTGTATTCTTTTTTTTCTTCGGGCCAAACACGTTGTGGAACCATTGTTCGAATAATAGGAATGTCATTCATGCATTTTTATTTGCTTTATAAAAAACAGTTTTTTTTTTTCAAAGTTTTTAAGGACTGAAACGAATAAAATTTGGAAACTTCAAAGTAAAAAAGAAAAATATTTTCATAATTCATGTAATTTTTTTTTATTTGCTTTAAAACTCCGTTTTTATTAAATTCATTCACAATTACAAAAAATAAAAAAAATTATTTGGGTTCCCATTCTTTCCTCAACTTCTTTCGAATGTCCTGCATAAGGTTGGTGACAGTTACATCCGTGATCTTTTTGGACGCTCTTTTCCATTTAGCACTAAAATCTTTTACGTCCTTTGCACACTGCTCACTTTTCCTCAATTTAGCTTTGACCAAAGCCCAATACCTTGCAATGGGACGGCACTGTGGATCATTGGGTGGATTCATGTCTTTTGGGACAAAGTCGACATTTTTAGCAACAAGAGGGCTCAACGTCGCATGAGCATAGTGGGCTGAAGCTAAATCTGGCCAAAATAATGTTGAACTCTCGCGTTTGTTTAGGAAAGAAATCAGCGGTTTTTGTAGGCACTCGTTAATGTACACTTCTCCGTTAATTGTTCCCGTTGTAATAATCGATGAGCTTCTATGTCCACATTGGCAAATGGCCTGCCAAACGACATATTTTGACCCGAACTTTTCCATCCCAATCGCTGTTGTTGATTGCAGAAGAATCGCAGCTTCAAACGAGCTGTAAAACTGCGCACCTGGAAGAATAGTAAAGTCGGCTTTGGCATAAGTTTCGTCATCCAAAACCAAGCACGCTTTCTTGTTGCCGATCAACTCGTACAGCTTTCGGGCTTCTGTTTTTATGACTTTTTTTTGCTTTTCAGTAACTTTTGGTATTTTTTGTTTTTTTTTTGTGTTTTTAGACCGTTACGGTTTTTAGATCTTTGTACCATTGTTTGGTTGGTACTACATTTCCGAGCAACATCTCTGGAGTCCGGTTTTTTACGATGGTGCTCACTATTTTTCTGTCCAAATTTGTATCATGTGCTCCACTTTTCTGTTTTCGCTTACCTGTCAACGTCTCCAAATATCGTTTAATAACAGAATCCACTGTACTGCGTGCTATGTTTAAATTTTTGGCGATGAAATGATTTGGACGCGAAGTATTTTCGAGCCATTTGTCGATGATCTTTTTACGGCGTTCCTCTTGACTCATATTTTATAAATATTTTAAACCCCGCCGAACTAAAATCAATAACAAACTGAAACTAGAGAATATACAGGCTAATTTGGGTACAAAATGGGATTGCAATTTTTACGCATTGGAAGTATAGCCCGTATTAAAATTTACAGATTTTATTCGTTTCAGTCCTTAAATGCTCTTGGATTGGCTGCTTTACCAATGACGAAAAGTTTTACTTTGTGCATCCCTGATGCATTTGTGCCCGCAAGGAATGTTATTCTTTCCTTGTTTACTTTTCGTCCTGGCGCTGACGCTTCTTTAAAAGAAACAAGTGTTTTGTTCGGCAACATTCTGTAAAATAAACCAGATTCGTCTGTATTGTAGATCTGAAATTTTTGTACGAACGGCTGGACAAGATCATGTTTATTCGATAATTTTTCACCACAGATTTTCAACATTCGAATACCATGTCGTTTTTTAAATTTCGCAATCCATTCATTGCTGGCGTTAAATGATGGTCTTTCCTTTATTTTATTGTGCAAAGTGGAATGTGTTTAGCTCTTTGCTTTTGAAATCATCCATGTAAAGCCTTTTCCATCTGTGGATACTCAGAAGCCTTCAACGTTACCCGTTTCCCTGGTCCAGATTCAGCTCTACCCACAAATTGTATAAGAGCGGTTCCCTTTCCTTTTATGCGGCTTATTGTTGATTTGTGAACATTATATTTGCCACAAATTGTCTTTACTGAAAAGCCCTTTTCTAATTCTAATAAAATATCACTTATTTTTTTAATAGACAATTTTATAATATTTCTTCTAACACCCATTCTGTACAAATTTTCCTCAGACACTAATGAAATCGCAACGCATTCAAATAATCACAGATGCATTTTATGTGGCATAACCATATTGTTTTTATAAGGAATTTTGTTCAGACAAACTAGCTGCAAATTTACGACAAGTTGCACAAATCGAGGTAGCATTTTTGAAAAGTTGCACTTATAGAGTCAAGACGTACTACAAATTTAGTGTTGCGAAAATCGAGGAGTTGCACGAATCGAGGGTTGCGTAAATCGAGTTCATACTGTATGTAGGTTCATACATATGTACATAATAAATATTAAGATTTTTATTGGGTCTACAAGTAAGTTTCCAGCGTTTGTTAGAGATGGCGCCACCAGTGGATCCCGGGCAGAAATGTCAGACCCCATGAGTTTTATTTGTAGGTTTTGTATCTGTCAACAACTTTGCAGCGTTATATTTGAGCCGTTCTATCGGTGTCGTACATTTTATCGAGCAAAATCATGGCAAGTTTCCAGCCAAATAAACGTCATTTGCGGGAAGCGCTGCTTTTATTCTTTAATATGAAGAAAAGTGCGGCTGAGGCCTATCGTTTGCTTTTGGAAACTTATGGGACGGAATGTATTGGTGAATCGACGTGCCGCGAGTGGTTCAAACGGTTCAAAAGTGCTGATTTTGGAGTTGAAGACAAAGATCGTCCCGGAAAGCCGAAAAGTTTTGAAGATGAGGAATTGGACGCTTTACTGGATGAGGATCCATGTCAGATTCAAGAAGAACTTGCTGCATCATTGGGCGTCACGCAACAAGCCGTTTCCCTGCGCCTAAAAGCACTGGGATTCATTCAAAAGGTTGGAAACTGGGTGCCGTACAAATTGAAGCCAAGAGACGTCGAACGGCGATTTTGCATGTCCGAAATGTTACTGCAGCGGTATAAAAATAAATCATTTTTGCATCGTATTGTCACTGGAGATGAGAAATGGATTTATTATGATAATCCTAAATGCAGAAAATCGTATACAAATCCCGGCGAACCCGCCCAATCGACGCCGAAACGAAATATTCACGTGAATAAGGTCATGCTCTACATATGGTGGGATGAAAAGGGTGTCGTATACTACGAACTGCTTCCGAGTGGTGAAACCATCAAAGGACCATTATATCGAACAAAACTAATTCGTTTGAAGCGGACATTAAAAGAAAAACGGCCAGAATATGAGACCAGGCATGAGTCCGTCATTTTTCATCACGACAACGCTCGGCCACATGTTGCGGTTTCGGTGAAAAACTATTTGGAAAATAGTGGATGGGAAATTCTGCCTCACCCGTCTTAGAGTCCAGACTTGGCACCATCTGACTACCACTTGTTTCGTTCGATGCAGAACGCTCTTACGGGAATAAGCTTCAGCTCAGTAGAGGAAATCAAAAATTGGCTCGATACGTTCTTGGGCTCGAAAGACGAGAAATTTTTTTGGTCCGGAATTCATAAATTGCCAGAAAGATGGGGGAAAGTTGTAGCTTCCGATGGACGATACTTTGAATAAAGCATTGTAACTATGTTTTCATAATAAAACTTCAAATTTTGGAAAAAAAAACGCTGGAAACTTACTTGTAGACCCAATATATTAATTTGCTGTCTATTCATTATCACAAACATAATATCAAGTGCCAACTCAGCGAAGCGGAATGGGCCACTGTGCGACGTAAGGAATATTGTAAAAAGTTTAAATTTAGGTGTACCTCAAGGCTAGGTTGTGAGACCAGTTTAATTTTTCTTATTCGGAAGCGTTCGCCTACTCATTTAGCAGATGACACAGGCTTTTCATATAGTTCGATTTGTCCGTTGGACCTTGTCGCTGATATTAATTGAGATTTGAATTTGTTGAGAAATTGCTGTCCTACTCATAGATTTATTATAAGCTCCAAAACTAAAACAATGTACTTCAACTTCTCCTTAGTTCATAATTTTGACGCGGTTGTTTACTTTCATGCATCTGAGTATCTAAAGCTGGATATCCCCGATCACTCATGAATATCACTTCACAGTTTTGCTTCAGCAGCGGAGATAGCAGGTTCTCAAGATAATTTGTCAACTGTGTTTAAAATGAGTGAAGCCATGGCATTCTGATTTTGAACAAATAGTTTAATTTCAGCAACTTCATCGCATTTTGAACTCTTAAACTTGATGTAGCATTCAACACTATTTTTTTGTTCTTTGGTAAACAAATACAGAATGTTACTAATTTTTCTTATATACATATGTCTCTTAGGAATAAAAGATTAATTATATTTTTTATGAATTGTGATAAAAAATATGTTTTAATTCAATTCAATATTACATTTGTTACTATTAATCCAAAATGTCCTTAAATGCCCTCTTTTGTGGTATTTTGACAGCGGGTGGAAAGACGTATGGGGTATTACGTTATTGTACAGAGTATTCGGCGAATATGACTACCACGAACACTAATGGTAAGAGTTCTGCAGCTTTGTTGTACTTCAAAACCTCTACATCTTGCCATTTTGTCGTCGAACTATTTTATTTTTTTTTTTGTAATAATTAATCCTCACCGAGGTACACCTTCTGTCAATACGTACTCTAAAATATTGAAAATCAGTTACATTTCGGAGTTCTTTAATCAGTGCATTTTTGTTAGTTAAAAGAGTACCTCAAGGTTCGACTCATGGTCCCATTATCTTTCCTTCCAATACATGTTGCCTTCTATGATATTTTTTTTTAAGGAAATGCATTGGCGGCACTTTAAACAAAGCAAACTTAAACAAGACTTTTTGAATACCAGAACAGAACAGGTAGAAAGATTTAGAATTCAGTACGACAGATGGAAGGTCCAGTAGCCAATCCAACCACAGTATGTTTGTCTTTTATTTAAATTTTCCACATCTGCATTTGCAGTTTGCATAAGTTTGCTTCGATAAGGGCTTGGACCTGAAATAAACTTATGATATTATGCCGGTCTTTTGCATACGGTAGAAAACAAAATGCGGGCCACCATAGATATATACAGATAGATAGATAGATCCAAAAAAAAAAAAACACCTCTTAGTGAAATCTCATTTATTTTGACTCAATCTGTATGCAGTCCGCTTCCAACTCCCACCCAACATTCAATCTGAGTGCAATTGTAAAATAACGCCGGGCTACTATTTTTCGAAAAACCTCTTCTTCAATGGATACAAACCATATCACATAGACGTGTGTGCCAAAAAACCTCAAAAAAAAAAAAGAGAAAAGAAAAACTGAATGTGACCATAAAATATACTACCCTGCCACCCTCTCAATTGCTGACACACAGAGAGATGAAGTTTAAAATGAGGGCGAACGGGGATGAGAATACAAAACACTTTCCGGCAACGATACGACCGAACAGAAATGGTTGCGGTAATGCTGATGGCTGCAACATGCACTTTAATAAATACGAATGAATGTTTGGCAATGACATTTATTTAGCCAGTTATGGTGAAAATTGTGGAATTGGTGGAGATGTTTTTTTTTTTTTTTTTTTTTTTATTTCCCAACCTTGTTTCTCGTACTTCCACCCCCTGTCATTGTGACACTATTTTCACAGTTTTTGAGGTTATTCTCCGGGCAACACTTGTGTAAATATTTTGGCAACTTTGACAACGTTTTAGAGTGCGAAACAATGCATTGCGGGAAAAATTTGTATATGGTATACCAACATTACTGTCGTTGGTACTTGTACCTGTCATTTAATTTGGTTTGACGTCATTCAATTGTCTCCCCGTAGAGTAATAAAATGAAAGAAACAAAGAAAAAAAAAAAAAAAACCACTCCACCAAGGATATTACGAAAAAAAATGAGCACACATCGGAGGTGGCTGTAGTGAAAAACTTTTTTTTTTTTTGTTTTTGGAGAATACATACGTGTTCTCCTTTGTGCATAATTTACACAAAGTGTCACTTTGATGTCATAAAACGGATCCATTACGAAAGAGAAAAGTTTTTGCTTCAAACACCATACAACTCACACCCTCGATTCGCCCAATTTGGAGTGTATAATGACAATAATAACACCCACTTATGTGGTTGTGAAAGAAAAACACCTCCTCACGAAAGACAAAGCCCTTACAGCCTCCCTTCGGTCGGCTTTGTCGGCATATTATATCCATTCCCCACATGCCTTGCATACCGCCTCAAGGACAATGCTCGTAACGCGGCACAAGGTACCCATCATCACTATTTGCGCGACACTCACAGCTCAAAGCTAATTGTGCCGCTAAGCACTGTGAAGTCTTATGATGGTTTTGCATAATAAAAGCCCATCCTTGCTTTGTTTATGTGCTTGTTTGTCTGTCTGTTTGTCAGGTATACCCTCTAACGGCAAACCCCTGCAGGAGTTTTATGGTGGAGCATATTTTTATGTGCAAATTACACCGTCGGCTCACTCCAGTGATAAAAACCTGACATACATGCAAAAGCTGTTAATGCTGACTTTGGAACACTTTTGATCCATTTCTCCATGTGAGCTTGGAGGAAAAGCTACGAGCAGAGCCGAAGACAGAGTCAGTAGGTACTGGAATTGGAGTTGGAGCTAATGGGGAAGCCATAAACGACAACTTGTATGCCTTAGCGTTACAATTTTTCAACCCTCCCTCTATTGGGGTGCAAAAAAACAATTTCCAACATATCCTGTACTCATATGAGTGCCGTGCTTGTGCTCTATTGCTGGTGTTCGTTCCAATGAAATCCGCTGCCGATTTGGAATGACGTACGAAGGTACGACCGTATGAGAACAAGTAACAGTAATGTTGTTTCTAAAATGAAGTTGGTGGCATTTCCGGTCTCATACTCTAGGCACCTCCATTACTTTGCTTCGCTGTCGCCCATCCTCAACAATTTCGTTGCTATCCTTGCTCCCACTTCATATGAAATAATCATTGGCAAAACGAATTTCTGTCGTTGTCGTGCTCGTTTTCGTCATCGTCATCGTTGTCGTTGTCGTTGTCGTTGTCGTTGTCGTGTGTTCGTTCGTTGCCGTCGTGTAGGTGCTGTTAAACGGAAGGAAAAACACAAGTTTTCCATTAAGGTCCCATAGAGTGTTGTTGTTTTGTCATTCGGGGGCTATAACCTGAACCTTGTTAAGTGAGGGGAAAAGGTTTGCTTTTAGTAAGGACGATATAGCAGGGCCTAGGCCGCAGTAATAGACCGATCCTGTGCTACCCAAGTCATGGCATACAATTCAATTGAATTGATTGGAATGCGTTTGAGTGAAGCAGTGAGTGGTTTTGCCGATACACTCATCCAAGGGGACAGAGCATGCAATACTTGACATGCAATCGGTATTTTGGCTTTTAATTCTTGTCGTCATGGGAATTTCATGGTTTGAGTGGTTGACAAAAGGCCTTTTGTTACTTGTATCACAGAGGACTTCCAACTCCTTGTAGGGAATTGTAATGGTCGTCATTTGAATGGGACCATGGCGTTTGGTGTTAGGCTAGTGGTACGATAGAACTATTCATTGCTTCTGAGGCGAAAGAATATTTTAATGAGAGGCGACGTTTATTTTCTAATAGTTTTTGGTCCAACTAAACTAGGGTATGAGCAATTGACTTTAAATTGGATGCCAAATTGAGGATGAGTTTTCACTTTAATTTGAGTAAAAGTTTTTGGGAATTTAATTAAGAAGGAAGACATTTAAAGGCAGCGAAGTTTTAAAAACGTCAAACTATCTGTCGACTATGTTCTTTTAGTTGAAACCTAGTAATGAACGGCCACCGGCAGAGGTGAAGAAAGGCACCCCTATACACTTCTGACATTAGCCCCATTGTCAAACAAGAGCCCAAGACAATAGCCCAAGACAATAGTCCATTTTACGCTACCAGATATTTACGAAAAGAGATTCGTAGTACTATGGCAAGTACGCTTAGATAGAGGAAAAGTTCAGCTGTTAGGAATTATCGGGAAGCTGCAATTACCACTCAGGTACTTTATTCAAACAAGAAAGTTAAACTCGCATGACCTGCCTGACCACTAGGCATGAGCTTTCTTGTCGAAATCTGTATACCACACTTCGTCTTAACATATTACATACTCGTAGAGCCGAATGATATTCAGAGTGCTTATACCAGTACAATGTCGATATTTTGCAAATCAGCGAATGCGTAAGGAAGGGCCGTCCAAAAAAAAAGTAGAGAAGAGGGAAGAACTAGATTTCTTTTGGATTCACATTTGTCTAGAAGTCAAGAGCATTACGTATTTGCACGAACTTCCAATTACAATCGACAACATAAGCCTGATATAGGCTGGTGCTCTCATAGGAGAGCAGGATGACTTATCTAAAAACTGTTACCATGCGCTTCTCCATCGAACATACGTCAAATGTCTCAAGTATAGTCATTCTTGATGACTATACTTGAGGCAATTTCATCGGCATAGGTGGAAATCACAGCCTCTGTGAACTCGGAGGTGGTCCTCAGGCTAGTCGACTGATCATTTGATGGCATATCTCACCGAAACGTGGAACCAAAGCAAAAGTAAAATAGACGCACTTGATATTTCAAAGGCATCAGGTTCTTTTGTCGTAAGTGCGTGCATTTGGGTTCGATGAAAATCTTTTCCAATGAATTAGGAATTACTTTCAAGTTGCCTTGCACGGTTTCAAGTCTGTTATCCACAAAAACAAAATACAATATCAGCTGGTGTGCCGCAGGGCTCTCTTTTGGCACCCATACTCTTTTGGCACCCATACTCTTTTGAACTACATTTCTTGTCTACCACTTCTAATTCATGATATGAGGTGATAGTCAATTATCTTGATCTTTCCCGTCCTTTAGTTTTAGTTTTAGTTATAAAAGCAGTTTGCATTAAACTCAATAAAGTCGCCGGGCCTTAACCCGGGCCTGTTAAATACAACATATTCCTTTGCTGGTGACAATATCGTATTCGTTCCCTGCGCTTCGGCAATAGAACAGGAACGACAGCATACATAAAGCTCATTAAACTCCAACAATAATGGCATACGGCATAAAGCAGAATTTAATGCTTTCAGAACGTCCATCCATTATTCATGAATGGGACTTGCATCGTCGAAACCGAAAAACTTTCCATTCTCGGTTTCTGTGTCAATGTTGAAAAGACCACAAATACTGCGAAATATCTAGGTTTCCTGAAAGGATATAAGAAATACTTTACTCCGTCTGATCTAGCTGCAGTATATAACGCATTTGTTCGCCAAAAATTGGACGCCCGCATCCGGTTGGGTGCCCGCAAGACGTCTTTGCACTTGCTAGATTGGATTCAAAAGCATGCCATAAAACTCATAGGTATTGGCAATAATCAACACCCTTGAACAATGACATAATGTCACTTGGGTCACCTTACTCTATCGTCATTTTTACAGCAGCAGCATTCCGCCTCTTCAAGCTTGCAAACGTAACACTCGTCCTGCTATAAATGTTCATTAGAATACCCTCAAGACTACTTTCGGACGTACTCTGAAATATTGGGACTCTCCGAAAGTACAAATCGCTTATGGAGCTCTCTATTTCATATCCATTACAACGTGTAAACATTCAAACCCAACGTACATCGGTACCTCTCTTTTTTTCAGCCCTAATTTTTCTTCGCCGAAAAGGGCTTTGAGGCCCCAGTTTCCTCAATGACCGAAGGCTCGTACCCACTACATTGGAGTTAAAAGATTAAAAGAGTACTGTGAGGATGGCAACAAAGAACTGTAAGAAACTGTTCTAATTAAATCTGTAAAACTCCTACGAGAAGACCTATGTTGCTAAGATTAGGCATCACAAGTTTTGTCTTTTTTTCTCCTGGGATCTTATATTTTTGTACCCTTAAAATGTTCGTACACAGCGCGGGCGAAGGAAATTCAGAGAGGAAGAAAAGACAAGTACCAATGTACATTGTTTTTAAATGTTTGTAAATTATAACGACCAGGAATGACAAAGATCGGCAGGGCATTCCATAAACGAGTTGTACGGCCTAAGAACGAATTTTAGAGTACGTCTGAAAATGGGCTTGAAAGTATATTGATGGGTGTTATGGTTGAAAATTTGAATGGGCGGAATGCTACTGGCGATTTCAAGGGAGCACTGGTGATGGAAATAGCGATAAAATAGGGTGAGAGAGAAGACATTACGTCGATGTCCATTGTTTGACTGATATTAGAATCACCTATGAGTTCTATCGCACGGTTTTGGATCCTATCAAGCTGGTGCAGATGTGCTTTGGGCGCACTCGACCAGATGTGGGCATTATACTCCAATTTCGGATAGACAAACGCCTTATATATTGAGGCTTGATCAGAGGGGTGAAGTATTTCTAACATCGCTTGAGGAAACCTAGACATTTCTCAGCATTTTTGACGACACCGAATATGTTGTCATTCCAATGTAAGTTATCACTGACACACATACCAAGAATGGAAAGTTTTTCGGTTTCGACGATGTAAGTGCCATTCATGGATAATGACTGGGTATTTAGATTCCGCTTTAATGACAGCAGACAGCATTGAATTTTAGAAGCATTAAATTCCACTCTGTGGATAGTTCCCCAATTGATATCGGAATTTAATGAGCTTAACATACGCTGCCGTTCCCGTTCTACAGCCGAAAAGCAGGGACGTGAGTCCGGAAACGGATATGAAAAGCAGAGAGTACTGTCATTAGCAAAGGAATATATTGGACTAGAAGTAGCAGACAAGAGATCGTTGCAGGAAATTAAAAAGAGTGTCGGAGACAGAAAAGAGCCCTGGGGCACACCAGCATTTATCTTGTGAATATCAGACTTGAAACCGTCCTAGACAACTTGAATTGAACGTTCCGGAAGGTAATTTCTAATCCATAGAAGAAGAGAGTCGTCGATCCCAAA
Organism: Volucella zonaria; assembly: GCA_963966105.1. Classification (NCBI taxonomy): domain Eukaryota; kingdom Metazoa; phylum Arthropoda; class Insecta; order Diptera; family Syrphidae; genus Volucella; species Volucella zonaria. The sequence continues at coordinate 15,423,074 of OZ014533.1, forward strand.
AGCCTGGTGCGAAAATCTGTCAAATGCCTTAGAAATTTCAAGTGGAACTATCTAGCTTTCGCCAGATTGATGTACGCTTAGGTTCCACTTTTCGGTGATACATGCCATTAGAGCATCAGTGGACCTGTTGCTACGAAAACCGTACTGCCGGTCATTAAAAAGTTTTCGTGTTTCGAGATATTTCATTAGCTGACGGTATATCAGCGCTTCCATGACCTTGGACATAAAGGACGTACGTGCAATGGGTCTGTAGGAGGAGAGAAAGGAAGTTTCATCTTTTCTAGGGACGGGCTGGACAAATGCTGCTTCCCATCAGCTCGGAAAGAGTCCTAAATAGTAGGATTGATAAAAAAGTTTGCCCAGTCGATTTTCAGACGAGGAAGAACCCCTCTTCAGAAGGATGTGAGATATACCATCTGCACCAGCGGATTTGTGAAGGTTAAGATCTTTAAGAACTCTTGCTACTACACGAGTGTTGAAGTGGATTGGTCCTATTGAAGATTCGACGCACTCAAGTGTAGGCGGAGACAAAGCACAATCTGGGAGTGTTGAGCTGGCCGTAAATTGGGCAACAATCAGATTGGCCTTGTCCAAAGAGCTGACAGCTGGAATGTCATTGTAAATATGAGTTTGGATGGAGGATGAGGCAGAATGTTTTTGACGAACGACCAACAATTTTTACTGCCTTTCGGTCATTACAGTATTATTTTCCACAGTTTTTGGTCGTACTGGAATTTCGATTGCTTAAGAAAGACGTCGCAGTCATTCCTGGCTCGTTTAAACGTTTTCCAGTTTTCATCTGTTAGGTTGGTCTTGAAGGACCGAAAAAATAATTCTCTAATCCTGACAGCTTCTTTGCAGCTCGAGTTGTATTATGCCTTTTCTTTTAGTCTGATACTCTTCATCTGATGAGGGATAAAGGATCTCATTATAAAAGGGAATGGTGTCAGTGATCATAACAGCAGCGGCGTTGTTAAGTTGTTAAGTCCGCTCCAGCTGGCTTTCTCGTATTGCCATACGGTTCTTTTTGGAATCTTTTCTCGAACTGTGTGGTCGGTGTACGAAAAATTAGCTGATATGACACAATGGTCCGACGAGTCTAGAAGGGATAGCACATTGACCTTATATTTGTCGGGATGAAAAGTTAAAAACAAGTCCAGGGTGTTGGCGGTATGACTATCCACGTCTGATATTCGTGTGGGCTTATTTGCAAGCTGGGTTAAGATATTTTCTGCAGCGAAGATCTCAACACATTGTCCTTCGGGTGTTGTCTGTCCAGAATGTCGAAGCCCGCCAGAATTGTGTATATCGAAATCGTCCGCAATAACAATTTCAGTATGATGATACAGTGATACAATTCTTTGTATGGAGTCAGACAGCGTATCATTAAAGGTCGAGTTGCTGTCCAGTTTGGGGTTTCTGTAAATAAAGCAGTAGTGGATAATTTGCTTACGGAGATGGAATTTTAACCACATGAAATTGGATTCCGGATTGGAACAGGGAATCATTATGATGGAGTTTGGTAAGCTACATCACTACGCATGTAATTGGCGAGACCGCGGTTAGAGAAGAATAATGGCACTAGTTTGTAGAAAGGTAGCTTCAGATCAGAGCGATCTGAGAAGTGTGGGCGGGGATCTACCTGTGTGTCACTAAGTGCCAAAACAGCTGGTCTATATTTACAGATGTGGACGTACGCAGAAAGGTGATTACTTTTTAGCTCGCGTCGATATTGGTAATATCCACCCTGAATTCCCGAATTATTATAAAGAAAGACAAACACAAAAAACGCGATCACTGACGTTACTAGGCGCAGATGTGAAGTACAAATTCAGGGTTGGTTTACCGAGTCAAATTGTTGTGGGTGTTATGCTCTTACAACAATAGGAAACAGCACACCAACAAAATTCATACCTACAGCCCGCTATCCATCGGTTGTTGCATACACTCAGTCACTGCACTCGCTGTATGGACAATGTAATACAGCAACGGTGCAAGCAACAGTTAGACCAAGGGCAGCATGGGTGGGATGCCCGCACTGTGGATGTTGGCTTCGGTTTCACTGCACTTGAGCGCGGTTATTTTTTCTGCCATGTTTTTGTTTTTTTTTCTCCACGTGAGGAGCGAATGTTACAGTGCACTTGGGCGTCTGCACTTATCGGTATGGTCAGCTCGGCACTGAGCGTTCAACGAGCATCCGAAATTTACTTTTTTCCATTTTCATGAAAATTCTTATAGGCGTCTGTTTCAAATGGCTGTCACAACAAAACTATTTGGCTGATCTGTCTGAAAATTTGGGTGCGTTCTTTTGAAAGAGGCTTCTTAGCAGGCAAAATGTTGGATTTATGTTAAACGCCATCTGTTTTAATTTTCAGAGACTTATTGACCCACCGTACCATTAGTAAAAGCATATCAGTCCTACTCTTTTTATTCTAGAACTAGCCCGTAGAAATATTGATAGAAGAAATCCGTGGGTTTTCTTTTTAATATCTCGACTTGCTCCAGTACTCTTCTGTGACCTATACATCAAAGTCGTCCTATTTTGGAATATTCTACATTCAGTCGGGGTATCAGGTGAACTTATCGGGGTGCCTTATGTGCTTGACAATTCTTTAATACTGTGAAGCGTTCTATAAGCGGATGCTCCCACAATTAAGAGTATTGCATTTTTTTTCAATCTCAAATATTAGAATGCCATGGCCATGGAGTTACAGGCTGGTAAAAATTCTATACACACGTGTTAACGTCTACATATCCTGGCCTCATTCTCATTTTCATTTCTGTTTTTCATTTTTCTTTTCAACCTTCGTTACCCGAAATGAAATAGTAATTTCCCTAATGGACAAACTCTGTTCACAATTTTTCCAACATTGATCCATCAACTTCAACCTTACGTAAGCGAATTTCCCAAACCACAAATGCATCCGATATCTGATACATTTCGTCCCCTCTTCACAAAAGTTCCTACGTACATACGAGTATAGTAAAATGCACTTATAAATTATTCATTCCCAAACCCTTAACTTCATTAGATAATCGAAACCACATTATTTACATCACCATACATCTGTTGGAGATACGAGTAGCTGAGCACAACAATAAAAATTCACTCCTTCCAAAAAATACTTTGAAAAACTGAATAAAGCTGGTAAACTTTGTATTGCATCATCAGATAGGTAGGTTAGGTAGGTAGTAGTCGATGTAATCCACCCTCCGTAACAACTGCAAAACCAGCTAAGTACACTCGGGGTAAAAAGTTTTCTGCGCGCCCTCTTCCACTTGGCTAAGTATTAAAGTACAAATCCCAACCAATGAAGGGATGGACTACGAGTACACTGAAGCATGCATTACCGTATTACGGCATCCATCAGGCTCTTCAGCCTATTTTTCATTTTCATCAAGTGGTCCAGACCTTGCCATACAGTGAATTGTAGCGAAACTTCCTCGAAAGTGGATAAACAACTGTTTTTTTTTTTTGTTTTCTTCTGTTTCCACTGTTTTCGAAAAGTTTTTGACTCACAAGAGTTACCCATGGTAGCATGGAAGTATGTACATAGCACAATTCAGCAAAAGTAGCTCACCCTCCGTGTGAATCGTCACCGTTATCAATACTCCACGAGTTCCAAACCAAGTTGAAAAGCTTCTACCCCTACACCCATTCGAGGACTAACCAAGTGCCGCCGCCGCGCCGCGCCGCGCCACCAACCAAGTCGCATATTTCGGATTCTTTTTGAAGTTTGGATTTTTAATCTCTTTATGGATCTTCTGCTTTGTCCGCTTGCCGCTTGGTGTACATCCGTAAACCTGTCCGGATGTAGAACTGGAAATTGAGTGTGTATGGTTGTTGGTATGTGTTCTGAGAGGAGGACGAAGGAGATGAGTTAAGTGAAAGCACTTTTAATTTACAATCAACAACATAACGAGTGGCGAGGTTTTAAATGAGTATGGCAGCGACGACGACGGCTCCAAGGACTGAGACTTAATTTTCCTAATGGTGTGTACCCACCTCTTCAGTAGTAGTCGTGGTTGGTGGGATTTTTTTTTTCCATTATGCATATCCTTCTCTCTTTATTTCATCAACTACGAGTACATATAGAGGGAGAGATTGAAAAGCCGACGCACGGACTAAATGCCTGTAGGTCGGTATAGGTTTGATTGTATCTGTATCGTCCTTTATACTCGTAGTTTTACTTTTAGAGGGCGGTAGTCTTTTGTGCCTATTTCAGCCAATTCCTTTTATCCTTTTTGGATCGTAAAGAACCGGAATCTTTGACTAGTGCATCAGTTCCAAGAATTCAGGGAAATTTCGCTTTTCATGTCATAAAAAGGATGTGCTTTAGGAGTAAAAGTAAAAGTAATCTGCTTCTCTTCGCTTTCTACAATATTATTTACCCTCTTTTGTTTATTTAGTCTTTTAGTTTTTTGTGTGAAATTAAAAAAAAAAAAAGAATTCGTCGTCCTGATTGTGGATTTTTTTTTGTTCTGTCTTATTTGTAGGAAGAAGCCATGACTCGTCGTTTTCACTTTTCCACATAGGACAACAGGCTTCGGCGGGTGTCAAGCAATTTGCTGAGACGGGCAAATCAGATATCCTCGAATCAGCGTCATCATCTACATCACAAACGACATCATCACAGCAGCAACAGCAATCGCCCGCAGGAGTAGGAGCAGCATCAAATTCATTTACATCGGCGACATCCTCAGGATCCGCATCATTATCTTCATCCTTCATCTCTTCATCGACCTCGTCGTCAACGACATCACCATCTTCACATGCTGAACGAAGCGTTTTCGATGAATTTACATTGCCGGCGATCACTACAGGAGCTGGTCGAAGTGAGTCGAAATTCTTTGTGGACAGTAATCACAGTTTGGTCTCCCTAATGACGGGTATTGTTCCATCACCGGATTGGTTCATCGGAGTTGATTCCTTTCAGGTACGTAACTCACAACTCACTCATTTTCGATTTTTAGCTTTGATTCGTAACATGATATCGTGCAGCAAGGACATTCGGGTGGTATTCAGTAAAGTGAGGTTAAAAGCTTCGTAGTGGCTGTAAAACTGCGGCCTATTGATATGAGTGGTTTTAGATTATCGTTAAATGAGGATACGATAACGATTGGTGTACCTACATTCCCTTGTCCCTACCCGGGCATGTTTGAGAGGAATGAACAATCAAATTAAAATCAAGAAGAGCTTGCAATTGTGAAGTAACTGCGTGATTTGTATTCATTTGGGGAACGTGTTTTCAGATTGAGATTTTAATCAGTTTACTTGTGCGTTGTATCCGAACATATAATACAGACATTTATATGTGTTTCAGTGTGCGGGAGGGAGCAGAACAAGGATTGATAAGAGAAAGCAAATGACGTTTTGATTTGATGGCGGAAAATCGAATTAGAAGATTTTTCGAGGTAGATGTAATTCCTTGTTTTAATGAGTCCTTAGAGAGAAAGACAAGGAAGTAGTCCTTAGTGCTTTGGTGGCTTAATGCGTGTGCATGCGTGTAGATATGGTATTTGTGTAGGGAAACCATTGAATGGAGAGATGTTTTGCACAATAGACAAGATTATAATCGGATTTTGTGCTGCCTAAGGGTAAAATGTGCGGTTTCGGTAATAAGATTGCAAGAAATGTTACACATACGCCTGGGTGGGAGCGAGAATTTTGAGGAAATTTTGTCAATCGAAGTGAATTAGTGTCAATTATGGCAGAATTTTAGGTATACTATATACAGAGGTACATGTGTCTTAGGATTCTGGTAAATCTCGCCACCACCGCCAAAGATTCACCAAATGAATTGTGTCATTCGAAACGTAATTAAAGAAATAATCTTGATATAGTGATGTAACTCACGACTTAAAGTGACAGAAGGTAAGCAGCTAACATAGTATTTGACTATGGGCTCTTTTAGGATTCGAAGATCCTTTTAAAACTGAGGTTGCTCACCCACTCGATATGGGTAGGATATACCTTGGTATAGCTCACGGAGTTCATGACTGTGCGTATGCGACCTAGTATAGCAGACGACATCTTAGTATGCGACTAAATATCGTTTCTTCGAAAGACGATAATAACATCTGCGTCTTTCTGCTTCGTCGTTGTGGTTTAGAACAGGTAGACCTTATACAGACTACGACTGAGTTCACACTCAACAAGCAGTTCTTCTTTCGCGTTTTATTTTGCTTTAATAAGATATTTTGCAGGCGATTTTCCTGCTCACTTTAAAAATTAAGCTCTGCTGATCACTGCGCTAGATCGAGAGGCTTAGTCCTTTTCAGACGGCGCAATAAATTTGTCTCGTCAAGGATCTGTTGAACAGAAATATTCGTATGTCCTTGTAGTCGATTTTTGTGTTTTCGAGTGAACATTTTAATTTCGTTTTGAACGACTCCTAGCTCTCTGTGGGTATCATCGTTTCTAATGTACCACGGTGCATTAAAAAACTCTCGAAGAACTTTGTTTTGGAATGTCTGTAAGATGTTAACGTTACTAATTTTGGTACAACCCCAAAGCTGTGTACCATATGTTCAGAGCGCTTTTAGCACTTGCTAGTGTAGCACCAATGTGTTTTCTAAACTGAGCTTGGAATACTTTCCAAGAAGCCAGTACATGTCTCTGTACTTAATTTCCAGCTCTTGACCTTTTTTCTTAACGTGTGCTCTCCATTTAAGTTTAGCGTCGGGTGTCATACCAAGATATTTGGCCTTGCTCGCGAAAGGAATTTGTACTGTGTTGATAAACACAGGTAGATTGTCAGTTTTCTTGTGAGTGAAGGTCACATGGACAGACTTGATTTCATTAGGCGCGATTCGACATGTCTTTGCCCAATTGTTAATCCGTGTAAGGGCACGTTCCAACTTAGCAGTTGCTTCTTCGACGGTTTTAGCAGTTGCCAAAATGGCAGTGTCATCAGTACATGTGGCTAGCACAGTATCGTCCGTTTGGGGTGTGTCGCTGGTAAAAAGCAAATATAGCAGAGGGCCAAATACACTTCCTTGCGGCAGCCCCGCCTTTATTGTCTTGAAATTGGAATATTCGTTTCCGTGTCTGACACGGAAGAGTCGGTGATCTAGGTATGAACTTAAAATACTCGTATGAAACAATTGCTCGGGGAAGACTTGTCGAGGTTTATATTTCAGGCCCTCGTGCTATACCTTGTCAAAACCTTGCGAAACGTCAAGGAATGCGCTTGAACGGACTAACTTACACTCGATTGCTCGCTCAATTACATCGGTTATTCGATGCACTTGGTCTGCAGTAGAGTGTTGGCTTCTGAAGCCAAATTGATGATCGGTCAAGAGACGATTTGTGTCAATAATCGGTTTAAGACGATTGAGTAAGATTCGCTCGAAGACCTTCGATATAATCGGGAGAAGCGGTATTGTCTGTATGACTTGCCTACAGTCAGCGGTTTACCGGGCTTCGGAACCATAATAACTTCGGCAACTTTCCACTGCTGCGGTACATGCTCTAATCTTATGGTGAAATTTATAAGATAGAGCAGCTTTAGCAAACCTTTTTTCGGTAGCGCTTTAAATATGTCTCCAGTTATTAAGCCAAATCCGGGCTTAATAACTGGAGACATGTCTATAACTTGCCTAAGTTCCCTAAGTGTAGCCTTTTCTATTGGAAGGTTCGTTTTCACGTCTAGCGTATTGACATTCCCTACAAGCACTTCCCCGTAGAATGGTTTGAACGTTTCTGCAAGATGATCGGCGAAAAGCCAGTCATCCTGGTTTCTTCTTATTGGCGCAACGTGTATTTGGGGCTTTCGAAGACTTTCAACGGCTCTCCATATGGAGTAATTGGTAGCTTAATACCTTGGTTATTGAAGTCCTAGATCGATTTTTTTAACAAATTGCAGAGCCTATTAAAAAGGATGTTTTATGTTGTTGAGCCCGAGTTGCATGCCACTTTTTCCGCACTCTTCGTTTCTTCCTTATAATTTCCCGGATTTCCGGGGGGATCTAATGCCGATACTGGCAACTTTGTTCGATTCGCGTGGAGTGTTATTCCAAGCCGCTTGCTGTATGACCTCAACAAACCGTTCAACTTCTTTTTCAAGTTGATACATCGTTCTGAGTTGTACTTTTAACTCAGTATTTCCGACAACCTCTATTCGGAAATCTGGGTGGTCTTTGTCTCTTAACCAAGGATTCGCACAATGAAAGGATAATTGAAGAACAATCGGAAGAAAGATAGAAGCTTTCTTCAACTTTTTCCGATAAAGGAGTCGATCAGATCGGGTGTTTTGGCGATATCCGAGGGCCAGTACGTCGGTCTGCTAGTTGAGTAAAATTGGCAGCCACGTTCCATACCAGCGATGTAGAGAGTTTTGCCTTTTTGTGACATACATCTTGAGCTCCAAAAGGTGTGCTTCGCGTTCAGGTCGCCACCTTCGTTCAATAGGTCAGGATCACGTGATTCACAGTTGGTCGTATTTGCTTGCGTCGCTATTTGCGCGTAAGTTTTTTCACTTTTCACTTGCGCATTGTTGTTGACGTTATTGTTATTGGTGATTTTAGCGGCCATCACGATTATTGCTATCTTTGCCTTTTTTAAAAGCTTTGGGGTTGGAGCGCTGTTATGTTTTCTCGCACTCACGGGCCCTACGTTTTAAGAAGGCATCGTTCTGAATTGATCCCGTCGTTTTGTAACTCCTTCGCGACTTCGCAGCCTCGATAGTTAGCTGGATGTTTTCCCCTGCAGTTACTCTTACAGAGTGTAAGAGTTACCAGCAGCTGATCTATACCTTTTGTAACATAACTGGGTATATGCCATCGGCATGTTTAATGGACTCATCCGTCACTACAACCGATGGAATATACCAGTTACGGAGTGCCAGCTCAAAGGAAGCTTCGTTAATAGGAGCAGGTTTTGAACTGGTTCTGATTTGGTTAGTTAGGAAGTAAGCTGCTCTTCTTTCAACTCACTGAAGGTACCACCAGTTTTTTTGAGTAATTCCAGCCTGGTTGATCTCTCACTTGATCACTGACTTTATAAGAAGTATTTTTCGAAATCCGAATAAGCTTCGTTTAGAAGTTTTCTGGTTTCATTACGAAATTGCTGCATATCTGCAGAATTGCTATCTAGTTGGACGTGGCATTTTAATACACCTGGTGAGGGTTCTGAACAGCTTCCTCTAGCTTTTGTTTTGTCCTGAGCTAAGGGGAGGTCAGTGTTGGAGTTGCCGAGCTCCTTTATAAATCGTGTTCAGTTGGTTTTCTGCGGACTCTTCCTCTTCAACAAGGTCGACAGCTAGCATCCGTTTCTAAGCTCGATGTACCCGTGGTCTGATATGGAAATCCCCGGTAATACGAGTACTTTCCATCCAGAAGTCTACTTAGAATAGCAGTTGGATTATGTAAAGTCGATTACTTGCTGTCTTACACTCGTAACAAAAGTTCGCTAACAGCCAACATTTTTGACAACCAGGTCAGACGATATTATGAAATCCAGAAAGGTTATTGCCTCTTATGTTGCATTTGCTACTGCCCGAAAAGATATTTTGAGCATTAGCATCGCATCATATGTTAAGTCCCATCTTCCTGGAATCACAGTATTCAATGAGTTCAGCTAAAGCCTTCGATGGTGGTGGTCATAACGAATAGTCCTTGTTTTCCCGATCTTTTCTCTTATTGTGAGAGTCGTTTTTTCAGGCGAATAAGATCCCGTGAGATTTTTGGTTGCCTAAATACATCATCAAGCCAATTTACACTAAAAATTCCCATTAAATGTTGAATGGCACCCATGGAGTGAAATAACCACTGAGCCCAAACATCTTTCTTTCTCTTCCTGTCCCATTTTCCGAAAAACTTAACACATGCTTTGGCATCATAAGTATAGTCATACCCACTTAGAGCCAACTAAGTTGGTATAGAGCCAACTAAGTGGGTATAACTTAAAACATCATCTACTAGTCCTCCCTGGTATAATCGCAAGCTTCGTTCCTTACGAAACAAGAGAAACAAGTTATGGGCTGTTTTCCTGCGTACCAGATCCTTGTCCGACTATTCCAACTATCTTGGTGCTTATCTTCATTTCACCGAACTTTACGATTCCCTTTACCAGCGTTACCTTAACAATGCGCAAGTCAACCTTATAAATGACCCTAAGTCCTTTTACCAATTTGTTAACTACAAAGGAAAGTCCGATGGTTACCCTCCTTCCCTCTCTTTCAACAACAAATCATCAACCGATCCACTCACGATTGCCAACCTATTTGCCAGCTTCTTTAAACAATCCTTTACCAACGACTCCTTTGTACCAGATCCATCCTATTTTCGTTACCTACTGAACTTTTCCAACGGCCCACTTCTCTCTCACATTTTGGACCCCTCCTATATCGAATATAAATTACACCAACTCAATGACGAATTTACACCCGGTCCAGATGGCATCCCTGCCATATTTCTTAAAAAATGTTCTTCGTCTCTTTCCCTTGCCCTTTCTGATCTCTTTCGTCTATCCCTTTCACAAGGAGAATTTCTTCAGGTTTGGAAAACCTCCATTATAACCCCAATCCACAAAAAGGGATAAAAGAACGAAATAACAAACTATCGTCCAATCGCTAAACTCTCCCATATACCCAAACTCCTCGAAAGTATTTTGTATGAAGCTCTAAGTTTCCAATGCAAATCACTTATTTCCCCTAGACAACACGGCTTCCTAAAGGGTAGGTCAACCACCACAAATCTCGTTGAATTCGTATCCTTTGCCATCTCTGCCCTAGAGAACGGCAACAAAGTCGATGTAGTTGCAACCGATTTTAGCAAAGCCTTCGATAAAATCTCTCATCGATTAATACTCTTCAAATTGTCTGCCCTCGGCTTTGAACCCATACTGTTAAAATGGATATCCTCTTACCTCGAAAACCGTTTTTACAGTGTTCGTTTTAGGTCAGCCCACTCCGCTCCATTTTTGGCCACCTCTGGAGTTCCTCAAGGTAGCCATCTCGGTCCCCTTCTCTTTATATTAACCATAAATGATCTCGATAGGATCATCAAATACTCGTCCGTCTCCCTTTACGCCGACGATACCAAATTTTTCAAAACCATTTCCTCTCCCCATGACCCCTTCCTTCTTCAACAAGACCTTGATAGTTTTTCGATCTGGTGCCTCAAAAATTGTTTGGAACTTAATATCACCAAATGCCGATCCATCACCTTTTCACATAAGCGGCACCAATCTCCTCGCCGACTCTACCTTCTCCACAACCAACCTATCTCCTCCGTTCAATCCCATCGCAACCGCGGCATTTTGTGTGATAGGAAGCTCAACTTCCGTTTACATATAGATGGGATAGTCCTTAAAGCCAACTCTGCACTAGGTTTTGTAAAACGGTGGTCCAAAGGGTTCACCAACCCATTACATTTGTTCGCCTCCTCCTAGAGTACGCTAGTCAAGTGTGGTCATCATATCATCGTGTTCATATCTCAAGAATCGAAAGCATCCAGCGCCGTTTTCTTCGATTCGCTCTTCGACGTTTGCCCTGGGATGATTCTTTTACTCTGTCCCCTAATCAAAACCGTCTCAACCTTATTAACCTAAACACCCTTGAGGAACGCAGAGATGCAGCCGACTTTCTCTTCATTCATCGACTTCTTTCAGGTCAGGTTGAATACACGTCCCTTCACAATTCTATTTTCCTCAACACTAACCCTCGTAATCTACGTACCCCTCGTCTCTTCTATCTCCCAACCTACCACACCACCTATGTCGCGAACGAACCAATCTCCCGCATGCTACGAAAAATTAATTCAAACCCTAGCGTCTTTGACTTCCACCGCACCACTTCCTACCACAAATCGGTTCTCCTTCACCACAATAACCAACCTTAGTTTTAAGTTTTAGTTTAAGTTTAATTTTAAGTTATACTCGTAGCTTGTATTAAGCCGAATAAATGGAGGCTTTCGCCCCCACCAAAATTAGAACTACGACCATTGCTGGTTGTAGCACTGGCCTTGTCCAGACATCGTGTGGTGTTAAACCTCCGCTGATTTTGTTTTTGTCGATGGGTTTGACCGCTTCATACGTTTTCCGTCCACTGGAAATGCTGGCTTTGTTGGTTGCAGCACCGGTTTCATCCGGAAAAATTTGTCTTGGACCTGGTCGGGACAGAAATATAAGGCGCAGCTGCTGATTCGAGAGGTTGGTTCTTTCAGGGGATGTCACCTCCACCCACCTGTTTCTTTTCACCGTCGCAGCTTGATGAGTCTCTTTGTCCCAGGTCTCCATTTTCTCTTCAACTGCCTCTTATAATTTAATCCTTCCTAGCAGAGTGTGCCTCTTCTAGCCCGTTCCACCTTTTCCTCTATTATGATTGAGTTTACCCGTAACTGGCACGGTATCTCCAGTACTCTCCCTATCGTTCCAGTTTAATCTACCTAAAATGTCGTCGAAAAAGAGCCCCAGCAGTCATCGGAATCAAGTGATATATCAGCTTCTGGGTCAGCGCCTAAATCGGCAGCGGGTTTTGGAAGTATGTTGGTTGGAGCCTCCAGATTCCGTGCTCACCACCTAAACCTTTGGGGTCAGTTCCATACATTTAGCCGTATAACGTCTGATTTTTACGTCTTTGGCGCTTAGTTCGTCATCTCACCTGGGTTCTATCTTAGGACCTTTGACACTTAAGCCTTTCTGACACGACAAGGCAGCTAAAGAAAGGAAGGGTTATGTTTCACATACTAGGCGTTTATGTGGTGGAAGTCGAAAATTTATCACAGAAACAATTACTTAGTCAACGTATTAAAGTAAAACAAAAATGTTCTTATCTGCTCCCGCTCTTCTGGTCCAAATTAGCTGGCCTTTTAAATTGAGTGAGGATTAGTAGATGCTATTGTAGATTCCGACACTCTGTTCGAACAGAGGACTCACCGTTCTACTATGCACATTTCCAAATCGATGAAATTTGACTGACCTTCAAAAACATTTCTTAAACACGGGTATAATCTTTCGGCACATGTTTCATACCAACTCGATAGAGAGAGCTCCTTCCTGAGCTGAATAAAAAAAGGACATAAGTATTTATCAGCCTAAACAAGGCAACTTAATTTGGTTTTTGGACTTTATTGCTTGCCCTCAAGATAAAATTCTATTACACACTTGACTTTGCAGGTGCCAACATAACACCCTCATCCGCATTAAATCCTAATTCAATGACTTACAAGTTTATGCCATACATTAAATACTGGGTACAGTGCCACAAAATGATTTTATCAGAAAGCCATAGGCAATTTCATGACTCACATAAAATCTTATTACACATGCTACGAGTAGTAGGACTTTTTACTATCTACCCTCACCTCACATTAACCCATCATCTAAAATCAATTAATATCCCTACCATAACTGCTTACCAATGTGTTGGGGTTTTGTGACTGTGTTGGTTGGAGGTTGAGTCTTGTGAATAAAATAAAATCCATCTCCATTAATTGGCAATCTTTTGCAGATTTGCGTTCGAATAGCATTAATCCATAGTCGCATACTGTTTCCAATACACACACATCCTCGTATATAGAAACGCACACACACCTAGGGTACTGAATCCTGGGAAACTGTAACTGCACATTCCACTTAATAGTCCCTTGGCCATAATCATCATCATTATTATCAGCTTCTTTACGGATGCAATATTTCTTCACCCCACACCCGTAACTAGAAAAAAGAAAAACCCGAAACAGATACGAGCACGAGTACGAGTACGAGTACTAATCCAAAGAGTTCGCATACTGTGCCAGTTTTATACCCAGGACCTTCGAGCCACCCACTTTTAATATGCACTCATTTATTTCTTATTGCTATGCCGCGCATTACCGGATATTGTTCCGCATATCCTCTGCCTAATAAGGATTCTGCGGAACACAGATTAACTGGTATATATCCTTTTATACTCTAATTTTGTGTTTTTTTTTTTCTCTTTTTTTTTTTCTCTTTGTTTCTTTGCAGCTCTGCGTTGGTGGCTCCTGGATCGATACGGTAACCGTTGAAATGGATCCTCTAGATGCTGGCACAGATAATGGTTTCACATTCACCGCCCCCAATTGGCCAACTAGCCCGCAAGGAGTTATTTATCGCATCACATCTAGATACCCAGCCCATCCGGCAGGGAGCTTTTTCTATCCAAAGAGTAAACGCCTACCACCGATGGCCACGTTTCAGTTCATCAAGGTTAGTATTGTAATTCCGTGTTGCTGTATCTATTTGTGTTTATACGAGTATAGTATCTGTGTTATTCTGATGGTTTTTGTATGCGTGTGCTTGTGATATTGGGTGTAAATGCGAATACTATGCATGCTGACTGGAATGGGATTGGGGTAGGTGCCTGAGATTTAGGGATGGCTGTCCAGGGTGGTTTAATAAATATTGTAATTACGACCTGCAGTGTTCGCTGGGTTTTATTAGATCATTTCATCGTTTTCTTTGGTTCGTTTGTTGTTGTTGTTGTTGTTGTTGTTGTTGTTGTTGTGGTTGCGGCTGTAGAAAAACCACTTACTATACCTCCACTGTGATTTGATTCGCTCCAGGGGGTGCAGCAGTACTGGATTAGCTGTAATTACGCGATTGTGATGTCAGTCAGGAAGAGTTAGTGGATGGAGTAATATAATAAATTGTTGCTATTCCATTTAGTTTGGCAGTAAAAGGAATTATTACGTTTGTGGCACGAATTATTTCCCAATTAAGGTTTTGTGAGATTTATAATTGATTTGGGCGTGAGTGGAGCTGGTCAGAATGGAGTGGGTCACCATCTCACTTTTGGAATGACGATTTCAATTATGTTTTCGAAAATCATTTAATGTTTTGGAAAAGGCCTCTAATCGACATCATGCCCAAGTCCAGGGTACATATGAGAGAAAGTAGAAATCCTTCGGCGTTTGCCATTGGTAGTCGAAAGATTGCTGACGTCAGAAATTATTTCCCTTCTTTTTCGATGTATTGCTTGGGATTCAAACCTTGATTTCTGCTGAAGGAAACAACAAACCTAACCTTAACGCAGATGACAGCATTCCCGGACTACCATGATTCGGGCGAGGGAATTTAGTCAATGAGATTCGCTATGAGGTCACTACTTCAATTTAGTACTTCACAATATACTCATAATTGCACTCAACAAGACGTTGTAGAAATACATACTTATTATTTATTTATCAAAAACTAATCTACAAAATAAATTGGAAAATTCAGGAAGTTTATACCCACATTGATTAGTCTAAAACCTGCATTGTATATTGATTTATGTGCATATAAATGGTGTTTTTTTAGAGGCATACAAATCTAATATCAAATAAAAGACTTGAGGCTAACATTAATGTCTATGGTATTAGATTTATTTAATAGGTAATTCCACGCCATTAGTGTTTAAGTATAACATCGAGCATATGCGCACCACAGCTAGCTCAAATGAAACGCAATCGTGAAGTCCAATTTTCGACAACTTTATCGAGCAACTGGGGCAGTACTCGTATATCAGCAATAACACGGCGAATGTTGACATCCAAATCATCCAATGTCTCTGGTTTATCGGCATTGACTAGTGACTTCACATATCCCTAAAGAAAGTAATCGAAAAGTGTGAGATCACAGGTTCGTGGAGTCCAGTTCACAGATTCATTACGCGAAATTATGCCCTCAGCAAATATTTCCCGGAATAAACTGATGGTGTTGCGCGCCGTGTGACATGCTGCGCTATTTTGTTGAAACTAAAGCTCTGTCATGTCAATGCCATTCAACTGAGCAACGAAGAAGTCAGAAATCAAATTTCCGTTGCGCTCTCCATTGAAGGTAACATTCTGGTCCCTAAAGAAATATGGGCCGGAGATTCCACCAGCCCATAAAGCACACCAAACAATGAGCTTTAATGGTTATAAGGGCGTCTCGACAAGGGCTTCTGGGTTTTCTCCACTCCAAATTCGGCAATTTTGCTTGTTTACATATCCATTTAACCAAAAACGGGCCTCATCGGAGAACAAAATTTTGCGTTGAACATGAGGATCAAGCTGAATCATGTTTTTGGCCTATTGACAGAACCTACGACGCGTATAAAGGTCACATAGTTTCAACTCTTGAACAAGCTGGATCTTTTAAGCTTTTAAGCTAAGATCTTTCCGTAAAATCTTCCACAAAGTCGATGGGCATAGCTCCAATTGCTGTGTACGATAGCGAATCGACTCAATCGAAATCTCCTCAACACTGCGCTCCACAACGGCAATAACTTCTTTTGTTCGTACTGTATGTCGCCTTTGGAGATGCGTATTATCCATAAAAATGTACATGGTGCGAAGACGATTCATCCTGTTCCGAATAACTTGCTCAGATGGACGATTATGTCGACTGTAAAATGGACGAAGCGCACGATAAGTTTGGCGAACCGAACCATGGTTTTCAAAATAAGTTTGCACAATTTGCACGCGTTAGTCTAGCTTTAGTCTATTCATCGTAAAATGGCAGAACGTACTAACCAACTATCAAATCTGTAAAAAAAAATACCCTTTACATAAGTTTAAATACTTAGATGTCCTTAAGCTTGTTATGTAAGTTTATGGCTTGTTTAATGCGTTGAATAGTTTGAACATCGGAAGGTTTAAGAATTTTTGCAAGCTGCTCCTGTTTCTCGACAGGTGATTGGGTATTTTTGATTTGACGAAAAATCGGGCATTCAGCAAAATTATGTCAAATTGAGTGAATTTCCCTAATGTGTCGCATTACTCTGGAGTCTCATTTGTAAAGTACTCGTAGTGTCAACTATTTTACATAGTTTCTCCTACTGTCATTCGAAATAGTGAGTCAGAGATTTATTATATGGAATGATGTGTTCGAAAAAAGTTCGGTTCATTTTGTCAAGAGCCCTCAAGTTCTTCGTGTTCATTAGCATTGAAAACTCTTCGGATTCGCTGAAGTATACGAGTAGTTGGCATTTTTTTTAAGTAGGGATAGTGAGTTACTTCCTTACCTACAGTATCTCGTTTTCTTTCACACCAGCATGATCTGGTCTCCATGCTAAAATTAAGTTCTCATTGTTATATGAGCTATTGCCTCTTTATTTTAATGTTTTTCGGGATGATGATCGCATACTCTCCTTGATTGAAACTCCTTGTTCAGGTGTCCTACTGGCTATTCACAACTTCATCTTCTCCTAAGCTCGACTTTGTGTCAGTTAAAATAACACTTACTCGTAGATGCTTGTATGTTATGTGTTGTTACATCCTTCAGGCGCAACCTATCGCATCCTACCGACTTTCTATTGCAGCAATTCACAATTTGATCGACTTACCAGACTCGCTTGATGATTTCTTTATCTTCGGCGATTTTAATCTGCCTCAGCTGAAGTGGAGTCCATCTGAAGACTTAATTTTCTCATCGCTTCCAATCCCATTTCTACTAAGGAATGCCTCTTCTTAGATCGGTTAACAGACTCTAGTCTATGTCAAGTCAGTAGAGTCGCCTCCGCCCGCAGTTCTATTTTCTTACAATTTTCTCAAAGCTAATTTCCGTGAAATCAATATCTATCTAAGCAGGGCTTCTTTCGAGTTTTTACATTTCTCTCCATTTTTTACAGACAAATATTCAAATCCATCTCCCTTTATGTGCCTTATTCCTGCCTTAAAACTTCTTCTACATCCCTTCCTTGATATAATCGTAGACTTCGATCTCTACGAAACAAAAGAAACAAGTTATGGGCGGTATTCCTATGCACCCACTCTTCTTCTGACTGATCAAATTATCTAGGTACATATGGTATCTTCACTTCATTGAACTCTATAAGTCTCTCTATCAACGCTACCTGAATAGTGCGCAAACCAATCTCTACAAATGATACCTAGTCCTTTTTTCAATTTGTCAATTGCAAAAGTAAGTTTGAGTTATTCTTCCTCCCTCGCTTTCGAAACCAAAACTTCATGTGATTCTCCTACCATCGCCAACTTTTTTGCTACATTTTTCAAGCAATCATTTGCCAACAACTCCTTCGTACCAGATCCCTCTTACTTCAATGATCTACCAAATTTCTCCATTGGTCCCTTTCTCACTCAAAATTTCGATCCTGCAGTTATTGAAGAAAAGTTACAAAATCTTAAGGATGAATTTGTACCTGGCCCAGACGGACTCCCCGCCATGTTTCTTAAGAAATACTCTTCCAACCTGTCTCTACCAATTTCCTATCTTTTTCGTCTATCGCTTACACAGGGTGAATTTCCCCAGATTTGGAAGACCTCTTTTATAATCCCGATACACAAAAAGGGATCTAAGCATGAAGTCCCATTGATAAAATTTCTCATATACCCAAACTCTTTGAAAGCATTTTATACGAAGCCTTAAGCTTCAAATGAAAGCCTTTTATTTCACCCCGCCAACATGGTTTTCTAAAAGGTAGATCAACTACCACAAATCTAGTTGAATTCGTGTCTTTTGCTCTCTCAGCCTTAGAAAATGGCAAAGAAATCGATGTTATCGCAACTGGTTTCACTTAAGCGTTTGATAAGATATCTCATCAATTGATACTCTCCGAATTGTCTGCTCTCGGCCTTGAGCCTCTTTCTGTTCCATTCCTGGCCTCATCTGGAGTTCCATAAGGCAGTCATCTTGGCCCTCTTCTCTTCATTCTTACTATCAACAATGTTGAGAGGGTCATTAAACACTCCTCCCTCTCCCTTTACGCTGACGACACAACATTTTTTAAAACAATTTCCTCTCCCGATGATTCTGCCACAATCTGGTGCCTCAAAAACTGCCTTGAACTTAATATAGCCAAATGTCAATCTATAACCTTCTCACGTAAATGCAACCCGTCTCCTCCCCGACTTTATTTTCTCTATTTTCAACCAATTCCCCAGGTTCAGTCTTTTCTAGACCTTAGCATATTATTCGACTGTGACCTTAATTTCCGTTCGCATATCGATAAGATGATCCTCAAAGCTAACTCATCACTTGGCATTATTAAACGGTGGTCCAAGGAATTTTCCAACCCGTATGTAACCACATCTCTCTATGTTACCTTTGTTCACCCCCTGCTTGAGTATGCTAGTCAAGCTTGGTCACCTTACCTCCTATCAGGACCGCCTCAAACTTCTAAATATGAATTCGTTATAAGAATGTAGGAATACTGCTCACATTCTCTTTATTCACCTACTGCACTCAGGGTCCATCGATTGCGCATCCATTTTGAACTCCATTCTCTTCAATACAAACCGCTGCAATCTATGTTGTCCCCGTCTCTTCTATCTACCTGTCCACCACACCTCTTATGGCTCCCACGAACCAATCACCCGTATGCTCCAAAAGGTCAACTCAAACCTCTCCCTTATTGATTTCCACCTGAGCATTCCTCGTCTCAAACAAGATCTCCTAGCTCTTCAGTCTTTCTGTTAGTTTTTAGTCCTATTTTACGAATATATTGGACTAAACGTAGCAGACAAGAAATCGTTGATGAAAATTAAAAATAATGTCGGAGACAGAACGGAGCCCTGGCGCACACCAGCATTTATTTTGTGAATATCAGACTTGAAACCATCCAAGATAACTTGAATTGAACGTACTGAAAGATAGTTCCTAATCCATTGAAGAAGATAGCCATCGATCCCAAAAGCACGCATTTTCGACAAAAGAGCCTTAGAAATATCAAGTGCGACTATCTCGCTTTCGCCAGATTGATGTACGCTGTGAGACATTTCCTGGATCGTTAGCGATAAAGCCTAAGGATGAGGCACGATGACTCATTCAGGGGCTATATTTGCCGGTTACGACTAATATACGTAATACGACTTATTCGTAATAGGCCATCCTACAGCATCTTTATCCAGTTACTAAGTCTTTACTAAAGGACTGACATATCGTCGCTTATGAAATCGTTCCGGAATAGAAAACCTAGCACGACGTTAAAAACCAAAGGACTTTGTATACTGTCTTAGTGTGCTCAAATTTATACTTTGAGTTCTCCGGTTACCTTCGGTCGTTTAGATTATACCTATACGTCCCAGGTATATTCTAAGATCCTAGCAACGTTCTTTAAGGATCTCCGGAAATTCTATCGAATGCTTTTCTAAATCGATGAAGACGTTATATATAGAAATCTCTCTTATATTTCACAGCATGCGGCATTGCTTCATGGATCGGTAGTTGTTGCAATTTTTCGTGACGTCTTTGCCTTTATACAGTGGAACAAGAAACCTCTTTTTCCACTGTTTAGGTATCCGATTGCTTCTTGTTAGTTTATTGGACAAAACCGCGAGGCATTTAACTATTTCGGTGATTGAATCTCTTCTGATACATTTCTCCACCGTACGTCTATCTTAAAAATACTAGCTGCCCGAGCTTCGAGGTTACAATTCTTCTACTGATTTTGGCTTGGTTGGTATTTGTGAGGATTCCTCGTCTAATTAACTCAACTGCTACTGCATGTGCTTTAGCTCGCCTCTTTAGTTTAACTTAAGAAACATTTTATCGGTTTCGCTTTTCCCATTGTACTAGGTCCACGCTAGAAAGGCCCTTTGTTCTCGTTCCATTGTTCCGCCACAACGTTTCTTTTTTTATGTAGGGTCGCCCTTTTGAAAATACCGAGCAGAGTTTTTGCATGACTCCTACAAAGTTGCACGCTTAGTTCTTCCTCTTGGCTTGTGACATTTTGAAACCAGTTTGACAAATTTAACACCCAGAGTTGGCGTCTTTCTTTGTTTAAGTTGTGTCAGTTTATTTTCTCGACTGAAAAAAGCCTTCTCGAAGGGATCTTAGGATCTATACACTAGAAAGAAAGTTTGAATTCCCCCTATATAATCAAAGCTGAAATGACCTATAGTTCGCATACAAAAGTTTTCATTGCTGCGCTATAAAGTTGATCAAAAAGAGTTCTTTTAATCCTGTGTTGCAAAAGATCCATGCTGTTGTTACAATGAATGAGGTAATTACGGAGCACTCCAGACATCAGTTTTTGAAAAAAAAAAATATTTTATGACTTCTTACTAACAATTACAATTTGGTTCAGGAGTTCTCAGAGTTAAAAGTCGAAGTTAAGCCGGCCTTCATTATTATTTGATTAGATCACACTTCATAAAAAATGCCCATAAAATTTAAAGCTCCGCACATCAGCAAATTTTCGTTCCTTAACGACCACTGAAAAATGCTCATACCCAATGACGTTTTAACATTTGAATTGCCTTCATGTCTCCTTGAAGTTTAATTGCACGTTCGCACTCACTAATTCATGCCATACCAACATTACCTACCTACTCAAGATCTACTCTGAAAATATTCACACTTTAAAATTCCAATCACATAATCCAACAGTGAAAATCCTTTAATTTCCATCCAGCAACACTACCATTACCCTTACCCTGAGGCTCCTTCAGTTTGAAATCCCAAAATATCTCTACTCTCTCCACAAATCAATCTCATGAACCGTAGCAACACATTCGGGGAGGAAGGAATGCCTTCCTCGTACACGACTTCCATAAGCCTCTCAGATTCCCATATTCCAGAGCTCCTTCAAGGAATGAAAGTAATCCTTGAACGAATGAGACTGAGTTTCATTTTTTTTTTTTTTGCCTTTCTTCTCTAATTTTCTCGTCTTTTTCTCGATTTCAGCTAAAGGAATACGAACTAAGCGAAGTGTTCAATTTCGTGGAGGACGATCGCCGGTACGAGATGGTACAAACCCAAACGCATCTGGAATCTGAGCACAATCACGTCGAAATGAATAACGAACTGTCAGCGAGTATTGAGCGTGAACGACAAACAGAGGTGGGGACTGTAACCTCTGGTTCTGAAACAGAGAGGGATCGAGTACGTTCCAGACTTTTGGCAAAACTAAATCCAACGTAAGTATCTCTACCATCATTATTGTCATTATCACTGTAGATTTGCACATATCTTTCGCGAAAGATAATCCTTAAATGCCATCGGCTGTGTTTTGCTGTGGCAATTAGCAAAACACTACCTTGAAATGGTTCTTCAAGTTAGAAGCCAATCTAAGCTGATGTCTTTTGCCAGGGTTGCCAATGAAGAGAAAAAAGAAAATACAATTCTGCTTTCGAAGTAAAAACCTAAAAAAAAAACCTTCCTTAGTCTGTGTTTGTCAGGGATAATCTGAGGAACTACTTAACTAGTCTCATCTTGACTTTGGGAATATCTGAATGATTTTAATTACTTGCGCTATGGGATCTGACTTTTTTGTCACATGCATTGATTAATTTGTTTTCTATAATTTTTAGTCTTCCGGTTTATCCTCGTAATTTCTGCCATCGGCCCTGCTGGAAGAAAATATAGTAAATGCCGCCTACGGTTTTCTAAATGGCAACTCGGTCGCTCAGACTCCTTCCTTTGCAAGCTGTAAAATACGAACACGGATATTGCTTTTGGTGCCAGTGAACCATCCTGCTGAAAGGTGTTTTCCAAAAAAAAAAAAACAAAAAGGGAGCAAATCCTCCTCCTATCATTGCCTTGCAATCGTTTCGCGCGGCATTGGAATTCTAATGGTTTCATTTTAGCCAGGAGGGAGCTGAACGTCGAAGAAGATTTCCTCCATTATTTTGTATATTGCCTCGTCTTACTCTGTGCAAATTGCACAAGAAAATGACTCCTTCTTCGTCGTATCATTGTCGTCCTTTAAGAAGTTTGTGTTTCGTTTTTTTTTTCTTTTTTTTTTCATTTTTTGTGCGCGCTACTCAACTCAACGTTTCTCTTTATCGTTAAACTGTTATTGATTCGCTTTTAAATGGAATCGTGTCCTTGGATATGGATATTGCCTTGTGCAGGAGAAATAAACATTTAAGGATTTAATTTTTTTTTTTTTTTTTCGCCAAAGTGCTTTACTCAACTGCTCATGATGCTTCTCATGCAATTGAAAATTGAATGAGGACGAACGAGGACGAACCACAGCCAACGAGGATAAACGCGCCGAAAGCTTAGTGTACGCCATCGTTGTTCCTTGAAATTGAAAATTTTAATTAAAAGCACAAAAATTGTTTGACGACAACGTAATAAGGTGCCTTAATGTTCTACTTAAGGACGTCGTCACATCGAATTGGGAAATCAGTTCGCTGGCAATCACATAATCTGTTAAGAGCCGATAAAAATAAACTAAGCGAACAATTTCATGGATGTGTGAAGGTTACATGAAATTTTATTTGAAGAAAGTATGCGAAGGCTATGGTGGTCGTAATAGAATGAATTTAAAACGATGAATTAATTGAATTAGTTCGGCATCGGTATGTATGGGAAAGTAACCAGGAATCTATCCACTTTGCTGTGAGATGTCAGAGCAGTTCCATTGCAGAAAATGGAGTGCTGCGAAATGAGGTCCTTCAATCAAGTAGACAAATGACTGGAATGTGATCTAAAACAGATCGTGAAGTGTGCTTAAAGTTGCACATGGGATTAATATGACGTTTAAGCATAGCCACCAATTTTATGTCGGGAATGACACCCACTTATCCAATTCATAGCGCATGAACTTCCCTCGTGGTGAAAGATGAGGGCCATCTGAATCTTCCACCAATCCAAAGGTCATGGCACTATAATTACAAATCAACCGACAAGTAGGAAACTACTACACCAAAACTGCCATTAGGAGGTCTGCCTCTTCGAGTTAAGGTGGTGCTAAAATTCCAGGATTTCATGACTCCCATGTATCAGAAAACTCCACTAAACTAAATCACTTCAATGACGTGGTGCCTACTGTACCAGCAGCGATCATATTAGCGCCTAATACATATTTGATCAGCCATACTGATCTACGATATTCACGTCACCTTTGCATAATTATTATGAAGCTCTATGGGAATGGCGACAATTTTTATCAGACATCTGCACTTGCCCTACCCATAATCTGTTGTGTCATGTCACCTACAGTTGTGATGGCCCAAGTCAAACGTAGTCCCAACACTTACACAGGTCCTGGGATCTGCATTTCTGAATCTTGCCCTATAGGTTCATCAACTTTCTCTACACTCCACCTTTCGTTCACAATACGTCCTTAGTCAACACGCAAGTCCATATCTTTGCTGAGTTTTGGAGCAAATTTCCACAACAACATACTCCCTCCTGGCTAAGAATGTGAAAAAGGAATCGCCGACATCATCTTTTCGTGGTAGTTGAAGTTGTAACGCCAGACGGCAAAGTGATCGAAACCCCAGTAGATTTTGTACCAAACGCCACTTCCTTTTACCTGGAACATAGTATGGTCCATTATTACAAATACATCATTCCATATCGAAGGCTTCTTTACTTACTTTAGGTGGTGCTACAGAACGTACCTGGATTTTTAACGTAAACCTCCTGCCGTAAGGCTTAATGTTTACGAGGTGCCCATACACCCATAGGGGGCAAGGATACGCCTTGCCATCGCATACCTAGATTAATAGTATATTACCAAAGTAGAACTTGTGTTGGAGGCACAAGTTCCACCCTTGGTAAGAGTCGAGGCCGATCTAAAACCTCTTGCTGCTCTTAGGGTCGCAGCACCCAGTACTTTATTTGCAACTCTACAATGGGCAAAACCAAGGAATACCCGTACCCGTGATTTGGGTTTAAACCACAGCCACCATGACGCTCCCACAAGGGGGCCTACCTCTAACAAGTCAGGCCCGGACCGAAATCCGGGAGGCTCCTGACTCCCATGGTACCGTGATTTAAGTCCTGGTATGGACTACCGGTGGTCAAGCCGCCAACAAGATCTATGACCGGCAACTTGTAACTGGTCAAATCGTAGCAACCATTCAGAGGCTGTAATCTGAAGATGTTTACGATAAGACCAGTTATAGAATAATCTACCCCCGCTTTTTTATTAGACAACGTCATTGATGGGCGAAGCCTTTATAATTGGGCGGGGGCCCAAGGTGGTGCTACAGTCAGGTGTGGACCTGGGCCTCAACCAACAAGCGCTTCCAGCCAGCTCGCCTTTTAGCCAGCTGACTCCAGTTTCGCAATGAGTCGCCGTCTTCCTCTACTACACTGTCTCTCGTGGATTTGAACATTTTTCGGACCGGAGCATTGGTGTCCATCCGCTCTACATGACCCAATCACCTAAGTCGTTGGACCTTCATTCTTCTGGCTAACTGTATAGCCCCTACAGTTCGCCGTTGTATCTCACACCTCCTCTCACCGTCTATGCAGACGGCACCGAAAATCACCCGAACAATTTTGCTCTCAAAGCAGTTAAGGGCACCCTCATCTGTTTTTGATCAATGATCAATGCCTCTGCGCCATAGGACAGGACTGTGATTATAAGGATCTAATGTGGGGTCATTTTTATTGTTCAAAGAAGCAGCGATTGGCAAGAGTTATTCTTCGTTTGATCGCGGAGTTAAGGTAGACAAAGTCCTTAACTACGTCAAAGTTATATCTGTCGAGGGTGACCTTCTATCCGAGATGTCGGTGTTGGGTGTACTTTCCTTTTGACAGCATATATCATACATAGTCTTGCCTCATAGACCGTTAAACCCAACTTCGCCGTTTCCATCTCAAAACTCGCAAAAGTGCCACTGAAGTCACGCTGCTTTCTTCCTATTATGTCAATATCATCGTCATATACGAGTAACTGAACGGACTTTTGAAAGATTGCGCCTCTTGTGTTGATGCGTGAGTTTTCCACTGATTTTCTGGAAACCGTCTTGTCTAAAACCTTTTTTGACATCAAAGGTCTCGGTGAGCTCTTTACCGACTTTGATGGGGAGCTTGCATTCTCCATCGTCATCCTGCACAAGTGGACGAGTTTGAGAGGGATGACAAAACTAGACATTGCTCTGTATAGCACGTCTCTATAGATGCTACCAGACGTGATCTTGAGATCGATGAATAGGTGGTGTATGCTGGACTTTCCTGACCTAAAACCACATTGATATGGATCAATGAAGTTGTTAACGAAAGGCTTCTGTCGTTCACTCAATACGGCAGGGTAAGGTTGTAAGCGACTTATGAAGATTGATGTTTCCGTAGTTTGCACAGTTCAGAAGGTCTCCTTCCTTGAGAAACGGACAAAACATCCTGAGGTTCCATTCATCTGGCATAATTTCGTCCGACCATATTTTACAGATGAATTGGTGTATGCTCGTTATCAAGTCATTGCCTGCTCGGCAGTCAGACTATCCACTCCAGCAGCTTTGTTGGACTTAAGCTTAGATGTGGCTTCACTTCATCCAAGTCGGGTGGATGGAATTGGCCTACAGGTTGAGAGGTTCGATCTGGCCGACAGAATTAAAATCGATGGTGGTGTATACCGATTTGGAGTTCATGGGGTTTTTGTGCCGTAGTGCGAATATGTTGTCGTTCATGGACTTTCCTGACGTAAAGCCACACTGATGTGAGCCAGTCAAGTTACTGAAGAACGGCTTCAGGTGTTCACACAATAGGATCTTGTAGGCGATCTGCTTGAGTGAACACCTCTGTTGTTGGCGCAGTTCAGAGGCTCTCCTTTTTTGAGGATCGGACAAAAATACTGCGATTCCACTCATCTGGCATAATCTCGTTCGATGATATTTTACAGATGAGTTGGTGTATGCTCCCTAGCAATTCATCACTTTCCGCTTTGAAGAGCTCGACAGTCAGGCCATCCGCTTTAGCACATTTATTGGACATAAGCTTAGATATGGCTGTCTCTACTTCATCCTAGTCCTGTGGACGGATCTGTTCGTCTACATCGTCCAGATTGAAAGGTTTATGCTGCCGGACAGTGGTATTTTGTTCGTCTCTACCGCGTGGCATGTTCTTTTTTACCTTTTGATAAAACTTCCGAATTTCATACCTTGAGTGGTATAGTATCTCTCAATTTCTTCGACTTCGCGATTCTCATGCTCCTTCTATTTCCTCTTGAGAAGCCGGTGTTCGTCTCTCCTTTTCTGCTCGTAGAGGTCGTATGCAGCTCTATGCCTCTTGCATAGCTGCATGTGCTTGCCGACAATAGTCGTCAAACCAGGGGTTTCGTTGTGGTAGCCGAGTGAAACCCAGTACATCAGAGGCGGCATCTCAGATGGATTTTTGGCAATATTGCCACTTAATCGTAAGAGATTAAGGGAAACTCGATTGGATCGATCCAATTTTGCGATCTCTTGCAAATGTAGCCGTCCGACGTCAAACTGGACTTCGCCTACAAGCTAATGGGCCGGGTCGATGTTGCTCCTCGGAACGTTTAACGTGCCTTGCGCCGATCGCAATGGTACTCGTATGTAGTCAATCTGGCTGACGGTTGATTGATTAGGAGGTCTCCAAGTGCCCTTACGAATATCGAGACGCGGGAACCACGCGTTAACTACGACAATATTTCGCCCCGTCGCAAAGTTGATCAGCCTGAATCCGTTATCGGAAGTGGTGTCGTGCGGGCTCTAACTTGCGACACTACCATTATAGATGCTCTCACTTCCTAGCTTTACATTAAAAATGCCGGGGACCATTTTAATGTCATAGTTGGGGCACTGCTTGAGGGTAAGTCTTGTCCAAGACCTCGTAGAAGTTGTCTTTGGTGTCGCCATATTTCTCTGCTGTGGAGGCGTGTGCGCTTGTAAGGCTATTATTGGAAAATTTAGCCTTAATACGGATTGTTACAACGCGCTTGTTAATATGCCGGAAACTCAAGACTTCTTGACTAAATCTGCATTTAACAACAAAGCCGTATCCAGATTAGCGCCGCTTTTGCCATCTATAACAATCGCCGTAGTAAATGTCGCAGTTTTTCGTCCTCTTTTCGCCCAACTCTTCCCATCGCATTTAGTGGATGGGAGTAACATCTGCTTTGCAGCAGTTCATAGCCTCCGCTAGTTGTTCGTGAAAGCTTCTTTACATTATTAAAAAATTAAGAGTGTCCTGGCAGTTTTCGACACGTTGTGTTATATTGCACATACAAGGAGATAGCGACGCCTTTTAGGACAACTTGACTTTGATCAGTCGGCATTCTCCTTCTCTTAGATGGCAAAAGCAATTTGTGGGGTATTGACTTAACATCGGTTATTAGTATACCAATCGCTGATTACTTCTAGGGTAAATGATGAAGTGATGCCAAAAATGGTGTCATCTCCTACTTGAGCCAGCTGATGGCACATACACAAACAAGTTGTGGTGTCGGTGGCATGCGCAATGGTAATTAAAATGTCCAGCGTGCATTTTATTTATCTTAGGTGGCGCTGAAGCTCTCTTCATTTATAGCAGTCCTATGCCAATTGCTTGTAGGTCTGCACATCAAGCTGGTGTCCTTAAGCGCGCCACCTGAAGCAATTTCTTCCTCTACCAGTTTGTCCCTCTGCAGGTACGAATAGATTGCTATTTTATGCCCGGATGCAAAGATTCTGTGTTTTTGTGGGGTTCGACTGAATACATAGAATTTCTACCTCCTTCAGGCTGCTATCTTTGTCAGCCCTTGCAATTGGGAGCGTCAATTAGGTGATAAAAGCTGCTTTTGAGATATGCGATCCTCCCTCCGATTCGGATGGTCAAATAAAGTATAGAAGAGTTTCGAAACCACTTTGACTACAGGTGAGTTCATCAGAAGAATTTAAAAAAAAACTACCAATCTGACAGATAATCAGGAAATTAGCTCAGATATACAGATTACAGCAATTTGCTCGCTTAGGTTAATAGAATCCTTAGAATACATCGCATGTCAGGCGATATAGAAAGTATGCAGTAAGATAAAATTCTTTAACTAGACTCTCTTCAACCCAACATTCACTTGACCTACTTGAGAATATTTTTCAACACAACGCGAAACGCTTTATCATATCTACAACCGTTCCTTGTCCCAAGACACTAGTCTCCCTCTTCATGCTTTTTTTTTTCTTAATTAATTGAAAGTTTGTGACAAACGCTTAACTACATTCTTGACTGTTCTAAAAAGTAAAAACATGACAATCCGGCGTTCTGTTACAGTGTACAGATAACTGTGGCAATTATTTTTACTTCTTTTTCTACACAAAAAAGGATAACTCGTCCTGAGCTATTAATAAAAGTCAGTTACACAATAACACCGGCAAAACCAAAACAAACAAACAAACAAACCAACAGACGACGGCAAAAAAATATCGTTAAAAAAAATTTTACCTCGTTGAATCCTTTCGATTGAAATGAATAATGAATCAGAAGAACTAGAGAAGAACTAGAAAGAACCAGTAAGACCAAGAGAAATACATAGTAGTGCCAAAAGAAACAGAAGACTCAGTTGAAACGAACACAAGATGCACGGTACAAAAGTAAGCACACGAATAATGTCGCCTCCTCTCTAATGTCGCCAGCTCTCTAAAGGACACCGCCACAGACTTGTCCTGGATTTACTGGTTTTTTTTTTCTCTGCATTCATCTGTTTCCGTTGTCCTCTTTTAGAAATGTTTTAGAAAAAAGCAAAACTCATGGCATAGTGAATTTTTTTACTGGCTTTTGTAGCTTAAGGGCAGGTTTTTGCCTTGTGAAAATTTTTAAAAAAATCCCACTAAAGCAACGTAGGTCCTTTGAAAATGGCCTGTATTGACATCATGTATTTCAAAGTGAGTGTAGAAATGCATAAAGACCACATCGCTGAAATGGCACTACGGTTTCATGTGTTTTTCGTCATGAAAGCTATTTGTAGGGACTTTAGTACTTATTTAGTACATTTCATGTTTTTTTTTTTCAATGCTGACTTAGACGATATTTAGTCAGTACCGTATATAGAACCAGGAAACTCTTTTTCGAAATGATATCCATCTTTTCAGACAAAACTTAAATTCAGCGTAGGAACGTTTTCTAATTTTAGTACTTTTGTACTAATTTTTCTTATTCTTTATGAAAACATTGCACGAAATGGAAGAAAATTAAATGTCAGGATGACAACCGTGGGGCATGATTATTTTGCACATTTTTTTTAGTTTTTTTTTCCAATGTATAGGAGCTACTCCATGCGACATTGTATTGCCAACTTTTGAATTGTTCGCCTTTGTGGGTAACTTTTTCAGTTTTGCTATCATTTAACGAAGACAAACGGATTTAGAACGAAATCCTCGTCCCAGACAATTCTCCTTCTCCGTTTGCTTGTTTGTTTTGTTGACGTTCTCTTTGAAATGTAATTTGCGAGATTATTCTGTTAGACAACTGTATATCCGAATTCAGAAGCTTTTATTTGTCGCTTATTCGAGTTTGTTTTTGTACTTTGTTTTTTTTTTTTTCTTCTTTTGCAGTTATAATGCGACAAACGTTGTGCCGAAAAACGATAAGAACGCCATCCTACAGAGTATTGCGTCCAGTTACAATAGGAGCAACAAGCAACAGCATAAAAAACGCGTATCCGGTCGTAGGTCACGTGATTGTCGTGTTGGACATTGGTCTGAATGGAGTACGTGCAGCAAAAGCTGTGGCATCGGCGAGATGCACCGATATCGAAAGATTATCAAACATGGCAAGAGAGGTGGACGGCCGTGCCCGGCGCTGCAGGAGTCTAAATGGTGCGGCTCAGAAAAGGGATGCCATTCGCCTTTGACCTATTTCAATTGGTAAGTTGTTAAAAATTTGTTTTTTTTTTTTCTTATTTATAACACGACTTGTTTCGTAGAAAATATGTATTGTTGTTCTTACAGTTACTAGACACAAGAATTTTAAAGGCCATTCTTTGCCATAAGTACCTTCCTTACTTCAAAAAATACCCGGAATTTCCCATTCAAATAAACCGCGCTTGAGATATTGTCAAAAGCTTTTTTTCTGTCATATGACAGAATATCTGTTTGAGTGCCATTTGTCGGGAGTTTTGCGTGATAGCTTTCTAAGCAAGACAGTGTTTTTTATATTCTCCGAATTTCATAATGTCAAATTTAGTTGAAATTTTGTGTTTCCAACAAAATATCATGTACGGTGGCCTATGGGGACTCGACAAGCGTACGAGTGGTGCAAACAGCATAAAGCGTGCCGTACTGTAGTTGATGATTTGCCTCGTTCCGGTCGTCCATCCACCAGTATGACCGACGTAAACACCGAAAAAGTTAAGAAAATTGTCGTCGCAGATCGTCGTGTGCATCAGGGAGGTAGCAGCCGATCTTGGTGTCTCGTTCGGATCGGTGCAGAGCATTATGCGCGATGTTTTGGACTTATGCCGAAGTGCTGAATTCGTTGCTCATACATCTCATCTTGTACGCGACTATGTGATCAAAAAAAATTTTCATACCGTTCCGTAAGCTCACCTGACATGGTCCCTTGTGAGTTTTTCCTATTCCCACGACTCAAGTTACTACTTCGTGGAAAGCGTTTTAAGTGATTGGGACGATAAAGGAGTATTCGTAGAAGGAACTGAAGGGGATACCAAAATCGGCCTATGAAATTTAGTTTGAAGATTGGAGGATTGTATTGCTTGCAATGAAGATTACTTTGAAGGGGATAACATGATGAATAATTGAACAGTTTTCGTTTTATGGGAGAATTGCGAGTACTTTCTGAATATTACAAAGATTTCGACGTTGCCGTGGTTCCGCAGGTTGACGTTCAGGTCTCTCAAAAAGCAGTTACGCTGACTCCTTCCCGTTAAAATTTACATAGTCCAGTTGTATAGAACATTGGGTTGCATTTAAAACAATTCGATTCCTTTAGGTAGACGGCCTGTGAACTTGGGAATATTTCGCTGTACAACAGGTATTTTGACTTCCCCATAATTGGAATAAGAGTTTCTCATCCATAACCGTAGGAGCGACCGATGTTTTTTTTTTTGTTGATGGTGTCTATTACATTCTTGCGTCAGCTTGAGTTCTTACCAATAACTTTAGATAGAACTAACTCAACAGTCACCTGTACCATTGGGGTGTGTAGGAGAGTTGTTCTTTTTGCCTAGCTAATGCATGATGTTGGTTTGTGCGCAGAAGGATGTGTCCACCACGGTACTGAGCATACATTTGAAAATATTGCAGACATAAGCATGATAACAAGGCGTGGTTCACCAGGCTGTCCGAACAGATTTAACTATTTGAAAGGTGAGTTGTGACTAAAATTCACCCGAGATTCTGGAGCGTAATTCGATCTGCTTTACCATCAGTTGCTAGGTAAAGTTCTGCAGATATTAAACGTAGTGACGCTTGGTTTGTATATTTCCCAGTACATAAATGGATATCCTAGTTAACTTGGGCTTACAAAAAATTTCCCATTCCTGTTGTATAGGCTGTCCAGGTCAATATTTTTCCAAGCCAGACTTCAATACTTTAGACGTTACGAAGGTTATTGGTCGTCAGATGGAAAACATCCGCAGGCTTTTCAGATGTCTGCTGTCAGATAATAACAGTATGGATGTAAGACCATCCTTAAATCAAAGATTTGGGCGGTATTTGTCATACACTGGAATTGAGAACGATCAGTGTCCTATTATGCTCATAACGAGAATCGTTCCTAGAAAATGTGAGAGAAGGATGTTTTCTTTTGGAACCAATCGATCGCTACACAAATATTATTTTGGTAGGCCATTAAGGGAACAAACATCGTCATCCATTAGCCATCTCGTGAGAGATACGTAGCATTATATGAACAACTTGAGTCTCTTCGCTGGTGAAACCAGTGGTTGCCTGATAGACTTACGGACAAGCTACGGCTTTCCCAAAAATAAAATATATTTTGCTTGAAAAATGATAGGTGGTTATTTTGAAATCGCCAAAGATCCAAAGCTCCACTTGACTTCTTAACGACGACGGTGGTGCTGCCCATTGGCTAGTTTCCTCTTATCGCAAAATACCGAACTTCTTCAAATGCTCTAATTCGGTCTTAACCCGATATTGAATTAGCGTCTCATGCTGTTCCGTTTTAATGTGAGGTGTGCTACGAAAAATTTACTGCAACCAAGCTCGGGACGAAAAATTTGTTGATACTTTTCGCACAATACGAGTAGCTTGGCTTGGGACTTAAGCTCTTCCCTATGCTCCCATTTGGTCTGCAATCCATTGTCTTCCTTAGTATAATCCACTTTAATAAGGAACGCATCAAACTCGTCAAGAACCATGATGTTGGCACCTTGATCGCAGTTGACTATCAACAAAAGTAAACGATACAATTTTGACGGGCACTTCGATATCTCCATAAGCTTTCTAAGTATGTGTTGTTGGCGAAAACGGTGGCATTCCAAGAATAGCATTCCCTGGTAAACCTACAATAGAGCAAGAAGCTAAAGTGTCCAACTGGGAACACAGTGGGGGATTGTTGTCAATTGTCTTTCAGTTGTCAATTGCGTTGTTGACACTTCTTTCCCGGACGACTCACTTGACTCCATGCACACATCGACCAAATTAATAGTGTAGACAGAGTCTACTTGTTTGCCCCATGTACTGGTAGAACCATTTTCGCTGACGCCTCCCACGGCTGTTTGAGCGTCGTCGAGATTGAGAATGGTCATCTTCTATCTTTTGCTGCTTAGACAAACGTCACGCTTTTTATGTGACCACGACGTCTGCAGTCGCAAAGGGAGTCGATATGTTTACAATAACGCCACTCATGATACACAAAACATGCAGGATATGACTTTCTAGCATGGGTCCTTACCTGTTCGGGAAGTGCTGCTGTCATAATTTCAGAAGCCGTCATGATTTCTTCCAACTCCTCCAAAGTGGGATTTTTCCTTTGGGTTGCGGCGATTATTGCAAACTCATACAGAGTGTAGAAAGTGACCATGTCACGTATCAAGAAATCTGCGCAGGAATCGTTGCACCCATGATTTTGCACACTCTTGCCGGCACACGTATTGGGTTGCACCACATGAAATGTCCGCTTTTATAGTAAAAATTAAAAGCCAATATTATTTCTTCGTAAATTTTTATTGACTCAAACTAGGATCCGTTGGAATCCTTTTTCGTAGAAGTGCTAACTTTTTGAGGCAATGAAATCTTCAAAGGCTTTTATGATCTCTGCTCGGTTTCGGAAGACCTTCTGCCGGCAAAATGGATCCAGATTGCGGAAAAGATTGTAATTCGTTGGGGAAATATCACGAGAGTACGGTGGATGCGGAAGAATTTCAAATCCCAACTGCAACAGTTTTTGCACCGTTGCGTGTGAGGTATGGGGTCTAGCATTGCCATGCAAAAGGATCGGACCGTGCATATTGACCAACGCAGGTTGCTTTTCAGGTAATTATTTATTATTTTTATTATAGCGTTTATCGTTTCTCCTGGTTAAAGGAATGAAAAGTGGATTGGTTCTTTCGATGTCCACCAAATTGTCACCATAACCTTTTTTGGGTGAAGATCGGGCTTGGGGTGTGCTTTAGTTTTTCATCTGCATCCAAGAACTGCCCAGATCTTTTACGATTAACATACAGTATCCCCTTTTCATCACAGGTCACTATCCGGTGCAAAAATGTGTCAGTTTGGTTTCTTAATGTAAGCGATGCGCAGATTTCCAGGCGCCGTAGTTTTTGTGATTCGTTCAGTTCATGGGGCACCCACTTATCAAGCTTCTTTCCCTTTCCTAGAGAAAGGTGTCGACTTATTGTCCCACTCCTATACTTTGTGCAATCTCCCGCACCGCTTTCGTTGTGTCCGCATCTACCTCCGCTCTTAAAACATCGTCTTCAACTAATTCCATCGTCTTACTAATTCCACGAGGTTCATTTTCGAGGCTGAAATCTCGCGAACGGAACTTTCCAAACCAACGTCGTATAGTGCGTTCGTTTATCGCTACGTCCTCAACTGCGTCATTAATGTTATTCATTGCGCATTCAATGGCGCATTACGTCCCATTTTAAATTCGTGAAGGAAGTGGGTTCAAATTTGAACTGCCTACAATATGGTAAATAATTCCTAGAAAATAAATAACGGTACTTGTAACGAGCCCTAAAATTCTCATACATCAAGCAAACGTACAACTTTTTTTTATAAAAAAAAAAAATTCTTGTTGGAATGAATACTCACGTTTTCCACTTGGAAAAGCTTCCGAAGTATTTCATTAAGGTGACTGCGCAGGTTTAAAGAAAAATGTGCTCTTCGGAAAGTATCACCAGTCACAGCATTTGCTGTGGAAAATACATGGGCATCCTAGATAATGTCAGATTTCTATGAGCGTGAGCTCAAAGGGTTTAAGTACCCTTAAAATGTTTGTACACAGCACGGGCGAAGTAAATTTAGGGAGGAAGAAGAGGCAAGTACCGATGTACATTGTTTTTAAATGTTTGTAAACTATAACGACCAGGAAACACAGAGATCGGCAGGGCATTCCATAAGCGAGTTGTACGCCTTAGGAAAGAATCACGATATTTTAGAGTACGTCCGAAAATGGGCTTGAGGGTATACTAATGACCATTCATAGCGAGACGAGAGTTACGATTGAAGGTTTGAGGGGGTGAAATTCTACTGACTATTTCTATGAAGAACTGGTGGTGAAAATAGCGATTAGTCGGCGTTCGAGGGTGTCCAATGATTGAGTAATATTAGTATCACCTATGAGTTTTATTGCATGGTTTTGAATCCTATCTAGCAGGTGCAGAGGTTTTTTGGGCGCACTCGACCAGATGTGGGCATTGTACCCCAATTTCGAGTACACAAACGCCTTATATATTGAGGCTAGATCAGAGGGGTGAAGTATTTCTAACATCGCTTGAGGAAACCTAGACATTTCGCAGCATTTTTGACAACATCGAGTATGTGGTCAATCCAATGTTCCCGTCCCACAGCCGAAAAGCAGGGACGTGAGTCCGGAAACGAATTTGAAAAGCAGAGAGTACTGTCGTTAGCATAGGAATATGTTGGATTAGCAGTAGCAGACAAGAGACCCTTGATAAGAATAAAAAAAGTGCCGGGGACAGAACGGAGCCCTGAGGCAGACCAGCATTTATTCTGTGGATATCAGACTTGAAACCATCCAAGAAAACTTGAATTAAACGTTCCGAAAGGTAATTTCTAATCCATCGAAGAAGAGAATCGTCGATCCCAAAAGCATGCATTTTCAACAAAAGAGCCTGATGCCAAACTCTGTCAAATGCCCTAGAAATATCAAGTGAACTATCCTGCTTTCGCCAGATTGATGTACGCTTCGGTTCCACTTTTCGCTGAGACATGCCATCAGATCACCAGTGGACCTGTTACTACGAAAACCGTACTGCCGTTCATTAAGAAGTTTTCGTGTTTCGAGATATTTCATGAGTTGACGGTTTATCAGATTTTCCATGACCTTGGAAAGATGGGACGTAAGTACAATGGGTCTGTAGGAGATGGGAGAAGAAGATTCGCATTTTTTAGGGACAGGCTGGGCAACTGCTGTTTTCCGTCTTCTCGGAAAGAGTACTAAAGAGTAGGATTAATGAGAAAGCTTACGCAGTGGTTTTGCACGCGAGGAAGAACACCACTTCAGAAAGAGGTGAGATATACTATCTGGACCAGCGGATTTGTGAATGTTAAGATCTTTAAGAACCCTTGCTGCTACACGAGTGCGAAAGTGGATTTGTCCCATTGAAGATTAGACGCATTCAAATGTAAGCGGGGATAAAGCACAATCTGGGAGTATTGAGCTGGCCGCAAAGTGCGCGGAAAGCAGATTGGCCTTATCCAAAGAGCTGACAGCTGGAATGTCATGGTAAATGAGCGCTGGGATGGAGGATGAGCCAGAATTTTTAATATTTTTGACGAACGACCAAAAAATTTTATACGCTTGAAAAAGACGTTGCAATCATTTCTATCTCGGTTAAAATTTTTTTCCATTTTCCTCTGTCGGGTTGGTCTCGTAGGACCGAAAAAATATTTCTCTAACCCAGACAGACCCTTTAGAGTTCGAGTCGTACTATGCCATTGGTCTATACCCTTCATCCGATGAGGGATAAAGCATCTCATTCCAAAGAGAATAGTGTCGGTCATATCAGCAGCGGCATCCACGTTGGAAATATAACGACCAGTTAAACTTCCTAAAGAAGGTGTTAAGTCCGCTCTAATTGGCTTTCTCGTATTGCCATATGGTTCTTTTAGGAATCTTTTCTCTAACTGTGTGGTCAGCATACGAGAGATTATCTGTTATGACACTGTGGGGCGACGAGCCTATAGCGGATAGCATATTGACCTTGTGCTTATCAGGGTAAGAAGTTAAAAACAAGTCCATAATGTTGGCGGTATGACTATCAACGTCTGGTATTCACGTGGACTTATTTACAAGCAGCGTTCAGTAATTTTCCGAGCCGAAGATCTCAACACACCGTCCTTCGCATGTAATCTATGCAGAATGTCGAAGCCAACCAGAATAGCGTGTATTGAAATCGCCCGTAGTAACGATTTCAGTAGAAGTGTGAATATTTAATTGGTTTTGAATTCAACTAAAAACCTCTGAACCGAACAAAAAACTAAAGTAAAGATGCACCACCCCGCATATAAGCCAGATCTTAGGAGGTTCGTCAAGCAAGTTTGGGCTTCAATACTCTTGGATAAATGGCGGAAATTAGAGGATTTCATGACGAATGGAGTGTTTTATTAAAAAAAAAAAATTTTTACTTAGTAATAAAATAAGCGAAACAGATTATCTGAAAAATTGTTTATGCGATTGATATCGTTATTTTTTTTCTACCAACTAAACTGTCTTCCAACAAATTAGCTACATTTATATCTTTCTCTACAGAACGAAATACTTATAGCATATGTTGTGAACATATTTATCCATAAACTGCAATCAAAACAGCTTCAAAAGTCCCAATAAAATACGAGCTATCCTTATCGTTATTGCAAAGTTTTTGTATTTGGTTTGATTTCAAACTTTTCATTAAAGGAAATTCGTGATTTTTTAAGAACCTCACGTACTGTATTTCAAAATCTAACCTTCTCTATTATTAAAAAACAAAATAAAGCTTAAACTCTTATTTAATGCTTAAAATCTCTTCCCCAGGTCGAACACATGAACGTAATTCAACTTAAATTTAAGGTTAACAGTTTAAAAAAAAAAAAATGTATTTAATAAAAATGAAACTAAATCCATGAAAAACAAACCAGTATGCAAAAAAATATATTTATCATTTGAGTTCTTGTAAAACGCGCAGAAAATAACAGAAATAATTATACAAAAATAAAACAAAATCACAAATGTATGCTATACAAAAGAAATAAGAAAAAAACGAAAAACAAAATCACAGCCATTAAAAGAAATCCCAAAATTTTTAATGTTAAGATAAGACTTTTGACAATATAATCAATTCTTAATTCGATTAAAAAGTTGCTTACTTCCTTTTATTTGCGTTTTTTCTGTTTGAAGTATTGACGAGCTGAAATATCCAACTTCTGTCCATTTATTTATCAAGTCCCCTCCAAGTAATATTTAAAAGGAATATAACAAAAAACAAAACAAAAAAAAAAAACGTTGCATTACCACTGAAAAGTAAAAAAAAGAAAAGAACAAATCCGAATAAGTTATAAACAAAAAATTAATAAAAAAAAATAGTTATAAGCTAAATGTGTAAGCATAATCATTAAAATATAATTTATTGAAAAGAAAAATAATAATAAAAATTTATTGTAATATTTGTACTGGGTTAAGTAATGATGGAATGACACATATTTTCATAAAAACCGAAAACCAAAGATCAAAGATAAAAATATAAATTAATTATATAGATAAACATTATTCGAAAATGCTGTTCATAAAGTTAAAAAAAATAAATAAATATAAAAATTAAGAAACCTATTAAAAAATTAAAAACAAAAAAAAAATATTATCAATCGTACAAAAATAAAACTATAAAAACCAAAAAAAAAAAAAAAACAAACAAACAACAAATAAATATTTTCTTTTCTTGTGTGAACTAAAAAAATTAAAAATTCAAATCTTGATACAAAAGGAAAAGTTGAAAATGTAGCTTTGAATGCAAACACCTTATAGAAGATATAAAAATAAGAATCATGAATACAATTGTAGATACAGTACCTTAATGAGTAAAAATTTCTTTTTCTGAATTCCTTATTCTGTTCCGTTTAAGAAGAAAACAAGAACAAGAACAACAATAACAAAAACGCAAAACCAAACAGCATACATTGTAAAATTGTAGTGTATAAACAAAGATCAAGGTAAAAATCGAAAACATAAAAATATATATAAATTTTTGTATAAAGTATGCAGAGTTGTTTTATTTGAGAAATGGTCGACAAGCGGAACTAATTTGTGTTTCCAGGTTGAAGTTCGTTTAGTTTAGCTTTAACCCTTAGATGCATAGTGTTCCAAATATGGCCCAAACCATTCGTTGGTCAGTATTTCAAGTTGGAGGAATTATAATCGAAGAAAGGTAACATAGACAGATCTGGTTACATACGGGTTGGAAAATTCCTTGGACCATCGTTTAATAAAGCCATGTGATGAGTTGGCTTTGAGGATCATCTTATCGATATGCGAACGGAAATTAAGCTCACAGTCGAATAATATGCCAAGGCCTTGAAGAGACTGAACCAGGGGAATTGGTTAACCATGGAGAAAACAAAGTCGTGGAGGAGACGGGTTCCATTTACGTGAGAAGGTTATAGATTGACATTTGGCTATATTAAGTTCTAGGCAGTTTTTGAGGCACCAGTTTGAAAACCGATCAACGTCTTCGTGAAGAAGGGCAGAGTTATGCGGAGAGAGTTTTAAAAAATTTTGTGTCGTCAGCGTAAAGGGAGAGGGAGGAGTGTTTAATGACCCTCTCAACATCGTTGATATTAAGAATGAAGAGAAGAGGGCCAAGATGACTGCCTTGTGGAACTCCAGATGAGGCCAGGAATGGAACAGAAAGTGCGGATCTGAACCGAACACTAAAATATCGGTTTACCAGGTAAGAAGAAATCCATTTTAATAAAAGAGGCTCAAAGCCGAGAGCTGACAATTTGAAGAGGATTAATTGATGAGATGTCTTATCAAATGCTTTAGTGAAATCAGCTGCGATAACATCGATTTCTTTGCCATTTTCTAAGGCTCAGGGAGCAAAAGACACGAATTCAACTAGGTTTGTGGTAGTTGATCTACCTTTTAGAAAACCATGTTGGCGGGGTGAAATAAAAGGCTTTCATTTGAAGCTTAAGGCTTCGTCCAAAATGCTTTCAAAGAATTTGGGTATATGAGAGAGTTTAGCAATGGGACGATAATTGGTAACTTCATTCTTAGATCCCTTTCTGTGTATCGGGATTATAAAAGAGGTCTTCCAAATCTGGGGAAATTCACCCTGTGTAAGCGATAGACGAAAAAGGTAGGAACGGGGTAGAGACAGGTTGGAAGAGCATTTTTTAATAAACACGGCGGGATTCCGTCCGGGCCAGGTACAAATTCATCTTTAAGATTAAGTAACTTTTCTTCAATAACTGCAGGATCGAAATTTTGAGTGAGAAAGGGACCAATGGAGAAATTTGGTAGATCATTTAAGTAAGAGGGATCTGGTACGAAGGAGTTTTTGGGAAATGATTGTTTGAAAAATGTGGCAAAAAAGTTGGCGATGGTAGGAGTATCACTTGAAGATTTGGTTTCAAAAGCGAGGGAGGAAGGATAACTCAAACTTACTTTTGCAATTGACAAATTGAAAAAAGGACTTGGGGTCATTTATGAGATTGGTTTGCGCACTATTCAGGTAGCGCTGATAGAGAGAGTTATAGAATTCAATGAAATGAAGATATGTACCTAGATAATTTGAATAGTCGGAAGAAGAGTGGGTGCGAAGGAATACCGCCCATAGGAGGGGATGTAGAAGAAGTTTTATGGCGGGAGTAAGGCACATAAAGGGAGATGGATTTGAATATTTCTCTGTAAAAAGTGGAGAGGGCATCAACCAGAGATAGATTGGTAAACTCAAAAGAAGCCCTGCGTAGATATATATTGATTTTACGGAAATTAGCTTTGTGAAAATTGTAAGAAAATAGAACTGCTAGGGGAGGCGATTGAAGGGGAGAGTCGTGGAAAAATGAGAGAAAAAGTGGACGATGAAAGTTATCAATAATTGAAAGAGATAGGGGACAACACTATATTGAGGAGTTGATGGGATCAGTTGTGAAGATAAGGTCTAATTGCCTTTCCATATAGTTGGAAACGCCACTGACTTGACATAGACTAGAGTCTGTCAGCCGATCTAAGAAGAGGCATTCCTTAGTAGAAATGGAATTGGAAGTGATGAAAAAAGATGGAGTCCACTTCAGCTGAGGCAGATTAAAATCGCCGAAAATAATGATGTCATCAAGCGAGTCTGATAAGTCGATCAAATTATCAATTGCTGCAATAGCAAGTTGGTAGGATTCGATAGGTTGTAACAATACATACTCGTAACATACAAGCATCTACTAATAAGTGTTATTTTAACTGACACAAAGTCGAGCTTAGGAGAGGATGAAGTTGCAACGAGATAGGAGTCCAGGCTGTTGTGAATAGCCAGTGGTGGACACCTCGACAAGGGGATTCAATCAAGGGGGGTGTGCGATCATCATCCCAAACAACAATAAAGAAAGAGGGAATAACTCCTGGTTTTTTTATGTTGGGGATAAGATTAGTTTCGGTCAGAGCGTAGATATCAAGTGGGAGAGCATGAGATTGGCGGAAAAAGGCGTGGGTTTTAGAATGCATTCCTCTTAGGTTCTGGTAATAGAAGGTGAGAGGGAGGTTTTTGTTTGTGCCACATCTGGCACAGTATGCATTTAGCATATTTCAAATAAATTTTGTTTCGTTTCTAGATGTCTGGCACACTTAGAGAAGAAGAAATTGCTAAAATTTTATATAACATTCCAAGTGACAGTGAAGATGAGTTTTGCATAACCAAATGGAAAGTACTACCTTAAATGAAGAACTGTTGGAGAATCTGCTAGGAGATGAAAACCAAATAGAAATTGAAGGTCCTGAAGTGGAACAATTTTCAGATACCAATCATTCCAGCGATATCCTATCAGAGGATTTTGAATCTATTAAAAAAGATCTTCGTTGGGAAAAGAAATCCATTGGTGTCTCTACGGATCAGATACGATTCAGTGGTCCTACCGATAATCCACCTTGTGTAACAGAGCTTAAAACTCCATATGAGTTCGTTTGCTATTTTTTTGATGATGATATTATTACTAATATTGTAGAGCAAAGTAATTTCTATGAACGGACAAAAGCCATAGGTGATTCATTTTCTGTAACAAAATACGACATCATAAATTACCTTATAATTTAATTTTAATTATATCATCCGTTGCGAAGTTCACAAACGTAAGAAATTATTGGGATCGAGATATTGGTCTTGACATAATAAAGAATTCAATGACACTTAATAATTTTGAAAAAATTCGTTCCATATTACAC
This sequence comes from Volucella zonaria, assembly GCA_963966105.1. Lineage (NCBI taxonomy): Eukaryota > Metazoa > Arthropoda > Insecta > Diptera > Syrphidae > Volucella > Volucella zonaria. The sequence goes on from OZ014533.1 coordinate 15,465,222, forward strand.
TTCAACGATAATTTCAAAATAGTAACGGACAGAAATTCATCTTCATTTGATAAGCTGTACAAGGTTCGTTCAATCATTGAAGGCCTAAAAAAAAAATGTTTGTCAATTCCAATGGAGGAACACCTTTCCGTTGATGAACAAATTTGTGCTTCAAAAGGAAAACATCATTTGAAACAATACTTGCCACAGAAGCCTCATAAATGGTTTTGCATACGATTTTGAAGTGTATACGGGTCTTGAAGATAATAGTGCGGTGCGTGCACAGCATAAAGAACCAGACTTGGAATCAAGTAGCAATATAGCGACATAGCGACATAAGCGACATAAGCAACATAGTTGTGCGCTTATGTCGAAAAGTTCCCCGGGGATGTACTCGTAATTACAAAATTTATTTCGACAATTTTTATACGTCTATTCAGCTGCAATATTATTTGACGAAACTAGGAATCTTTTACCGTCATAACAGTCAGGAGAAATCGGATTCCGAATTGCAAGCTTCCAAGCGAAGACGCAATGAAAAATGAAAAAAGGGAAGCTCTTTCGAATTTGTTGCTGATTTTAAAGGAATCTCGATTTCCAACATCACATGGAAGGATAATAAGTCCGTCAACATGTTATCGACTTTAATTGGAATTGTGCCTGAAAGTAACATAAAAAGGTTTGATAGGAAAGCAAAGTCAAATATAATGATAAAATGTCCGGCTTTGAAAGAAGAGTATAATCGACATATGGGAGGCGTAGATTTGATGGACAGCTTCATCGGAAGAGTCAAAATTTCAATGAAATCGTATATGCGACTTTTTTATCACTTTGTCGACATAGCCACTATTAACTCATGGCTCCTTTATAAGCGAACTTCAGCCCACAATGACGTCAATTTGGTTCGCTTTCGAATCGAATTTGCAAAAACGCTTTACAGAGGTTCAAGTTTCCCTCGTGCAAATTAAAATCATTTATAACCCGTACTTCCAAAATTGCACTTTGTTGGAACGAAAACAACAATTGTTTTGAGAAATTTCAAGAGAAGTACTGAAATATTTTGAAAAAAATTTAATTTTTGAAGAAAAGTATAAAATTCATTTTTTTTTCTTTCCTTAATGCATGGTGTGACATATCTGTCCCAAACTCTATTTAAGCAAATTATAAACAAAAACCTGGATAAAACTAAAAACTATTGATAAGAAAAATCTCTTAAAATCATGACTTAGCAAGGATAATTTTTATTTTAAGTTTTAAAAAATCATGCATCTAAGGGTTAAATCCTTAAAGTGTCAAACGGAGGTTCACAGATCAAATCTATTCTCATCATCGGTTTGTGGACGATGGATGTAGCTCTGAGTCGAGCATTTATTGCATTGACCCCAAATTAGGGGAAGACAAAATTGGGAACCAATTGTGGTCGGCTTTAAGACATATTTTGCAACATTTCAAAGCGCGTTTGAAGATGGGTTTCTGACATTTTAAATTTGTTTTACTAGTGCTAACGCTATAAGGAGGTTTATGGCTAAATATGTGAATTGCACTTGAGTCTTGGAAGTAAAATGAATTGTAGAAGCCAAACTGGGAACTGTCAAAGATAATCGTGACCCGAAATTTGGCTCGGAAAACTTTTGAAGAATAGGACATCTGCAGCAGTTTACACTGCGAGGTTCGACTTAGAGCATTCACTAACTTATCTGTAAAATATGGTCAGACGCAAGTACGAGGGTTGTCTGAAATGTTTCCGCAACGTAAATATAGCAGCACTCGGCAATAAAAGCTAGCGAATGCAAGTTTCAGTCATTTTGGAAGCGCAGTTTTTAATTGACAGTCGTTTGAGTGAGTAGATGTGAGTGTTTTTTGTGAAAATTTAAAAAAATTGAGTATCGAGCTGTTACTAATTTTCTTGTTTTTGAAAGGCAACACGCGTACGCAAATCAAAAATTAGTTGGACTCTGTGTATGGTGACTCTGCACCATAATTTACCACAGTGAAATTTTGGGCATCTGAATTTAAACGTGGCCGTAAGAGTTTCTGAGATGATGAACGTTCGGGATGTCCAAAAACTGCAACCACTAACGATAACATTGCTAAAGTTCACCAAATGGTGTTAGACGACCGCCGAATTAAAGTGAAAGAGATAGTAGAGGTTAGGAAAATGTCCAAAGAATGTGTTTCTTACATATTAAATCAGGATTTAGGCATAAGAAAGCTGTCCGCGCGTTGGGTGCCGCGTTTGGTTACGTTAGACCAAAAACGTGTTCGAATGAATATTTCCAACTCTCTGTTGGCACAGTCTAAGCGCAATAAACCCGAGTTTCGGCGCCGATTAATTACTGTAGATGAAACTTGTATACACCATTATACGCCCGAAACAAAAATGCCGTCAAAACAGTGGACTGCAAAGGGTGAGCCGGCTCCAAAAATAGCCAAAACTGTTTTTTCGGCTGGAAAAGTGATGGCGACTGTTTTTTGGGATAGTAAAGGAGTTATGTTAATCGATTATCTTCAAAAAGGGAAAACCATTACAGGAGCATACACGCATCATTATTTGCCAAGCTGAAGGCAAAAATTTCGGAAAACCGGCCACATTTGCAGAAAGAGAAAATCCTGTTTCACCAAGAAATCGCGCCGTCTTACTCAGCGGTTGCCATGGCGAAAATCCATGAATTACGGTTTGAACTGCTTGATCATCCGCCTTATTCACCAGATCTAGCCCCAGGTGACTTCTTTTTGTTCCCTCATCGAAAAACTGCGCTCGGAGGACAGAGATTTTCTTCAAATGAGGAGGCAATCACCTTCTTGAACAATTATTTTGCAGAGAAAAACGCCAAGTACTATTTGGACGGGTTAGAAAGGTGGGAGCATCGCTGAGAGAAGTGTGTAGAGTTACAAGGAGACTATGTAGAAAAATAAAAAAAAAAATTGGGAAAAAATGTCTTGTATCATTGTTCGATCGGTCGAGACAACCCTTGTACTAGATGGAGTGAAAAGTGACCTCCTTGGGAATTAAAATTTTTTTTTTTTAAATGTTTTTTATATTATTCAATATAGCCCTCTTTTAGTTTGATACACTTATTCCAGCGATCTTCCAACTTCTTGATCCCGTCCGAAAAGCAATTTTTCGGAAAGTCTGCAAAATACTCCTCCGTGGCGTCGATGATTTCCTCGCGTGAGCTGAATTTTTTATTGATGAGCCATCTTTTGAGGTTTGGGAAGAGATAATAGTCCGAGGAATCCAAATCCAGTTAAAAATCGACCCCAAAAGTCCACCCGATTCCGCATTAGCAAGTCCAAACACTCATTCGCGGCACCCAGCGGCAGGATAACTTTTTCATATGCAGAATATAGCCCAAAATATGGCGTGTGCTCTCAGTACCAATCTTTGTGGTATCTGCTAGCTGGAGCACCTTCACTTTCCGGTCAGTCAACACCATTTCGTGTTTTTTTTTGACATTGTCCTCTGTAACCACATCGGAGAGCCTGCCGCTGCGGACTTGATTGCGGCCACCACGAAACTCTCGAAACCAATATTTGACGGTGTAATCTGACGGAGCATTAGCCCCATAATATTTGTCCAACTTTTCTTTTGTTTCCTACGCCGTTTTGCCTCTCAAAAAATAATGTTTTATGAGAGAACGAAAATCGTTTCTGTCCATACTCAACATGATGCCAAACACGTCAAAAACAATCAGCTGTCAAAACAAAACTAAAGACAGTATCGCACTGAAATTTGGCATGTCTGCCTAAATATGAACGGACTTCAAAGCACCATAACCTGTTTTACAGTAGCAGCGCATTCTGGCGGTCAATGAGGTCACTTTTCACTCCATCTAGTATGTCCGAAAAATTGCGATTTTTCTACCAAAAGAGAGTCGGTTGTCGGTGCTGCTCATCGCCCAAGCGCATGAATCTACCCTGTATGGTGGGACCCAAGCAACACTTCACTATCTACGAAGACGCTCACAAAGTTGTGGCTCACAAAGGCTACGTCGCTCTTTTTGTATGTCTTGGCACGAGAGCTATACATCTCGAACTTGTAAGCGATATGACCACGGACACCTTCCTTGCAGTTCTACAACGGTTCTTCGCACAGCGGGGCTATAGCTACGATATTTACAGTGATTGTGCAGCGACTTTCATCGGAGCAAATAAAGTACTTAAAGAAGATGTCGAGGCCTATCGGCAACAATTAACTGAGGGTGCGCGAGCGGTCGCTTGTCATGGAGTATCATGGCATTTCATTCCGCCGCGGTCCCCAAATCTTGGAGGTATCTGGGAGGGCGGAATCAAGAGCCTGAAACATCATCTGAAGAGGGCCACCATTGGCAAAGCTGTGTTAACGTTTGAGGAGTTTTATACAGTGCTAAAGCAAGTCGAAGTAGTCCTGAGTAATAAGGCTCTATCCGATGACCCTATGGACCTAGTTGCTTAGAGCCCTGGGCATTTCTTGGTGGGCGGTCCTCTTACCGCAATTCCTGAGTCCAACCTTTTGGATGTTAAGACCAACCGACTTGCTAAGTGGAAACAACTACAGCAGATACGTCAAGATTTTTGGGAGCTATGAGCTTCAAATTAGACACAAATGGCAGCAAACTAAGAAAAATCTTCAAGTTGGTGACCTTGTACTCGTACAACATGAACGCGCTCCACTCATTCAATGGTCATTGGGTCGAATAAATGAAGTCCATTCGGGAGACGAGGACCTAATCCAGATTGCAACAGTTCAGATACATTCTTCCATTGTAAGGAGGCCAAACTAGTTGCACTTCCTATCGACAACCCCGAGAGAGACAGATACGGTGGGCGGCATCAAGCCTCAAATTATGTTTCGTCACAAGACTTGGACGAGGTGGTCGGAAATGTTAAGAAGATGCCAACACTAGCAGCGATTTAAGAGTGCCAACGCACTGTCATTTATACATTATCTAGTCTGGTAGCTGTCACTCTTCTTTTGACTGCCAAGTAATAAAAATGTGGTTCTCTGTAAAAACGAGGTTATTTTGTTTTCTTTGTTTTTACTTATATTTCCGCTTTAACAACACTTGAACCCAGTATTAGCAACCTGATTCTTATCAGTGTGGTTTTAGGGACGGTAAATCTACCATCGACTAGATAATTATCTTACGGCAGATCTTGGGAAAACGCAAGAACTTCAAATCGATATCAGTCAACTTTTACTGATTTAAGGTTAGGGAAGCATATATACATAGAGAGGAGCTATATGATATCTGCTAAGTGGCCACCGCCAGAATTGATGACCATTCGTTCCCGATTTGTGCCATTTTCCATCACTCTTGCCAGAACTTCCAGCGATAGCTTCTCACATTCTTGGCGGATATTCTTTTTGATAGCTTCAAGAGTTTGAGGCTTGTTGACATGACTTCAAAAACCCCACAAAAAGAAGTCTGGAACGGTTAAATCAAGCGAATTTGTCGGCTAGTATAAATCGCCAAAATAAGAGTTTAGGCGACCCGGAAATGCAGTCCACGGAATTTTGGTTGACGCTCTTAGAGTATGCGCCGTTGCACCAGCCCCAATTCATACAATCGAGGAAGGAGAACGTCGTTGAGCAGACCCTGTAGTGTTCGCCATCCACATTAGTTGTTTGGCCCGCGGCGTTTTAGAATAAAGAAGGCCCAATGACGCCCCCAGCGTAAACAACAGCACACCATGCAGTAACTTTGTGCGGGTGTAATGGTTCTTCGTGTGTTATACGCGGATTTTCGGTGCAGCAGAAGCGATAATTTTGCTTATTCACATATCCACAGAGATGGAAGTAGACCTCGTCGCTCATGATGATTTTCGATGAAAAGTAGTCTCCTTGGTGGTCGAAATTCAGGATGGTTTCCACGTAGATTACACGCGCTTGGCGGTCAACAGCAAACATCTGATGCACTGTCTTCACTTTGTATGGGAAAATCTTACAGTCTATCATCAAAATTCTTTGTAAAGACCGCCGATTGATACCCAGAGGATACTCCGGTGTCCTCTGCGAAATCTTCAACCACAGCTGCGATATTCTCAGCAGGACGGCTGCTCCGAGGGCGGCCAGACATGACAGCATCTCGTATTGTCCCATACTATGCTAGACGAGCGGCTAAACGTCGTTGTGTTGTTGCCGAATTGGTGTAGGAGGGCCAGGAAATCTGCGCCTAAATTAATGTTGCACCAGCACCACCGACGGATTACTCCGCAACAAAATCGTAACAATTATTCCGCGTTATTTGCGTCTGTTTACTTCACAAATGTGAAAGTTGAAACGACTCTTGCAGCCATTTGCAAAAATTATAGCATCTTCTGCTCGGGTGATGACTCTTGCGCCACCTAGTAGTAAACATTTTTGGTCGTTCGCAAAAACATTAGAAATTCCGCCTCATCCTCCAACCCAACCCTCATTTACAATGATATTCCAGATGTCAGTTCTTTGGACAAAGCCAATCTGCTTGCTGCAGAAAGGGATAAATCCACTTTCGCACTCGTGTAGTAGAAAGAGTTCTTAAAGATCTTAACGTTTACAAATCCGCTGGTCCAGATGGTATAACTCTCCTTCTTCTAAAGAGGTGTTCTTCCTCTCTGGCAAAATCACTGCGTAAGCTTTTTCATCAATCTTAATCTTTAGGACTCTTTCCGAGCAAATGAAAAACAGCATTTGTCAAGCCCGTCCTTAAAAAAGGCGAATCTTCTTCTGCTTCCTCCTGCACTTACGTCGCTTCTTCGCAAGGTAATGGAAACGCTGATAAATCGTCAGCTCAATGACCGGCAGTACGGTTTTCGTACCAACAGGTCCACTGGTGATTTGATTGCATGTCATGCCAAAAAATGGAGCGAAAGTCCATACCAATCTGGCGAATGCAAGATAGTTGCACTTGATATTTCTAAAACATTTGACAGACCTTGGCACCAGGCTTTTTGACGAAAATGTGTGCATTTGGGATCGATGAAACTCTCCTTCAATGGATTAGAAACTATCTTTCGGAACGTTCAATTCAAGTTACCTTGGGTGGTTTCAAGTCTGATATCCACCAATGCTGGTCTGCCCAAGGGCTCCATTCTGCCTCCGAGACTCTTTTTAATTTTTATCAATGTCTGCCACATCTAATCCAATACATTCCTTTGCTAACGACAGAACTCTGTTTTTCATATTCGTTTCCGGGCCCACGTTCCTGCTTTTCGGCTGTTAAACAGAGAACCGTAACACCCGTCTCGCTATGAGTGCTCATCATATACCCTCAAGCCCACTTTCGGACGAACCCTAAGATAATTTCTAAGCCGTACAACTCGCTTATGGAACGCCCTGTCGATCTCTCTATTCCCTGGTCATTAAAACCCCAGTATCTCTCACTCTTGCCTCCCTAACTTTCCTTCGCCAACGGTGTATGCCAACATTTTAAGGGTACTAAAAACCAATTGAGCGCGCTCAAATTATAACAACAAAATTAGTATCTGAAGCAACTTTTTCAACAAATCGTTTCAAATAAATATATTTACGAAAACATATCAATCCTCGAAGCACCAGCAACACTTGTCAATCCTTCTGGCCTTGGCAAAACGAACTCTTTTCTGACTCTTTTTCAAATCCACCGCTTTCCGATGTGTTGCATATTCTGGAATACACAACTTCAAACATCCAGCTATGGTCATCACAATGCCCGAAAAAGCAAACGAAACTGTGTAACTATGGAAGTAGTTATTGAAAAATCCAGCCAGGTTTGTCCCGATAAAAACACCAATCCCCATTACCATTGACGTAAGTCCATAGGCATTTGTAAGTCTTTCCAAGCCAAGGACCTTAACGTAGATTATTGAACGCAGTGATGCAAACGACGCTGTCAGAAGAAGGTGGTAACATTTTCTAGATCAATAAATCCAATCGACTTACCCGCTGCGATGCCAAAGCACAGAACGTAAAAAAATTGAAACTCCACCAGGCTTTCACCCACAAAAGCACTTATAAAAGTTACCAGGCTTCCCAAGACCATGCCACCTCCAGACAAATAAGCCGGGTGAAAATTGACCCTATGAGCTATGAAACCCATGCTCAGTCGGAAAGCTATGTTTGTAATTCCAATGAAAACAGGTAGAAGGTTTGCATACACTTGATCGATTCTAGCTCGAGCTGTAAGAAAGAGAGTTTTCTACAGGACGTGCAAATCTGAGTACCACTTACAAGAGCTATACACGTAAGGGATATTGAATCCCATAGGAAAGAGAAAGGTCTCGAGCATAAGGACTCGGAACTCGGCCAACTGCAAGAGCTGAAGGTCAAAAAGACCTTTGAATGCTGCCCAGATTTTTGGATGTACGAGTAATTGGTATCGTTTCTGTTCCAGTAACTCTGTCTGTAAAGGACGTATCATGGAAAGACTGTAACTTATGGTTTGAGCCTGAAAATAATAAACATCCCTTAGCTCTCCAAATGACTGAGTAGTGTCTTGTTAGTTTTTTTTTCAGCAAACCTTGTCTTCCTTCCCTGGAAGAATTTCTATATCTATGATCTCGTTAGATTCCTTCTGCATAGTTGTAGCATAATTAGGATGGCCGTCATAAAAAATATCATCTCTGTCCAGAGGATCATGAGCGATAACAAATCGCTTTCCATCGAGTGTAGCGGTAGGTCGCTTTTGATTGAAACAATAAGGACATATACGTTGAATGAATGATGCTTGCCCCGGTTCAGATTCCTGGTTAATTATGGGAGCTAGGGTAGGAAAACCCATGAGAAGGATCATATAGGGATATTCTAGATCTAGTAACTCATTCGAAGGTTGATGTTTCTTGCCGTTGATGATATGCTGGTAACACTTTTTGCCAGCTCAGGAACCTGCACCGAATATAGAAGGGAAGCGATTTCTACATCATCAGTGTCGTCTTCTTCATCTGAAAGGTACTGAAGGAAATGTTAATGTTTCTGGACTCCGAATCAAGCCCACCTCAACATAATGCCCAACTTTGGTCGGCTTCACTTCTTTATATGATAGCACCATTGCTCCCACTAGAAGCATTAGAAGAGCATGCACTCTCATCGTATTCCTCCAATTTATATGCTTCACGAGATGTACATTGAGTAAGGACATCAATATAACTCCAAATCCTGTTGCAGAAGATGCAATACCACCAACAACGGCTCGATATCTTTCAAAATAGTAGTTGACGATGATTGTCGAGGTTACCCCAATCATTCCCATTGCAGGGCCGGATATAAGCCCAAAGCAGCACACAAGAGACAGAGTTCCCTGACTAAAGCTGGTAAGTATAATTCCTACCACTGCTACGATTACACCAACTAAGGCCACTGCGCGGAATCCAAACTTATTAATGAAGGCGCTGGATATCGGTGATGAGAAGAAATAGATTCCTTGGATAAATTGAGATGCGATTTGTAAGACTAAAAATTTTGCTCATGTTTACCTATCTGAGTTGAGGCCATCAGTCCGGTTTGCTTGTGGCTTAATGAAAGTTCTTCAGCTATGTACGGCAGTAAGACTCCAATAGAAAAGACTATCCCATCCACAATCACCTGACAACAGAAAGCCATTGCTAAAATTATCCAAGCATAGCCTCCATCCGGAGGTATGACCATGTAAATCTACTAAAATGGCACCAAAACCCAATGAGTTGACAGCATCTGTTTGAGCAACTTACGAAAGCCTCTGTTTTCGCAATATTGGGACCAGAAATATTTCTTCCATGAGTCTTGTAGAAGGTGTAGATTCCCAATTCGGAGCTGTAACTAGTGTCAAGGGAGTTTGGTAATGTGCGCGAGGTGCCTGGCTCATCGATATTTCTTGGAGAGTTTTCCAATTCAGGTGGAATATCATCTCCTGGTCGTCCTTTATCAGTTTTCCTAAAAGAGTGAATATCTGCAGTAAAAATTTGTTTAATTTCAACGTAATTACTGCATTTTAGGGATATCGGTTTCATCCTCGTTACGAATAGGATCTTCATTATTTCTGGATGAAGAGAACACCACGCAAGGATTAGATCAGTGGACTGCTGAATTTAATAGTTAACTTACCCCGGATCTGCCATGTTGCAGGTAACTTTGTTGGCGACTTATATTTTCTGGCTGACAAGATGACATGCGTCTGAAAAAATTATCAAAAACCCCTACTACTGAGAGTCTAAATGCGAAAGTAATTTCAGGAATTTCAAGTTCTGAGAGCAATGTATTCCCACCATCACAGAGTGTTACTTTTGACACATGCTAGTGCGATGTTCGTTTTTGCACTCAACGTTTACAAGATGCAACTGATGCCTTAAAATGCTGCAAGGAACTACTTAAGTTGTGATTCTCCTAACAAACACGGGACGGGTTTCAGAGGGATGATTCCAAGAAACTCTTTTTAATTTAAGAAGCTAATCGGTCAGGAAAAACCTTGATTATACCATTCTAGATGAGGTGTCTCTAAGAATAGTGCTAGAACGTATAAACCGAAAAACAAAGAGCATACCATGTACCTAATACTTCTTTGCAGTTGAGCACGGGGTGTCACTTATTACCTGGGACCCAGACAAGATTTAGTGGTGTCAGACTTCCTACTGCGTTCAGTGAAGATTTCCATTCTCGACCTAGCTTGGAAGTTGTAAGAGGGTTCAGCAAGGCTGTAAGCGCAGCATGGCTGTCGCTACAGATGCAAATGCGGTTTTTCGAACTAGAAGTGCGTATATCTCTGCTTGGAAGACGGATGCAAGTTTTCCTAACGAGAAATGAAATACAAGGTGCAGTCCTCCGGACGGACACCATCGCCACATCCTATATCGGTTTTAGAGCCATCTGTGAAGACCCAACTGCATTCCTTTCCTGGCTTAGATTCTGGCTTCTGGCCGAAAGCAGTCTTTTCCGCAGCAGGAGTTCTGGCGTCATTGCATCAGACGGCATGTCCATAAGACGAAAGTCAAAAGACAGTCAACGCACAGGTCTTCAAAGCTCCTATGCGTGTTGTACTAATGACCACTCCTTTTTAAGTGAAAGATGGGTTTGAGTGTGCACCGCATGATATGATTTCATCAATTCATCTAGAGTGGAGCCAAGCGTGCTAGGGAAAGCCCCTATGCACCCGAGGCAGATCGCTTTTTGGAGTCAGATAAAAACTGCAGTAACGTATTTTAGTGAGAGCTTGGTCCACCAGACAACCGACGCATAGGGTATAATTGACGTTATCATAGTCGTGTAGGTCCAAAAGATTCCTAGCGGTGATAGGCCCCATGTCGTGCCGAAAGCTCCTCTGAACTGCTAAAAGGCCGACATCGCCTTAGAGGCTTACGACGTGACATGTTTAGTCCATAAAAGTTTGTGATCCAGGATAACACTCAAATACTTAGGTTCTTCGGCGAATTGAGTTGTGATGCCATTAAGAACTAGATCAGCTAGACTAGTCAAGTTCAAGGAAAACAACCTCAATTTTGAGAGGACTGACTGAAAATCATCACCAATCGTTGATCATGTCTAGAGCTGCCTGCGCGGATCCTTGTGCGTAGATGTCATTTCTATTGACCGCGTTAACCAGTGAGCCGACCAATCCCTGTTTACTCCATCCGGCCGCAGTCAGCATCCGTGGCCATAGGCTCATAATGTTATACGAGGTCTAAGTCTGGTAGATAGCACTGGACACAGATGGAAGCAGGGTCTATCTGGAAAAATTCCAGCGACTAGCATGTACATGTCTGCACAATGGGAACACAAAAATTCACTCCCACTGACTAGAAGATTTGTTCCCTGTTGAAATTCTCAGAAGTCCCTTGTACAAAGGCTGAGTTTACAGACTACTTGAAGCTTTCAAGGACTAAATTTGAAGCTATCCAGATACTAACTTATTTACACTATTCCGTTAACTGATCATTTTAATCCTTTTTACCCAAAAACTATGGGCGTTATGGAAGCAGTAGCACGACTGTATGAGTTGGCGATCCACTGAATGTGCTTTAGTGCTGAGTTTCACGACAAAGTGATGTTCTAGGCAAGAAGTCTTGAGTTTCTGTCAAGTGAACGAGCGACCCGTAATAATCCGTATTAACACTAAATTTGCCAAAATTAGCCTCATATGCGCACACGCCCCCACAGAGATGAAAAATGAAAGATAGCTTGTAAGAGCTCCTACGAGCAGCGCTCTAGCTATGACATTAAAATAGTGTCCGGCGGTTTTAATTCAAAGTTAGGAAGAGAAGTCACCTTTGGTAGTACTGTCGGAAAGTATAGTCTGCACGACACCACCTCCAATAACGATTTCAGGCTAAAACACTTTGCGGTGGGGGAAAATATTGTTGTAGCTAGCACGTGATTGTCCTGGTCAGCGCAAGGCACTCCTGCAGTATTATGGATGTCCGAACGTTCCGAGGGGCCAACGTCGGCTCGGACCATTACATTATTGTAAGGTACGGTTGCGGATATTCTGAACACCGCAAAGGCAAGCTAATATTGGGGTAAAGTTTGATGTCTAACGACTACAATCGCAAGGGATCGCCTAATCTTTTTCTACTCGAGTCTCCGTAAATATCTCAAGAGTCCTATGCCGTCAGCATTAAGTACCGAAGACCAGTGGGAATATTGCCAAGAAGCCATCACAGATGCCGCCTCTAATGTGATGGGTTTCACTTGGCAAAAACAATGAAACTTATAGTTCCACGACGAGTTCCTGCTAGCACATGCAGCATACAAGGCAGCGATGAATAGAAGGACTGCTCACGAGGGCTACGAACAGAAGAGGATAGACGAACACATGCTCTTCAAGGGCAAAAAGAAAGGAGAATGGTCGAGAAATTGAGAGATGCTACTCCAGGATTAAGATTCGGAAGTTTTACCAAAATGTACATAAAAAAAACACGCCACGGACACAAACCTCGAACCGAAGTCTGTAGTGACAAATAAGGGAACATCGCAGGAGAGTTATACTCGATGCTGAGGATTTGGAAAAAGCATTTCTGTACCACTGTTCGACAGAATGAACCTTTCAACCAGTACGATGTAGACCAACGATTCCGTCCATCCGATCTGGATGAGGTGAAGACAGCCATATCCAAGCTTAAATCCAACAAAGCTCCTAAAGTGGCAGGCGATGACTAGATAAGGAGCATTCACCAACTCATTTGTAAAATACGGTCGGACGAAAGTATGTCCGATGAATGGAATCTCAGCGTTGTTTATCCGATCTGCAAGAAAGAAGACCTTCTGAACTGAGTTTCAGTTTTCGTATTGCGTAAACATCAGTGTGTCTTCAGGCCAGGAAAGTCCACTGCAGATCTTGGAAAAAAGCCATGACTTTCACATCGATACATACCACCTTTTCATCGATGTTAAGGCCGCATATGGTATCATCTATAGAGACGAGCTACGAGCATATAAAGCAGTGTCGAGTTTTGGCATCCCTGTTAAACTCGTCCATTTGTGCAAGATAACGATGGAGAGTTCACGTTGCTCCATTAAGGTCGGCAACGAGCTCACCGAGACCTTTGATGTCAAGAAACGATTTAGACAAGCCGATGCGCTGTAATGCAATTTCTTTGACATCGTCCTTAGAAATATTGTGCAAAACTCAAACGTCAACATCAGATGAACAATATTTTAAAAGTCAATCCAATTATTCGTATATACCGACGATATTGCCATAATCGGAAGAAGGTAGTGCAATGTCGGTGACGCAAGCGTGAGTATTGGACTAGGAGCAGCGAAACAGGATCTAGAGGTCGAAAAGTATAATTCAAAATAATGTGTACTATATGCTGTTAATAAGGAAAAAATATTCAATACAGATGTCTTAGACAGGAAGCCGCCTTAGGTTGTAGTAAAAGCTAGACTCCGCTATGAATTCTTAAAGCGACAGCAGATCAAATGGAGATGACTCTTTTTAATCGCTAACTAAGAAGTCGTTAAGTTAAGGATGGTCAATTTTGAGCAACGACTTACTATGTGTCGCAGAAGGATGGTCTTTGTCAAGAATGGATGAGGCTAGGTTGTCTTAAGAGAAAAATTCTTTGGCCTTTGGTTTGTTCAGCATGGACGATATATTGAAGTCCATGGGCTGTACAGAAACATCAGTCGAATGCAAGAAATACGAAACTTGGGATTTCTAAGTGGATTAACACTAGCACTCCGGCCCGGATAATTAAAGATTATCAGGGGGGACAGAGCGGCGGATTAGGTTGAGCACATAATTGAACAGAGGCCTCGACCCACTGTAAGTGGGTAATAAGAGAGGTTTATGTAAGTTGCGAGATAGAGGACTAAATCAAGGCACCGTCTAAAGCAAGTAAGTATGCTGATTAGATATATGTATACCCACAATGGGGACTAATGTCACAAGACATGGAATGATATACATTACGTTGAATGGCTCTTCACTAGGATCAATGAATACATATGCCAAAAACAGCGTTGCTCCCTAATAAAAGAACACCGTTTCTTGATGTTGAAGTTACAAGCTTCGATTTCCACATTACGCAACTCTGAATGACTTCAACAAGAATTCGTTCATCCCATTTTTGTTCCAAACTATTCAAAGGATGAGACCTCGGTAAGCTCACTGAGCTATTTAATGTGCATACCTTAAATTAGCTAAAAAGTCGAAAGTCGAAGCTATATTCACTTGTTGGAGACATCTATTTCGATATGTTTACACTTACTAAGACAACTTTCAACTGCTTTGCGGATACCTTGGATGGACGCGTTCTTATATCGCACCGATTTCCTGATCCTTGCCTATTTTGGACTCAGGGCCGTATACATAGTCATCGATCCGTCTACTCAACACACTGCAAATCCTCAAACCCGTCAGGAAAACTATTGTCTCGCAACAGACGTCGACATTAGTATCAAAAAGACAATACAAAGTGGCGCAAAATTAATCACCCTATCGGAAGATGGTATAATTTTTGCAAATGGCATCGTACATCAATCATATTTGACATTTGTGAACTATACAGCTGTAGTATACAAACAGATAAACAATGGAGTGCTATACTCCGCAAGAGCGTGGAATAATTGTGTCAATATTTTAGACCAATAATCGGTCGGTGGTGTTAACGCAGCGTGAATTTCCACGTTGCTTAGCTACTCGACTTTCCAGGTAGCTCTCAATTCGCGGCTAGTAGCAACCCAAATAGGGCAACTACAACCGGAACCAAAATTCATGGTCTGATTACAAGAGACAAACTGCTGGTCCGGACGGTATAATACCTGCCGAGCTACAGAGGTCCTCACATATTGTTCTGCCTGCGCTAGAAAATATTATGAGGAGCTGTGTAGAACTTATCCGCATTCCGCTGTCATGGAGAGAGGTCAATGTAGTTTTCATTCCCAAAGCCGGGGAATGTTCTCATGTTGTCCCAAAGGACCTCAGAGATATACGTCCATCATCTTTCCTTCTGAGAACTCTAGAACGACTGATTGATATCCATATACGAGGTAAAATTGATCCAAGACTTCTGTCAACGGCTCAACTGTAAAGGAAACTCGGTGGAAACGGCTCTGTATTCACTAATCTCAATAGATTAGCACGTTGGGGAGATCGCTGTGGATTGGGAATAAAGCCCCATAAAACTGATCTTGTCCTCTTTTCCAGGAAATGCGGCATTAGACATTCTGTTTGATTTGACACCCCTCGATATTTTCATCAGGCAAATAGCTGCGACTGCAGCTTAAAGCAGCTAAACAGTGGACAAATAATCCATTTGGCCACGCCAGTATTCTCAATACATTAGGAATCCTCACAGTGAACTTCGATTACACCATACCTGAGCTTTGGTTTGATACAAATTTCCATGTATGCTTCCCCTCTAGATCCTTCTGGGAGAAAGATGCTTTCATGGAGGACAAGTCAATCCATCCCTACACAGATGGATCTAAAACCGGTGGCGGAGTTGGTGGCGATGTTTTCTCAGATAAGTTAAATCTAAGAATCTCTTTCCGTCTTCCAAATCACTGTAGCGTGTTCCAGGCGGAAATTTTGGCGATCAAAGAAGCTCTGTTCTGGCTGAAGAAAAACGTGATATCTGCAAAGGATATCCACATATTTTCGGATAGTCAGGCCGCTATCAAATCCCTGGACTCGGTCTCGGACTTGAATTCTAAAAACGCCCTTAAATGCCGATCATATCTTATGGAGATGGCAGAAAAGTTCAACCTTCACCTTTGCTGGGTGCCGTGCCACAGAGACATTCCAGGGAACTGTTAGGCCGGTGAACTCGCCAAAATTGGAACCACTCTACCTATTCTACCGGAAAAGGGTATATCAATCGCTACGTGCAAATTAACATTAAAGCTGGATGCCAATAAAAGGACAGACCTTAGGTGGACTGTTGTACCAACATGTCTAGCGACCAAACAGATCTGGTCAAAACTAGATCTGAATCGCTCTAAGTTTCTGATCCTTCTAAATGAGAAACATCTCAGCGCCATCATAGGTGTCATCACTGGCCACTGCTTCATAGGTGAGCAGGCAAGAAGGCTTGGCGCCTTTACAAACGATTTCTACAGAAGCTGCATGGACGAAGAAGAGGAGGAGACAATCCTCGACCTACTCGGTACATGTCCAGCTCTCTCCCAGAGAAGAAACCATCACTTAGGAGCTTAGGAGAAATATAGACGCAAACAGGCTCCTACGCTTCATCATAAGAAAATCATAGATCTACGTGGCATCATAATGGGCCAATAGGCCTAAGTGGGTTGATATTTCCAACAGCCACTCTTACCTACCTAGCTACTCGGCTCGAACAGAGTGGAACCTCAGGAGATCATGCTGATGTCGTTGATGTCGCTGAGAACGAAGAAACATCAACCAGACGACGGGCCACGCAATTGGGCATCACCAGACGAACCCTACAGCGAATTTTGGTGAAAGACTTACACATGTTCCCGTGCAAAGTGCAAACAGTGCATCAGTTAATGACCGTCAGTCGCGTGTGAATTACTGTAAAGCCATCCTCAATCTCAACAACGAAGAGGACGATTTTGTGTCGAAAATCATTATGAGCGACGAGGCGCATTTCCACTTAAGTGGTTACATCAATAAGCAAAATCTTCGTTTCTGGGGCACTGAGAATCCGCATGTGATTCTCAGAGCCATTACATCCACTCAAAGCCATTGTGTGCTGCGGAATTCATGTGGGAGGAGTGATTGGGCCGTATTTTTTTGAGGGCGCCATCGGCAATACAGCCACTGTTACTGGCGAACACTACAGGGCCATGCTATACAACTTCTTAATGACGGAATTGGATGAGCGGGGCTTGGTGAACATGTGGTGCAACAAGACGGTGCAACCGCACAAGCTACAATTGATATTGTCAAGGAAGTGTTTCCTGGTCGCGTAATCCCCCGTTTTGGCGATTTGGCATGACCAGCAAGATCGCTCGATTTAAATGTCGCAGACTTCTTTCTTTGGGGCTACTTGAAGTCGTTGGTTTATGCCAACAAGCCTCAGATAATCGCAGCCTTTAAGTAGAATATTCGACATGAATGCGAACAGTTATCACCGGAAATCTTGCGGAAAGACATGGAAAATGCGATAAAACGGGCACAAATGCGTATCAACACTGGCGGTAGCCACTTGGCGTATATCATTTTCTCCACTTAACAAAAACAATTGTAAAGGTCCAAATAAAGATTTCTATCTCTCCAAATCATTTTTTTTTATTTGAGAAAAAAGTAATTCAAAAACAGAATTGGATGATTAATTTCGCGCCACCTTTTATTTCATCAATTTAAAATTTCAATTTTAAACTACAAAATTGGCCTTACATGTGGGAGATCCGCTGCGAAGGCCTAAAATTATCATCGCATTGTACATATCATCTCGTGCATATCTCTGCAAACCTTCTAAGTTCTGAAGCATACATTTCAAGACGTGGGATGGCTCAGAATGAGCATTCATTTCCAGTAGGAACCAACAACAGACTAATTCTGCCAACGAATCTTCCAACCCTAAATGAAACTCTTTGCTCAATTCTCCCTCAAACCATAACTTCTTATTACTGGGGTAGGGTGTTGAAGATATGCACCTTTGTGCGATACAAAAAAGCAATCATACATCCATATTCCATTTGAAGTACCTATTTCATTATTTAACCATCCAGCTTCATACCAAACGCCAGCAATTTTAGTACAGCTTCGTTCTGCACTTACCCCCTATAACAGTTCGAAATGAAAGCGAAAAAAACTATTAAAAAATTCACAGGTGCAAAAACATGCCACTACCAGGTGTACTTTGAGTAATTCCAAGAATTTCTCTTTCGTGTTACCCATTAGCCGATATATCCCCTCACACCGTCTGCCATTTGGAAGTATCTGAAGCCTGCATCCACATTCCAGCTTGTCTTAGTAGAGCAACAATTAACCGAATGCTAACAAGTGTCGGCATTACCTGCAGCCCGATTCCTTTGAATGTACTTACTCGTAAAAATTTTCAAAGGATCGCTGTGTGCCCCAAGCACAAGAATAGCGCACACAAAGCGATAGAGAGAGAGTCTGGTATGTACTCGTACAATACTCCTTTCAAGGGGTGAGATTTGCTTCTGATGATAATGATAATGTTGCAATAACAGGGAACATTCGCGAAACGCGATCTTCAGTCTCACATTACCCCAGAGGGGGTGACACAAGGATGGACGAGTTCCATATACTCGTATGTACGGCTATCCGTACTGCATCTGTTCTTTACAACCCCCTATATAAATTTTAATTAAAGTCTTGATCAAAGAAATTATGAATTTTCACAGGCTACCCCTTTCCCAAGATTGCGACATGAGTGCGCCAAGTGGGTTGCACACTCAAGTTGTTGGTCGGGTGGTGAAAACTTTGCAAACAACGCCAAGGAGAACTATAAGGACGAAACTATTCGCAAACACGAAACAAGGAACCATGTTAAGGAAAAGCGACAGAGAATAGCGGGACAGCAAAAAAAAAAAAAAAAAAAAAAATAAGAAAACTTGTGAAAAATTATTTAAGAGAAAAGCAGGAAAGTGTTTAATTAAAGTTGAGCTCTTGAAGGGTTGCATGCATTCTGCATTTGCATATGCACCAGCAACAACAGCAACAAGGACTCTCAACTCCTCCAACTCGAACACTGGCGAAGTGCTGCGCTTGAGTGGCACACATTTTCATATGATGTGGAGTTCTGGTTTCATAAGAATGGTATTTAGTGGTAAACAGAAGGCGGCCAGAGAGTGGTGGGGAGCGACTTCAGTCTTAAGCCGTCCAACATGCTTAACTATGTCAGTGGGAATTTTGAACTTGTTGTTCTGCGGCTAAGGGATGGAGGTGTTGGTGTGAAAACGAAAACTTAGGTGTGCTGAGTGAAATGAACTATGCCAGGGATGGTCGTATTATACTCGTACAATGCAAGTGTGGTTTGTGCCATGAGCTGTTACGGAGTGGACTTTTCTCTTGTCATTTCTGACTGGCAATGCTAATTTTAATAAATAATCGGTTCAGCTTGATTGACTGAATTTTAGTCTTTTGTTTCCTTTTGCATTTGTATTTTGTATCATCCGTAACGGACTCTTGAGCTGTGAGGGATGTCTATCTGGCATACTGTAACAATCCAGGAACGTCGTAGACAGAGATTGATAACCTCATAAATAAAAGGAATAATTTAGGTCTTTTGAGTCAGCTCAATGAAGTAGAAAATAACTCCAAAGTAGCTAAGTTAGACCGCAATATAACTATTGCTTCGTTATCACTTGCATGATTCTATTAGGTGCAGAGGGCGTCGATAGGACTCCATATGGTATACGGAGAACCTCCCCGGATTCCGGCTAAATCACAGACGTATTATGTCTGCCCTTTTGTCTGAGTTGAAACAAGTATTTGACAGCAAGATAACGGAAATCTCTTATGCGAATATTGAACTCTAACCACACTAAAGATTCAAGAGACCAGCTTACAACACGTACTTGATGGCTGTCTGAATAAAGTCGATCGCCATTTCATGGCCGTATATTAAGAATCTAATAGGAAGTAGCGAGAAGTAAGTAAACCTTGATAAAATGAAAGAGATTCAGCCCCATGAGGCATGGAATGTAGAGATGAATAAGGAAACATAGTAACGAGTGACCAGATAGCAGCTGTCAAAGTCACCAATGACATCCAGCTGTCAAAATATTCAGTAGGGTAAGCCATTTCATCATGCATCGTGCGGAAGTTATTAAAAAATATTGAAATTCCGGCTCAGTTGTAAATATGCAACGTGAATTTCGTCATGAGATCGGCCGTCATCATGGCTTCAGCGTGCAGACAATTCGTCGTATTGTTTAAAAGTTTGAGAAAAATTTAATCTTAAGCCACCAACCAGACAGAGATTGGCGCGAAATGAAGGAAGCTTAGCCGCTGTAGCGGCTAGTATCGGAAAAGACCCACAAATGTCGATTCGGCGCCGATCAGCAGAATTGGGCCTCACCAGGGTCAGCCCGAATTATTTTTCGGTTGGATTTGAGCCTACATCCGTATAAGTTTGTGCTGATGCAAAAATTGAAGCCCGAAGACTATAGACAACGCCGCGAGTTCGCTAATTGGGTGCTGGAAATGTTGGCCGGAGATCCGGATTTTGGATAAAAATTCATCTTCTGGGACGAGGCACACTTTTGGCTGAGCGGCTATGTCAACGAACAAAATATCCAATATTGGTGCGAACACAATCGGTCAAGCAGAAATACATCCACAAAGATTGACTGTTTGGTGCGGCTCATGGCAAACTAGCATCATCGGACCTTATTTCTTTCGAAATGAGGCCGTTACCGTCAATGGTCTCAGTAATAGAGCGATGTTTACCGACTTTCTGTGATCAGAGCTCGACAACATCGATATATCCGAGCTGTGGTCTCAACAAGACGACGTTATATGCCATACAAGCGCCACAACGCTCGAAGTTGTGAAGGAGAAATTTGGCGACTGGGTCATCTCACGGCGAGCGTTCATCAATTCGCTGTCGTTGCCATCAAGCAATTTGACGTCACTCGACTATTTTCTCTGGGGCTACGTCAAGTAGCCGTGAGCATCGAACTTGTCGAGTTGTAGAGGCTGAGTAGGGTCAATGACTCTCGAGAAGAAATTCTCCAGACGAGTCCTGAAACCAAAGGATGCTCCCCCCCCCCCTCCCCAACTCCCAAAGCACTCCATCATTCCCCTGGGCTGGATCAAGGTGTTATACGACCCGTGCCGAAGATCAACCTGGCTGAGGGCCCAGTATCTCCAAAAATAGCTCAGTCGCAAACGGAGTATCCGGATACCTGGCGACCTCCGGATTAGCTAGCCTTATCTGTATATGGCGGATCTCTGTACAGATGGACATCCCTTTCTCCGCTACTCGTGGGACTATTATGGACAATAACCTGAAAACAAAAACCGAGGCCGGTACTCCTCAATTACCGGGCGGTGGAACGGTGACTACACCGACTACCGGCAAGGCTCCTGCATTGCCGAGAGGAGGCAAAACTGTGGCAGGCCATGGTGCGCCATCCTCTAAAGGCAAAAGGAACAAGCCAAATAAAAAGAATTCAGGAAGTGTTAAGACTGTGGCAGGCCATGGTCCTATCACCTCCTCCACCCCTAGCAGCAGCAAGTTTGTGGCAGGCCACGGACTTGTCGCGGCTACCAAAACTCCTTCAGGGAGTGTTAGGACTGTGGCAAGCCACGGTCCTATCACTTCGTCCGCCCCTAGCAGCAGCAAGTTTGTGGCAGGCCACGGACTTGTCGCTGCTACCAAAACTCCTTTGGGGAGTGTTAAGACTGTGGCAAGCCATGGTCCTATCACTTCCCCCGCCCCCAGCAGCAGCAAGTTTGTGGCAGGCCACGGACTTGTTGCTGCTACCAAAACTCCTCCCTCCAAAGAGGAATCTGGAGCTCAGCCGCATCGGCAAGCTCCATCTAAGGCGCTATACATAAGACGCCGAAATGCTTCACGCATTATCAAAACCTTCGGATCCATTCCGGAGGTGGAGAGAAGTGCGGAAATAAAGAGCAAGGTTGAGTGGGCTAAAAACATCCTAAAAGATGGATTTCCCACTGCTTCCATTGCTCACAAAATGTCAAAAGACTCCTCTAAGCGTCAGAGATCGTTGGAGGAAACCGTATCGGTTTCCAAGAGGCCCAGAATTCAGTTCAGTTCCACATCCAACAGCAGATCTCTGAAGTCCTATAACGAAGTCCTAAAGGACGCATTGGTGATCGCGGTGATCGATAGAAGCGATACCGACGGTTCCATTACACCGGAACGGTGGCAATTGGTCAAGTTGAAGCTCTCCAGCAACTTCTTGGCCATCATGCGGGAGAACCCAGGACCACCTCCTATCACAAGCGACGCTGGCTGGCACCAAGGCCATGTCAAGCTCATCGCTTGCTCCGACCAGAGATCTCTCGATCTCTTCACCAAGGCCATCGATGGTTTAGGAGAGGTTTGGCCAGGTGCAAAACTCGAGGTCGTATCTAAGGAAGACATTCCTAGTAGACCTCGAACTCGTACCTGGATTCCAGCCGAACCCTCCTCTCCAGAAAATATCCTGGAAATCATCCGGCTCAGCAACCCGACTCTTCCGACTCATGACTGGAAAGTCGCGAAACTGGAGGAACTAAGGGGTTCTTATAGATGCGCGTTAATTGTGATCAATAAGGAATCCCTTAATCCTCTGGCGCAGACGAAAGGCATGATTCGGTTTGGATTCGAGTCCATTCATTTAAGGGTGTACAAAAAGGATGAGTTGGATGCTGATAAGCAACCTCCTCCTCCTTTAACACCTGACATCACAACCGTGGATCTTGGAGCATCGATATCCTTTCCAGAATTGGATAGCGATGACTCCAATCTGTCCGAGGTGACTACAAAGCCGTCGGTCTCCGATTCTGACACATTGTCGGAAATGGAAACCGATGGCGAAGCAAATAGAGGTTCTACACGATCAGAGATTGAAGATGAGCTCTTGGGCACATCTTCAGAATCGGAGGACCTCAACAACACCGTGGTGGAGGCGACTCTGGAAGA
This sequence comes from Volucella zonaria, assembly GCA_963966105.1. Classification (NCBI taxonomy): domain Eukaryota; kingdom Metazoa; phylum Arthropoda; class Insecta; order Diptera; family Syrphidae; genus Volucella; species Volucella zonaria. Next base: position 15,488,166 of record OZ014533.1, read on the forward strand.
CTGTAGCAATGATACGGTTTCTCCAGATTAATCTCCACCACTCAAAAAAGGCTTCGGCCACACTCATTCTGCGTCTTTCCAAAAGCGCAGAAGACATTATTCTAATCCAGGAACCATGGATTGCAGAAGGCGTGGTTCGTGGACTTAGGACACCCTCATACGTTCCGCTCTATACAAGAGACAAAGGTAAGATTAGAACTTGTATATTAGTGAAACGTAGCCTTAATGTGTTTCTACTTCCCAACCTCAGTGACCCCGACCTAACCGTTGCCAGATTAGAAACTGCCAAAGGCTCATACTGGCTGGCATCGGCTTACCTTGGCCACGACCAAGTGGGCCCTCTCCCTGGTGATAACCTAGAAAGGGTGGCACTGGAAGCGGGAAGGCAAAAAACTGGCCTCATAATCGGATGCGACGCCAACGCACATCATACGGTATGGGGCAGTACCGACATCAATGATAGAGGTGAGTCACTTTTAGACTATATTTTAAGTACTAACCTCTTAATTTGCAATATTGGCAATGAGCCCACTTTCATAACAAAAAACCGACAAGAAGTTTTAGATATTACTCTTGTCTCCGACAGCATCACCCAAAGGCTAACAAACTGGATGGTATCGTCTGAACACTCCTTTTCGGACCATAGGTACATCCAATTCAGTCTGAGTGATGCTCCCCCTCGCCAACCAACTTTCCGGAACTACCGGAAAACTGATTGGACAAAATATAGAGGAATCCTATCGGAAACGATATCCTCCAAACTATCAAGTCCCCCGCGTGACACCAATGAGCTCGACATGAAAGTCAGGGAATTTACTCTGACTCTCAATAAGGCTATGGCCGCTTCCTGCCCTCTTATTCAACCAAGAGGCAAGAAAAAGCCACACTGGTGGACATCGGCACTAGGACTGCTCAGAAACACATGCAGAAAACTTTTCAACGCAGCAAAAAGCACAAGAAAAGTGACCGACTGGGACTCATATAAAGAATCCCTCAAATTATACAAAAAAGAACTGAGGAAGGCAAAGCGACAATCCTGGAGGTCATTCTGTGACAAAATTACAGAAACCTCTGAGGCTTCGCGGCTAAGAAAAATCCTCTCCACAAATCCTATGATGCCCAGCTGTTTGAAAAAAACCGATGGCTCTTGGACAACCTCAAGTGATGAATCACTCAACCTGCTTCTGGACACCCACTTTCCAGGTAGCTCCCAACTCGCGGCCAGTAGCAGCCCAAACAAGCCTACTGCAACCGTGACCAAAATTCATAGTCTGATTACGAGAGACAAACTGCTCTGGGCGCTACATAGCTTCAAACCATACAAGTCTGCTGGTCCGGACGGTATTATACCTGCCGAGCTACAGAGATCCTCAGATATTATTCTACCAGTGTTGGAAAATATTATGAGGAGCTGTGTAGAACTTATCCACATTCCACTGTTATGGAGAGAAGTCAATGTAGTATTCATTCCCAAAGCTGGAAAATGTTCTCATGTGGTCCCAAAGGACCTCAGACCCATAAGTCTATCGTCATTCCTTCTGAAAACTTTAGAACGACTGATTGATATCCATATTCGAGCTAAAGTTGATCCAAGACTTCTGTCTACGGCTCAACATGCCTACTGTAAAGGAAAGTCGGTGGAAACGGCTTTGCACTCTCTGACTAGCCACATCGAACGATTCCTACAATATAAGGAGTACACAATGGTTGCTTTCCTGGACATAGAGGGCGCCTTTAACAACGTCAACACATCCGCAATCACGACTGCGTTGTCAACTCTGCAGGTAGACGACTCACTTGGGGAGCTGATTAATCTAATGCTAACAAGCAGGATAATCAACTCCAAACTGGGTGAGACTTCTGCTAAAAGATATGTCAGCAGGGGTACGCCGCAAGGCGGTGTCCTCTCCCCCCTTCTTTGGAACTTAGTGGTTAACGAACTACTGATATACCTGGAAGAGGGTGGTAGCAGAGTGATTGCCTATGCGGATGACGTTGCCATAGCCGTCTCAGGAAAACATTTAAATACCATTAAAGAACTCCTCCAAGTAAATCTTAACAGATTAACCTGCTGGGCAGATCGCTGTGGATTGGGAATAAACCCCCATAAAACTGATCTTGTCCTCTTTTCTAGGAAATATAAAATTCCAATCATAGACCCTCCTTCAATAAACGGTACCAGTTTAGCTTTCTCCGATACAGCAAAATATCTGGGTCTCATTTTTGACAGGAAACTAAACTGGAAACCTAACATTCAAGAAAGAGTCAATAAAGCTACAATAGCTTTATTCTCCTGCAAGAAAGCCATTGGGAACAAATGGGGCCTTCAACCTCGCATAACCCACTGGCTATACATCTCGGTCATAAGACCGATACTCACTTACGGGGTGGTTGTCTGGTGGACGGCCTTGGAAAATGCAGTCAACTGCATTAAATTAAGCAGAGTCCAAAGAACAGCATGTCTATGCACAAGCGGAGCCTTGCGGTCTACCCCCTCTGCGGCATTAGATATTCTGCTTCACTTGACACCCCTCGACATTTTTAGCAAGCAAGTAGCTGCGACTGCAGCTATTCGCCTTAAAGCGACTAAACAGTGGACAAATAATTCATTTGGCCACGCCAACATTCTTAATACATTAGGAATCCTCACAGAGAACACCGATTACACCATACCTGAACTTTGGTTTGACAAAAACTTCCATGTAAGCTTCCCCTCTAGATCATTCTGGGAGGAGGATGCTTTCATGGAGGACAAGTCAATCCATCTCTACACAGATGGATCTAAAACCGACAGCGGAGTTGGCGGCGGTGTTTTCTCAGATAAGCTTAACCTAAGCCTCTCTTTCCGCCTTCCAAATCACTGTAGCGTGTTCCAGGCGGAAATTTTGGCGATTAAAGAAGCTCTGTCCTGGCTGAAGAAAAACGTGATATCTGCAAAGGATATCCGCATATTTTCGGATAGTCAGGCCGCCATCAAGTCCCTGGACTCGGTCTCATTGTGTTCTAAAACTGCCCTTGAATGCCGATCATCTCTCATGGAGATGGCAGAGCAGTTCAACATTCACCTCTGTTGGGTGCCGGGCCACAGAGACATTCCAGGGAACTGCAGAGCCGATGAACTCGCCAAAATTGGAACCACTCTACCTATCCTACCAGACAAAGGTAGTATAGGTATACCAATCGCTACGTGCAAACTAACACTAAAGCTAGATGCCAATAAAAGAACGGACCTTAGGTGGACTGCTGGACAAACATGTCTAGCGACAAAACAGATCTGGCCAAAGCTGGATCTGAGTCGATCTAAGTGTCTGATCCTCTTAGAAAGGAAACATCTCAGCGCCATAATAGGTGTCATTACCGGACACTGCCTCATAGGCAAGCACGCAAGAAGGCTTGGCGCTTTTACTAACGATTTTTGTAGAAGCTGCATGGACGAGGAAGAGGAGGAGACAATCCCCCACCTACTCTGCACATGCCCAGCTCTCTCTCAGAGAAGGAAGCTTCACCTAGGAGCTTTCTTCTACAACGACCTAAACGATCTAGAAAAAATAGACGTTAACAGTCTCCTACGCTTTATTAAAAGCTCAAACTGGTTCCAGTAGTAAGAAGATCATAGATCCACGTGGCATCACAATGGGCCAATAGGCCTAAGTGGGTTGGTATTTCCAACAGCCACTCTTACCTAACCTAACCTACGTCAAGTAATACCTTGAGTTCAGTCAAGGCCAACATTCGACACGTTATTGGAAACGTATGGAAACGACCAGAATCAGAATAAGTAAGAACTAAACTGGTACCGTTTAGGTAGGGTCTGCGATAGGAATTTTAGATTTTCTGGCAAGAATCTGTTTTATGGGGTGAAATCCCAATCCACAGTGATCCCGCTAACGGGTTAATCTATTTGGATTTCACGCTATGAGTTTTTTAGTGATATTGAGATGGTTTCTTGAGATGACTATAGCAACGTCATCCGCATCGGCAACCACCTTACTTTGCTACTACCCGGTTCAAGGTATATCTGCAATTAGTTGACCACTTAGTTCCAAAGAAGATGTGAAATGGGACCACCTTGCTGCGTACCTCTGCTGATACATCTTTGTGTACTCTTTATAGCGAATGTACTATAGAGTCGTTTCCATCGACTTTCCTTTACCGAAGGCATGCTGAGCCGTAGACAAAATTCTTGGATTATTTTTAGCTCGTATATGGATATCAATCAGTCGTTGAACAGTTTTCAGAAGGAAAGGTGAAAGATTTCTAGGTCTGAGGTCCTTTGGGACAACATGGAAGCATTTTTCGTATTTGGGAACGAAAACTATATTACACCGACCACACAGTTAGAGAAAAGATTCCTAAAAGGACCGTATGGCAATACGAGAAAGCTTCTTTAGGAATTTTAATTGGTCGTTATGTTTCCTCGATAACGAGGATGCCATTGCTGATATGATCACATACACCATTCTCTTTGAAATGAGAAACTTTATCCCTCATCGGATGAAGAGTATCAAACGAAAAGAAAAATCATGGTACGACTCGAGCTGTAAAGAGGCTGTCAGGGTTAGAGAAATGTTTTTTCGGCCCTTCAAGACTAAGCCAACAGAGGAAAACCGAAAAAAGTTTAAACGGCCCAAGAATGACGGCAACGTCAGCTTGTGAAATTTCAATACGACCAAAAACTGAGGCCAAAAATACTGCAATGTCCCAAAGGTAGTAAAAATTGTTGGTCGTTGGTCAAAAACATTAGAAATTCTGCCTCATCCTCCATCTCAAAGCTCATTTACAATGACATTCCAGCTGTCAGCTCTTTGGACAAAGCCAATCTGCTTGCTGCACACTTTGCGGCTAGCCTAATACTCCCAGATTGTTCTTTGTCCCCGCCTACACTGTGCGTCGAATCTATGTACAATGGGGCGAATCCACTTTCGCACTCGTATAGTAGGTAGAGTTCTTAAAGATCTTAACATTCACAAATCCGCTGGTCCAGATGGTATATCTCGCCTCCTTCTGAAGAGGTGTTCTTCCTCGCTGGCAAAATCACTACGTAAGCTTTTTCACCAATCCTACTCCTTAGGTGGAAAACAGCATTTGTCCAGCCCGTCCCTAAAAAAGGCGAATCTATAGACCCATGACACTTACGTCTCTTTTTCCCAAGGTCATAAAAACGCTGATAAACCGTTAGCTCAATGACCGGCAGTACAGTTTCGTAGCAACAGGTCCACTGGTGATCTGATGGCATGTCTTACCGAAAAGTGGAACCAAAGCGTACATCAATCTGGCGAAGGCAACATAGTTGCACTTGATATTTCTAAGGCATTTGACAAAGTTTGACACCAGACTTTTGGGATTGACGACTCTCTTCTTTAACTCAGGTCGTCTTGGATGGTTTCAAGCCTGACATTCACAAAATAAATGCTGGTGTGCCCCAGGGTTCCGTTCTGTCTTCGACACTCTTTTTTAATTTTCATCAACGATCTCTCGCCTGCTACTTCTAACCCAATATATTCCTTTGCTGGAAACAGTACTCTCTGCTTTTCATATTCGTTCCCGGACTCACGTCCCTGCTCTTCGGCTGAAGAACGGGAACGGCAGCGTATGTTAGGCTTATTAAATTCTGATATTAATAGCATAACTAATTGGAGAACCACTGATAGAGTGAAATTTAATGCTGCCAAGACACAATGCTGTCTGCTGTCGTTAAAGCGACATTTAAACACCCAGCCATTAGCCATGAATGGCATTTATGTCGTCGAAACTGAAAAACTTTCCATTCCCGGTATGTGTGTCAGTGACAACTTACGTTGGAATGACCACATATTCGATGTCGCCAAAAATGCTGCGAAATGTTCAGGTTTCCTCAAGCGATGTAAGAAATACTTTACGCCCTCTGATCTGGTCTCAATATATAAGGCATTCATCAGCCCAAAATTGGAATACAATGCCCACATCTGCTCAGGTGCTCCTAAAACATCTCTGCACCTGCTAGATAGAATCCAAAACCGTGCGATAAGACTCATAGGTGATACTAATATCACTCAAACCATGGACTCCCTCGAACACCGACGTAATGTCTCGTGTCTCACTGTGTTTTATCGCTATTTCCACCACTAGCGCTCCATAGAAATCGCCAATAGCAAACTCTTAACCTTAACACCCGTCTCGCTATGAATGCTCATCAGTATACCCTCAAGCCCACTTTCGGACGTACTCTAAAATATCGTGATTCGTTCCTAAGTCGTACAACTCGCTTATGGAATGCCCTGCCTAGCTCTTTATTTCCTAGTCATTATAACCTTCAAACATTTAAAACCAACGTTAACCGGTACCTCTCTTTCCATCCTCCCTGATTTTCCTCCGCCCGCGCTGTGTGCAAACATTTCAATTATAAGAAAAAAAAAACTTCTCTCCGTTGCAGGGAAACGCGGATCATTTCTACGCAGTTCCTCATGATATTCTCTAGCGTTGGCAGGATAATACCTGAAGACCTTTGTAGGTATTATACCGTCCGGTCCAGCAAATCTGTATGGTTTGAAGCTATGCAGCGCCCAGCGCAGCTCGTCTCTTATAATCAGACCGTGAATTTTGGTCGCTGGGAATAAGGAGCTACCTGGAAAGTAGGTGTCCAGTAGCAGGTTGAGTGATTCATCACTTGATTTCGTCCGAGAGCTATCGGGTTTTTGCAATCAGGGTCGCGATGCCTCAGAGATTTCTGTTATTTTGTCCCAAAATGACCTCCAGGATAGTCGCTTTTCTTTACTCTAGTCAGTCACTTTTCTTGTGCTTTTTGCTTGGCTGAAAAGTTTTCTCTAAGACGTCTCGAAGCGGTCCAAGTGCTGATGTCTACTAGTGTGTCTTGTTTTTTCTTGCTTCTAGGTTGAGTAAGAGCACAGGAAGCAGCCATCATATCTAACTCCTTGGTATTATATGGCGGGCTTAAAGCTCAGAGGAGAGTAGTTTTAAAAGTGTTTCTCTCTATATTGACCAATCAGTTATCCGACAATTGTGGAATACTAGTTGGCGGGGAGGAGCATCATTTAGACTGAATTGGATGAATCAGTGATCTAAAAAAGTTAGTTAGTTCGTTACCGTCTGAGTGATGTTGTCTAAGACAACTTCTTGTATTGTCTTGCTCACGGCCAATATTGCAGACAATCACCGCTATCGTTAATGTCTGCTTCATACCGTGTGATATACGTTGGCATCGCATCCGATAACAAGGCCAGTTTTCTGTCTTCCTGCTTCCAAAACCACCCTTTCTAGATTGTCACCAGGAAAAGGGCCCGCATATTCGTGGCCAAGGTATGCCGATGCCAGCCAGTAGGTGCCTCTGGTAGTCTCCAGAGCCCGCTGAGATTAGGAAGTAAGAGCATATTAAGGCTCCGTTTCACTAACATGCAAGTTCTAATTACCTTTATCTGTTGTATAGAGCGGAATTGTACCTATCAGGTGTCCCAAGTCCACGAACCACGCATTCTACATACAATCTATGGTTCCTGGATTAAGATGATGTCTTCTGAGTTTTTGGGTAGACACAGAATGAGTGCGGCCGCGACTTTTTTGAAGTGATGGAGGTTAATCTGAAGAAACCGTAGCATCATTGCTACATTCTACCAGAGAAACCTCTACCACGGTGCTGTTCAAGTCCTCCGATTGTTAACATGAGCCCATCTCATTCCAGCTCATTTTCATCATCTGATGGTAAAGGATCGGTCAACAGTTTCCATTTTCGACAGGGTGTCAGAGGCTGAGACAGTGGACTTAGTTGTCACCTCGGTTAGATTAGATTTATCGGTATCCAACTCACGAAAGATATCGAGTCTAAAAGATCTGAGACTTAATTTCCAATTTCAGCTAAAAGAGGAGGAGATTGCTTATCAGCATGCTTTTCGTAAGCCCTTAGATTTATTAACTCGAAACCGTACCGAATCATGCCTTTGGTCTGCGCTAGAGAGTTAAGGATTCTTTATTGATCACAATTAGTTTCCCCAGTTTCGCAACTTTCCAGTCATGAGTCGGAAGGGTTAGGTTATTGAGCCTCCAGAATGTTTTCTAGGTTTTCTGGGGAAGAGGGTTCGGCTGGGATCCAGGTGCGAGTTCTAGGTCTGCTGAGGATATTCTCCTTAGCCGCGACCTCGAGCTTTGCACCCGGCCACACCTCCTATGGCTTTTGTGTAATGATCAAGATATCTTTTGAGGGCTCAAGTGATAGGTTTGGCGTGGCTTTAGTACCAGCCCGGATCGCTTGTGATGGGAGGTGGTGAGGAGTTTTTCCGCCTGATGGCTACTGTCGTGATAAACGTCGTTATTATCCATCATAGAGGTCGCTATAGCGTCTTTCAAGACTTCGTTAAAAGGCTTCAAAGATGTGGCATTGGAAGGCCCAGGGGGGTTCCGACGCTCCTAATTTTGGGCCTTTTAGTAAACGGCACTGTATCCTCCAACGATCTCTGGCACTTGGAGAAGTCTTTTAGTATTCTGGAAGCACTGAGCAAGCCGTCCTTAAGGATGTTATTGGCTCACTCTATTTTGCTCTTCATGTCCGCAGTTCTCTCAACTTCTGCAGTGGATCCGAGGGTTTTGTACTCATACAAGATTTCGACGTCTGGAATAGAGCGCCTTAAAAGGGGCTTGCTGACGCTGTTGAGCCTTCGATACCTCTTTTGAAGGAAGAGTTGCATACATTATCATGCAGAAATATTTTTCCTCCCTTTTCTACTGTTAAACGTAAAACAGTTTATCGAGAAGTCGTAATGGTGAATTGGGGTGATATTTCATAAAATTGGCGATAATATGACATTGGCACCCATCTGACAGTTGCTGACAGTTGCTGAAAGTTGCTGACAGTTGCTGACATATAGACATTGATTTATAATATTATTTATTATTATTTTCAACGATACAAATAAATTTGTAAAGTCTGGGATTTTACGCCGGGGTACTATGCCCATGTGGCATTTTTTATCAAGAACACGCTGTGTACCGAGCTCCCACGTGGTCCACCATCCAGGTGCTTACCGCGCCCCAACACTCCTGGATTTCGGTGATCTAGTGGGAACCGATTCTTTCAGTGTGGCGAAGACGTTGCTGGATTTATAATAAAAAATGCCAGGATTATTTAAATTCAAAATTTCAAATAGTTCCACAGCTTTAAATGATAAAAAGAAAAAAATTGTTTTCACGAATAATCCGATAGTATCTAGTAGGGAATCCTTTTCGGATCACCTTAGTAATCTCTTCATCCGACCATGCAAAACAAATTCCAAAATCCTAGGAAGACCTAACCTAACCTACTTCAAAGTTATCATTTTTTTCGCAACACAATATTTACTGTCACAGAATGTACTGAGTTTTCAAGTGGCCGTTTGCTAATTCGGATTGGAAATCAATAAAAATCGTAAACTTCAATTATATTGATTCGATGCTATTGAAGCCGCTGTAGCGGGGGCACACTGTTAAATCAAAATTGTGCGATTCATAGAAATAAAACTCGACTTTCCTTGCGCCCTCACTGCGTATGCCCACATGTTTCCTAACAAATTGTGAAAGAAATTCCTCCGCAAAAACGTATCCGAAAGATGAAGATAATTTTTATTTAAAACTTCCTTCCGCTGTCGGTTCATATAAATCACAGCTACACACCCACTGTGTATCCTTGGAGTCTCTTACCGTCTAGCCTGTCAATATTTTTTTATTTATTTTCAAAATCGATTCTTAAATCAATACCCCCCTCCCGGCTTATCATTTATTGTTTGGCTGGCAGTTATTCCTTGAAGACGTTGTTTGTCCTGTACAAATACGAATATTGTGCCTGTGTGTGTCCTTTGCATTCATTACAAATTACATGACATCTCAAGGCTTTTTGTCATTCTGCCGCTGCTTCTTGTCAGAAGAGAAAAAAAATTTTGCCGACCCATCAGCTTTTAGAAGCAGAGTATGCATCTTCCTTCACCATTACCTATGTACTCCACGATGCTATCGAAAGGCTTCCTGTGATTTCGACTCGCCAGTCGGCCGATTCATCGGTAATTTAATATCGATGTCAGAAACCTTGATACAATGTGTCTCCAACTGTCCCATATATCCCGCCATCTACTCGTATGTTTGTACGTATCTTTGCAATCCGATTCAATAGCTTCTCAATTGAATTTTATTTTCCTTCAAGGACTTTTTCCTTTACCATTTGTCCCTTCTTCCTTTGCATTTTATTTTTCAATTTTTTTCTCTTTTAGAGCGTCGCAGGAGGTATTCGTACCGCTTAAGTAATAATGATCGCTGAAATGGAGAAGCTATTATGCGTACTTTATACAATAGGGAATGAGTAGGCGTCTCTGGCCATGGACAACAACTATGAAGGGAGGCATTGAAGAGACAGGAAGTAGCAAAATAAACATTTCCGCTGGGTGGCCAACAATTGAAAGAAAAGTTATAAAAGAAGATACTTACTAGGGGGCAAGTAGACGATGACAGGACTAAGGGGTTGGTAAGGTTGAAGTTGGCAACTGTAGAGATGGTAAATATCAGCAGGGGTGCAATCATCTTCCTTTGAGTCCAAGATTATTTGCTACTCTCTTTCTACACTTTTATGGTTAAAAAAAAAAAAAAAAAAAAAAGAGTCTATGGGACGATACCGAAAGCGGATTTATAAACAATTTAAGCGGGTTTATGTGCCCCACACATCGGTAAGCTCGTAAAAACCTTTAAAGAAGGGTCTAAAAGAGCGGTTACAAGTCCCTTCGGTGTTGTGCCGCCTATGAAATTTTGCCTAAATGGGCGAAAATCCTCTCTCTTTCCCTATCCCAGATCATAGGCAATTTTCAAATGGACAACAGACATACCGATAGACAAGACACAATGCGGGGTGAACTTTTGAAGTGGTTTCCAGTTCAGAAAAGATAAATTCGTTTGTTGGTTCGTGGTGAGGTCTTCTTCTTTTCTCGTTTGCGATTTCACCCCAAGGATCAATGATGTGAAAGTTTCTTTGCTTTCTTCTTCGGTGTACTTCGGTTTGGGCTTGAGCTTCTTTTACGAGTACTTCTTCTGCTTCTGCTTCTGCTTCTTCGTGTTCACTGGAAATTATTACTTTTCGAATAAAGGATGAGAGTTTGCTGATGGCAGGGGTGGCAAATATAAGCAGGTTAGATGGGTAAATCCCTCGGGATGAACAGTAAAATGCGCAAATTGGCATATTGCCCAATTTTCCTTCTGCTTTTGCCCGTTTTTTTTTTGTTCCAGTCCCTTTTCCTCTGCGCTTTTATGATTTTTATTTTTTTTTCGTTGTTGGTTTGCATGATTTAAGCGTTTATTTGTGAAGAAAACATAAAATTAGCGCGGAGGGTGAGTGGTAGGTGAAATCCTCGATTTTCGGTGGGAAATTCTCTTTCAATTTGTATGGCAGGGTGGTGCAATGGGGGTGCAAATGAGTTTAATCTTTAGAATAGTTGGAGGCAGATGGTATGAATGTGGTGCTCGGGCACGTGTAAATACTTGTGCGAGGTTTATCTTATTTACGACTTTGGTTAAAGTTTCTGATGTTGAAATTTGCAGCTTAAAACGAGTTTTTTCATCGTGCACTCCGCACATGTTTTTAGTTTTCTTGCCACTTCCGACATAGTCCCACCACCCCCCTAAATCTAATCTAATCTGTGTTGAGCTGTGGATATACTTGCTTTTTGTTGAGAATTCTGGGTTCCTAACTCTCAATTGATATTGATATTTTCTAAGTGGAACACTGTAAATATGCTTAGCATGGTGTGATCGTTATCGACACTTTAACAGATTTGAACCGATTAGAGCTGTGGTCATGATTGACTTCGAGTTTGGTTCCAGTCATAATAGACTTGATAGCGACTTTGAGCTTGCATTATCTTGGCCTTGTTACGCCTTCTATAGGTTCGAATATGAATTAAAAGAAATTAATCTGTCTACTTTATAGTGGTCTCCTTGATCATGTGTACTGAATCTGACAGCATATGCGGTCGAACAAAAAAGACATCTCAAAATCTTGACAAGTTTTCTTTGGAGAAAAGACTCGAGATTTTGTCAGTATCTTGAAATAGAGGATAATGCCGATGAATCTTCGTGGTCAGGAAATAAACTCTAGAAGAAACTGAAAAGTAGAAATTGCTACTTTAAACGGCCACATATCGGCTTAGATCAGAACCTAAGGCTAATAAGCGATGGCTTTGCTATAGTCCGCAAAGTGGTTAACTCTTCAATACGCATAGGTCTAGTATGTGCATAAAAGTCCCGGATGATAAAGCTGAAGACCTAATCATGGTGGACTTTTAAGACTTCTTAGACAAAGGCGTTTCAGAATACGAGGTCAAAATCAACAGTGTCACTATGAAACGCACATGCCATATTGTCAGCGAATGCTAAATGCTAATTGCTACGATATTTTTGCAAAAAGTGCGAATTAATGAAAATTAAAAAAAGTATTGGTCCAAGCACAGAACCTTAAGGAGCAGCATAATCACCATAAACTCAGCTGTTCAATTCCTGCACCCAAAAATCACCAAATTAGTAGATTTTGATAAGTCCCTCTGCTTATACACTCTACCAGCGATTTAGTCAACTTCGATTGAGTTGGGAAAAATTATCTCAAAGTTGGCTGACCAATCCGCTCTGTTACATCTCCATCGAACATGACCTCAATTTTCTTACTAAGGAAGCTGCACCCACTAGATTAACCACAATGCAGATATTGGAGAAATTGAAGCACATCTCTAGTAATCCCGTGTAATAAATCCTCACAGGACAAGCTATATTCATCACTCTCAACCAATTCAGCCCAAACTCATGCAACAGCCGCTACCACGAAGTACCCGTTCAACTCTCTGAGATTAATGCAACTTCGATCACCAATTCCGTCCCAAGACCATTGCCAATAATTAGGGCTTTTGAGACATCCTGCACTCTCCCTAAATGGAGAGAGTTGGAAAAGCCACCAACAAACTGAAACTGTCTACTTTCCTTCTCCTAGCTGCACCATGTCACGCAAACCCGTCGTGGATCAAACCCACTAAGTACCTGCGATTGGATGCTCAAATCATCGGACGGCATACTCGTCTCGGAAAAGATGGTCGTCACCTAATGGAAGGATATGGTAGATAATAATCTAATTAATAAAAGAACATCTCTGCCCTATCCCAACAAAATCCCGACCCAAACTGGTCATTTAAGTCCCAAATCTTTCCAAGATTTTCTTCCTCCTTTTGGTCCATCTATAAAGAACACCAAAGTCCCGACGCCAAATCTTCTCTCTCCTATCACCAAACCAAAACAGAGTTCCATTTAGCCTTGTTCCTGTGCCTTCTAACCAAGTTCCAATTGACGTTACCCCCTCGGGCAAATATCCAAATTTTATAAGCTCCCATATACTAAACACAACCACGTCTTCCTCATCTTCATCTACCAATCCCCCTAAACCATCTCCCCTCACTATTAAAGACTCTAGATCCGAGGTGCTTGACCAACCTGCCTCTTCTTCATTCGCTCGTTCTCTTAATTCCCCTGCACCCGATTCTCACCTGAAATACCTTGACTCACTCCTTCCATCCTGCTGTCCAACTCACTAAACAATTCTGAGACATGAATGTTGACCGCCGCATTTATGAAACCCAACTCCGTTTGCATTACTGGCTCCATGATCAACAAAGAATAGCTGATGCACATTGGGGTTCGTCACTTTTCCGCGGTCTGCAATAAACAGCAAAGGACTGAGAACGCTTCCCTGGTGTACACCGACTTTGATTGGGAACTTTGCTTCCCTCATGATCATGCGCACGTAGGTTGCTGGAATTCCTCGTTGTCATAGTACCACCCATAAGAGATTTCTTGGTTGTCTATCAATGGCTTTTCCAAAATCAACTAATCACGATGTTATTCCATTATGATCCTTACACTTTGGATTGCGTCTGTTGCTGATTTATCTGAGACAAAGCCACACTGATCGTCAGATAGCCGTATTCTTTGCCACAATCGGCCATCTAACACCCGCTCAACAGTCTTCATTGTGTGTGACATCAGCTTGGCAGAACTGCAGTTATTGCAGTTTCGCATATCCGCCTTTCCTTTGTGCAAAGGAAGAAGATAACTTTCCTTTCGTTGAATAGGCATTGGATCACCGCTCATAAGTTTGGAGATTCGAATCATGAGCCACCTGGACCCGATGTCTCCCATCTTTTTCCAGAATTCAGAGGATATTGACCGCACTAATAACTTCTTCAAAAGTAATGTCGGATTCTTCGCCATGGTTAGGAGCGGCTCTTGGAAGTCTTTCACAATATTGTCGCCGTTTGTGGAGAATTTTGTCGTCTTCCTCAGGGATCTGCCCTCGAGCATTGTTAATGAACTTTGGGGAACGAGTCTCCTGCGCATTTCTTCTTCTCTGGGCGGCTATTTTGAAGATAGTGGTTTGCTTTTTGTTATTATTTGTAGCCTGGTTACTATCAGATGCCGAAGACGATATTTCTTCCAACTTCCGATACCTAGTCCTGCCATAAGTTCTGTTAGACAATTTCCAGCGCTTATCGTTCAACATTTCTTCAGCAAATAGAAGCGTTCACTTTTTGTTTAGAACACATGCCTTGATCAGTGAAGAATGCTAGTCAGTATGGTATCAGTTTGCAAACTATTAATATGGAGTGGGGCGTTAAAGAGAATCGAGTGGCGGTAATAGCGTTGCATAAGTGCGGAAAGAGTGCTGGTCAAATTTTCTAGTTGCTAAAACCGCTCGGAATATCGAGAATATTCGTTTATCGGGTTACTGTTCGCTTTGGCGAATTGTCTGGAGTAGAGGACATGCCAAGATGTAGTCAACCGCGAATCGTCCGTGCGAATGCGGTAGTAAAGGCAGTTCGTGAACGAATTCGGAGAAATCCCCTTAGGAAGCAGAAGATCATGTCCAAGGAATTGGATATATTAACCAGATTCATGTCTTGGCTGATTCAGGATGATCTGCGTATGAAAGCCTATCGTCGGTCCACGGGTCATATTCTCACTCCTCAACTAAACAAAATTAGGCTGGCAAGATGCAAGCGACTTTTACGACACTCTGTTTACGGATGAGAAAATTTTTACCGTGGAAGAAGTTTTCAACAAACAAAATGAAAAAAATGTATGCCACTTCATCTAAGGAAGCGAAAAAAGTTGTTCCAAGTGTTCAGCATGGACATCATCCCGCTTCCGTAATGGTTTGATGGAGGGTCTCTCACCATGGTGTCACATCTCTCCATTTCTGGGAAAAGGACGTAAAGACTGGTGCAAGGTTTACCAAGAAGATGTGCTTGAGGGTGTTGTAAAGGTTTTGACCAATACCCTTTTCAATGGATACAGATGAATCTCCCAACAGGACTCTGCTCCAGCGCACAAAGCCAAAACCAGGCAGGAGTGGCTCAGAGTTAATATTCCTGGCTTTATAGCAGCCGTATATTGGCCGTCGGGGAGTCCAGATCTGAATCTACTGGATTATGGTTTGTGGTCAGAATTAGAGAACATGGCCTGCAAGACTCCCCACAGAATTTGGAAAGCCATAAAACAGCAATAACCAGAGCAGCGTCCACGATCTCCATGGAAACCATACGAGCCGCTATAGCCCAATGGCCACACCGTTTGGAAGATTGTGTCAAAGGAAAAGGCAGTCATTACGAGTGAATCAATTTTTTTTTATTTATCAATATTGTGGCCTAATAAATGTAACAGAACTTATAGCAGGACTAGGTAGATGTCTTCCATATTTTTGCTTGAAATTGAGCGTACTTCTTCTTCGCGGGACCATTGCAAAATCTATATATCACTTCAAGGCGATCTGTTTCATCTCTATTAGTAGAAGAACACTTTGACCAAGCCTTGAAAGCCGTTTTCTTTTCCCGTATTACTTCTTTAGTTTCACCTGCTACTTTGGCGTGTTGGCAGGGCCTTCTGACATTCCAGACAATGATTTTGCCCTTGCCAAGCAAGATCGCTGTAGGGAATCCCACATATCTTGTGCTCTGCACACCTCATCACCGATCTCATTGATGATGGTAAAGAGGTAATTTGTTTGCTTATTTGTTTTTTTCCCTGTCTCCATAAAGATTTCTGTTAGGGGGAGACGTTGTTGCTGGGCAATCATCTGTCCCAGGATCACTTTCCAATCTTTAGCCCGGGGCTTTTTTTCATTTGTGCCACTGCTGTAAGTGATCAGGTCAAATAAGACCGTATAAATTGCACTTGCTTAGGATGTGTTCACCTAGAGAATGTCATACCCCAGTTTTCCATATCAGTCTTCACAGCCTTCGTTTGCCTTCCCAACATGTCAGTTCAAATCTCTGCCGAGAAACAAAAGCTCTTCCTTTGAGGTGCTGCGTATTTTTTTCTCTGTTCGCATCCGAGTTGGGGAGCATATACGCTTACAATATTCCACACCTCACCCTGTATCACCAATTTGAGAGACATCAGACGGTCACTGAACTTTGAAATGTTGAAGATGTTGGCAAGTAGATTTGGCGCGAGGATGACAGCAATTCCGTTTTTACCTTGCTCCGATCCATGGTAGAAAATCTTGTAAGCCGATTCCCTATGTTTCGCCATTTCTCGCCTTCTAATCATCATTTCTTCAAGCTTGTAGCTGCGACCACTCATACTTCCAAGGTTCCAACTCGCGGCTCTTAGGTTACGCCTAAGCCGTTGCATTATTTTGCAATCCGCAGGAATCCGAATACCTCTGACCTGAGCACGGGCCCTGCACGTCCCACGTGCATGCTCCTGATTTTTGATTTTTGCTTGATCCTATTTTGACTACCTTTAAATGTTGAAAATGAAGAGTTCACTCTTTCCAAGTCAGTAGAAGGTAAAAGAAAATTTCCAAAACTTTCCGAAGTACATGTGCTGGTAAACAAAAGTGTCTCATGGTGTCTCAGCAGTGGCACATACTCGTACAATAGAACTCAGATTCGTATTCCAACACTTATCCCCCGTAAATATTTGGGAATTCTAAAACCACTCTCATGTCACTTGAGAGATGGTTTCGTGTCATATGTCGACTAAAACTTTCCCCTAACAAATTGTCGACCAAAACATAAGCTTTTAATCGAATACCGGGTAAAACCGAATCAGACCGAGCCGACCCAACTCTACCGAAAAGCTAGATACATAAAAGGGCAAATCAAATTACCAACTTTTATCCAGAATTTTGATTCAATTTACTGACAGAAGTTTAGATACAGATACATACTCGTATATGTGTGGCTGGAGCAGAAGAATGTTTTATTGTTTGATAAGGACAAACGTTGACAGATGGACACTTTAAACGAGTGCATGGTCGCAAAGTTAAGGTTCAGCGCCATGGCTAAGGCTATAGCAAAAGATGAGGTGGATTTCATAGAGATCCGATTTTAAATCAAATTTATGCACTTGACGGGGTAAGTTGCAGAAAAATTCCATCTGTCTATCTGTAACTTTATCCTTAGAACAGAGTGGTGAATCTAAGTTAAGTCTGCCGAGAAGTAAACGAGCAGTTTTTTTTTGTCAAACTATTTACAAAAAAGATCTCCTGTCTAAAACCGTCGTTATGCATCGTTAATTCCATAAACGAAACCGTACTCAACGGCGGGGGGGGGGGGAGACAGAGAGAAATAGCAAATTTAATTTTCCACTCTGAAAAATCCCATGAGCATCAATTCAACATTTAACTATTCTTGTTCTGAAGAGCCGAGTGGAAATTAAACACACAACTGATTAAAAGCTCTCCAGAGGTTTTCGGTGGGGAAGCGCACAAACTTTCTGGAATATTTTTCCAAGCGCCATTTAATTAATATCACCAGCGTCAGCGTATGCCTCTTTCCCTTGAGTGCAAAACACCATACCGCACCACCTCAGTGCACCGCTCTAGTTTGGTAAATAAAAAAACAAAATGTTTGCTTTGAATTTTCGCAAATAGCACTTGATGAGTCTTGAGTATTCTCAAATGAATTTCGCCTGCGTTTTGACGGGTTTGGGGAAGGACAAATCCGGAAGGAATACAATTTTTAATATTCTGGCGCGTATGCTACACGAGTCTTGCACATGTGTCCTTAAAAAAAAAACAACAACACCGACTCCTGTATTCGAAGGACTACAGGGAATCTGTGAAAAGGGAGTGCCAGGTGGTTTCTTACTTTTTTCGAAACTCATTTCATGATATGGAAAAGAAGGTTGTGTTATGAGAGAAATAATTGAATTTGGTTATGCTCTTGTCGTTTCAGACAACGCTGTTTGTCTTACAAGTGCTTACAGAGTAAAATTAGCTTTGTTTGATTATACTTTAGAAATGTGTTGGTTCCTCGTTGAAGTCAAGTGAAATTTGAGAAATTCTAGTCTCAGTTTTGACGAGATAAGGTGAATATATGTATCTTAACAAGGTTTTTCGAAAGTCTAGCCACTCAAAATTGATTCAATGAAGCAAATTCCAATATTACGAAAAGTACACTAGACCCATCCCGGAGCTATTCTCAGTCGGTATATTAAAAATATGATATCGGAATGATGGGACGAAACGAATTTCAGCATACTCTCATCGCAGGCGAAACGTCTTTCAACATGGGCAAACGTTCATACCCAAAACGACAAAACTAACACCCTTATCTCTCATGAGGTTGGCATAGTACGAGTAACATTTAAAAGATGAAAAGTGATCGCTACTCGACATCAGCAATGATATTCTGAGCAGTGTCATGGTTGTTGAGCTACAATTCAATCGACAAGGAAGGGTTTTAATGGAACTCGCTGGCCGGACACTCATATATACGGCGCTCCGTCGTGCACTTAAGAATAAAAAATTAAGAGGGGTAGAGGAAAAAAGGGAGTTACTAAGCGTGTTTTTTGGTACAATCAAAATCGAAAATATGATGACTGCCATTAGCCACGCGTACCACCTTGATCAAAAAGTTCCCGTGTGGCACTCCCATCGTTCCGATTTGAGTTCTGTTTTTTTTGTTAAGTTGGTAAACTGTTGTTGACATTCTCTCTAAATCTTAGCATCATAGTTTGACATTTGCAAAAGTTACGTAGCCAAGAGTACATCTATATTTGTGGTGTTGGCGATCTATTATTATAACTTAATTCGTGCAGTTTTTTTCTTCAAAATTTGAACGTTTATTTAAGAAAAACCTGTACAATAGTATTATTCAAAGTATTGCCCATCTGAAGCTATGACTTTTTCCCATCTTTCTGGCAATTTGTGGACCCATCCCAAAAGAATTGCGCCGGCTTGGCAGTTCTGAACCGTATTTCAGTGAGGGCGTTCTGCATCGACAGGAATAAATGGTAGTCAGAAGGGGCAAGGTCTGGGCTATAAGGCGGGTGGGGTAAGACTTCCCATCCACTGTTTTCCAAATAGTTCTTAACGGGAATAGCAACGTGGAGCCGAGCGTTGTCATGATGGAAAATTATTGCCTCGTGTCTGGTCGTATATTCCGGGCGTTTTTCGGCCACTGCTCTCTTCAAACGGATGAATTGAGTTCGGTAGAGTTGTCTATTGATGGTTTCACCCAGTTTTAGCAGCTCATAATACAGCACACCCATCTGATCCCACCAAATACATAGCATTACCTTCGCGCCATGGATATTCGGCTTTGCCATTGATTTGGCTGGTTGGCCGGGTTTCACATATGATTTTTTGCACTTGGGGTTGTCGTAATGGATCCATTTTTGATCACCAGTAACAATCCGACGCAAAAATGACTTCCTTTTGTGGCGTTCCAGCAGCATTTCGGACATGCAAAACCGCCTTTCGACGTCTCTCTGCTTGAGTTCATGTGGAAATCAATTTCCTTGCTTT
The DNA here is from genome assembly GCA_963966105.1 of Volucella zonaria. Taxonomy (NCBI): domain Eukaryota; kingdom Metazoa; phylum Arthropoda; class Insecta; order Diptera; family Syrphidae; genus Volucella; species Volucella zonaria. The sequence continues at coordinate 15,507,961 of OZ014533.1, forward strand.
TGAATAGTGTATATCCAGCGGCTTTTAAACGTTTTGAAATAGCTGCTTGAGTGACACCCAAAGATTCTGCGAGCTCTTCTTGTGTTTGGCAACAATCTTCATAGCGTAGTGCTTCCAGTTCTTCATCTTCAAACTTGTTTGGCTGCCCAGGACATTCATCGTCTTCCAAGCCAAAATCACCACTTTTAAATCGTGCAAACTACTTTTGGCACGTTCGCTCAGCTAGCGCATGTTTATCATAAACTTCCACCAAAATACGATGACTTTCGGCAGCAGTTTTCTTCATATTAAAGTAATGAAGAAGAACTCCCCGCAAAAACACTTTTTCAGGGACATATTTGAGTGAAAAAAAATTATTGTTGTTTACGCTTCAAATGAATGACATATATTGAAATGACGTACAATGACATGCGTACAACGCATGTTCCAATGGAATAATAACAATGGAATAATACAAGTTACGCCATCTCTTAGCAAATCGCATGAAATGCATTTAAATTTGCAACAACGAACTTGCACGAGTATTAAATTTTGCGTAAAAAAACGGATTTAATGGTGTGCGAACGTTGGAAATGTTTAAAAGTGTTTCGGCAACGATTCTCTAAAGAAAACGGTCGTTTACCAGTGGCACGAGCGGTTCAAAAGTGGTCGTGAATCAATCGAAAATGATGAACGTCTGCCACCACCGACATCGAAAACCGATGGAACCATTGATGAAGTAAAAGAAATGTTAGTCAGTAACCGCAAATTAACCATCAGAGGGATAGCGGAGGACTTTAACATTGCCTATGGATCCGTCCAAGACATTTTGGTTAATGATTTGGGTTTCCGGGTTACCGTCGTGTAGCAGCAAAGTTGGTGCCAAAGACCTCAATTTCATGCAAATAAGACACCGTGTTGACGTCGCAAAAGACATGATTTGCGAGGCTGAATCTGATCCCACATTCATCAAAAGGATCATTACTGTAGACGAGAGGTGGGCTTATGAGTACGACACTCAATCCAGACATCAGACAAGTGAATGACGTTCACCAAATGAGCCGAGGCCAAAAAAAACACGTCGTTTTCAGTCAAAACAAGAAGGCAATGCTCACGGTTTTCATGGATTACAACGGTGTAATGCATCATGAATTTTTGCCAGAAGGCAAGACAGTAAACAAAGTGTATTATTTGGGCGTTATGAGACGTTTGCGTGAGGCAATTCGTCGAAAGAGACCAGAATTGTGGGCAGAAAACTCGTGGATTTTGCACCATGAAAACGCACAGTCGCAAAGTGCCATCATTATTTGTAATTTTTTGACGAAAATGCAACAAATACCATCCACCAGCCACCGAATTGGCTCCCTGTGACTTCTTTCTGTTCAATCGAGTTAAAAAAACACTACGGGGAACTCGTTTCAGCAGCCGAGAGGAAGTAATGCAAAAATCGCAGGAAGCACTGATGGACATACCGAAAACCGAATATAAAAAATGTTTCGAGAATTGGATCAAGCGCTGGCATAAGGGTGTTACAGTCGATGGGGATTACTTTGAAGGGGACAATATAGATTTAGAAGAATAAACTGGTATTTTTATTTTTCTGAATACATTCCGGAAACTTTTTGATCGTTCATCGTTTTGATGGCATCGTTGAATGCCAACTTTAATTTGTTTAGTGACAGTGAATCAAGAGGGCTATAGATAACTTCGGAATATGTGATGAGAGGTGCTATTAAGATGAGTACCAACTTACGTCTGGTTTCAATAGGGGTATAATATGAAGTTGGCCACAATTTGCGTAGACAGACGTAGATCCGACCAATAACTTCATTAATATGATTATAACCTGAGAGGTTACGGTCAATGATAAAGCCAAGAATAGTGCAGTGTTAAAAAGCTGCTATTTTAGTGCTACCCAGGTACAACTCTGGCTGGATACTCAGTTGAAAACGTCTTTTAGAGATAGGCATTATTTGAGATTTTTTTGGGTTAAGAAGCAATCCATTCGCTGCGGACCAGATAGAAATTTGGGTAAGATCTTCACTTGTGCTCAGTAAGTTCATCAAGCTTGTTATATGGTTTTGCTAAATGAAGTTGTACGTCATCTGCATAAAGATGGACAGAACTATAGGTACAAACTGATGGAAGATCGTTAATAAGCATCCAGAAAAGAATAGGGCCCAGAATTAAGGCCTTAAGTAGGGAGGATTTGCTGCCAGAAATGACTTTCTGGAATCTCTTGGGGAGATAGCTGCCAATAATATTGGTAGCCCTACGGCTAAAACCAAACAAATTTTTGAGCTTCCAGCTTAGAATGTTGTGATCTACCCTATCGAAAACCTTCGAGAAGTCAAGTAGGCAAAGAAGACTTATATTACCCTTGTCATAATCTTGCACTATTTCATCTAGTAAATTTATCGTAGCGGTAGAGCAACTGTGATGTGCCCTGATTCCTGATTGTTTCTCGTAAAGCAAGTTGTAGTTAGTGTTACATGTTTGTTTTTGCAAGACTTTTTCTAAGATTTTAGATAAACTGGGTAATATGCTAATCGATCTACAGTCAGAAGGGGTATCGCTGTTTGTTTTCTTTGCTACTGGAAGGATTCGAGCTATTTTCCATGACCTGGGAAAAGTTGATGTAATTATTCAGAAATTGATGATATGAGTAAGATAGGCAACTATCTAGGATGAGATAAGTTTGACAAACCCGGATGAGTATTCCGTCCTCCCCGATATCTTCAGACTTAATAGCCATTGTGCACTTCAAAAATTTCGCTTTCGCTTACAACTTCAAAATCATCCAGTCTATGTGCAGATCTGGCCGAACAGACTGATGCTCAATTTGTACCAAAGTTACCATTAATAGTCATTAAGAATATCAGGATCAAGATCACTCTGTTGGTTAAAGCCTTTGGAAACTCTAACCGTTTTAAGGTTGCTCCATAGTTTTTTTGCTGCTAAGGTGGTATTGAGCTTGGATCCGTAGTAATTTTGTTTTGGACGCACGTATAGTATAATTGAAGTTGTACGATTTCGTGATTCTTTAAATTCTTTCCAATTGACGCTAGTCGATCTGCCGTTCCATCTACTGTGCAATTTATTGCGAACTTTGATTGTGTTTATCACATCTGAGGTTAACCATGGACAGCTTTGGTTACGGACTCTAACTGTTTTTGTAGGTGCATGCCAATCAAGCAGTCATGTCAAAATTGATTGAAAGAAATCAATCTTTCCATTAGGATCGGCGATTTGTCTACACTGCATCCATTTGGCAGACATTGTGGCTAAGTGAAATGCATCAACATCAACAGAATTAAAATCTGCATATGTAAAAGTTTCAGTAGTAGCATATTTAGACAATTTCACATTGTAAGTTAGAAAAATTAGGTCATGATCAGAGATATCGAGGTATTTGGTCAAAAAGAAGGACAAGGTTGGGATCGGAGACAATAATAAGATGAAGAAGACTGGGTGTACGATCAGGGACAAAACGTGTTGGGTAGGTGTAGTTAACAATACTCAGATCGACGGAGGACGCTGAGTCTTTCATTTGAAATGCAAGCGAGTCGTTTCTTAGTAAGTCAGCATTATGCAACAACAATATGCTCATATAGTACACAAAAGAGCACCTTCGGTTTTTATTGTATGCGCAAGAGACAAGAAATTTAGTAGTATTACAGTCACTTATTTCCACAGCAATATACTCAATGTCGAATTCACTTGATTTAAAAATTTCATTACATTATAGGGTTAACCTACAGTAGACTGCAACACATCCACCTTTGGTATCAGTGATTCTGTCATTCCTATGTTGTTTATAACTTGGGATGTCGTAGATCTCATCGATCCTCGGTGTGTAAAGGAGGCGGTACAACGAAAAGATATACTGAGTGTATTGCAATATGAATTTGGTTGAAAGGTTCTGCATATATCGAAGAAAATGTAGAGTGGATGGGCAGATGTGCACCATCCATTGGAATCATTGAGTTACGAAAGCACCTCAATTGATGGCAGTTACTTAGGAATCGAGCTAAGCTGGAGACGGTAGATGGATTTTATGGCATCCCTCGTGATGATATTTATTCAGCTCTTTACCGTATTTTCGTGCCGAAAACATTTCTTTAGAACATAAACCATTCGTACTAGTAATTAAGATGGACAGAACAATTACTACATTTGCTGCAATTTTTCCCCCTTATACTACATCCAACAAAGATCCAATACCCTGACTTCTACCCACCCATCTAAGAGCAAGTAGGCTGTCATCTCATAAATTTCCACTCAAGCAGCCAACCTCCATCTACTGAACCATGTTATTCAAGTTGCCTTACCAATTCATTGTCCTTTACACTTGTGTAGCTATAAACATTTTTGATATATTTATTCCGGTGTAATGTTGGCTTTACATTACCAATTCCCTTCTTGGAAGACTTCTGCTGTGGCCCTCTTCCGTTACATTTATGGTACTCACGTGCGACACCTTTTTAGTGGCTGCCCCCCGCATCGAAATAAATGGGTTACGACCATAAAACCTCGTTTTTCAATTGCATACTGCCGCCGCCGTCGCGGAAATTTCCAATTCACTTCACATTTTATTGCCGCACGCAATAAACTTTTATCGTTGTTTGCCGTATGCTATGATGCCATACTTGTACATACGAGTATGTAGGTACTCGTACATATACAAATATAACCTGTTCTGCTCAAGAATCGATTTTCCATTCATCTTTAACCGCAAAACTTCAACTTTAAGCTGCAACTCGTATTGCTCTTGCAAGTGCTTTTCCACATCCTTGCACTGCCATTAGACGACCGACAACCGACAACCGACAACCGATCCACCAACCGACAGACGTTGGGACGATACTATGATACGACGCAAACGCTTGAAACCAGAAACCAATTGCAATTTGTCTGCTGTCTAGGCAATAGGGCAACCTCCGTCTTCATATTCAGCTCCAGACCATCACCAACCACTACTACGATTCGCATTCGTCTCATGCTCCTTTCTATCTATCTGGTCCTTTGGTTAACGATTTCTCTCATTTTTTTAATTGCTACTTAATGCCTCGTCTTCGATAATAATTGCAGTGAAAGTTGGTATGTAAGTCTGTGTATGAGTTCGATTTTAAGTCTCAGTTCAGGTCTGACTGCGATTGTGTCTCGTATTCCAATCGATTATTATTGTTGAATGCAGTCGAGTGTACAACAAAGGACCTCAAAGATACAATTTGATGTCCTCTCCAACGGGTGTAAATATGTGTTGAGTTTGTTTCATCCTAGCTCTTATAATGGTCATAATTATCGCTTCCTGTGTTACAGTGCTTTAGTGTTGGCCATTAAATGCTTTCCTGAGTGGACTCAGATGAAAAGGGACATAATTTACGATTCACATGGTGCCTGCTCGGATAAGGAATGGACTGTTACCAGAGTGCACCACGTAATGTATTTAAGTGTAAGGCTCATTCTGAGGGATATAGTTGAAGCTTTAACAGCCAGTGTGACCATATACTTGGTCTTTTTGGATGGCCTACACTAAGCAAGATTTGAGTCACGACTACAAAATGAAATGGAGCTCACATTTAGTAGAACTCGTAATAGCCGTGCTATGCTTACGTTAGACACCTTCCTTCACATGGACATTTTGATGCTTATGGAAACTATAATCTGCGAATGGTGATTCTTTATGTAAAGCGTCCTCCTAGTTGACGGCATTGAAATATTCCTTCGGTTTCAATGGATCAGCAACCATTGTCTTGCTGCCTGACTTCCAGTTGGCTGTAAAGACTTCACCATGCTCATCGGTGAATTTGAAAGCCTGTACCAGACGTAAGTTTTGCTTGCCATCGATGATGAAGAGTCCACGGAATGGCACACCAGAATCCTCGTCCAAAACGCCATAATCACGGACGATTTTCATCGATTTATCAGCGAGTAAGGGAATGTTCAAGGATCCAAGACCACCTTGTTTGTGTGAGGTGTTAATCCATGCCAAATTTGTGAAGTGAGAATCTGTCGAGCAGGCAATCACGTCAGCGCCAATGCTGCAGAATTCCTTTCCCGGTGTTAATTAATTAAGATTTTTTATTCAAACAATGTTTTTCAATTATTTATAAATTAAAGTTTAATTAAATTTAAAACCAGGAGTTTTGAGGGACTTAAGGTTTGTTATTTAAACGCGATAGCAAATTAGACTATTTAAAATACTTGTTTTCTTGTTCCTGTATTGATGTTATTTTTGTAAGTGAAACCTGATTTAAGCCGAACGTACCTGATTTTTACTAAAAAGATACCAAACTTTGAAATTTTTAGGAATGATAGATTTACTGATACAACGGGTGGCGGGGTAGTGATTTATTGTAAATCGGATCTGAAATGTGAAATTATCACTAATTCTAGTGGCAATGGAATCGAATACATTATAATTGCAATACGCGACTGCAATACCAAATGTTTGGTTACATGTGCGTACAGTAACAATAGACACTGCTCCCCTGTGCCCTTCTTTTCAGTTATCTCTGAATACTGTGCACTCTATCAGCACATAATCATCTGCGGTGACTTTAACACCAATTTAATAAAGAATGACTCACTCGCTTTCCAAATGAAAGATTTAGTCTCTTCAGTAGGGATGGAAATAGTAAATACTACTTACTCTACACGTTTTGCTGATAATTGTTTACCAAGTCTTCTAGATTTAGTTGTTGTTTCTAACCCGTCGCTTGTTCTACTGTTCGACCAACTATCGTTTGATGTTTCTGATCATGATCTTCTTTTCTGTACCTATGATGTGAATTTGTCTAAAAGATTTCAATTCCATTGATTTAAATGCCCCTCAAATTGCTACTTTTTCAGCCCTTTGGGAGCAATGCCGTATAATGGCTGATCCGAATGAAAAAGTAAAATTGTTTCAAGCTATTTTAGTACAATTGTTCGATCAATGTATACCAACTAAAACGGTCAAAATACAAAACAGAGCGTGTCCATGGTTTACGTCTGAAGTGGTTTGCTCTATTAAAAGAAGAAACAAATTATATATGTTAGTGGAAGCATAGACCATCTAATGATAATTGGTCTTCGTAGAAAGCGTCACGTAATTACGCCACCTTAGCTGTACGTACGCCTCTAAACTAAATATTGGGTCTATAACTTAATTCGTGCGGTTTGTTAAGAGATGGCGTAACTTGTATTATTTCATTGTTATTATTCCATTGGAACATGCGTTGGAAAGCTACTGTCATTGTACTTCATTTCAGTGTTTGTCATTCATTTGAAGCGTAAACAACAATAATTTTTTTTCACTCAAATATGTCGAACTTTGTGCCTGAAAAAGTATTTTTGCGGGGAGTTCTTCTTCATTACTTTAATATGAAGAAAACTGCTGCCGAAAGTCATTGTATTTTGGTGGAAGTTTATGGTGAACATGCGCTAGCTGAGCGAACGTGCCAAAAGTGGTTTCCACGATTCAAAAGTGGTGATTTTGGCTTGGAAGACGGTGAACGTCCTGCTCAGCCAAAAAAGTTTGAAAATGAAGAACTGGAAGCATTACTCTATGAAGATTGTTGCCAAATACAAGAAGAGCTCGCAGAATCTTTGGGTGTCACTCAAGCAGCCATTTCAAAACGTTTAAAAGCAGCTGGATATATTCAAAAGCAAGGAAATTGGGTTCCACATGAACTCAAGCCGAGAGACGTCAAAAGGCGGTTTTGCATGTCCGAAATGCTGCTGGAACGCCACAAAAGGAAGTCATTATTGCATCGGATTGTTACTGGTGATGAAAAATGGATCCATTACAACAACCCCAAGCGCAAAAAATCATATGTGAAACCCGGCCAACCAGCCAAATCAATGGCAAAGCCGAATATCCATGGCGCGAAGGTAATGCTCTGTATTTGGTGGAATCAGATGGGTGTGTTGTATTATGAGCTGCTAAAACCGAGTGAAACTATCAATGGACAACGCTAACGAACACAATTAATCCGTTTGAAGAGAGCAGTGGCCGAAAAACGCCCGGAATATGCGACCAGACACGAGGCAATAATTTTCCATCATGACAACGCTCGGCCCCACGTTGCTATTCCGGTTAAGAACTATTTGGAAAACAGTGAATGGGAAGTTTTACCCCACCCGCCTTATTGCCCAGACCTTGCCCCTTCTGACTACCATTTGTTCCGGTCGGTGCAGAACGCCCTCACTGAAATACGGTTCACATCAGAGCAGAATATCAAAAATTGGCTTGATTCATTCTTGGCTGCCAAGCCGGCGCAGTTCTTTTGGGATGGGATCCACAAACTGCCAGAAAGATGGGAAAAGTCATAACTTTAGATGGGCAATACTTTGAATAATACTATTGTACAGGTTTTTCTTAAATAAACGTTCAAATTTTGAAAAAAAAAAACCGCACGAATTTATTTATATACCCAATATATCCCTCCCTGCAAAGAAACTTTGGATTAATTTGCTTCAAATTCGTATATCTAGTAGTAACGGCAACTCTAAATGTGTTCTTGATCCCGATGAACTAAATCATGCATTTCTGGGAGATGATTCCAGTATAAATGAATTTGATTTTAGTCAGACTGAGGAAGTAGTGCACTCGCTGCCAAGACTGGAAGATTTTGTAGTAGTCACTGAAGACGAAATTATCCGTATTCGTAACAGCTATAAAATCAGACTCCATAGGTGAAGATGGCGTACCAGTACGCTTTATTAGACTTATCTTACCGCAAATTGTACCTCATCTCACACATGTAATCAACTGGTGCATAACAACATCAAAGTTTCCTCAGTCCTTTAAAATTGCGAGAGTTTTGCCTATTGCAAAGAAAACCTATCCAGCATATCCTGCTGATTTTAGACCGATTAGCATTCTACCCTGCTTGTCCAAGGCTTTCGAGAAAATAATAGCAAAACAAATTACGAAGCACTTGTCTCTCAATAAATTGTTGAGTGCTCAGCAGTCAGGTTTTAGGGCTAACCACAGCTGTTCCACAGGCATGGTCAATTTACTTGAAGAAATAAGACAAGATTTTGACAGAGGTCGTGTTTCATTTCTTTGTCTGCTGGATTTCTCAAAGGCCTTCGATAAAGTAAATCATAAAATTCTGTGTTGGAAGCTAAAGAACAATTTTGGGTTTAGTGAGAGGGCAATGAAATAGCTGAGTAGTTTTCTTTCCGGTAGGTCGCAAAGGGTAGTTTCGGATGAACGTAGTTCTTCACTAGTGGAAATCAAACAAGGTATGCCACAGGGACCGATTCTCTTCTGCATGTTCATAAATGATCTGCCATTAGTGTGCAGACATTCTTCAGTACACCTATATGCAGATGTGTTCGAGATAAAAAAAGAAAAGACACGACCTTTATTTCATAAAGTTTAACTACGACTGACTTCAAGTTATATAAGTTGCAAAGACAATGGTTATGTTTCAATTCCAGTTCTCCAGTTCATGTTTATATAAAACAACTAGAAGAAAAGAAAAGGCAAAGTGGTACACGTAATATGGAGGTTTTACTATATATAATACAAACATATTTGTAAGTGTAAAGAGAAGTACAGATTTGAATATATTATGCTAATACTAACACTTGCCCTCAAAGCTATACGTATCTTTCAGATATTTATAAATCAAATAAGACCTAATTTATTAACAAAATTACAATGCCTTGATTTCATAAGATTTTTGGTGAGAATATCTGCAACCATCTCACCAGTAGGGATATATTTCACTGCGATAACTTTCTTTTCTGACAGGTCACGGACGTGGTAAAACTTAATGTCAATGTGTTTCGTCCGTGAGTGGTGCACAGGGTTTTTGACGATCTGTTGTGCATTCAAATTATCACCAAAGAGTTCTATTGGGCCCTTTACTAAGTTTGAAAAACCCAAGTCATTTAAAAGAGTCTTCAAGTGGGTGACTTCCTTCGCAGCTGATGATAGGGCAACATATTCGGCCTCAGTGCTGCTGAGTGCAACCGATTTTTGCTTGCGACTTTCCAAATTGATAGCTGCACCCGCCAAGAAAACCACATATCCAGTGAAAAACTTTCTATCGTCGCAACTGCCAGCCCAGTCGGCATCTGCGAATGCCTGGAGTCTCTCCCCACTCTGAAAATACGCCAATTTCAAATTTAAAGTAGTTTTCAAGTACCTTACAATGTGTTTTGCAGCATTCAAGCGCGCCACGTGTGGATTGACATTGAATTGTGCAAGCTTGCACACTGAATGCATAATGTCGGGCCGCGTTGAAACGCTCAAATACACTAATGAGCCGATGATCGACTGGTACTGCTTCGGATCGACCTTATTACAGTTGGTGCAGTCCACACATTTTTTAAATTTGCTGCCAGGATCCAAAGGAGTACTACAGGACCTGCACTCTTCCATGCCCATATCGAGGAGTAAGCTTTTGATGAACTGCTTCGACGAAATTTGTATGGCTGATTTCCATTCCTAGAAAATGTTCGGCTGGACCTTTATCCACGACATTAAATTGTAGACTGATCAGATTTTTTATTTTTTCCAATTTTTCCAGACTCGAACACGCCAGCAAGATATCGTCAACATACACTGCTACAATGTTTACAGATTTCCCCTCGTTCATCGTATATACGCATGAGTCTCCGTTACACCTCAAAAATCCAATTCGCCTTAAAGCACTGTCTATTTCGCTGTTCCACTCCCGTCCAGACTGTTTTAACCCATATATAGTTTTTCTCAACTTACACACCAAATGAGGATTTTTCTTGTCGATGAAGCCTTCTGGCTGCTGCATATAAACCTCCTCTTGGAGCACTCCGTTGAGGTAAGCTGAGGTCACATCTAACTGATGGACGAATAGATTCAGCTCTGCTGATAATGCTAAAATTAGCCGAACGGACGACTGGAGAAAATGTCTCCCTGTAGTCAACACCAAATTTCTGGCTGCATCCTTTTGCCACCAATTTAGATTTGTATCGCTCCACTCCTCCATGCTGATTTCGTTTGATATTAAACACCCACTTCGACTTGATTGCTCTACGATTACTAAGTAGAGCAGTTAGCTCCCATGTGTCATTTGACATTAGTCCCTCGTACTCCGCCTTGATGGAAAGTAGCCATTTATCACCATCCTCGCGATCTAAGGCCTCCTGGACTGTAGTTGGATTAGAAAGCCTTTTCTCACAATAAAAGAACCTATTTTCCATGCGTGGGTGTAAACGTTGCTCCCACCCTTTATTTTCTGCTCCAGAATTCGCATCACCATCTTCACTATAGTTTTCTTTACAAACAGCGACAGACATATTATTATCACCAGGTTCATCAACAGCATTGACATTGACCTCCACAACAGCAGCAGCACCTCCCCCTTCAGCATCAGTAAACGTTTCATCATCACTAATCTCATCGTCACGCATCTCGGTATTACAAAAACGGATATCACTTACTTCGGTTTTGATGGTAGACATTTCGCGCGCTTGGTTTTTGCCTTGACTTGGTCGATCGGGTTTTAAAATATTAACATCACTAAAATTTTTGGAACGACTCTTACCAATTTCTTCAAGGAACTCGATGTCACGGCTTTTAAAACTTTTTCCCGCTTTTGGTTCATAAACACGGTACGCCTTAGACTCAGCCGAATAACCAACCATAATACACTCGGTTGACTTTGCTCTGAACTTGGATTTTCCAGGGCGTTTGTCAAGCATAAATGCCTTGCATCCAAAGATCTTGAAATGGGAAACAGCAGGCTTTTTGCCACACCAGGCTTCGTAGGGCGTCGCATCACATAATGTCTTTGTAGGGCACCGATTCTGGATGTAAACTGCTGTATTGATTGCCTCAGCCCAGAGATATTCAGGAACGTTTGCATGGAGCATCATGCACCTAGCCATTTCAACAACAGTTCTGTTGGCATGCTCCGCCACCCCGTTTTGCTGAGGGGTGTATTGCACAGTCAGCTGACGTTTGATTCCAGCTGCTTCCAGAAAACTACTAAATTAGCCGCTTAAATACTCGCTACCGTTATCGGTTCTAATTGATTTTATTTTTTGTGAAGTTTCTAATTCAACCGAGGATTTAAAGCGTTTAAATGCATCGAACACTTCACTCTTTTGTTTCAAGAAATACACGAACATTTTCCTGCTATAGTCGTCAACAAACAATGCAAAGTACCTCGCACCACCGATTGATTTAATCCGCATCGGGCCGCAAATGTAGCTATGTATCAGTTCGAGAACACTATTGCTGCGATATGATGAACACTTTGGAAATGGTATGCACGTCATTTTTCCCTTCAAACATGTTTCACATTTAAATCCATCGCTCACAAAACTTTTGATGTTGATTCCTTTGATTTAGCATTTAAATGACCGAACCGCTCATGCCATTTAATAAACGAATTGTTCTGTGAAGAAACCGGCCCGGATCCAAATGTGGAGGCGGGACGCGATCTTCATTAAACAAGGTATAAAATTTCACAGAGTGTACAAGGGAGTGTTGCGTAGGTTCCGGGTGTTGGAGGCAGTCGTCATTTACATCCCGCTCCGCAGTGGAAAGCGGCTGTACTTGGCCTCTGTTTATGCACCTGAGACTTCACAATCCACTTTATTTATTACAGAGCTTGACACGCTTTTTCGACTTCTGAGGCTGGAATCGGGGGAGAATTATTTTGTAATCGGCGGGGATTTCAACGCTAAACACAGAGATTGGGGAAATAATTTGCCAAATACTAGAGGGAACCTACTACTCGATTGGTGGGGTCAGCACGATGTCATGTACAGACTCGGTCTTAAAGCGACGGACAACCCGTCGTTTCCCAGAGGCGGGTCTTATTTGGATCTACTGCTGTACGACGAACGTATACGACTGACAGGTACGAATTTACAAACGCTAAACTGTCTGCGCACATTCGTGTATGACAGTGACCATTGCGGTTTTAGCACCGAAATTACAGTTCCCAACGAAATTGCGGAATTGGAGGAGTTTGTCCAAAGATATTCTTACAACTACAGTAAGACTCGATGGACACGCTTCTCTGCAACCTTGACAAGAGCACTCGCTTCGAACACGCTCCATCCACCGGCCAATAGGAATTTGTCAAACGAGGAGATCGACAATTACCTAAAACAAATGGACGAGACAATTAAACAAACTATGGACGCTACAATACCACGGTATCGACATACGACTAACGAAGACCTGTTCCGCAATCCTACTATTGACGCACTGCACCGACAGAAAAGTAGACTTCTGACAAGACTCAAAAACTTGTACTGACAGACAAGACCCGGAGATTAGAACACTGAAGGCGTCGATTAAAAATATTCAAACGTTAATAAAAGAGAATTACAGAATTTCTGTAAGTTTGTATTGGAACAACAGGGTTCGGGCTGTAAACACCAGCAACCCGAATATGTTCCCGCAAATAAACAAACTATTTCGGAGAAAAAATCAAAACGACCTTCAGTGTCTTAAAATAGCCCGGACAACAGACAACGAACGGTTACTGACAATAGCAGGTATTGATCCAAATGAGGCCGCTGGTGATGATGACTTCTTTGTGATCGAGGATCCACAGGAGAAGGTTGAGGCCATAGGGGCGACTTTCCAGGAAATATACAAAGCCACTGATACCATTGGTCCTAATTATGACCTGGACAATCGCGTCTTGGTGCACGACTTCTACATTCGAAATGAAGTAGAGAACTGGCGATCTGAGGGCTCTGGTTTTACCCGGTTCAGCGACGAAAATATGGCAAATAATGTCATTACCAGAGAGGGTGACATACCCCCGTTCATTTCGAAGGAAGAGCTCCATGAGATGTTCGACACAATCAGGGCTAAGAAATCAGTGGGGACCGATGGTATTCCGAACATCGTGCTTCGACATCTTCCTCTAGAAGCGGTGGACATTTACACCACCCTGTTTAATAATGCAATGAATAATGCACATTATCTAGCGCATTGGAAAACGGCGGTGGTTCAACCTATCCCCAAAAAGGGAAAGGATATATCCAATCTGGCGAATCTCCGGTCGATAAGCCTCCTTCCGAATATCAGTAAGGTGTTAGACAGACATATAGTTCCGGATAATCAATTCGGTTTTAAGGCGGGACATGATATCTCACATGCCGCGTCTAAACTGGTGTCCGATATCCAATGGAATAAAGGCAAAAACCAATGCACTGGTGCCTGCCTTGTTGACTTGGAGAAGACCTTCGACACTGTATGGTTAGAGGGTCTTTTCTATAAGCTGACTAGGCTGGGGATCAGTAAACCACTCTTGTACATTCTTTATAATATGCTAACCAACAGACAGTTCATCGTGAAAAATGGCGATGTGACTTCTGTTGGAATATTTCAAATTAAAAATGGTCTTCAGCAAGGCGCAGTCAATTCGCCGATCTTATTCAACATTTATACAAGCGACTTGATAGGTTCACTTCCCCATACTATTGCGTACGCAGACGATTTGATAGCGTACAGAACAGGTCCAAGAATCGAGGTCATTAATACTCTCTTGCAGCGTGACTTCGATGAGATAAGACGATTTTGCGATGACTGGAAGTTGAAAATCAACTTTCAGAAGTCGGAAACCATTCTCTTTAGGACGCCGTTGTCTGGAGCCTCTAGGGATACCAGGAAAAATTGGCGTAAGTTCTCGATCATTGGACAACGCGGACAGCCTCTTGCCTGTCGAAATGTAGTCAGATACCTTGGGATCTGGCTAGATCGGTTTCTGTATTTTGACAAAAATGTAGATGCTGCTCTGGCCAGAGCTAAAGGTGCTTTTGCCCTTACAAAGAGACTGTTTTATAGCAGCCAACTCGATGCGAGGGTAAAGGTAATCTGCTACAAGACCCTTATCAGGCCCATGCTAGTATTTGGGTGTCCCGCGTGGTTCAATGTGCGAGCAAGCTTAATGGAAAAGATTCGGGTGTTTGAGAGGGCTTGCCTTCGCTTGTACAGAACACCAGAGTCGGAGTACAAAAAATTTTATCGTAATGAGGTCCTTTACAACAGAGCGAACCTAATACGAGTGGACAACTTCGTAATTAAGCTGACTCGAAGACACATCGCAAGAGCAATGGCCTCGACGAATAACCTGATATCTGGGGCTTACTACCCCAAGTACCTTTACCACGAGAGTGTGCGCTCTGCTGGCTTCGTTCCACTGGAAGCATTGCTCTACCTAGATCAGATAGGGTTGATCCAGGATAGATCAGCGGTTCCGTTAATCTTCCACGTCGCTCGGAAAGCTGGGGACAGGCGACTCAACTACGGCAGAGACGTCGCACACGGCAGTGTGGATCGTCTCAGGTTCAGTAGGGCGGTGGGGAATCGCGATAAGAGGGATGTCGTTCGGCAGCACCAGCATTTCTGGTGGTTGAATGATGGAGAAGATGCTTCGTCGTCGTTTCCGTCAATTACGGACCAACCTCACTAATGAGGCAGAGCTGACCAATCTATTTGCTCTGTGAATAGCGATGGCCAGCTTACATAGGTTTAGGTTAGCATTTAAGAAATATATACATATATTAGTATATACCTTTGTATATACTAATATATGTATATAATTGTGTATAATATCTATGTGTATGTATTGTGTATGTAGGTTAGGTAGACTAAGGTTTATTTTAAGTTAGATATTAAGTTTTTATAAAAAATACAAAATCATGTCCATATGCTAAGTTTTTTGTTAAATTCTTTTCTTAGCTTTAAGCACAGAAAATAAGTATATATAAGTATCAAATGTAAACAAAGTCGAAAGACATAGATATAAGAATTTAGAGTAGCTTAGAGTGCCTGTGTGGGGCCATTAAGTTAGTATAAGATTGTTAAGTAATTTTAAGCTAGCATTTAAGCATTTTTTGTTAGTATGTAAGAATTAATGATTTAGTAAATAAAATGCATTTAAAACTAACTAACTAACGAATTGTTCTGCGCATTCAAATTTAAGAGTTTCTCACCGGCTTGGAACACAAATAAATTCCCCAACTTGTTTGCTCTCAATATCACTGTTCCGTCTTTGTTTTTTATTAGAGCACTTTTTGTCATTTAAAATAACATGATTCTCATTTTCGGTAGCTTTACTTAGGGAAATAAAATTCGTTTTTAAACTTTCAACATAAAGCGCATCACGGAGTTTAATTTCGCACTTATTTGTTTTGATTATTACTTCGCCAATCCCGTTAGACTGTATAAAGTTGTCAGCTGCTAGCTCGATGTTTCTGCAGGTTTGAG
The DNA here is from genome assembly GCA_963966105.1 of Volucella zonaria. Lineage (NCBI taxonomy): Eukaryota > Metazoa > Arthropoda > Insecta > Diptera > Syrphidae > Volucella > Volucella zonaria. The sequence continues at coordinate 15,524,162 of OZ014533.1, forward strand.
AAAAGCGATTTGTTGCAACACATATGGCATGTAGATCCATTATCGAGTACCCACATGTTCTAAGTAAGTGCTGATATATTTGTTCCATTGAGCATAGCAAACGAAGTTGTTATTTTGTTGCCAGCAACTTTTGCTGCTGAAACATTCGTACTGCACTCTGAGGCGATGTGGCCTTTTCTACCACACTTAAAGCACTTACCGGTAAATCCTCTTTTCTGTGGCTTATTATGTTGCTTGGAAAAGAACGCTACCTCGGATGATGTCATTGGTTCGATCTCTCGTGCGATGTCTCCCTCTCGTCTCCTCCCCTCTTCTAGCAGCTTTCTCTTCAACGCGCTTACTTTCGGCAGGTCATCTCTTGATTCGATGGCTATAACAAAGTTCTCGTAACTTTTGGGAAGACTTGACAATATTAAAATGGCTAGCAACAAATCTTGCAGTTTAATGTCAATTTCTGTTAATTTTTCGAAGATGTTGAAAAAATTATTCAGATGGATTGACATTGACATACTTTCTGCCATTTTAAGATTGAGTAGCTGCTTGAATAAAGTGACCTTCCTTGCAGGACCGCTCGGACGGTCCGAGTTTTATCCAGGCATCAGGTGAAGTTTTGCACTGCATTATATGTAAAATTTGACGTGATTTCACGGATAGCAGAATCATTGCCAGAGCCTTTTCATCTTTCGCAGACCACGCGCCAATCGCGTTTTCATCTGCTGTTGGTTTAGCCTTTGCACCCGACACGTATGCCCATAACTCGCAATGAACTAAGACCGACCGCATTTGAACAGTCCACCCGTCGTCATTTTCGTCGTCGAGCTTTTCGATCTGGTATAAGCCAGAACTCATCTTAGTATTATTTTTCACTTAAAGTATATCTTTAAAAACCTTGAAAAAATTCGCGCGCCTGGGCCCATAACCTTTATTCGAGATAAAAAAAGAAAGGACACGACCTTTATTTCATAAAGTTTAATTACGACTGACTTCAAGTTATATAAGTTGCAAATACAATGGTTATGTTTCAATTCCAGTCCATGTTTACTCGTATATATATTACCTCTCATAACATATGCTGAGGTCGTATATAGTAGTCTTGACTCATTATCTCAGCGTAAATTACAAATAGCTTTTAATGATGCGGCGCGTTACATTTATGGCATTCGTAGATATGAGCATATCTCCGAATACTCTACGAATTTACTAGGTTGTAATTCGCAACAGTATATCAATGCTAGAAACTGTATATTCTTACAGAAAATTATTAATAATCAAAGTCTGTCTTATTTGTATAGCAGGCTTAATTTCACTCGCTCTTCAAGAACAACCAATCTTATACCTTACCGCTGCAATTTTCTTAGCTCTTCGCGCTTATTTTTCATTCACACTGTAAGACTATGGAACTCCTTACCCTCACATCTAAGATCAATATCAAATCCCTGCAATTTTAAAAGTGCAATACTCCTATATTTTTCCACACAACAAAACTAAACCTATCCCCTTCTTCCTATTCATCCATAATGTTTATATATATTAGTTTTAAATTTGTAATAAATTTATACATATTAAATTAAAATACTAAGTACTAAAAAGGATAATATCTTAATGTTCAAACCATTTGAATGAAATATTGTAAATGAAATGAAAAATTAAATGAAACTCACAATAATTAATACTTCGTTTTTAATTTAATAGTAATCCTTGTGTCTAATTTCGTTAAATAATTAAATATAAGTGTAGTTTATTTAAAAATTGATTTAAAGGTTTTCCGTTAAAATATTTCCTCGATAATTTAATTATAATGATTTTATATAAGAAATAATTTCAAAACTTATACAATGAATGTAGGAACGTGCATTTCGTTAAGCTGGTCAGGAAATATCTCCTTGTTTCCGGCAGTATTGGGTATCTTCCTACGAAATGGAAAACGTCCTCTGTGTCGCCTCTCTTACATATGCCACAAAGGACGGGTAAATCATTTCTGTGTGGTATAGAATTTAAATGGACCAATTCTCCTCGTAGCTTCAACATCATTGAGATTTTATGTGTTGTATACTCGTCTCGAAAATAGTCATTTCGAGTGCTGTAACTTAATTGACTACATACTCTTTTATGGATTGATTCCGCCTCTTTTCTACGGTATTTTTCTCGAAATTGCTGATCTAGTTTAACGATAAGCACTGTGAGAATCGGCTTCCAATTTTATAGTACCTCCGGATTGTAACTTAGCTCCATCCCACATCTTTGAGCCAGTTCCTTCCAATCACCGTATCAGGTGGAGCTACTTGTGGTAAATGATGGCTTTCCCTTCCCAGGACCTTAATGATGTAGGAAAACTGTAATTTGCGGGTTTCAATAAATAGGGGAGATAGTCCTATTTCAATTGTCAGGGGATACTCGTAGTTTGTTGTACACGGTGTAGGGTGAAAGATTTGTTTCAGACACTGAGTTACAAAAAACGTGTCGCAGTTACACTATTTGATGTGTTGTTATCATTTTGATAATATGCCGCTATATTTTTGCAGAAATTTATTTCTTTTAGTTTTTAGGTATATTCGTGTGTCTATTTGCATAATCTGTTTCCATTTTCTTTGTGATACGCACATCATATTGAGGAAAACCGCGTCATAATCATTTTTTTCTTATTAGACGCAAGATATACACATTTTGGCTTCCGTGATCCCGTAAATGTTTTATTAAGTTAAATGTTATGGGTTTATTTTAATTTGTTTATTTATTAGTTTTTTAGTCATTTTTGTAAGAAAATATGCAAATAATGGCAGAAGAAGTAGCCAGGGCGCCGGCTTTGGTTGAGGATGGACGAAATATGCGGTATGCTGCTGTTATGATCCGGAAACCGGAGACGACGCTGAGGGGAGCCATTAAAAGCTACAGAGAAACCAACTCCTACACCCGGCGTCAAGGCTCATGTCGCTCCAGAGCAACATCTGCAAAGTACGATCGATATTTGGTGACCCAAAGCCTTCGAGATCGTTACCAAACAGCGGTTGGGCTGTGTTACAGACCTAGATCCGTTAAAGGAACGGATGTGAGTGCTTAAACGGTGAGGCGGCAATTAGTGAAGAATGGCCTGAGAGCAAGAAGATCTGCTCGTGTACCGAGACTCACGGTACAGCACAAGCGACGCCGGATAGAATTTGCTCGCCTTCACCAAGATTGGACCGAGCCCGACTAGAGTAGAGTTCTTTTCACTGATGAGTTCAGGTTTTGTCTGCGCTCATCAGATTGACGTAGGAGAGTGTGGAGACGCTCAGGTGATAGATACTCTTCGGCGAAAGTTGCCCAGTGGGAAAATTTCTGGGGAGGTTACGTCATGGTGTGAGCAAGAATTTCAGGTATTATATCACCAACATTCTGGGGAATATGTGGTTCCATAGCATGACAATGCTAGACCGCACGTTGCCAGATGCGTTACCGAATATTTACAAGAAGTAGAAATCGATATGATGGCTTGCCCTGCGATGCGCCCGGGTATGAACCCCATCGAACACGTTTGGGACCTGCTGCGACGAATGATTAGGAAGCGACCTGCTCTTCTAGAGACGCTCAGTGGGCTGAAATATTCCCTGCTCAAAGAAAGGGAGAATTTAAACGACAACATCGTAAGGAACCTTCCCAGGCGGATTAAAATTTTATTAGAGGTTCGGGGACCAAATACGCACTATTAAAGGAACGAGGATTCTTTAAAAAAAAAAAAGTCTGAGTACCAGGTACTCGTAAATTTGATGTGTAAACATCTGCGCATACGACTTGGCAAAGCCTTAGGCGATTCAATTATATACATAGATAAGTTAAAAAAAAAAAAACAAAAATTTCTTTTCACTTTATTTTATTCATTTTTGTGATTCTTATTTATTTATTCATTTTCATTTTCAATCTCTTTAACACATGATATCTACACCTGTGACTCAAAGGTGTTTGAATATCTTGAAAATACGGCGTCAATTACTGTTCGTAAATTTGCAGTTGGAGAATTTCTATTTGTATTTATTTCTAAATTTAATTTTTCTTTTAAGAATACAATCTATGCTTCTGCCTCATCCGTCGCAAAGTTTACCGTGAAGTCACCTCCCAGTATTATTGGCATTTGATCGTAATTTTCTTGTACCTCAGCAGATCCAACAGACGTGTATGGTAAAAGAACAAAATGTAGAAATTTTATTGGGTCTACAAGTAAGTTTCCAGCGTTTTTTTTCCAAAATTTGAAGTTTTATTATGAAAACATAGTTACAATGTTTTATTCAAAGTATCGTCCATCGGAAGCTACAACTTTCCCCCATCTTTCTTGCAATTTATGAATTCTGGACCAAAAAAATTTCTCGTCTTTCGAGCCCAAGAACGTATCGAGCCAATTTTTGATTACCTCTACTGAGCTGAAGCGTATTCCCGTAACAGCGTTCTGCATCGAACGAAACAAGTGGTAGTCAGATGGTGCCAAGTCTGGACTGTAAGGCGGGTGAGGCAGAATTTCCCATCCACTATTCTCCAAATAGTTTTTTACCGAAACCGCAACATGTGGCCGAGCGTTGTCGTGATGAAAAATGACGGACTCATGCCTGGTCTCATATTCTGGCCGTTTTTCTTTTAATGCCCGCTTTAAACGAATTAGTTGGGTTCGATATAATGGTCCTTTGATGGTTTCACCACTCGAAAGCAGTTCGTAGTAGACGACACCCTTTTGATCCCACCATATGCAGAGCATGATCTTATTCACGTAAATATTTCGTATCGGCGTCGATTGGGCGGGCTCGTCGGGCTTTGTATACGATTTTCTGCGTTTAGGATTATCATAATAAATCCATTTCTCATCACCAGTGACAATATTTTTATACCGCTGCTGTAACATTTCGGACATGCAAAATCGCCGTTCGACGTCTCTTGGCTTCAATTCGTACGGCACCCAGTTTCCAACCTTTTGAATGAATCCCAGTGCTTTTAGGCGCAGGGAAACGGCTTGTTGCGTGACGCCCAATGATGCAGCAAGTTCTTCTTGAATCTGACACGGATCCTCATCCAGTAAAGCGTCCAATTCCTCGTCTTCAAAACTTTTCGGCTTTCCGGGGCGATCTTTGTCTTCAACTCCAAAATCACCACTTTTGAACCGTTTGAACCACTCGCGGCACGTCGATTCACCAATACATTCCGCCCCGTAAGTTTCCGAAAATAAACGATAGGCCTCAGCCGCACTTTTCTTCATATTAAAGAATAAAAGCAGCGCTTAAAAGTTGTTGACAGATACAAAACCTACAAATAAAACACATGGGGTCTAACATTTCTGCCCGGGATCTACTGGTGGCGCCATCTCTGACAAACGCTGGAAACTTACTTGTAGACCCAATATAATTTCGGCAACTCGTCCATTAGGTGAAATATGTATGTAAGACCATAACCAGGATCTTCTGTCCGATGGGCATTATGCATTCAGCTGCACAAATATCACTGACTGCTTTTGTCATTACTGAGCAGTTTGACGTTTGACAATACGTAATAGCCATATGTGATGTAGTGATTATCAGTCCTTCAAGACTTGTAACTCTCGAGAGAGCGACTTAGTCGAGTTGTTGGTCATGTTCATATAAATGGACAACCTGGTCAAAAGTGCTTCCTTGTGACTTGTGAATCCTCATCGTCATATATTCGACAAATTCCAAAAATCCACCTGAAACGTCTATATTAGTCGTTATCATATAGGGTCGGTTCTTAACGAGCGTAAGTTCATAAGGCAGTCCACCGGTATCTAAAACCACCTTCTTGTATGGTCGATAAGTCTCCTTCCGAATATCAGTAAGGTTTTCGAGAAGGTGATCAATAGAGTCCTGACTAAGTGGGTTGAGGACAAACATATCGTCCCGGATAATCAATTCGGTTTCAATGCGGGGCATGATATCATTCATGCTGCGTCTAAACTGGTGTCCGATATCCAATGGAATAAAGGCAAAAATCAATGTACTGGTGCCTGCCTTGTTGACTTGAAGAAGGCCTTCGACACCGTATGGTTCTATAAGCTGACTAGGCTGGGGATCAGTAAACCACTCTTGTACATTCTTTATAATATGCTAACCAACAGACAGTTCATCGTGAAAAATGGTAATGTGACTTCTGTTGGAATATTTCAAATTAAAAATGGTCTGCAGCAAGGCGCGGTCAATTCGCCGATCCTATTCAACATTTATACAAGCGAATTGATAGGTTCACTTCCCCATACTATTGCGTACGCAGACGATTTGATAGCGTACAGAGTAGGTCCAAAAATCGAGGTCATTAATAGTCTCTTGCAGCGTGACTTCGATAAGATAAGACGATTTTGCGATGACTGGAAGTTGAAAATCAACTTTCAGAAGTCGGAAACCATTCTCTTTAGGACGCCGTTGTCTGGAGCCTCTAGGGATACCAGGAAAAATTGGCGTAAGTTCTCGATCATTGGACAACGCGGACAGCCTCTTGCCTGTCGAAATGTAGTCAGATACCTTGGGATCTGGCTAGATCGGTTTCTGTATTTTGATAAAAATGTAGATGCTGCTCTGGCCAGAGCTAAAGGTGCTTTTGCCCTTACAAAGAGACTGTTTTATAGCAGCCAACTCGATGCGAGGGTAAAGGTAATCTGCTACATGACCCTTATCAGGCCCATGCTAGTATTTGGGTGTCCCGTGTGGTTCAATGTGCGAGCAAGCTTAATGGAAAAGATTCGGGTGTTTGAGAGGGCTTGCCTTCGCTTGTACAGAACACCAGAGTCGGAGTACAAAAAATTTTATCGTAATGAGGTCCTTTACAACAGAGCGAACCTAATACGAGTGGACAACTTCGTAATTAAGCTGACTCGAAGACACATCGCAAGAGCAATGGCCTCGACGAATAACCTGATATCTGGGGCTTACTACCCCAAGTACCTTTACCACGAGAGTGTGCGCTCTGCTGGCTTCGTTCCACTGGAAGCATTGCTCTACCTAGATCAGATAGGGTTGATCCAGGATAGATCAGCGGTTCCGTTAATCTTCCACGTCGCTCGGAAAGCTGGGGACAGGCGACTCAACTACGGCAGAGACGTCGCACACGGCAGTGTGGATCGTCTCAGGTTCAGTAGGGCGGTGGGGAATCGCGATAAGAGGGATGTCGTTCGGCAGCACCAGCATTTCTGGTGGTTGAATGATGGAGAAGATGCTTCGTCGTCGTTTCCGTCAATTACGGACCAACCTCACTAATGAGGCAGAGCTGACCAATCTATTTGCTCTGTGAATAGCGATGGCCAGCTTACATAGGTTTAGGTTAGCATTTAAGAAATATATACATATATTAGTATATACCTTTGTATATACTAATATATGTATATAATTGTGTATAATATCTATGTGTATGTATTGTGTATGTAGGTTAGGTAGACTAAGGTTTATTTTAAGTTAGATATTAAGTTTTTATAAAAAATTAAGTCCATATGCTAAGTTTTTGTTAGCAATTTTTTTCTTAGCTTTAAGTATACAAATATTTCAATAAAATGTAAATAAAGTCGAAAGACATAGACATAAGAATTTAGAGTAGCTTAGAGTGCCTGTGTGGGGCCATTAAGTTAGTATAAGATTGTTAAATAATTTTAAGCTAGCATTTAAGCATTTTTTGTTAGTATGTAAGAATTAATGATTTAAAGAATAAAATGCATTTAAAACTGAACTGAAACCACCTTCTTGTACAGCTGCTGTCGAACATGTGCTAATTGCTCAGCGCTCCTGTAGCCGGTAAAAATGTCGGCAGCTACTGATAACCCTTTGTCCGTAGTAGCGTTGAGAATCTCTTTGTTGTAGATATCGACAGTATGTCGAATTCGGGATGTTCGTTCATGGTTTCAATTAATTTGCACCGAAGATTGCTTATGCCTCTGTTTGTTTTATTGACATACACAGCGACATAAGCGGCACATGAGTATTCTTCGATAATAAATTGGAAGTCCATATTTGAACCCAGGACATTCAGAATGAATGGATTAAACGGATTGATCCATTTGCCTTTAGTTTCTCGCTTTAAAAACACTTCTGGTCTCTCTCGCAGTATGTCAAAGTACTCGTACATATGTAGTATATGAATTTATTTTATTCTCACGCAAGAAGGCATCCAAATCAAGATAATCGTTCTCTTCGAGGACTTTCCGGGCTTGCTTGTATGTAAATAGTCGAATATGGTGCGCGAAATATGTCAGTGTTTGACATCGACTCAAGTAACATATGTGAGTTGATCGAGATGGCAAGAATGGCGCCTCAAAACGACAAGAGTTTGAATTCTTTTTATAACAGGTAAACGTATGTTTATGTTGGTGAAATTTTTCAAAGCCTGATGCTTCAGCTGGTGACACAGATACTAGTTAGTCAAACAATGCCTCAGCCTCAGCCTTTTCTTGTCCCAGAGCATCAGTTACAGATTCATTTAGCCATACCAGTATGTGAGCATGCGGACTGCCTTCACGTAGTGTTGACCAAACGAACTGAAACGCGTTGATAGAAGTATGCTGATGATAACTTGCACAAGTTTATTGAAGTGGATAGCACAGGTGGCAGGATCTTCATTGATCAGTGTAGCTTTTAAGTTGAAATGCATATTTTCCAGTTCTTTCGTATCAATATCTGCGCCATTGTTTCTAAGTTTATAAAACAGCTTCATTCAAGAAAAACGTTGGTTTTCCGAGCTGACGAATCATTGCAAAAAGATCGCGTTTGTGCTGTGCCCAGTAATAAGTGGAGTTTGGTATTGATCGCAGAAAAGCCAAATTAGTTTCAAGACATCCATCAATGAAATCTGCTGATTCTACTTGGGCTCGAGTGATTTGTATTTTTTCCAATGAATTTTAAAGTAACAGTCATTGCATCTCGTGTACGTATCCGTAAAATCTTCATTGCCATATATATCTGCTCTTCGCAGTTCACTCGTTGCCATCATGTATGGTGTAACAGTCAGTCCTTCCCTAAAAACACGAAATCGACCGAGATAAATTGATGGAAACGCTAATTCTTCGCAATTCATCAAGAAGAACACTGATGGGTAATTCATGTTCTCCCGGAGCTGTTCTTAAATACCCATCTTCATTCCATAATAGTGTTTGTTGTTGTGCGTACAGACTATCTTTAATGTCGATTTCTTCACTTAAATCTTCGGTAGTATGAGCTGGTACTGTGTTCGGTACAAGGAAGGAATCGTTTATTTTGATGCCGTAGAAGTTTAGAACTGCAGCCACTGCTTGACGACGCGTTTTTGAACAAATCCCATTAGGTACAATAGTCGTCGTCAAGTTCTCGTGTGATACAAGTAACTCAGTATTAACTGAAACTGGGACATTTAGTTCAGTGATCAAATCGCGCTCTGGTAAATCGTGTGGTCGTGACGGATATTTAAATCCGTGTGACGTTGAGAAGTTCAGTATTTTGTCTTTCCGCAAGGAAGCGTGACAAGTAAAGCAGACTTTCGCTGTACTCAAATCGATGCCGGGAAACTCAACTGAGAAAATAGTCAAAGAATTGGTCGGAACTACATGCAACTCCAAAATTGTTGTCTAAAAGCATTTCTTTAAATTTTGCATGGGCTACAGCATCTCGAGAGTAACGACTATATATAACAATAGGTTGAATAATTTGCTGTTGTGCTATGTGTTCTTCAGCTTTGTGGTTTGATGTAAATTCAGCTCGTTCTGGACTTTCTGTTACCAGGACTGATTGGCCACGTGGACTCATTTGCAATATAATTTCATCTGCTGCATCCATTCTTCTGCGATTTCGAACTCTTCTCATAGGTTCAAATATTATTTCTGTTGTATAATCCATTCTTTTCCGGGATCTATAACACATGCGCCGTGCCGTTTTATAGTAAAACACAAAATTTTTACAAAATTCAACTTTATTTATCAATATAGTTGCCTTCGAGGGCGATACACTGATTGAAACGATTTTTCAATTTTTCGATACCAGTTTTGTAGTACGATTTCGGTTTAGCCTCAAAATAGGCCTCTGTTTCGGCGATTACTTCTTCATCGGTCTTTAATCTCTTTCCGGCGAGCATTCTGTTGAAGTCTGCGAACAGGAAATAGTCGCTGGGGGCCAAATCTGGAGAATACGGTGGGTGGGGAAGCAATTCGTAGCCGAATTCTTTCAATTTTGCCACCGTTTTCATCGACTTGTGACACGGTGCATTGTCTTGATGAAACAGCACTTTTTTTTTCTTCAAATGCGGCCGTTTTTCTGCGATTTCGTCCTTCAAACGCTCCAACAACGCAATGTAATAGTCGCTGTTGATAGTCTGCCCCTTTTGGAGATAATCGATGAAAATTATTCCATGTGCATCCCAAAATACGGATGCCATAACCTTGCCAGCCGAGGAAGAGGTTCGTCGCCTGCTCGCCACTCAGCTGACTGCCGACTTGACTCTGGTGTGAAGTGATGGAGCCAAGTTTCATCCATTGTCACATACCGACGCAAAAATTCGGCTTCATTGCGGTTGAACAGCTTTAAACACTCCTCTGAATCATCAACACGTTGTTGTTTTTGGTCGACTGTGAGCAAAGGCGGCACCCACTTTGAACAGAGCTTTCGCATGTTCAAATATTTGGGTATGATATATCCAACACGCTCTTTTGATATCTTCAGAGCCTCAGCTATCTCGATCAACTTCACTTTACGGTCATTCGTAATCATTTTGTGGACTTTTTTGATGTTTTCATCTGAAACAGCCTCTTTTGGACGTCCACTGCGTGCATCATCTTCGGTGCTTGTATGACCACTTTTAAATTTTTCAATCCACTTGCGAATGATTCGTTCGGCTGGTGCAGAGTCCGGGTAACACTTATCAAGCCATTTCTTTGCATCGGCTGCATTTTTTCCCATCAAAAAGCAATGATAAATCAACACACGAAATTGCTTTGAATCCATTTTTTTTCACAATAATAAAAGTTGCTTCACTCACAACGCTATATCTCGACAGCTGTCAAATTTATACACGTATCTTTTGAAGGTTGGTACTAACTGAAAATGATATGGATTTAATTCAAGTGATGACTTTTCAGCCCATGTGTTAGTTTCGTGATCGTTCTGCTGCATTCATTATTTTTGGCTGCAATATATCGAGAGATTCACTAGGCGTTAGATCTTCAATTGCTCTATAAGAGGCTTCGATGTCAACTGCAGTTCATGTACTTCCACTTTAACTACGACTGGTCGAATCGTATTGTTGCATTTTCTAGTGGTTTAAATTTTTTGGCACCAACTTGATCTTGTCCAACTTCGGTGTGACATTTTTTTCGAACCCGATATTCCCTCATGTACGCTGCTCTCCTCGCTCGTTTCGCTGCAATAACAAGACGCTATTTAATGCGCTGAAAGATTAAAATTATTGTAATAATTACTCGCAATAAGAGCTTTATGACGATACAACATTTTCAAATTAGAGAATGTTGCTATCTATCAGACATAAAGTAGGTATACAGTTTAATGTTCTTGTTCATATTCGTGATATGAGATATAACACGCGGTATAATGAGCTTTATGATGAGTAAAATCACGTATTTTTATACAATTGTAAACTTTTTCTGCCTTTTTATTTTCACTTTTATTTATAAATTTTGACATACAGTCGACTCTGCTTATCTGAAAAATCCGGAAAATCGGTTAACTGAAACACGAAAATTATCACGGAGCATTTTTTTATAATTTTCATATAAATTATTCCGCTTAACTGAAACCCGCTAAATTGAAAAAACCCGGTTAATTGGAAAAAATTGTATGTCAAAAATAAATAAATAAATGTTTAATTAAATTCCATTAGATAGATAGATAGATAGATAGTTCCGTTTTACGGCTCAGAGATATGATACATATTTTATCTTTCATCTGTAATATTGTAATGAATATATAATTTGAGATTAAATGGCCGTTAATTATCACTACGAAGGGAAAGTGGAATAAAACCCTTCAATATAAAAAAAAAAACAAAAGAAAAAATAAATAAATAAAAAAAATGTATATGTATATATAAATAAATAAATAAATAAATAAATAAATAAATAAATAAATAAATAAATAAATAAATAAATAAATAAATGAAAAAAATAGTAAATTAAGATATCAAGTTGGAAAGTTATTATCATTCAGGTTATTAACTAAAGGATTATCAACAAAATCACGTCGAACAAGAAAACATTGATTCAATTTTCGTATTCTATCAAGGACTAATTCAACATTCGCGTTTTGATGAATATCGCGCGTTGAGTGATACCAAGGTAAATTAAGCATCATTTTCAAAAGTTTATTTTGAGAAACCTGCAGTTTCTTAAGATGGCTTTTTGCGCAATTTCCCCACACTTGGCAACCATAAAGCAGTATTGCTTGAAAAATAACTTTAAGTATCGTTATTTTATTGGCATTTGACAGTCTTGACTTTCGGTTTATGAAGGGGTATAACATCTTGGTCGCAACAGAAATTTTTCTTAAGGTATTTGTGATGTGCGTATTGGTTTAATTTTAATTTTGGTCGGGGCGAAAGCCCCCATTTATTCGGCTTAATACAAGCTATAACTTAAAATTAAACTTAAACTAAAACTTAAAACTAAGGTTGGTTATTGTGGTGAAGGAGAACCGATTTGAGGTAGGAAGTGGTGCGGTGGAAGTCAAAGACGCTAGGGTTTGAATTAATTTTTCGTAGCATGCGGGAGATTGGTTCGTTCCCGCCATAGGTGGTGTGGTGGGTTGGGAGATAGAAGAGACGAGGAGTACGTAGATTACGAGGGTTAGTGTTGAGGAAAATAGAATTGTGAAGGGACGTGCATTCAACCTGACCTGAAAGAAGTCGATGAATGAAGAGAAAGTCGGCTGCATCTCTGCGTTCCTCAAGGGTGTTTAAGTTAATAAAGTTGAGACGCTTTTGATAGGGGGGCAGAGTAAAAGAATCATTCCAGGGCAAACCTCGAGCGAATCGAAGAAAACGGCGCTGGATGCTTTCGATTCTCGAGATATGAACGCGATGATATGGGGACCATACTTGACTGGCGTACTCTGGGAGGGGACGAACAAAGGTAATATAGAGGGACCTGGTCACGTATGGGTTGGTGAATTCTTTGGACCATCGTTTTACAAAACCTAGTGCAGAATTGGCTTTAAGGATTATCCCATCCATATGCAAACGGAAGTTGAGCTCCCTATCACACAAAATGCCGAGGTCGCAAAGAGATTCAACGGAGGAGATAGGTTGGTTATGGAGAAGGTAGAGTCGGGGAGGAGATTTGAGCCGCTTATGTGAAAAGGTGATGGATTGGCATTTGGTGATATTAAGTTCCAAACAATTTTTGAGGCACCAGATCGAAAAGCTATCAAGGTCTTGTTGAAGAAGGAAGGAGTCATGGGGAGAGGAAATGGTTTTGAAAAATTTGGTATCGTCGGCGTAAAGGGAGACGGACGAGTATTTGATGATCCTATCGAGATCATTTATGGTTAATATAAAGAGAAGGGGACCGGGATGGCTACCTTGAGGAACTCCAGATGTGGCCAAAAATGGAGCGGAGTGGGCTGACCTAAAACGAACACTGTAAAAACGGTTTTCGAGGTAAGAGGATATCCATTTTAACAGTATGGGTTCAAAGCCGAGGGCAGACAATTTGAAGAGTATTAATCGATGAGAGATTTTATCGAAGGCTTTGCTAAAATCGGTTGCAACTACATCGACTTCGTTGCCGTTCTCTACGGCAGAGATGGCAAATGATACGAATTCAACGAGATTTGTGGTGGTTGACCTACCCTTTAGGAAGCCATGTTGTCTAGGGGAAATAAGTGATTTGCATTGGAAACTTAGAGCTTCATACAAAATACTTTCGAGGAGTTTGGGTATATGGGAGAGTTTAGCGATTGGACGATAGTTTGTTATATCGTTATTTGATCCCTTTTTGTGGATTGGGGTTATAATGGAGGTTTTCCAAACCTGAGGAAATTCTCCTTGTGAAAGGGATAGACGAAAGAGATCAGAAAGGGCAAGGGAAAGAGACGAAGAACATTTTTTAAGAAATATGGCAGGGAGGCCATCTGGACCGGGTATAAATTCGTCATCGAGTTGGTGTAATTTATATTCGATATAGGAGGGGTCCAAGATGTGAGAGAGAAGTGGGCCGTTGGAGAAGTTCAGTAGGTAACGAAAATAGAATGGATCTGGTACAAAGGAGTCGTTGGTGAAGGATTGTTTAAAGAAGCTGGCAAATAGGTTGGCAATGGTGAGTGGATCGGTTGATGACTTGTTGTTGAAAGAGAGGGAAGGAGATGGATTAAATGTTAGTTTGGAATCCAAGTGAATTCCCAAGTACCTTACTGAGGGTTCCCAACTTATACTAGCCCCATTCACATGTAATTGTCCACTAGGTAGAAAACAGGCTTTTCTTTTCCTAGTAAAAAAGATTGCTTGTAGCTTGTTCTCGTTTAGTTGTATTTTCCAATTATTAAAGTAAATTTCAAAAATTCTCAACCCATGGTCGAGATTCCTCTCGATGTTGAGAGCGAATTCGTGAGAAGAGAATATCACTATATCATCTGCGAAAGCCGCAACTTCACAGTTGGGTACAGATGGTACGTCGAACGTAAACAGATTATACAAAACAGGTCCCAGGACTGAGCCTTGAGGAACACCAGAATAAAAGTGGACAATGCTGGAGACATCTTTATTAATTTGCAATCTAAAACCACGGTTGGACAAAAAACTACGGACAATTCTACAAAGATTTGGTTGGAAATTGAAATTTATCATTTTGTATATAAGCCCGTCTTGCCAGACAGAATCAAAAGCTTTTTCAACTTCTAATAATATCATACCTGTTGATTTGCCTATTGCACGAGACGTTTTAACATGATTGCAGATCCTTAGCACTTGATGGATCGTGCTGTGATTGCGCCTGAACCCAAATTGTGTATCGGGAAGTAGGTTGTTGTCTTCAATATGCCGAGAGATTTTTTCTTTTATAACCTTTTCATATAATTTACTAAGACCACTTAATAAACTAATTGGTCTGTAACTAGTAACCATATGAGGAGGCTTTCCAGCTTTGGGAATTGGAACAATCTTAGCGATTTTCCATACATTTGGGAAGTATTCCATTTTAATACAGGCGTTAAGCACAAACGTTAAACGCTCAAGTACAGATTTAGGCATTTGCTTAATATATATATTTTTAATTTGGTCGAATCCTTCAGCTTTACGATTGCTCAGCTCTTTGACCAAGAATTTGGTATCTTCTAAGGCTATGTACAGGTTTGAGGATGGAGGATTATTGTTACCGCTCAAAAGATTTTGAATGGATTGCTGTGTGTTCGCTTTGTAAGCGAAAGCTTCATTTCGTGTGCACTACGGTCACAGAAAAATCATGGAGAACCATGGGATCGAGAAGAGAAGTGTGGAAATGTCAATTATGCAGAAATAGTGGAGATGTCCAAAGTACGGCTGCAGTTAGCAACGCCCCCTCACCCCAACAGGAACAACCATCAAAAAGCATGAGAGAGCCCAGCACCCCCGGCAACCTAGCTAACAACATCTCAAGTCACAGTAACTCGACTATGCTAGCAGAAATACGTCTACTGAGAGGGGAAATCAAAGAAATTACGGCAAGCTGCGATTTCCTAGCGGCAAAGTACGATTAACTCAACAAATACATGAAGAAAAATAACGAGTTTATAGAAAACATAAACAAAGAATTGAAAGACCTCAGAGAAAGCAATAAAAAAAAGGATGAAATAATAGAAAACATGCAATCACAGATCAACACACTCGAACAACAAGCAATTATACGAGTAAACAATATTGATATTAAAAATATTCCCCCTACACAACAAGAAAACTTAACAGAAATTGTAAAGGGCATAGGTAAAACGATTAATTGTGAGATAAACGACAATGATATCACGGATATACTCGTATATCGAACGAAAACAAAAAATCCTGAGAAATCCACAATTGTTGCAACATTTGCATCCCGAATAACGAAAATGCTATTTATCAAACAAATTCGCTCCACTTGCTCCATCAAATTGAGGGCTGTAATGCAAAAAATCAACAGCTGCACAAACGCGAACACAGCTCTACCTGATGCTACGGTGTATGTCAACAATCAGCTGACTAAATATAACAAACACTGGATGTGGATGGCAAAGGAGAAAGCGAGGCAAGAAAACTGGAGATTTGTGTGATAAAGTTCAGGAAGAATATTGGTCAGAAAAAAATGAGAGTACGCAGCCCATATTAATAAGTTCCGTTGACGATATTATAAAAATTGCACGCACACAATAATTACAGTGTTTGTAAACAAAAAGAAACACAAAAACTTTTAATGTCAAAATGGAAAACGCAAATAGAAACAATGGCTTACATGTTGATTTGAATTGTAGGGTAATGAATGGTTTCAGCGACATCAACATACGAGGGCCGTTCAACATATTCTCGATATCGGGGTAAAGCTGTGCTTGTATATATAAATTGACTTATTTATCAAGTAATACTATTATTTTAGTGCATTCATGTAAAATTTCATATAAATGTGATTATTAATTCGCGTTTTATCTCTAGTTAAACAGAATCATAATGGCAACTGAGACGATGATGGTGAAAATTGAGCATCGCGCTGTAATTAATTTTCTCACTAAGCAAGGAAAAAGTCAAAAAACTATTCATGAAGAGATGGTGGCTGTTTACCAGGGTTCCGCACCTTCATTATCAACTGTGCAAAAGTGGTCAAGTGAGTTCAAGAGAGGCAGAGAGAGCATTGAAGACGACCCCCGCTCCGGCGCCCCGGCTACTGCTTGTACGGGAGAAAGCATCAAAGAAGTCGAAAAACTTGTTCTTGAGGATGCCCAAATAAAGGTGAAAATGATGGCAGAGATCACCAAGCTTTCAATTGGTACCATTCACACCATTCTTCATGGCCATCTTAACCTTTCAAAGGTCAGTGCAAGGTGGGTGCCACGAATGCTCACAGCGCCTCAGAAAAAAGTGAGAATCGCATGCTGTAGAGAGCTTTTGGAGATGTGTAGTGAGAACGCGGACGGTCTTATGGATCGAATTGTTACTGGGGACGAAACATGGGTCCACCACTATGACCCTGAAAGCAAACAAGAGTCCATGCAGTGGCATAAAAAAGGAACAGACCCCCCGAAGTAGTTCAAAGTCACTCCGTCTGCCGGGAAGCTCATGGCCACAGTTTTTTGGGACTCAAAGGGAATCTTGCTCATTGAGTACAAAAAAAAAGGTGAAACCATCAACGCCGCATCCTACGCTTCCACTTTGCATAATTTGCGGGAGGAAATTAAAAAGAAAAGACGGGGTAAACTCGCAGCGGGTGTGCTGCTTCTTCATGACAACGCTCCTGTTCACACGGCGCGAGTTTCCAAGGCTGCTGCGCGAGATTGTGGTTTCGAAGAAATCCAACACCCACCCTATAGTCCAGACCTTGCCCCTAGTGATTATTTCCTGTTTCCGGATTTGAAAAAATGTCTTCGTGGAAAAAGATTTTCGGATGATGAAGAACTCAAGTCGGTATTTTGCAGAGAAAGAGGAAATTTATTTTTTTGAGGGTTTAAAAAAGCTTATCTCAAGATGTAAAAAATGCATTGATGTTAGGGGAGATTATATTGAAAAATAAAAACAATTTAAATTGAATTCGCATTTTCCTTCATATCGATACCGAGAATATATTGAACGCCCCTCGTAAATGAATTAGCAAAAAATAAATGTTGCTACTTGAATTTTAACATAAGATCCTAGCGTAAGAATTGGAACGACTTCTGTTTGATTATAAACCGCTTTATTAATGCATTAAAAATTATAGTATTGGTTGAAACAAATATAGAGGAAGAAGAACAAACGTTTTATAGGCTAGATGGCTTTCAAACTAAATTTCTGAATAGAAAAAATCACAGAGGTGGTGGAATTTTAATGTTAATTCGAGATGGCTTAGAATACACACCACTTACATCTGAAAGCGTGTCATACAAAAGCATCCGAATTCGAATTGTGGAAAACAATAAAAACAAATATGTATTTGGAATATACAGACCACTAGGTCATAGCAAAAAAGCGTTTATAGAAGAATTCAGAAACGATATTGAACAATTGGGAAAAAGAGATATTGTAGTAATGGGAGATATGAATATTAATGTTAAAGATCCAGATTTATACGGTGTAAAAGAATATTTAGAGATGCTGTCGTCACTGGGGTTATTGAATGTAATAACAGATTATACTAGAATAGATCCGGATAATAGGCGATATCAACATAAATATTCAAAATGAGAATGATTCCCTTGTTTTTAAGATATATAGAAATGATGGCCTCAAAAGGTCTTACAAGTGTTATTAAACAATCCTCGCGAGTTGACTTAACAAGAAACACTTCTACACTGATTGATCATATATATGTAAGCATAACAAAACTAGAAATATTCTCAGCAGTTATTGAGACAAATCTTTCCGACCACTACTTAATCTTATATGCAACCAAAGTTCCTAGCCACAAAAGAACGATTGAACACGATAATGCTGTTCGTATTCAGCAACAAAGAGTGAACGAACTTATAGAACAAACCAATTGGCAATCTATGCTAACAGAAAATAGTATCGAAAAATTGTATAGCAACTTTGTAGACAAAATGAACAACATTTACACGGAATCATGCAAAACAAACGTAATAAAAAAAAAATAGAAAACAGAAACCATGGACTACCGCTGAGTTAATTACATTATGTAAGAAAAGAGACGAGTACTACAGGAGATGGAAAAACACTCCAAGAAGTCAAAGTTATAAAACTGAGTACAAAAACTTCCGAAATGTTGTCAATAAAAAAATTAGGGAAATTAAAGCCAACTTCTATAAGCAACGATTTTTAAGCTCTCTCCTAGGAAAACGTGGAATACTATTAATGAAATTCTGGGAAGAAAGAAAACCACAATTGACGAAGTAATAAGAAACAATTTTTCCAAAGATGATGAAAACTTAGCTAGTATTGTGGAAAAGTTTGCGGTACAATTCTCAAATCAAGTATCAACAATCATGCACATATGTCATAACAAAACCTCAAGACATGAGTATTTGCACTTCCAGCAGAGTATTTACGTAGAGGAAGCCAGTGAAGAAGAAATATTTCGAATGCTGTGTCGCCTGGAGAGCAACAAGGGCCCTGGAGTGGATAATATTAGACCAATTGACCTTAAAATTAATGCTTTTTTCCTTACCCCAGTTATACAAACGATAATAAATCGAAGTATAACACAAGCTCATGTTCCAAGATTAATGAAAACGTCGATTATTCGTCCCGTTTATAAGGCAGGTGAGAAAAACAAAACCGAGAATTACCGGCCTATATCTATACTGTCAGCTGTTGAAAAATGTTTGGAAGAAGTTATCGTTAATCGTCTTAATAATTTCGTAGAAAGACATAAAATATTACACCCAAACCAGTACGGTTTTCAAAAAAATAAAAGTACGAATCTACTATTAGGAGAGTTTACAAACACGGTCAATGGAGGCCTTAACAAAAATCATCATGTGCTTGTGCTGTTTGTTGACTTTAGTAAAGCTTTCGATACCATAACTCATAAAAACTTAATTGAAACTGTCAATCGAGTTGGTGTGAGAGGAGTGCTGGCAAACTGGATCGAAAACTATCTAACTGATAGAAAGATTAGAGTTAGAGTATTTAATACCCTAAGCAAAGAAATGCCAATTTCGCTTGGTGTCCCACAAGGCTCCAAATTAGGTCCAATTCTATTTGTTTTGTATACAAATGAGCTTCTCCATTTATTCAAAAAGTGCACAGCCTATGCCTATGCAGATGATATAGCACTTGTCGTCAAGCACAAAAACTTTAACAAGTCATTGGAAATAATTCAAGAAGAATTTGATGCGATGTCAAAATGGTGCCATGATCAAGGGCTAATTATTAATGCTTCAAAACCAAAAGCAATGCAAATACGAACACCGTTCAAGTCAAAGGAAGCGTTTAATATATATCACCGAAACGCCCTATGTCCGTATTCGGCCAACAACACAGCAATAGAAGTAGTAAACAAAATAAAGTATCTAGGAGTTACCATCGATGAAAATTTCCTATGGCGTGAACATATAAATGTGCTGCGTTTACAACTCAAAAGCTCACTCTTTGCGATGGTTTATATAAAAAAGTATTCAAGTTTTGAAGTACGTAAGCAGATTTACTACTCGCTAGCAGAATCGCGAATAAGATATAGAATACTGGCATGGGGAAATGCATCCAAAACGCATATGGATAGGATATTACATCTACAGCACCGCCTTGTTAAAATTTTAAAACCGACCAACTCATCTTTTAAAGTCTTAGATGTGTACGCGATTTATAGAATGACATCATTGCTACATTACATTTACGACCAAAGGTTTCTACAGCCTATACGCCATTTTCAAAACACCAGGAGGCGAGCCCAGGGGATGCTCGAAATTCCAGATGTATATAACATGTATGGGGAACGAGAACTTAGATATGTCATTCCAAAAACTATGAATGAAATACCTCACAATATCAAACAAGTCGAACATTCAAAAAAACGTAAAAAAATTTCTAATTGATTTATATTTTGTGTAATATGCTAATCCACTATAAATTAATTCCTATATAAACATAATTTTTTTCTGATTTATACATACACATATATACGAGGGCGGGTCAATAAGTCCGTGGATTAAAACACAGATTTTTTGATAAAAAAATAATTTTATTTTTCAACGCAGTCTTCTTTGAGCTCTATACACTTTGTCCAACGCTTCTCCAGTTTTTTTATCCCTTCCAAGAAAAATGATTTGTCGAGGTCCTCAAAATAGGCCTTTGTTTGCGAGATGACTTCATCATTGGAGTCAAATCTTTTTCCACCAAGCCATTTCTTCAGGTTTGGGAACAAGAAGTAGTCGCTTGGAGCCAAATCTGGAGAATAGGGTGGATGAGGGAGCAATTAATAGCCCAATTCATGGATTTTTGCCATGGCAACTGCACATGTGTGCACCCTTGCATTGTCTTGGTGGAAAAGAACTTTTTTCTTGGCCAAATGAGGTCGTTTTTTTTTCAAATCGTCATTGAATCGGTCCAATAAGTTGGCATAATATTCCCCATTGATTGTTCTTCCCTTTTGAAGGTAGTCAATGTGGATTATCCCGCGTGCATCCCAAAAAACAGTCGCCATAACTTTATTGGCTGACAAACCCACCTTGGCCTTCTTTGGCGCCGATTCACCCTTAGAAACCCACTGTTTTGACTGTTGTTTGTTCTCTGGTGTGTTGTGATGGATCCATGTTTCGTCCACGGTTACAAAACGGCGCAAAAACTCCTCCATATTGCGATTAAACAACGCCAAACCTTCCTGTGAAGTTGTTACACGATTGCGTTTGTGGTCGACTGTGAGCAAACGCGGCACCCATCTTGCGGAAAGCTTTCTCATGCCCTCATTCAAAATTGAAACCACTGAGCCATGCGAGATCCCTACGGCTTCCACAATCTCTCGCACTTTCAATCTTCGGTCGGCCAACACCATATCGTGAATTTTTTCGATTGTTTCGGGTGTAGAGACCTCAACTGGGCGTCCAGGACGTTCGGCATCTTCAGTGCTTGTACGGATGCAACGAAATTCAGTAAACCACTTTTTTACCATTGAAATCGATGGTGCAGTATTTATCAAGCTTAGCCTTGGTCTCGGTAATGGATTTTTTTCGCAAGAAATAATGCTTAATAAGCACACGAAATTCACTGTTTTCCATTTTCTCCTCAAATTAGTGAGTAGTCTGATAAAAATAGCTGTCAAACACAAACTAACTGACGCAGCAAGTTTAAATTTTGACAGGAGTCAACTGACAGATGCCTATTGACAGGAGCAGTGTTGCTGTTTCAGTAAAGAGGTCAGAAATTCAAAAAGTCATGGATTTATTGATCCGCCCTTGTATATATTAATCTCTTACCACTGTTTTAACATTGTATATTCTTATTTCAAGATAGCTTAAACTTCAATATTATTATTGCATTTTGTAGTCAAATACTAATATTCCTATATTCACAATTTTATTACATTAAGTTATTTATAGCCAAAATACGGTTTCACTTTGGTGACAACAACGAGCGAAAAGGGGCGCTCGGAGTCAATAAAACCTCCAACGTTCTTGGGAAGATTAAAACCTTTCTATGCACAAAATGAAACCGTTGAGAATTAAAGAATAAGTATAGTATAAACTTTATTCAAAAGAATTTTATCACCTAAAAATACTAATCCAATATTATCAACCACCTGCAGATAAGCATTTTGCTTTGCGGGTAAAAAAACAAAAAACTGTATATAATTATAGATAGATGAAATAAATAAAATAATAATAATAAAATAATAATAATAAAAAAAAAAAAAGACGGGAACAAAATCGACAATTGATCACATTTTAATTAATGCAACGGATTACCAAATAAACTCAGCGATGATTGAAAGCTGTATAACAGATCATTACCCAACCCTATATTTTGCGAATTCGCAACAATCAGTCGTAAAAGAAAAACTGGCCAGCATGTCACTTATATGCAACGCGAAGGTAAACGAATTAATCGCCGAAACAAATTGGGAAGAAGTGATTAATGAAAATGATGCAATTTCTCTTTACCAAGAACTTGTCGATAAAATGAAAAGCATATACGAAAAGTCTACAGCTGTAAGAACAATAAAAAAGGAAAGAAAGCATAACCCATGGATGTCACATGACTTAATAGCTAAGTGTAAAAAAAGGGATGAGTTATACAAAAGATGGAAAAATAACAGATTGAGCAGGACTTTCGAACTGGATTATAAGACTTTTCGAAACAAACTAAACAAAGAAATAACAACGTAAAAATCTCTTTTTTACAAAACCAAGTTCAACCAGATCAAATCAAACCCCCGAAAAACATGGAGCCTAATAAACGAGATAATGGGAAGGAAAAAGCCTAGCCGAGATGAAACTATAATTAAGAATTTCACTGGTCAAATGTGTGTGAGCAATCTCGCTAAACATTGTGCACCAATGCGACTCGATTACATCGATTCACCTAAATAAAACGCTAGATACTCGTAAATCAATTTGTATTCAAGAAACAAATGTATTTGAAATGTCATCAATAATTGGTTTGCTTGACGAAAATAAGTCGCCTGGTATTGATTTTAACTGCGCAATGCAATAAGTTGTTTAAATTTAAATATGCGCAGAGATGCTTAATAAATACAAATACAAATACAAATACAAATACAAAGGTGGTACAAAAACTCAGCTCAACAATTACAGGCCAATATCCATATTGCCAGTAGTAGAAAAGTGCCTCGAAGAAGTCATAACAAACAGGCTGCAGAATTTTAATGAAAAACACTCCATCATCCACGAAAATCAATACGGTTTCCAGAAAAAGAAAAGCACTGGTAAACTATTAGGAGAATTCGCAAACCATGTCAATGAAAATCTTAACAAAAGTTACCACGTCTTGGTCATATTTATGGACTTTAGTAAAGCTTTTGACATGCTCAATCACGCTAAGCTAATAGATGCTCTTGAACGTATAGGAATACGAGGATTACTGGCCGATTGGCTAAAGGAATATCTACATAACAGGCTTTTTTGTGTCAAGATCAGCGAGACCCATAGCCAAAAAGAACATGCAGAATACGGAGTCCCGCAAGGATCGAAACTGGATCCGATTCTGTTTATACTGTACGCTAATGAGCTTCTCCGCATTTTCAAGCAAGCCAAACACTATGCTTACGCCGACGATACAGCGATAGTGGTATGTCACAGATCTTTACAGACGGCAACAACAATAATTCAGGAAGAGTTTGATAATGCAGTAAAATTGTGTCACGATCATGGTTTAATGATCAACTCATCCAAAACAAAAATGATGCATATAAGAAATCCGCTGTTCAAGGCTACCGAACAACAAATATACTGTAGGAATGATGACTGCCATACCTCGACTAGCTGTCCAATAGATATAGTTCAAAATTACAAATATCTAGGAGTGATAATCGACAATAACTTTCTGTGGGATAAGCACATTGATGAGTTACGTTCTAGTCTTAAAAGAGCATTATACGCACTAACTCATCTGCAGTACCAAACTACAATATCTGTGCTAAGACAAGTGTACTTTGCGCTAGTGGAATCCAAACTAAGATATGGAATACTTGCCTGGCGTAATGCATCGTTAACTCATTTAAAAAAAACTTCAGAAACTACAAACTGCAGCACTGAAAAAGATAAATATATTTACTCATCGAAATGTAACCGAGAGAGGAAGGTTCAATGTCCTTAATATGGAAGACATCTTCAAGATGACGATTATATTAGAGTATTATGACGACACAAGATTCATCACTCCAATTAACCATGGGAGAAACACAAGAAGACATGCACAAGGTATGCTTCAAGAACCCAGATTCTACAACAACTATGGAAGAAGACAGTTGAAATGCAATGTGCCTGAAATTCTCAACACAATTCCGCAAGAGCTAAAAAACTTTAGAAATTTTAAAACTAGAAAAAAAAGACATAAAAAACTTTCTTTTAAATCAAAATTCCAACAATTGAATGTTTTTAATCTGAATATAACATTGTTAAATTGTTAAAATGTTTTAATCTTAAAGTAAATCTAAATCCAAATTTCGTGTAAATCTAGTATTGAATGTTTATTAAACTAAGCTTACTTAATTTCAATTACTAATGTTAGAAACACAACATTCTGCAGAAAAGCCCCTAAGGCTTCGCGGAAACGCATAACCAATGCAGATTTTATTGAAAATAAAAATTAATTGAATTGAATTGAATTGAAAATTGAACTAAATTAATTGTTTCGGCGTCACCTAAATTAAAAGATATTTCGTGATTTTTGCGAAAGTTTAGAGCAAGTGCGTTAGCCTTGTCAAGATCCGTACAGAACGTAGTATCAGAATCCTTAAGAAAGAAAAGCTGTCTATTTTTGTTTTTAATCACTTTACCAATATTCCAAAAAGGTTTTGAACTAAAATCAAGAGATCGTAATTTGGTGTACCACTTCTTACGAACACATAATTCAATAGTGTCTAGTACATGTTTGCTAAAATCTAAGACAATGGAATCAACATCGGCAGAGGAGATCACACTGTGTGATCCGGAATTTGGAAGTTAGTACTGACCGGAAACGTTTCCAATTCGAATTTTTGAGATCTAGCACACATTCGACCTTTTGTTGTTGTAATCACAAATAAGTTTTGAAATAAGATTATTGAGGTGGAAAACTTTATATTTGTAGAACGGCTGGCGGTATCTTTGCCAATGTCTTGGAGAAGCATTTCTAATTTGAATGAGTTCCAGGATGTATGGGGGAAGCTTGATTACCGAGGTTGTTTTCGGGACTTTACGAACACATAATTCAATAGTGTCTAGTACATGTTTGCTAAAATCTAAGACAATGGAATCAACATCGGCAGAGGAGATCACACTGTGTGATCCGGAATTTGGAAGTTAGTACTGACCGGAAACGTTTCCAATTCGAATTTTTGAGATCTAGCACACATTCGACCTTTTGTTGTTGTAATCACAAATAAGTTTTGAAATAAGATTATTGAGGTGGAAAACTTTATATTTGTAGAACGGCTGGCGGTATCTTTGCCAATGTCTTGGAGAAGCATTTCTAATTTGAATGAGTTCCAGGATGTATGGGGGAAGCTTGATTACCGAGGTTGTTTTCGGGACTTTACGAACACATAATTCAATAGTGTCTAGTACATGTTTGCTAAAATCTAAGACAATGGAATCAACATCGGCAGAGGAGATCACACTGTGTGATCCGGAATTTGGAAGTTAGTACTGACCGGAAACGTTTCCAATTCGAATTTTTGAGATCTAGCACACATTCGACCTTTTGTTGTTGTAATCACAAATAAGTTTTGAAATAAGATTATTGAGGTGGAAAACTTTATATTTGTAGAACGGCTGGCGGTATCTTTGCCAATGTCTTGGAGAAGCATTTCTAATTTGAATGAGTTCCAGGATGTATGGGGGAAGCTTGATTACCGAGGTTGTTTTCGGGACTTTACGAACACATAATTCAATAGTGTCTAGTACATGTTTGCTAAAATCTAAGACAATGGAATCAACATCGGCAGAGGAGATCACACTGTGTGATCCGGAATTTGGAAGTTAGTACTGACCGGAAACGTTTCCAATTCGAATTTTTGAGATCTAGCACACATTCGACCTTTTGCACACCTGATTTGCGAAGCTGACAAAACACGGGGTTATGATCAGAGCTGAGGTCATTAATGGAAATTGGTTGGGAAAGGTAACCAGGCATATTAGACAAAAATAAATCGAGCACAGATGAACTCCGGTTAGAAGTGGGAAAAAAAGTCGGACTAGAAGGGAATATCACAGATGCTGGAAAACTTAAACATAGATCTGACAGGATCGTACCATAGGCATTTGCTCGTAAGCATCCCCAATCTCTATGTCTAGAATTTAAGTCCCCACCAATAATAAATTCACCTTGGAGTGAGAGTAATTTGCGGAGATCATTCTTAAAAGCTATCTTTTGTTCTAATGAGCTTCTACCGCCGGGAAAGTAAGCACAAAAGATTTTAATTTCACTCTGGTTACGCAATTTTAAGGTACGAGTAATTCCAATGTTTTCTATTAACCGCGTTTTCGCTACAGGCAAAAACGAGTGCTGAATAGATCTTCTTATTAGTATTGCTACTCCACCTCCGTTTCGATCGACTCTATCGCATCGATAGCATTTGAAGACGGATGTGGACAATCGTAAGTCCTGTTTAAGCCATGTTTTAGTTACAAGAGCTTTGTCGACGTTTCTAGCGCTTAAAAAGTTATCAAACTCAGTGATTTTGTTGCGTATACTTCTACTATTCCAAGTAATAATATTTAAATGCCCATCTATCATATTATTTAGAATTATGACACAAAAACTTAGTTGCTAAACGTGTGATAACATTAAATTTTTCAAACTTATTCTTACATGTAGATAAATTTGTAATTAATTCCATAGCTAGACTATTTAATTCATCCGCTGTGAACAGAGTGTTGTTGCTGGAAATGTTGCAAGTCGCGATGGCGGAAACATTGTTGATTGTTGGAAGGGCGACACTTTTCAACATTGCTTGATTAGTGTGAGAGGCGGGAAACAGCTGACGCCGCTGTGGAAGTTGCGGGAACACTGACAGAGAGTTAATTGGAACCTGATGATGTTTAGTGTGAGTGGGTGGTGGATTATGTTGTCGGTTGGATGTCTTTGACATAACATTTTGTTTATATTTTTCCTTCCGTTCTAAGAATTTTGATCGGCTAACGCAAGATGGATCGGTTGATTTGTGTGGTCCGTTGCAATTTGCACATTTTTCAGCGGAAGAATTAGTACAGACAGAAGTTTTATGTGAGCCAGCACAGTTGGCACAGAAGGTTTTGACGTGGCAATTTTTTTCACCATGTCCAAACATCTGGCTATTGTGACATTGAGTTAATTTACCTTTTAGTTTACGTTGGTAGTTCCAGCTCACTTGCGTGTGAAAGATGGAGCGATAATTTTTTTTTAGATCTTGCAATTTTATTGAACCATTTTCTAATGATATGATATAAATTGTGTCTGTGAAATGCTCCGATTTTTTAATTATTTTTTTTAATATTTATGCACTTTAGGCCAATTTTAATCAATTCAGTTTTTAGAAGATTGGGGTCCATTTCGCTCATACCATACAAAACAATTTTAAAAGCTTTCTCGCTCTTGAAGTCGTGAGAGAAGAATTGACAACATTCACTTTTAGTCAAAAGTTGAATCCCCGGTATTGCAAAGGCACAGTTAAGTATGGAGAGGGGTGTGTAATGGCGTGGACTTGCTTCTCTGCGAATGGAGTTGGACCTTTTTGCCAAATAAACACTATAATGGCTCGATTTGTCTACCGTGACATCTTGCAAGAACAAATGCTACCATACGCCGAATGGAATATGCCACTTCGATGGGTGTTTCAGCATGACAATGACCCGAAGCATTCATCGAAGCTGGTCAAAGAATCGCTGTCGATCAATGGGATTCAAGTTCTGGATTGGCCAGCCCAATCCCCCGACTTGAATCCTGTTGAAAATCTGTTTGGCATCTTAACGCGTAGAGTTTTGAATCAACGCTTCAAAAATAAGGATGAGCTCATGACCTGTTTGAAAACGGAATGGAAATCGATCCCAACGTCTGCAATACAAAACCTAATTAAGTCTATGCTCCGTAGATGTGCGGAGGTAATCACAAATAAAGGTTATAACACTAAATACTAAAAGTTGCTTAAGTTTCGAACAGTTGCATTTTGAGAGGAGTTTGCATTTATTTATTTATTTTCATTGAATGAATTGATTTTTTATTTTTGTTTTTTCAAAATCTATTTAAGTACTTACTTTAATAAATAAAAATTATCTAAGTTCTAAAAATAATAATGAATACATAAATATTCGACTTTGAATAATTTAGAAGAAAAAGTTGCTTAGGTTTCGAACAATACTGTATAGACATCTTTTTGACAAAGTAATCTGTTACGAGTATGTTTAAAGATTTTGCAAGGTTGTGCACAAATTCACTGGATTTTTGCAATAGTTTGATTGGAGGCAATAACACTTTTTCACTAGAATTATTTGGCGAAATTATTTCGTCCATGTCTTCTTCGTTATCCGGAAGACATTGCAAGGGACTCCAGTGATTATTACTGGGATCACTTCCCTTTTTTCTTCGGATTTTGCATATTGGCACAGAATTTTTTATCACAGGACAATCGAAAGTCCTCGAAAATTGGTGATCTTCCGCGTTTAGATATTTTGGTTTTGATACGGTCAGATACGGATGACATGCGCAAGCAAAAGCTCCGGTTAGACATTAAATTCTATTATATTGTGACGAAATCTGCAGAAATGTCGGTACACATGGTAAAGTTCAGAAAAAGTAGAATTTGAATTTGTATTTGTATAAAAAAATATTTCAGGCATCTGGATCTGGAAAGAAATGCACAAGCTTGTCACTTCAAAAAAAAGCTTGAAATTTAAAAGGAAATTAAGGCGGGAGAGCCAAGGAAAGTTATTTGTACAGAGTTCGGCTGCAGTGCACCAACTTTAACAAGAATCGTGAACAGTAGAGATTCCAATCGCAACATGGCCACACAAAATCAAAATTTGTTGAGGAAATGAGTGCGAACAGGTGCTTATAAAGATGTGGAAAAGGCGCTATCGGTTTGGTTCAAGGAAATGCGATCGAAACATGCAACAATCACTGGCCCACTTTTAATGGAAAAAGCAAGGGTGTTTGCTATTATGCTAAATGTTTATTTTGTACCATCCAATGGTTGGCTGGAGCGCTGGAAACATAGGGAAAATATTTATTTTAAGAACGTTCATGGAGAGAAAAATTCTGGCAATGCTCACGATGCTAACAAATGGTTGGCTGACATTTTGCCAACATATCTTGAAGAATATGGTGAGGACGATATTTACAATGCGGATGAGTCCGCATTAATGTTTAAAACTTTATCTACTGGTACATTGGCAAACAGATCAGAAAAACTATCAGCTAGCAAATGCAATAAAGACCGAATTACGATTCTTTTTGTTACAAATTCAACCATGTGTATAGTACGATGACAAATTCTTCATCTGGATAGTGAACGAACTTTATTGGATTTTTCAAAAAAATGGACTTGATCGCAGTCAAAATAGCGTGGTGGATGGTGAAGCCGGAGACAATTAAAAATTGCTTTCACAGGTCAGGTTTTGTTAAAATCATTTACGATGAAGAAATTATTTCAGAAGCTAACGAAGAAAAGGAAAATGATCTTTCGATGACACTCAGACAGGACATTGATCCTCTTGCGGATTTTGATGTAGATTTACGTTGTTTCGGGGACATGTCCGATGCAGATGTAATAAGTGAAGTAACACATGCACACAACAATAAAACAGATGAAGCCGATTCTGACAGCGAAGTATTAATCGGAGTTCCTAAAATACCAACAGTGAAGGAGGCATATAATGCTCTTGGTATTTTAAAAGAATTTTTTTGGGGGAAATTGTGAAGTCTCTGATACGATTGAAGATCTTGAGGACAAAATGTCTTTTCAGAATCTGCTGAATCGCAAACAAACGAAGATCGACTACTTCTATAATCCAAAGAAAATGTGTGACAAATTTCCATTTCAGTTAAGCGCACTCGACTGTATTATGTAAACCATAAAACTGTAGATAAAATCTAATTGAACTGAAAACAAAATCACCGTTTGTTGACTTCTCACTCCGTAGGGATGGTGACGTCTCAGACGTTATAAGTGCTAATATGTACGTCTGTGTGAGCGGTGCTCAGTCTGTAGTGCTAGCGTACGAAACTTGTATATGGAGAAAATAGGTTTCTGTGTGTTAGGGCAGTGTGGCTTACAAAATAGGTAGAATTAAATTTTTAAATTACATTGGTTACAACAACAACGCTGTGTGCATACATAGAATATTTCGACTTCGCTCAGTCAAACGTATGCAGGGAATGTTGACAGTTCAGTTTTTAGTTTTTTTTTTTACAGTTTTTAAGCATTTTTATTTATATTACTTATTTACACTTAAATGCTATACAAAAAAACGCTTAAAAATTAGCTTAATTAACTTAAAATTATCTTATTCTAACTTACTGGCCCCATGCGGGCACTCTAAGTTAAACCTAGCACTTAAACTTTTTTTTTATTAATTTTTTTTGTTTTTGTTTTTATATATTTTTTTTTCTTAAATCTAACTTACTCATACTTAAAACTACGTAAGCCGGCCATGGCTAAAAAAAATTAGGCGACCCACTTTGCTTCACATGAAGCTAACAAGTATTGGAGGAATTCGACGACGAATTTCATAAAGCCACCAAAATTGTTGGTGCTGCTGAGCAACGTCCCTCATGTCGCGACTCCCTACCGCCCTACTGAACCGGAGACGCTCCGCACTGCCGTGTGCGACGTCTCTGTCGTAGTTGAGTCGCCTGTCCGCAGCTGTTCGAGCGACGTGAAAGATTAGCGGCACCGCCAATCTGTCCTGGATCAGACCTTTACTATCTAGGTAGAGGAACGCTTCTGGAGGAACATAGCCGTCAAAGCGAACTCTCTCATGATACATATAATTAGGGTAGTAAGCCCCGGAGATCAGGTTGTTCGACGATATCATTGCTCTTGCAATGTGCCTTCGAGTCAACTTAATGACGAAATTGTCCACTCTTATTAAGTTCGCCCTATTGTATAAGACCTCATTACGATAGAATTTTATGTACTCAGATTCTGGTGTTCTGTATAAGCGAAGACAAGTCCTAAGGCAAGCCCTCTCAAACACCCGAATCTTTTCCAATAAACTTGCTCTCACGTTGAACCACACGGGACATCCAAATACAAGCATGGGCCTGATAAGGGCCATGTAGCAGATCACCTCACCCTCGCATCGAGTTGGCTGTTATAAAACAGTCTCTTTGTAAGGGCAAAAGCACCTCTGGCTCTGACCAGAGCAACATCTATATGTTTGTTAAAATACAGATATTGATCTAGCCAGATCCCAAGGTATCTGACTACATTTCGACAAGCAAGTGGCTGTCCATGTTGTCCGACGATAGAGAACTTTCGCCAATTCTTTCTGGTACCCCTAGAGGCCCCAGACAAAGGCGTCCTAAACATAATGGTTTCCGACTTCTGAAAGTTGATTTTCAACTTCCAGTCATCGCAATATCGCTTAATTTTGTCGAAGTCACGTTGCAAAAGTATATTAATGACCTCAATCTTTGGGCCTGATCTGTACGCGATTAAGTCGTCTGCGTACGCTATGGCATGGTGAAGTGAACCTATCAGATCACTTGTGTAAATGTTGAATAGGATCGGCGAATTTACCGCACCTTGTTGCAGACCGTTTTTAATATTAAATATTCCAGCAGAAGTCACATCGCAATTCTTCACGATAAACTGTCTACTGGACAGCATAACAAAATGAATATACAGCAGTGGTTTACTAATGCCCAACCTGTCAAGCTTGAAGAAGAGTCCCTCTAACCATACGGTATCGGAGGCCTTTTCCAAGTCAATCAGGCAGGCACCAGTGCACTGTTTCTTGCGTTTGTTCCATTGGATATCAGAAAGCAGTTTAGACGCAGCGTGAATAATATCATGCCCCGCCTTGAAACTAAATTTATTATCCGGAACTATATGTTTATCCTCAGCCCACTTAGTCAGGACTCTATTGATCACCTTCTCGAAAACCTTACTGATGTTTGGAAGAAGACTGATCGAGCGGAGATTCGCCGGATTGGAAGTATCTTTATTCCTTTTGGGAATGGGATGTACCA
This sequence comes from Volucella zonaria, assembly GCA_963966105.1. Classification (NCBI taxonomy): domain Eukaryota; kingdom Metazoa; phylum Arthropoda; class Insecta; order Diptera; family Syrphidae; genus Volucella; species Volucella zonaria. Next base: position 15,556,559 of record OZ014533.1, read on the forward strand.
CCGCAGTTTTCCAATGCGCTGGCTAATGTGCATTATTCATTGCATTATTAAACAGGGTGGTATAAATATTCACCGCTTCTAGTGGGAGATGTCGAAGCACAATGTTCGGTATTTCATCGGTTCCCACTGATTTCTTACTTCTAAGCGATTCGAAGATCGATTATAGCTCTTCCTTCGAAATGAACGGTGGTAATACCCTTTCGTTGGTGATGACATTATTTGCCATATTCTCGTCACTGAACTGGATGAAACCCGAGTTCTCGAATCGCCAATTCACAATTTCATTTCGAAGGCAGAAGTTGTGCACAAGGACTTGACTCTCCAGGTCGTGGTTGGGGCCAATGATCGCATTCGCCTTGTACGCTTCCTGGAAAGCCGCTCCTATAGCCTCTACCTTCTCCTACGGATCCTCGATCAGAAAGAAGTTGTCATCATCAACTGCCTCATTTGGATCTATACCTGCTGCTACAAGTATTACAGGGAATGTTGACATTTGGAATGCTATTGCTATTACTCTGGGCCTGTGTGAATACACTAATACTAAGTTTGGCTACGCGTCACGGCAAGAAACTTGTGAAGCCCATACCGAGGGCTAAGATGGTTACACATCAAAAATATAAATAAAAATCTTAAATGATAAATTCTGAACCTTTTGCCAATTTTGGAAAGTTTTTCCGCTTTTTTCTTTTTTTTTTTTACATGAATTACTTATTTTTATGTTAATAAACAAAATAGTATTAAAAAAACTTTTTTTTTTCGAAATTATAGCAAAATTTTGAAGTGCGCCACTTTTTTGTAACATGTAACTCAGTGTATATTGTAGTACCTAAGGAGTTTTTCGACTACTTCATACGAGGGGCGTTCAATATATTCGCGGTATCGATATGAAGGAAAATGCGAATTCAATTTAAATTGCTTTTATTTTTCAATATAATCTCCCCTGACATCAATGCATTTGCTACATCTTGAGATAAGCTTTTTTAAACCCTCAAAAAAATAAATTTCCTCTTTCTCCGCAAAATACCGACTTGAGTTCTTCATCATCCGAAAATCTTTTTCCACCAAGACATTTTTTCAAATCCGGAAACAGGAAATAATCACTAGGGGCAAGGTCTGGACTATAGGGTGGGTGTTGGATTTCTTCGAAGCCACAATCTCGCGCAGCAGCCTTGGAAACTCGCGCCGTGTGAACAGGAGCGTTGTCATGAAGAAGCAACACACCCGCTGCGAGTTTACCCCGTCTTTTCTTTTTAATTTCCTCCCGCAAATTATGCAAAGCGGAAGCGTAGGATGTGGCATTGATGGTTTCACCTTTTTGTTTGTACTCAATGAGCAAGATTCCCTTTGAGTCCCAAAAAACTGTGGCCATGAGCTTCCCGGCAGACGGAGTGACTTTGAACTACTTCGGGGGGTCTCTTCCTTTTTTATGCCACTGCATGGACTCTTGTTTGCTTTCAGGGTCATAGTGGTGGACCCATGTTTCGTCCCCAGTAACAATTCGATCCATAACACCGTCCGCGTTCTCACTACACATCTCCAAAAGCTCTCTACAGCATGCGATTCTCACTTTTTATCTGAGGCGCTGTGAGCATTCGTGGCACCCACCTTGCACTGACCTTTGAAAGGTTAAGATGGTCATGAAGAATGGTGTGAATGGTACCAATTGAAAGCTTGGTGATCTCTGCCATCATTTTCACCTTTATTCGGGCATCCTCAAGAACAAGTTTTTCGACTTCTTTGATGCTTTCTCCCGTACAAGCAGTAGCCGGGGCGCCGGAGCGGGGGTCGTCCTCAATGCTCTCTCTGCCTCTCTTGAACTCACTTGACCACTTTTGCACAGTTGATAATGAAGGTGCGGAACCCTGGTAAACAGCCACCATCTCTTCATGAATAGTTTTTTGACTTTTTCCTTGCTTAGTGAGAAATTTAATTACAGCGCGATACTCAATTTTCACCATCATCGTCTCAGTTGCCATTATGATTCTGTTTAACTAGAGATAAAACGCGAATTAATAATCACATTTACATGAAATTTTACATGAATGCACTAAAATAATAGCATTACTTGATAAATAAGTCAATTTATATATACAACTACAGCTTCACCCAGATACCGAGAATATGTTGAACACCCCTCGTACGATTTGTAACCTTGTGATGCATAAAAACGGATGGACTTTGCGAATGCTATGCAAAATATTTACGCCATGTTGCATTTATAGCAGTTCTTGCTTTCGTAAGTTTCGACTTCAGGTGCTTCTCCATACTCATATTTTTCGTCCTTGACTATTGCCATTTGGTCCCCAATAAAGGTCCATCTCTCGTTATGGCAGTTCCTTCCACCTCTATTATTGAAAATGTTCAGCTTCAACTTCTGTAGCCTAACAACGAGGTTTTACAAGCTGCAAAGACAATAGTTTGATTAATGCACTGGCATATTGAACCGCACTTGGTAAAATGTCGACAATATCCTCAACAAAGAGTCCAAATAAGACTAGGCTTAATGAACAACCTTGCCTTATTCTAGTTATCGTTTAAAATCACTCCGATAATGCCACGTCATTCCGCACAGCTACTTGGGTATCTTCGTACAAATTTTGGAGGATTATACAAAATTTTATCGAGACTACCATACTGTACGCAGCCTTGAAGTCCACGCGTACAGCTTTTCGCCATTTGCCATGAATGATTCCACAATGCCAGTTGAATAGTCAGGTCTAAATCTTGCCTGGTATTCTCGAAGCATACTGTAAGCCGTAATTTAAGAAGTAAGCAATTTTTACAGCTCCGCCGTGAAGACTTTATATGAAATGAAATTCCACGATAATTAGCAGGGCCTGATTAGCATCCCTTGTGATTGATTGGAAAAATTATTGCTTCCTTAAACTGCTGGAGAATTACACCATACTCCAATACATTATTGAAAGCAATACATAGTTTTTCTAGCAGCTTATCTAATCCGTGCTCGTAAGATTCTATTGGAATATGATCCGATTCTCGACCGCTTACATCTTTAATATGTTCAGTGCCATGTGTCCATCATATCCACCTAACCTAACGTTCAAGAAAGAGTCAAGAAAGCTGCAGTTGCTTTATTCTCTTGCAAAAAAAAAGCCATTGGGAACATATGAGGCCTCCAACCTCGCATAACCCACTGGTTATTCATCTCGGTCATCAGACCGATACTCACCAACGGGGTTGTTATTTGGTGGACGGCCTTAGACAATGCAGTCAACTGCAGCAAATTAAGCAGACTACAAAGAACAGCATGACTACGCATAAGCAGAGCATTACGGTCTACACCCTCTGCGGCATTAGACATTCTGTTTCATTTGACTCCCCTCGATATTTTCAGCAGGCAAGTAGCTGCGACTGCAGCTATTCGCCTTATAGAGACCACCCAGTGGACAAATATTCTTAGTATATTAGGAATCCGCACAGAGAACATCAATTACACTATACCCGAACTTTGGTTTGACAAAGACTTATATGTAAACTTCCCCTCTAGATCCTTCTAGAAGGAAGATGCTTTCATGGAGGACAAGTCAGTCCGCTTTTGCCCAGATGGATATAAAACCGATAGCGGGGTTGGTGGCGGTGTTTTCTCAGATATTGTAAGTTAAATCTAAGCTTCTCCTTCCGTCTTCCAAGTCACTGTAGCGTGTTCCAAGCGGAAATTTTGGCAATTGAAGAAGCTCTGTCTTGGCTGAAGAAAAACGTGATATCTGCAAAGGATATCCGCATTTTTTGGGATAGTCAGGTTACTATCAAGTCCCTGGACTCAGTCTCATTAAATTCTAAAACCGCTCTTGAATGCCGATCATCTCTAATTGCGATGACAGAGCAGTTCAACATTCAACTTTGTTGGATGCCGGACCACAGAGACAATTCCAGGGAATTGTAGGGCCGACAAACACCCCAAAATTGGAACCACTCTACCTATTCTACCGGAAAAGGGTAGCATAGGTATACTTATCGCTCCGGGCAAATCAATGTTAAAGCTGGACGCTAAGAAAAGAGCAGGCCTATAGATGGACTGTTGGAGCAACATGTTTAACGACCAAACAGATCTGTCAAAAGCTGGATCTGAATCGATCTAAGAGTCTGATTCTTCTAAATAGGAAACATCTCAGGGCCATCTTAGATGTCATCACTGGACACTGCCTTATGCAAGTAGGCTTGGCGGTTTTACAAACGATTTCTGTAGAAGCTGCATGGACGAAAGAAGAGGAGACAATCCTCCACCTACTCCGTACATGTCCAGCGCTTTCCCAGGGAAGAAAACTGCACTTAGGAGCTTTCTTCTAAGTAGGCTTAGAAATTGGTAATCCGAAGACTTTATTTAAACGCAGTTGCAAGGGCTGGTATGTTTCTAAAAATAAAGTCCTAACCGAAGTTTCTGCCATTAGTATTAAGAGAGCACTTTCTGTTAACATGGGTCAGGGGACACGATTTGATGTAGACCCTTACTCTAGAATGATCTTTTTTCTTAGAATACACCCAAAAATAATTTCCCAATTTATCCTTGACGAATTAGGGGACACCCTGTACCTATATAGAAATGATAGTTTGTAATGAGCGCATTGTTGCATTGTTTCGTTTTTTAAGGCCCGAAAACGAGGCTTCGCTGATAGTTGCCAGTTGAAGTAGTTGAAGACTAATAGGAATGCCAGACGATATCATAGATAGTCGCCTCAAATTTCGCAGATACATACATATTCGTACTATATCTGCTTGGTCCCAAATAGATTACCGACACGACAAAAAAAAAAAATTCAATAAAAGTTCTATGTTAAAGTTGAAAACCTATAAATGGCCACCCTTGTTAAAGTTGTACTTTTCTAGTCACGTTTTAGAGATTTTTCTTATTTAAATTGTCAACAGAGAGAAAATGGTGAAGGCAAACGGTAGAAAAAAAAAAACCATACGTCACGTGCAGTTGAAATCTTAAGGACATCTCTGAAGATGTACAATAAAGCACAAGCACCTGCGCTTGCACCAACACCTGTACGTCTACAATTAGAACAGACAATTTCGAAGATACTTTAACCTAAATAAAGAAGGACCAACGAGAATGGTGTGCGTGCTTCTGGTGGTTGCTGGTATATTGCTAGTGCTTGGTGTTGTCGTTGCTGTACGACTATTGCTGGTGGCAGGATCAAGATATGTCGCCTCTAAATTGGGGCCACCTTCTCTTTGATGACAGGCGATGCTGAGATATGAACTGCATGTGGTAACATTGGTGGAAGGTTTCAATTTCTTATTAAAGCTAAAAGATAAGCGAGATGTATGGTATGCATATATGTAATACATCATGTGGGACATCAGATAAGGGAACTGAAATTTCCCATCATTATAAGGACGACACCTAATGATGGTGCAAATAATTGTACGATACCCTAAATATGGTTATGGTTATGTGTATCAACAAGATACGAGTACACAAAGCAAAATGATGGATTAGGTCTCAAATGGGATGTATGGAGTTATCTCGGCGGCATGTATATATGTGTGCACGTATGTGGGATCCCATGGCAATTCAATTTTAAATCAAAATTTGACAAAGTCATTGACATCTGTTTAGAATCAGACTGGATGATTTATTCGTAACATAAAGTTCACGGGTAATCAAACAAGCTGGGCGAGTTTATTGAGTCCATTCCTTTAGCCTCGTATGGCACAAAAGGTTTAATTGAATCAGGTCTCTCCCGATGGAGGTATCAGAATGTTTGAACCATCCTTAAGGACGTCTCTACCGTCAACAAAGTATGTGAGTCTGGGATTTCCAGTGTCTGCTCGTATTCCCGTTTCAAAATTCGTACAACAGCTGCATCTAAGACTTCCAAAACTTTGCAGTTCCTAGATTGAATTAAACATGGATGACGTTTCCTTTATATGACAACTGATGGTCAAGTCAATTTTATCCTGGCATTTTGCATTTATAATTCTAATGTACACCACTTGGCTATCTCATTCAGTTTCCTGCAGCATTTCTGCCAATTTGTCTTGCATGGAAATCTAAAAATTCCTGTTAGTACTAAGACGCAGGCTTTTTGACATCTTCAATTAAGGAGGCCCTTACTTTACGCATATAACAGAAGATTAAAGCTTCAGATACAGACTTGCACTGTTCTCCATGCTTATTGACCAAGCCCAACTGCTGCTTATCTCATTAAATCTCCGGTTCAGGTTAACACCTACAAAAGCCACCTTTGTGTCATCATTATAGGCTGCTAAATCATAAACCAATGTCATGTGGAGGTGAGTCAGGATGTTTGGTAGATGAGACACCGTCGGCTCGGGGGATATGGAAAAATCATTTCAGTGGACTCTGAAACGATGGAAGCGACTCAAAACTTTCTCAATTGTGTAAAGCAACCGAAAAGACATCGTTCAAGACGCTGATCATCCCAGTCCGGGAACCGCGTGACGATAGATTGTGAAACTACTGAGGGTTTTTTTTTTTTATAATTTGCGCGCGCTCAATGGATTTAAGTAGTCTTACAATGTTTGCACACAGGGCGGGAGAAGAAAAATCAGGGAGGCTGGAAAGAGAGGTACCGGTGAACGTTGGTTTTAAATGTTTGAAGGTTATAATGACTAGGAAATAAAGAGCTAGGCAGGGCATTCCATAAGCGAGTTGTACGGCTTAGGAACGAATCATGATGTTTTAGAGTACGTCCGAGAGTGGGCTTGAGGGTATACTGATGAGCATTCATAGCGAGACGGGTGTTACGGTTAAGAGTTTGAACGGGCGGATTGCTATTGACAATTTCTATGGAGCACCAGTGGTGGAAATAGCGATAAAACAGAGTGAGACACGAGACTTTACTTCTGTGTTCGAGGGTGTCCATTGTTTGAGTAATATTAGTATCAGCTATGAGTGTTATTGCACGATTTTGAATCCGGTCTAATAGGTGCAGCGATGTTTTGGGCACACCCGACCAGATGTGGATATTGTGCTACAATTTCGGGCGGATGAATGCTTTATATATTGTGGCCAGATCAGAGGGGGTGATTTATTTCTTACATCGCTTGAGGAAACCTAGACAGCATTTTTGGCGACACCGAATATGTGGTCATTCCAACGTAAGTTGTCATTGACACACATACCGAGAATGGAAAGTTTATCGGTTTCGACGATGCAAGTGCCATTCATGGGTAATGGCTGGGTGTTTAAATTTCGCTTTAACGACAGCAGACAGCATTGTGTTTTGGAAGCATTGAATTCTAGTCTGTTAGTGGTTCCCCAATTAGATATTCTGTTAATATCGGAATTTAATGAGCTTAAGATACGCTGCCGTTCACGTTCTACAGCCGAGGAGCAGCGGCGTGAGTTCGGAAACGAATATGAAAAGCAGAGAATACTGTCGTCAGCGAAGGAATGTACTGGATTAGAAGTAGCAGACAAGAGATCGTTGATGAAAACTAGAAAAGAGTGTCGGAGACAGAATGGGACCCTGGGGCACACCAGAATTTATTTTGTGAATATCAGACTTGAACCCATCCAAAACAACATGAATTGAACATACCGAAAGGTAATTTCTAATCCATTGCAGAAAAAAGTCGTCAATTCCAAAAGCCTGGTGCCAAACTCTGTGAAATGCTTTAGAGATATTAAGTGCAACTATGTTGCTTTCGCCAGATTGATGTACGCTTTGGTTCCACTTTTCGGTGAGACATGCCATCAGATCACCAGTGGACCTGTTGCTACGAAAACCGTACTGCCGGTCTTTAAGAAGTTTTCGTGTTTCGAGATATTTCATGAGCTGACGGTTTATCAGCGTTTCGATTACCTTGGTAAGAAGGGACGTAAGTGCTATGAGTCTGTTAGAAGAGAGAGAGGAAGATTCGCCTTTTTTTGGGGACGGGCTGGACGAATTGTGTTTTTCTTCTGCTTTTAAAGAGCCCTAAAAAGTAGGATTGATGAAAAAGCTTACGCAGTGATTTTGCCAGCGGGGAAGAACACCTCGGAACAAGAAGGGAAGATATACCATCTGGACGAGCGGAGATGTGATTGTTAAAATCTTTAAGAACTCCTGCTACTACACGAGAACGAAAGTTTATTTGTCCCACTGAAGATTCGACGCACTCAAATGTAGGTGGAGGCAAAGCACAATCTGGAGTGTTGAGCTGGACGGAAAGAGTGCGGCAAGCAGATTAGCCTTGCCCAAAAGAGTAGACAGCGGGAATGTCATTGTAAATTAGGGTTGGGATGGAGGATGAGGCAAAATTTCTAATATTTTTGACGAACGACCGAAAGTGTTTACTACCTTTGAGGCATTGTATTATTTTTTGCTTCAGTTTTTCTTTTTGGTCGTATTGGAATTTTACACATTTAAGAAAGGCGTTGCAGTCATTTCTGTCTCGTTTGAACCAGCCCCTCTATTGGGCTGGTCTTGAAGGACCGAAAAAACATTTGTCTAACCCTGAGAGCCTCTTTACAGCTCGAGTCCTACCATGCTTTTTCTTTTGGTTTGATACTGTTCATCCGATGAGGGATAAAGTATTCCAAAGAGAATAGTTTCTGTGATCATGTCAGCAGCGGCATCCACGTCGTTATCGAGGAAATATAACGACCAGTTAAAGTTCCTAAAGAAGTTGTTAAGTCCGCTCCAATTGGCTTTCTCGTATTGCCATACGGTTCTTTTTGGAATCTTTTCTCTAACTGTGTGGTCGGTGAACGAGAAATTAGCTGATATGACACAATGGCCCGATGAGCCCAGAGGGGAGAGCACATCAACGGAGTACTTATCAGAGTGAGAAGTTAGAATAAAGTCCAGGGTGTTGGCGGTATGACTGTCAACGTCTGGTATTCGCATTGGCTCATTTACAAGCTGCGTTAAGTTGTTTTCTGCAGCGAAGATCTCAACATACCGTCCTTCGGGTGTAGTCTGTCCAGAATATCGAAGCCACCCAGATTGTGTAGCTATATTGGAATCGGCCGTAATAACGATTTCAGTATGAGGATACAGGGATAAAATTCTTTGTATGGAGTCATCTCTGACATGACTCAGAGTCATTAAAGGTCGAGTTGCTGTCCAGTTTGGGGCTTCTGTAAATAAAGCAGTAGAGGATAATTTGCTTATGGAGATCGAATTTTACCCACATGACATTGAATTCCGGATTGGAACAGGGACTACATTGTGGTGGAATTTGGTAAGCTACATCACAATGCACAGAAATGGTGAGACCGCGATGGGGAAAGAATAGTGGCACTAGTTCGTAGCCAGGTAGCTTCAGATCAGAGGGATCTGAGATGTGGGGGCGGGGATCTACCTACAGACGCGAACGTACGAAGAAGAGTGATTACTTTTTAGCCCGCGTATATTGACAATATCCACTCTAAATTCCCGAGTCATTATAGAGAAAGGCAAACACAAAATACACAAATACCGATGTTGCTAAGCCCAGATGTCTGTCCTCTAACTTGGATTGGATTATCATAGTAGCGAAGGGCTTGCCTTAACTCCAAGCGTTGGCCCTCAGGAGCTGCATAGGTAAAACTTTAACGCCTAAAATGCCAGGGGCATGCTCTGGCAGTAGCACGATACTGGCCTATGCTATTCCAGGGCTACTAGACGATGTGACGAACTAAATAATAGCCTCTAATAAAAATTAATTCACTGTGAACGGCCATTGTAAACGTATAAAGGACAACGACTTTCGGATCTGCACGTGGAATGTTTGGACTTTTAACATGCCATGTGCAGCCGAACAATTGACAGAGGCCGTTGACTGCTACCTTGCAGATATCACAGCCACCCAGTAAGGCCTGGATATAAGGACGGTGAAAAGTTTTGATATGCACTATTGGTATAAGGCTTCAGTGCTTAAAAGGCAGCAAAAGAGAGCATTAATAGAGCCAATCTATATAGAGCCATGTCCAGTTTTGACATCCTTCTCAAGCTCGTCTGTCTGTGCTGAATGATGGTGAAGAGCGCTCGCTGCTTGTCCAAGTCGGTGACGACTTAACCGGGACATGTGATGTCGAAATGATTTTTGTGAAAAAGTGACGCGCTGCCATGTGACTTCTTTAACAACATTCTTGGAAGAATTGTGCGGAACTCACTAGCGAACACTGGAGGCACAATCTTTTAAAAGTCTGTGAAACTACAAGCTTACGCTGATGATATTGACATAATTGGCAGGACTCCGGAAGCTGCCAAAATGGGTTTAAGAAGAGACACATAATTTCGATGAATTGGACAGACTATCACAGTCAACAGCTGTAATTTCGAGGTTGTAAGTCACTTTGTCGGCTGTGCTATAAATTCTGCCAGCAACACCTCAGGAAAAATAAAACGAAGAATTACTCTTGACAATCGTTGTTTTCCGCAAAACTAAGGAGACTGTATATTAGACCATGATCATCCTAGACCTACTTTTTAGCGGTGAAGCATGGGCTCTGTTGAAAGCGGGCGAAGATATCCTCAATGCTTTGACAAATATTCGGTCCCTTTGCGTTGACGGGCTTTGGAGGAGAAGATTTAACAACGAACTATACAAGATGTATAGCGACATCGTCCAATTTATGGTACTGGGCATCAATCGCCTGAGATGCTAAAGACATGTAGAATGATTGTATGCGAATTCCCGGCCCGCAGAGTCTTCGAATCTAATCCGGTAGGACCACGGAGTAGAGACAGATCTTATTTTAGGTGGAGCGCACAAGTCGAAGGAGACCTCAACAGACTTAGAATGTTCAATTGGAATCATTTAGCTAAAACTCTTGTTAACTGGAGAGACTTGTTAGTTGAGGTGCAGGTTCACTACAAACCGTAGTGACATCTAAGTAAGTAAGTATGATTATCCCAGACATGTTATGCGGCGCAGAAGCGTGGACCCTGACGAAAGCGGATGAAAATGTTCGCGGGCACCTTGAAGAAAAATTTCTTTGGGTTATTTGCAATCCCATTTGCATCAATGGAGAATGGAGGAAACGTTTCAATAGCCAACTGTTCAATCTCAACCTCAACAGAGATGTTCGGATAACCCGACTTAGATGGCCAGCCCGGAAAGTTTTCGACTCCGACCCAGAAGTGGAGGACGCCTTTATCTTAGGTTGCGCGCACAAGTAGAAAAGGATTTGATATAAGAGATTGTAGTTAGTTGATCATATATCTGACTGAAGAAGTTAAGACTAGTATGGATGCCATCATTCTTTGCGAAATTATATGAAACTTGAGATTGAGTTGAGATTCTTCTTAATATCGTTAAGACATTGGCAACCAACGTGTTTTGGTGACATGAACAGCTTTATTCACCTTCAATGGCTTGCTGATCCTTCATAAGTAGTTTACTATGAGCGTTCCAATCAGAACAATCGTATTAAGTCTATCAGTTGGTGCTAGATATATCCGGCTATGGAGCTTTATGGAAAATATTAAACCACTCGATCTAAACCCCGTCAACACGTCTACCCCAAACTACTTTCGACCACTGCTTCAACTCTTATCGATTCAATTTTTGTATCCGATATGAGAAAAGTCCTGTTGTATAACCAACTCTCAGGACCTGCATTCTCAAAGCATGACTTGATATATCTAACTCACAACGCTGAAAACGAATTTGCTGAGTCTTTAGTCATGTTTAGAGACTTTCGTAACCTAAATTATGCTCAATTGCAAGCAGATACTATAGACACATGCTGGGAGTGTATATATCGGATGCCCCTTGTTGATGATCAAAGTAACTTTCTCCAGGAAAAACTTGCTTTCCTCTTCACCAAACATGTTCCTTCCATTAAAAGCAAAACTTGAAAAGCCCCATTTCCTTCAATTGCTTACCCATAATATCCTGCAGCTTATGAAAAAGCGTGATGATGCCTATAAAAGCTGGAAGAAATACCGAATGTATGAGTTTTTGAATAAATATCGCAAACTCCGCAATAAAACGGTTTCTAAAATAAGAAATGCCAACCGCGTTTTTTACTATAGGAAATTTGGTAGCTATTCCTCAGGCAGAGAGGTTTGGAAACATATCCGTGAAGTTGGGTTAAGAAAACAAAGGCCTAACACTCCTGATGCTATAGACTGCAATCAGCTTAACTCAGTTTTCTTAGCGTCGAGTGATCTTTCCTCAGTAGATAAGCCTAACCACTTTCGACCAGCTATCGGAAGACTGTAGGGAATCATACTTCGATCTCTACATGCTAAGCAAGGAAGACGTTGCAGAAAGCAGTACTATCGATCAAGTAAAAAGACTGCGTTATTAATGGTCATCGATGAAATTAGAAAAGCTTTTGATGAAAACTATGTTACAATCCTGACGTTACTTGACTTTTCGAAAGCATTCGACACGGTTAACCACACTATTCTTTGCTCAAAGCTTGGGGAAGAGTTCAATTATTTTTCAATTATTGCCCTCCACAAAACTTATTCTTTCCTATTTAGAAGTGAGACAGCAACGGGTTGTAGCGGGTAACCGATGTTCATGACCTTTGTCAGTAAAAAGAGGGGTACCGCAAGGCTGTATTCTTGGACCATTGCTTTTTTTGCTCTATGTAAATGAACTGCCCAAGATTGTTGAACACAACGCAATCTACATGTTCGCTGATGATGCCCAGATCCACTTCACCTTTCCAATGAATTTAATTCACCAAGCCACTGCGCAGGTAAATGAAGATCTCCAGCGTATACTTGTTTGGTCGGCTAAGAACGAACTGCTACCCGCAACAGTCTTATACAAGTTTCTCTGCTGAATGTTTTATTGAAAGGAATACGAGTGTGAAGATTGTGGTGCGTTTGAAGAAATGTTTGAGAGGTTTCTCACTTCTTGGCTGTCTCCTTTTCCGGATTTGCTCTGAAGATTCTCCTAGTGAGCTGATAAGAATATTCGGATGATGTGTATTCAGCTTCGACTCGGAACCCTGCAATAGGCGTAGCTTTCAATCCTCCTGTGCGGAAACAGTCGTTGTTAGATGCGTAAATTTTTTCCGAATTCTAGTTCGTAGTCCACATGTATACTGTCATACCATGTTCAAGAGTGCCTTCCATGAGTGTTTTCGCTATTTGGAAAGCAGTTTCAAGGTGTGGCCCCTTTCGGCGTGAACATATCATCCTCAGTGTATTATTTCTCAATTTTAACTGGTTTAAGACATTGTTAAAATGTAAATCCCACTTAAGATTCCTCCTGAACCAAACTCCCAGTATTTTAAGTTGTCTTTGGAGAGTAATTGAGAATTCACGAAAGATGACGGGCGACCTTATGCATATTCCTTTTCTACAAACGTGGAGAGCTTCTGTTTTGGTTGATGGGACCACAGCGCCTCTTTCTTCTGCTCAATTAAAGGTGGCTGAATCTGCTTCTTCTAAAATTTGTTTGACCCAACTGAAGCTAAAGCATAGAGATTATCAGCATAAATTCCTACGAAGTCCAGGTTATATCTTCGAGCAGCAAGTTTGGTAATTAGTGAGTCAACGTATATGGTATAAGTACTGATAGCGGTGAGCCTTGTAGGATTCTGTTTTCAAGCTTAACTAAGGATGAGTTATAACTGTCAACATTAACGTGAAATGTTTTTCCCGATAAAAAAGATTGAACTACTTCAAGGATCTTTCTTGGGACACGCCATGAATTCAGCTGGTTAATAGCTGGGAAAAACAAGACACGATCAAAAGCCTTTTCTAGGTCCCATGACATGACCACACTATGCTTGGTTCCAGATAAGTTTTCAGCGATTTTATGCTCTAATAAGTGTAAGAGTGTCTGAGTTTTTCTATTGGGTCTAAAAGCGTGTTGTCCAGGATGCATCTTTTTCTCCATTTTCCAAACGATTTGTCTCGCAAGGATTTTCTCGGAAAATTTTGGAGACAACGGGAAGAAGTGAGATTGGACAATATTCTTCGAAAGAATGAATAGTTTTGCCCTCTTCCAGTCGTGTGAAAGGTTCCCTATTTATGATGCTGTTGTACAAAGCGCAAATTCTTCCTTTGAGACTATCATCACTGTACTTTACCATATTGTACGTAATCTTATGCGCTCCCGGTGTGGTTCCTTTCGCAGTCTGTAGGGTCATCCCGAATTCAGCCACACTGGCTGAATGTATCCATAAGATATTCCGATTGGCCAGTTGGCTTCGGAAGGTCGTCGTGCTATCTGGATAGGTGGTATCCGCAGTATACCATTTCCGTTTTCCAGCAAAAGTGCTAGCTATGACCTCAGGGTCATTTTGAAGGTGGCTTAGAGGTACGAATTGATCTAATTTTGCTAGATAATACATGACTGCGATACAGTGACGTGAGGCCATTGAAATATCATATGCCCCAACAATATTTTTTTGAAGATACTAGCAATGCAGAAGTGAAAATGTAGAGCGGCTGACCAGGAGTCGACTGCATTAGAGCACGAAACATCAAGGTACGAGTACGAGTACATGCCGACATATAATAATTAACCAAAGTTTAAACCAAGTCAAAATCCTGGACAAAATGAAGATTGCGGTGGTACGACCAATCTACAAAAACGGTGTGAGGAATGCTTTTTAGTATTCCAGAGAGAGTTTTACAACAAATATAAATGTTTCACGCGAAATTAATCCACCTACCTTTCGCGCTAATTCGCAATGCCCTCCGAAAGTAGAACTTCCTATCAGGCTTAAATTCAAGGTTACATGTATTGAACGATAGATGCGCATTTAAGCCCAATGTGTCATTAAACAGATCTTGATCACTATTTAAAATTCAAGTTGTGGTGCGTTTGGCCACATTTGATCGTATTTCGATATACAGTGCTAATTCCACTGAATCTTTAGTCTTGGGCTTACATGACAACTGAGCTTATAGCATCTCATATTGTTGTCAGATCTTCTAGAAATTTAGAAGCGAAATTGGAAAAAAGTTCACCCCGACTGAGATGCCATGAATTGCTGAAGTATTAAATGTAACAACGTTAGAGCTCCTTTGAGATCAAACAAAGAGTTGGCGGCCTAACCAACTTTTCCCACAGCTCTGCATTTCAAGTTATTTCACGAGTTAGAAACAAAAATTAACTTCCGATTTCCAGAGCCTCATCCATCACAGGCTCGATGTGAATGATTCTGAACTTCTTCGTCGACTTAGTCCCATGTGATAAATCAAGGTCCCAGTAGGTCATACCTTCACATACGACTGCCCGTTAATATACTCTATATCAGGAAATCTCTGCACCTCATTGTTACATCTATTTATATGCTCCAGCTCACAACCCCATTACCAACAATATATGGGTGTTATCCTACGAAAATAATTTCCACCAAATTAGGTGATTACATTTACAAAATTGCACACCAAAAAAGGATCTCATTCTCACCCCTGGAAAATAACTCAATTAGTGTGGTTATTGTCCAAGCTGGACCATATCCATATCAAGGCCATCTTAGTTGAAATGGTCCAAGCTGAAGAAACAGTCACGTTCTAAGGGCATGAATTCAATCATAATTAAGAAAAATACACACACACACCACACTAAAGGACTTAACTAGGAGTAACTCCCTCCCTCCAACGGTCAGTTGGATGGAGTAAACGAACGGCAATTAAACTCTTATTAATTACGACTCCCTGGGAAATGTCCTGCATAAATCCTTATTTAAGGTTTTACTCAAGAAATAAAGACGACGACGCGGTATTACATAGACTTGTGTTACAAGTACCGTTGGCCTAATTCTTGCCAGCAGCGGTTGGTTTTCGGTCAAATCCCCAAGCTATCGTACATGAATTTGAATTTTCTTCCTGTAAGGATCACTTTCAAGAGGTCCACTTAAAGCGGCAAACTTTAAGTAGAACTCCGAAAACTCTTAAGGTGAAGGGAGACTTAAAGTAGATAAAAGTTAAAGTGGAATAGAATAGCGCCTGGCCAAAAACAATGTGACAACAAAAGTTGCCCGAGAAGAAAACTCTTTAAGTGGTTGGCCTATTTTATTTTTGTTTTCAGTTTTTTTGTTTCTTTGTTTTTGTTGCCCAAAACAAGGACATGATAATATTTAAATATCCTTAAGCAATTTTGTAGGATTTTAAAAAGTTTAGTTTTAGGAAAAAAAAAAAGGACACTTTCTAAACTTCAAAAACACAACATCTAAAGCGAATTGTGAGCTGGTCTCTACCGAGGCTGTTTGACTCTAATTACGTGGTTTTATCTTTAGCACTTTTGCGGCTTGGGACTCGGAATTTGGGACATTTCGGTATAACAATGCTGGAACAACAGCAATAAAAATGGGTAAAACTACATCCATGTCCAGTGACACGCCGCCGGGGTTGGCTTGGGGGCGAAAACATGACGAAAAGTTCTATCAAAGAATTATAATTACCCTGGGGGATGTGTTGACGAGTGAAGAGGGTAGTTTTTCGAAAATTCTTTGTTTGTGAGAGGATGGCACTCGTAGCGGCAATCATAATATCCTGACAGACGAGAGATTATGATATTATGTTTGCCTTTTTTTCTGACGAACAAAAGGATTATGATGTGTCATAGTGTTGACTGGTGGTGGTTGTGAGCTGTGCGCTGATGTGGACGATACCGACAGTGCATTTGACTGTGCTGGGGATAGAAATTGTTTCATGGATTAGTCTGGCGTGTGGCATTTGGTTGGGTAACGAGTGAAATTTGATGGGGAAACTGAAGATAACAGGTTTCATTATAAAATAACTACTAATACACGACGTTTGAGAGGTGACTCAATAATATCACACGCAGCACCAGATTATCTAATGTTACATCGAAACGTTTTATTACACTCTCCTAACTACTTCGAATTTACATAAAAGTATTTTTGAAGGATTTCAGTTCAAGCAACTCTTGTAGGGCAAATTGAATCTTTGCTCTTGGTATGACAGGATCTTTGTTCAAATGAGTTGAAAATCCCTTGCCAAAGAAACAATTTCCCATGATTATCCACAACCTTCAAGTGGGCCTGAAGAAAAGTCATTGTAAGTCAGAATTTTGAGGTGAACAACAAAGCGTTGATATCAGAGAGATAATCCGATGGCATGATTGCTGATGCCGCTTTGAACTCTTCAAGCTATCAGCCAAAAAAGTTGTAATGAAGAGGGACCGACATTTTCGTAGAAAATTTCGTAGACAGCCACAGGCACAATATCCAAACAAACCTCGCACAGCAGAAACATCTCGTTGTCGATGGCCTTCAAAGATGAAGTGAGTAGCCAACTCTATTATATGAAAACATTTCCAACGACTCAGCAGTTATGACGGCTTAAGATAACGTCAAGGGCAGACTGCCAGATATTCCGGAGGAGTACATACTCCAATAACAGCACAGTCCGATTGCTGAGTTTAACATAATTTCGTAGAAATAGTGTCAGAGTTCTGGCTGATCAATTGCGCTTGCCACATCTACAAGGATTTTCTTGTATAGTTGGTTGCATAGATAGTGACGATTGGGAAAACATTAATCGTAAAGGCATGCCTACTTCGAAAATCCAAAGAAAATTTTTACCCCTAGGCGGACAGTTTTTATTACGCAGAGCTGCTGAATAGTTTCTGTTCTTGATTATTGTGGAGAAATAGGCGTTGGTTTGTACAATTTAGATGACAATTTGTAGTGGGACCTGGAAATTTGAGCAGATAGTCTCTGGTTTTTAACGTGAACACCTGTCGTGTAGACTTAAGTTTACAGAATGCCCGTACATCCATGGGAGCAAGGGTACGCCTTGCTATTGCCATCCGTCAACCCTTTGATACCAATTCGGAACTGTGTTGGAGGCACAAGTTCCACCCTTGGTATGAGTCGAGCCCGACCTAAATCATCTTGCTGCTCTTAGGCTCACAGCACCCAGTTCTTATTTGCAACTTTACAATGGGTCAAACCAACAGGAAGATCCTTCCCACTATTTGGGTTTAAACCACAGCCACCATGAGACTTCCACAGGGGGGCCTACCTCAACAGGTCAGACCCGGACCGAGATCCGGGGGGCTCCTGACTCCTATGGTACCGTGATTTAAGTCCTGGTAGGAAGTACCGGTGGTCCTGCCGCCAACAAGACCTGTGACCGGCAACTGGAAACTGATTAAATCATAGCAACCCTCGGCGGCGTCAATTGAAGATGTTTAGGATAAAACCAGTAATATGCTCTGCCCCCGCTTTTTATTAGACAACGTCATTGATAGGCGAAGCCTATCGAGGGCTCTGGAAATTTGAGCAGTGCAAGTTCCATCATCCGAAATGTGTTTTGAAGGACCAAGAGATAGGCTCTTCCCTTAGTTATCAACTTAATTCTGCCGAACGCTGTATGCGAGACGCGGTTATTCTGTTATCGGGAATATTAGTCACAGAGTAGGTAGGTGCGAGTAGATAGGTAGAGGCGGCAGTTCAGCATAAACCCAAGTAGCACTAGGCTGTGCCTTTTTATTACCACGACTCGTGGTGTTAAAGATGTGAGTGCCTTCATCCAGCCTCTGGAGTTAAGAAAACGGATCGTGTCCCATTAAGTTCGTCGAAGATTGGTTGGTTTAGTGCGCGCAGTCTGGCTCTTGCTAGTACCGAACATTTGCTAGGGAGAGAGTTTCCTTCTCATTTTCTTTCCCACAACTGTGGCAGTGGGGGTTGTATGGAATTTCTAAATTGGCCGCATGGTCTCCAATTGGTTAATGCACCGTGATTATCACCGTGATACTTTCGATATTTCGGCGGATTCTGATTAGTAGGTCTTTTGTGCTACTCTTATAGTAGGTCGGCCATATGATATGGCGGAGTTGGTTAATCCTGTCCATTGGAGGTTGGCCTTCAGCAGGAAGTATGAGTGGATTCATCCTGGTATGAAGACTCACGCAGCGAGTAAGCCTTTTGGGGGCTAAACCCTGCCTGGCCAGTTCCTCTGTATGCTCGTTTCCTTTTATGTCTGGAACCCAGAGTAGTGTGAACATAAAGCGTTAACCCAGGCGGGCAAGCTCGTTCTGCCACTCCTGCACAAGTTTGGAGGATATGGTCGGTGAGTCAATAGCTTTGATAGCAGCTTGGCTATCTATGAGGATAGCAATGTTTTGTTTTTGCGTTGTGTAACATTTGAGTTGGGTGCAAGCCTCTTGGTTTTTTTTTAAAAGAACTTAACACCCAAGTGGGTATGAATACACTTATAATGCCTCAGCATGTGTTAAGTTTTTTTGGAAAATGGAATAGGGAGGGAGAAAGAAGGATTTTTGGGCTCAGTGGCTATTTCGCTCCATGGGTGGCATCCAACATTTAATGGGGAGTCTAAATTCTTGGTGGAAGTTGGCTTGATATTGATTTCTAGTCAACTACTCTACAGTTCATCTTTGATCCGTCGGTTTAGACGCCCGTGTGCAAAGTCCTTTACTACTTCGTCTTTTTTCCACTGAGCTCTGATGGGAAATCCTACGTGAAAGTTTTTCTTGAAGTTTAGCAAAGCCTACTAATATACTGTAAATGAACTACCAACACTTGTCCAAGCCTGTAAACTGCTAGAATTTTCTAGAATGAGAGCACGTATAGTTCACTATGTGTGTGTAATATGGATGACGTTTTCTACGTAAAATATGGCATTGCTGACAATTCACACGTATTCACAGGCAAAAGCAATCAGTGGAAAGCGATTTTTGGAACGGCCAGAATCTGAAAAGTTTTCAATCTGTGGTTTGGGTGTGATGCAGTCGGTTGAAAACGTGGCCATGTCGTTTGGTAACGAATCGATGATATTGCTGGGGCCGTAAAGCCGTGCAATCCAGGCTCCAGCACTTAGACTCTTTTAGTCTGACTGCACTACAAAGTGCGGCATTTTTTGTTTGTAAGTCGAGAGGCAGAAGATGGAGGAGCCCAGTAAGGGCATCCGTAGGGGTCCACCTCAGTGCGCCCGTGGTGCATATACTGGCTATTCTTTGGAGCGTTTTTAACCTTTTCTCATTGCGGGCCACCATACTAGTGAGCCGTAGGCGATAATAGGATAGACTACGGCTGTACACAGGGTCATCTTTTTCCAAAGGTGTTGCATTAGGCATAGAAGGCGACACGTGTCTTCCTTACTCTGTGTTCGAAGTTTTGTTTCCAGTTAAGTTTTGGGTCAAGCATACCCAGATACCTAACGCTGTAGGATAATGTGAGCGGTTGACCACTAAGACAGCGAAGAGTAAAATCAGGTATTTTGGTTTTGGTAGTGATTAGCATCAGTTCAGTTTTACTCGGGTTGACACCAAGGCCACATTTTGCGGCCCAGATGTTCTTATCTAGAGCAGCTTCCATGATTTCACTTATCGCGGAGGGAAACTTCCCTGCCACTTATATCTCCATGTCACCCCTTCCCTGTCTAGTTCCACAAGCATTTTGTTCATTGCCATTAGCCAGAGTAGAGGAGAAATAACACCTGTGGCGTTCCTCTATGGGCGAATTTAAGTTGTCTAGTGTTGCCTGAATAAATTTTATTCTGTGCCTAGAGACTATCCATTGACTAATAAACTCCTCTATCCCCAGATCGATTAGAGATTTGTGAATAGCTTCAGTGTGTACGTTATTAAAGGCTCCCTCTATATTTAGGAATGAGGCTAGGGTATACTCTCTGAAGTGTACGGATTTTTCGATTGTTCGCACTACCTCGTGGAGAGCCGTTGCATATGGGTGACTAAGACACACTCTAAATACAAACAAAGCTAAAGTAATCGGCCTGAAATCTTTCGACGGCTCGTGAGAGCGTATAAACACAACTCGAGCGCATCACCAAAAGTAGGATACGTGATCCAGTATTGAACAGTTTCTAAGGATTCGGACTAAGCATAGCTGCTGAGCCGCAATTTGTGGCCTTGACATAGACTTGAATAAGCCTGAATTTTTTCCATTAATTTCAAGATAATTTTCAAATCATTCTTGAGCTTGAGCTTAGCCTTAATCTAAAACGGGCACCGCAAGCAAATAGAGGCTCATCCAACAAGAAGTGTCATTTTAAATTACGTGCCATTGCTAAACTGTGAATACTCAATTACCACTGCTATGACTTTTGATAAGTACAAGCTGAGAGCTTATTTATTTTATTGTGAATCGATACGCCTACACTCGCACAACGTGCTGAAATAGCGAAAATTCACAACGAAAACGGTGAAAATATCACGGAAACGTGTCGTAAAGTTCGTACTGCTTTTGGTCATCATCATACGGCTTCTCGCAGAACTCTAGTGAATTTTATCGATAAATTTAAATGTCTTGGAAGGTCAGTGATGCAGGGACTTTAACTCGTATTCGTCCGGCAAGGTCAGGTGAAAATATCGCCGTCGTAGCTAAGAGTGTGATTGAAAACCCGGGTATGTCCATTTCGAGACGATTCCAGGAATTAGGCCTATCCGCATTTGGGCCATTCTTGGTAGATCACGCACAATGCCGTACTTTCGCTGATTTGATACTGGAACCGAAAGAACAACACCATGATTTTGGATTTCCATTTGTTTGGGTAGGGGTACGTAAACAAGCAAAACTCTCACGTCTGGGGCTGGTGAAAAAACCTCTCCATCCACAATAGCTGACAGTTTGGTGCGGTTTTTGGGCTGGAGATGTCATTGGGATTTTCGAAAATGATCCTGGTGCGACCGTTTCAAAGAATGGATTATGTTACCAAACGATGTTGACTAATTTTTTTGGCAGAAATTGATGCTATTGAAGTGGACGACGTTTATTTTCAGCAGAACGGTGCAATATACCACACAGCTGGTGAAATAATGCCTCTATTGGGTGACAAATTTCTTGGACGTGTGATTTCTTGAAATGGAGACTTAAATGGGCAAACGAGATCGCATGATTTTTATTTTGAGGCTGTGTTAAAGATTGAGTTTATGCCAATGCTCCACCAACGATTCATGCGCTAAAAGAAGATATCAGAGCTGTTATTCGTGAAATATGTTGTATTTCATTACTAACCTCAGGGCTTGTACTTTAGACCAAAATAAAAATATCACCACTTTTCATAAAAGTGTTGCATTTTTCTACTAATTTAAAATGACACCTCTTGTTGCATGATAACAAGTTGGATGAGTTACAATATGTAATTCTAAACGCCTGGACTAGAACTTTTGGCAAAGTGTGAGGCCTGTCATCAAAGTCGGAACTGTTCCCTATACTGACGAATCCGGATTAATTCAACGCTGGTCAAATTCCATTAAAACACGACTGAAATAAGTACTGCGACAGTCATGCGAACAAGCACGCATTAAAGGCATTTGCGATAAGGCTAAAAGAATGTGAGCACCGGCTAGCACAACCCCGCGAATACATGAAAGTCAAGAAAATATTCTAAGTCCTTTATGCTTGCTAAAGGCTAGCGGAGAGACGACGTCTTGGTACAGAAGCACCTAACAATGCAATGCTCAAGTTCTTCTAGGGTGAATTACATATACCCGAGTCTATTGGCATCTTAGATTATTTTAGGCGATACTCCTTATAAATATGAGGATATAGCTTTGTATTATGTTTCTAGGCTTCAATCAAGACTCAAATCTCCACACCAACCTTCTTTGGGTTCAAGAATGAAGTAACATAAAGAAGTATAAGCAACCCGTGGCGGAAAAGACCATCTCTGACTTTGTTATCAGCTCTGGAAGTGAGACTACCAGAATTGTTGGTTTCAGTACGGGACATTGAAAAGATTACAAAAATTCTACTAGCTCTAGCCAGGGCCGTGCACTTAAAACTAGGCAAACCATAAATAAAATTTCTGACACCAAATGCGACAACTTCATCAACTTTATGGATTTAAAAACTGTCGTTCACATCAACAGACTATTAGTCAGTGTATCTGCTAAGAGATGGCGAAGAGATAGTTTTCACTCTCATATTCATAAAACCTAGTTTCTATCTTCCTGGTAATAGATTGACACTACAAACACTGGCAAAGAGTGCCAGTTTTTTTTTAGGCTCCTGTTACAAAGCCAATTTTTTAAGACCGACAAACATAGCATTGTTTCTTCAATCCCAACTCAAAGTATCATGGTGAACCATCCTGGAAGCAGATTTTTACGGAGTCCCATAGGTAACTACAGCTTGCAGGAGACCAGAGTATAAATCTTATCATACGGGTTCAATAAGCCGATTCCTGTCGTAAGGTCTAACGGGCTCGCATTTCCAATAGAAACTTTCAACGTGATTTCTATCGCAAGACTCTTAGATACCCTACATCTGGGACGCGACGTAGGCTTACGAAATGTTTGATATCGCATCGCCCATTTATTTGATGATTGTACGGGACTCAATTTATTATTATCCATAATCATTGTTGGGAATAAACTGCTAATATTTTAGTTTTATTTGATACGACTCATGCTGAATTGAGGCTCTCAGGATAAGAGAACTCTTCTATCGGTCTTTCAAAAACAGCCTCACAGCGGAAAACCAAATAAATAAAAAGGAACGATTAGAGGCAATGCCTCTCTTAAGTTTCGATGGGATCAAAGGTAGTAAAAATTGTTGGCCGTTTGTCAAAAACATCAGAAATTCTTCTTTATCCTCTATACCAACGCTCATTTATAATGTCATTCCAACTATCAAATCTTCGGACCAGACCAATCTGCTTTCTGCGCACTTTGCAGCCAGCTCAATGCTTCCAGTTTTCAACAGCTACTCAAACCAGTTAAACGTGTTTTTCTTGTTCTCCCTGTTCACCTGTTTAATTTTCAACTCTAAATTTCGTCAAATTGCATTTTCCGGTTAATAACCCCCAGTGCTCGAATTCATAATTTTTTTTTGTCTACTGGCAGATCTCTGTGCAAATAAAAGCCCCTATCTACAAACAAAAAAATTTATACCCTCACTGACCTACACAACAAATTTAAATATGTCTTGCGGAATTGCCAATTGTATAATCGATGATAACAATGCTGACTGGGTAGCTTGCAAGGGTATTTGTGGAAACGCCTTTCATGCCGTTTGTGTCGGGTTAAACAAAAGAAACACGCTGTTTATTAAAGAATTTTCCGATAACCTACTTTTCTTCTGTGATGAGTGTAAGAGTATCTCACTTTCACACGTGCTTTTGGCAATAAAATTCCTAAGTGATTCAAATGACTCCTACCAGGACGCACTCGCCAAAAAGATTACGGATAAAATTTCGGTCATTGAAAGCAGTGTTAAAAGTGTTGAAGAGTTACGTAACTCAGTGCAGAACTCAGCCGATGTTATAAAATCCAAAAGTAAAGCACATGGATAAACAAATTGCGGGTCTAATCGAGTTAAACTCCGGGAGATCCAGGAATGAAGAAACTCCCTTACGTCACTTGGATAAAGTGTTGAGTGACATTAAAGCTATGTGCTCTGCGCAGGTTATCTCCAACCAAAAAACCTGCGAGTTGGTAAACTCCCTGCGTGATGACATAGACATTCATTTTCAGTCCTCGTCATACAAACAACTCTCTCCGAAACAATGTGATCATATGCTCGAAGTTATCTTCGATAAAGTGAACCATGTCGGTGACGAACTTACTGCGACTCGATCATTCGTATGCGATATTGAACATCACATCGCAACAATAAACAGCAAAATCGTTGATACATCAAACTTCCCGCAGCCTTACCAGAATGTTTCCTACAATACATCACTCATGGCTAAATTAATGGAACCTGAAGTGAATTCACGCTCACCCCCACATATAAGTCATCTGCGGACGGTTCAACCCACTGATTCCTGCGAAGTTTCTTCCAACTTAACAGCAGAAAATATTTCTATGTTAACTCCTCCAATCGCTGCCCCACGGAAGCTTATCAATCATTTTAATTCAACTTGGACACCTTCCTAATGGCAACGTAAACTTGATAAGCTTGCTACGAAGAATCAATTGGTCACTACGCTTCTTATCAAAGGCGCCCCCCCAAACGCTGATGTTGATTGGATCTCAAATTTCTTCGAAAAGAAATATGGCATTACCATTAGCCATTGTAATTTGCTTCCTACATCTCACCACAGAAGCAAGCGCAGCTTCAAGCTCAATCTTCCAACCAAACACGAATGTTTATTCCATAATCCTGCCAGCAACAATTTCAATCTTGGAGAGATGCGTGCCTGCAAATGGTTGGAAAATACGACCAAGAAGCAGGATAAAGTCAAGCAGTCCGTCATACCTAAACCAACAAATAAGTTAGCAAGTAAATCCAATTTGTCAAAACCCACCTCCTTTTCCCACAACAAACCAAGCTCCAATTGGAGTTTTAAAACTAAAATTTTTCCTAACTTTAAGCCTCCCACCCAAACTCCAACTCCCTCTATTCCACCCCAAATCAAGCCCGAACGTCAACGTGTCTTAACTTAACCCCTACAACTCCAACTCCCGCCACTCAAACTCCCACCATTCAACCCCTAACACACAAGCCTTTCCCTAATTTCGACCTCAGAACTGGAGCTAAGTATCCTAATTTCATCAGTTCTCACATTTTAAACCCTATTTCAGACACCCCATCCGTTGCGACACTAAACTCATTAACCACTCCCTCTTCTGTTGACCCCCTTTCGCCCCCACCCCGCTGTTAAATTAACGCACCAAACTAGCGATAGCACCGTATGTCGCTATGCGCTCTCTAGGCTTAGAGATAAAAAGATTTATGAGAATATACGTCTATATCTCGCTTATCTGCACGATAAATTCGACTCGGTGTGCTACGAGGGTAAAACAAAACGAGCGTCATGGTTTCTATCCAGCAGAAAGGCCTCCCAACCGACATTACCAGTCTCAGGAAACTTTATACAAAGTATCACGAGATTTTCAATACGCCCTCCCAAAAAGTTGCAGACGATCTTGCCGCTCTTCACCACTATGTACACTCTAAAAGAGTCTCACATCTCCAACGCAGTCGACTTGACCACGATAAATTTTTTCGACCCTAAAAAGTCATGCAAAAACCTCCCTCTCACCTTTTATTACCAGAACGTAAGAGGACTCCGTTCTAAAACCCACGCTGTTTTCCGCCAATCTCATGCTCTCCCATTTGATATCTATGCTCTGACCGAAACTAATCTTATCCCCAACATAAAAAAACCAGGAGTTATTCCCTCTTTCTTTATTGTTGTTTGGGATGATGATCGCACACCCCCCTTGATTGAATCCCCTTGTCGAGGTGTCCACCACTGGCTATTCACAACAGCCTGGACTCCTATCTCGTTGCAACTTCATCCTCTCCTAAGCTCGACTTTGTGTCAGTTAAAATAACACTTATTAGTAGATGCTTGTATGTTACGAGTATGTATTGTTACAACCTATCGAATCCTACCAACTTGCTATTGCAGCAATTGATAATTTGATCGACTTATCAGACTCGCTTGATGACATCATTATTTTCGGCGATTTTAATCTGCCTCAGCTGAAGTGGACTCCATCTTTTTTCATCGCTTCCAATCCCATTTCTACTAAGGAATGCCTCTTCTTAGATCGGCTGACAGACTCTAGTCTATGTCAAGTCAGTGGCGTTTCCAACTATATGGAAAGGCAATTAGACCTTATCTTCACAACTGATCCCATCAACTCCTCAATATAGTGTTGTCCCCTATCTCTTTCAACTATTGATAACTTTCATCCTCCACTTCTTCTCTCATTTTTCCACAACTCTCCCCTTCAGTCGCCTCCCCTAGCAGTTCTATTTTCTTACAATTTTCACAAAGCTAATTTCCGTAAAATTAATACCTATCAATCTATCTCTGGTTGATGCCCTCTCCATTTTTTACAGAGAAATATTCAAATCCATCTAGCTTTATGTGCCTTACTCCCGCCATAAAACTTCTTCTACATCCCCTCCTTGCTATAATCGTAGACTTCGCTCTCTACGAAACAAAAGAAACAAGTTATGGGCGGTATTCCTTCGCACCCACTCTTCTTCCGACTATTCAAATTACCTAGGTACATATCTTCATTTCACTGAACTCTATAACTCTCTCTATCAGCGCTACCTGAATAGTGCGCAAACCAATCTCATAAATGACCCCAAGTCCTTTTTTCAATTTGTCAATTGCAAAAGTAAGACTGATGGTTATCCTTCCTCCCTCGCTTTTTAAAGCAAATCTTCAAGTGATGCTCTTACCATCGCCAACTTTTTTGCCACATTTTTCAAACAATCATTTGCCAACAACTCCTTCGTACCAGATCCCTCTTACTTCATTGATCTACCACATTTATCCGTTGGTCCCTTTCTCACTCAAAATTTCGATCCTGCAGTTATTGAAGAAAAGTTATAAAATCTTAAAGATGAATTTGTACCTGGCCCAGACAGACTCCCCGCCGTATTTCTTAAAAAATGCTCATCCAACCTGTCTCTACCCCTTTCCTACCTTTTTCGTCTAACTCTTACACAGGGAGAATTTCCCCAGATTTGGACCTCTTTTATAATCCCGATTCACAAAAAGGTATCTAAGAATGAAGTTACCAATCATCGTCCCATTGCTAAACTATCTCATATACCCAAACTCTTTGAAAGCATTTTATACGAAGCCTTAAGCTTCAAATGCAAGCCTTTTATTTCACCCCGACAACATGGTTTTCTAAAAGGGAGGTCAACTACCACAAATCTAGTTGAATTCGTGTCTTTTGCTCTCTCAGCCTTAGAAAATGGCAAAGAAATCGATGTTATAGCAACTGATTTCACTAAAGCGTTTGATAAGATATCTCATCAACTGATCCTCTTCAAATTGTCTGCTCTCGGCTTTTAGCCTTCTTCTCTTATTAAAATGGATTTCTTCTTACCTGGTAAACCGATATTATAGCGTTCGGCTTAGATCCGCCCTTTCTGTTCCATTCCTGGCCTCATCTCTTTCCACAAGGCAGTCATCTTGGCCCTCTTCTCTTCATTCTTACTATTAACGATGTTGAGAAAGTCATTAAACACTCGTCCCTCTCCCTTTACGCTGACGACATAAAATTTTTTAAAACTATTTTCTCTCCCCATGACTCTGCCCTTCTTCAACAAGACCTTGATCGGTTTTCAATCTGGTGCCTCAAAAACTGTCTAGAACTGAGTATAGCCAAATGTCAATCTATAACCTTCTCACGTAAATGCAACCCGTCTCCTCCTCGACTTTATTTTCTCCATGGTCAACCAATTCCCCTGGTTCAGTCTCTTCAAGGCCTTGGCATGTTATTCGACTGTGAGCAAGATGATCCTCAAAGCCAACTCATCACTTGGCTTTATTAAACGGTGGTCCAAGGAATTTTCCAACCCGTATGTAACCAGATCTCTCTATGTTACCTTTGTTCGCCTCCTGCTTGAGTATGCCAGTCAAGCTTGGTCCCCCTTTCACCGGGTTCATGTTTCCCGAATCGAGGGTATCGGATTGCCCTGGAACGGCCCTTTAATCTTGCCTCCCTATCAGGACCGCCTCAAACTTCTCAATATGAATTCGTTAGAAGAACGTAGGAATACTGCTGACATTCTTTTCATTCATCGGCTTCTCTCAGGTTCCATCGACTGTGCATCCATTTTGAACTCCATTTCCTTCAATACCAACCTCCGCAATCTACGTTGTCCTCGACTCTTCTATCTACCGGTCCACCGCACCTCTTATGGCTCCAACGAACCCATCTCCCGAATGCTCCGAAAGGTCAACTCAAACCTCTCCCTTTTTGATTTCCACCTGAGCACTCCTCGTCTCAAGCAAGATCTCCTCCATCACTTCCTTGGTCCCAAGCTCTTAAGTCGTTCTGTTAGTTTTTAGTCCTAGTTTTTAAGTTAGACTAAGCTTGTATTAAGCCAATAAATGAGGGCCTCAGCCTCCACCAACAAATTAAAATTAAAAAATTCCAGGTCCGCTTACACTTGACCGCGTCGAACATCTGCGGGACGAATCCACTTTCGCAGTCGTTTAATAGAAAGAGCACTTTAAGATCGTAAAAAAGTGCAAATTGGCAGATCCCGATGTTACATCTAGTTTTGTTCCGAAGATGTATTCGTCAACGCTGGCAAAACTGCTTCATAAGCTTTTTTTATCGTTCCTACTCGTTAGAACTCTTTCCGAGCAGACGGAAAACTGCATTTCTCCAGCCCGTCCCTCAAAAAAGCGTATCCTCATCGCTCTCCTTGTACAGATCCATTGCATTTACGTTCCTTTTTTCCCAGGTCATGGAAACGCTGATAAACCAGCTCATGAAATCTTATGGGACTTCTCAATGAACAGTGCAACAAAAGTCTACACTAATCCGGCAAAAGCACAATAGTTGCACTTAATACTTCTAAGGCATTTGACAGAGTTGTCGGAAATGGGTGTATTTGGAATCGAAAGATCTCATCTTTAACGTTCAATTCAAATAAGTGCTGGTGTACCCAAAGGTTCCATTCTGCCTCCTACAGTCTTTCCTATTTTCTTCAGCAACTTCTTGGCTGCTTCTTCCAATACAGTGTATACCTTCGTTGACAGTACCTTCTGCTTCTCATATTCGCCTCCGCATTCACACTTCTCCTGCAGAACGGAAACGGCTATGTAAAGCTCATTAAACTCCATCAATCATGAACCGAGTGGAACTTAATGTTCCCAAATGCTATGTTCTGTCGTTAAGATGAAATTTATTTACCCAGACGTTATTCATGAATGCCATTTGTATCGTCGGAACCGACATTTTCTGTCCTCAGTATGGCAACGGAATGACCATGTAAAGAATCTTTTGCGGGTAAGAATGTTAAATAAACACTAATGATTTACTTATCATTTAAATATGAATTTATTGTTGTTAAAGAAAAAAAAAGAAGGGAAACACGTCCGGTCCCGAACACAACTACCACGAACAGAAAGAGGATCCAAAGCCTGAGATGAAAAAACGCGGAAAACGACCAAGTGACAGCTCGCACTCAAAATGGAGTATGTGGTGAAAACATTGTTGTTGTGGCTGTGTCCACCTAGTGTGTTGTTCGTGGCTTTCCTCTTAGGAGGTAATGAAGCGAAAGGGAGGTTTGATACCCCGACCAGAACGCTTAGTAACTACTGTAGCATCGAGAACCTCCGGATCGGTTGAAGGTGAAAAACCGTTGAAACACCCCTCAAGTTTTGAAGAAAGTGTCGAAGTTCAGTTCCATAAACTAATCGGGCTTGTGATGTACTCGACTCGTTTACCACTGAAGCCCTTGAATCCAGTTCTCGGGCTATGGGCGATGAGGGCTGTCTTCAGTGCCCGCTGCCATCGCTTTACTATCCCATTTGCCAGTGGAAGATAGCCTGTGGTGTGAATACGGCCACATCCAAGGAGTAGAGCAAACCTAAGAAACAAAGCAGATTAGAACGTCCACCCCTGATCGGTGGTCAGGCGAAGTGGATTGCAGAAACGTGCAACTAAGTATTGGACACTGGTTGCGGTGATGCCTTCTACTGGAATTGCTTCAGGCCAACGGGTTGCTCAATCGAAACATGTGACGCTGTAATTAAGGCCTAAACAGTTTTTTAGTGGACCGGCTATGTTCATTCGAATATGATCGAACCTGTCTGCGTTTGGAAACATTCCAAGAGGTGGTCCGATCTTATTTTATTGACAGGCTAGACAGGTGCATATCCGTCTACAATACCTATGTCTGCATTCATCGGTGGCCAGAAAAAGCGTAGTGCCACTGCCTTACGGGATGCTCGAGTACCAGGCTAAGCTTGTGCATGCCGAAATTCGTGAGTGATGTATGGGTAAGCACGGCCAAAATATATTTCGCAAGTGATGGCTGAAGGGGAATCCAGGAAAACAAGATTAATACGAGTAAATGTACGTTTCTGACTCACCGTTTTAATTTCTTGTAGTTCCTGACCGTTAAGCGCTCCTTCACGATGGTAGTGTAGGCCCAAGACTGCGGAAGTCGTTACTGTGACGATGGGAGACAGGGTGTCAGCGACAGCATTTTCATTCCCCTTGACGTGGCGTATATCCACTGAAAATTGTGATAGGAAATTCATGTTGGAGTGGGTTTCTGTGGGTTATGGTGTAGTTGGTAAAGAAGGCGAGCGATCGGCTTCTACGAAGCACCGGAAGTACTCAATTGCCAGTTTAATAGCCAGTAGTTCTCGATCGAATGTTCTGTATTTTTGTTGTTGCGGCGACAAGGCTTTTGAGAAATATGCAACTACGAGTATATACCTACAGCAAACTGCGATGTTTGATGCGTCACACATGAGACGTTGTTCAGCATCGGCCACGAGATGGGGAAGTGCAGCTGCTTAATCTAATTTATTGAAGCAACGTTCGAAAGCAGCTTCTGCTGCTGTAGAGAGCGGCGCTTGAAATTAAGAGCTCCCAAGAAACGACGAAGTTCACAAACTGTCGTTGATTTCAGGAAGCCTAAGATTGCCTTAACAGTGTCATCTAGCGCCCATATGCCGGTGCTATCAAGAAGGTAATCGAGAAACACAAGTGAGCTTTTGCAAAAATTCGCTCCTCTCCATGTTAATCGTCATAGCGTTGGAGATGTCTAAAGATTTCTTCGAGATGTTTCTAATGTTTTTCCGGTGAGCTAGATGCGATGAGCCCATCGTCGAATAAACGCAGGTAATACCTGTACAACCCAAAAGGTGTAAATATAGCTGTTTTTGAAATGTCCTGCGGGGCCGTCGGAATTTAATGGTATGCATGGTCGAGCTGTATCTTGGCCGGCATGATTAGTTGTAAATCCCGATAAGGGATCGGTGGCAGCGGGTATCGATGTGACAGGGTTACAGAGTTAAGGCGACGGTAATTCGAGCATGGGCGAATGTCTTCGTGATGGATACGTTCATCATGCGTTGAAATTCTATTTTGGCGAGTGTGTAGAATTTTGGTAGCGTAGCCCTTGTACGGCAGGAGAACGGTTGTCTTTTTGTTTTAAGATTGTGACGAACATTGTGTGAAGATGTGCAGGCGAATGAAAAAAGAAGCGTGATGGAGTGTTTGACAGTCGGTGGGGATTAGTGCTGTCGGTATGAAGATGTTTGTGACCTGATAGATAAGACGTCGTCGATGGATATCTAAAAGCAAAAGGAAGTTTTGGAGAAAGTCTGCTCAGAGAATGGGATGTGACAGAGTTGCACGAACAAACATCCAGCAAAACTTCCATCGTAGGTTTAGGTCCACCTCAATCGGGACTGTTCCATATGTACTGACTGTTATCCTGTGTTGCTATAGCCTGGTGGTCGGTTTGAACCGAAATTGCAACGCCGCTATCAAATGAAAAGGGATGGCCAGTAACTTTGTCCGAAATAAATAATGTTGTCGGCTGCCGTTTCCCTGAATGAATAGGCAAGGTAGTGAGCACTTTCGTCCCTCACAACCATAGCATTTGTCCTACGAAGAGCTTCCGTTGCTTTCGCTAGGTCTCCATGATCTCGGCTCACTTGACCTGAACGGCGGGTTGAACTGCTTCTTCTAGATCGACGACGCTGTCATGTTTTGGTATTGGACGTATTTCTCGTTCAAGTAAGTTCAACCTGCTTTTTATTTTTTTATAATTTGCGAGCGTTAGTTTTTTAGTACCCTTAAAATGTTTGCACACAGCGCGGGCGAAAGAAAATCAGGGAGGATGGAAAGAGAGGTACTGGTGAACGTTGGTTTTAAATGTTTGAAGGTTATAATGACTACGAAATAAAGAGATCGGCAGGGCATTCCATAAGCGAGTTGTACGGCTTAGGAATGAACCACGATATTTTAGGGTACATCCGAAAATGGACATGAGGGTATACTGATGAGCATTCATAGCTAGACGGGTGTTACGGTTAAAAGTTTGAGGGGGAGGAATGCTACTGGCGATTTCTATGGAGCACTGGTGGTGGAAATAGCGCTAAAACAGAGTGAGACACGAGACATTACGTTGGTGTTCGAGGGAGCCCATTGTTTGAGTGATATTAGTATCACCTATGAGTTTTATCGCACGGTTTTGGATCCTATCTAGCAGGTGCAGAGATGTTTTGGCGAACCCGAACGCTGTGGGCATTGTACTCCAATTTCGGGCGGATAAATGCCTTATATATTGTGACCCGATCAGAGGGGGTAAAATATTTCTTACATCGCTTGAAGAAACCTAGACATTTCGCAGCATTTTTGACGACACCGAATATGGGGTCATTCCAACGTAAGTTGTCATTGTCACACATACCGAGAATGGAAAGTTTATCGGTTTCGACGATGCAAGTGCCATGGGTAATGGCTGGGTGTTTAAATCTAAATTAAATTAACGACAGCAGATAGCATTGTGTATTGGAAGAATTAAATTCTACTCTGTTAGTGGTTCCCCAATTAGTTATGCTGGTAATATCGGAATTTAATGAGCTTACCATACGCTGCCGTTCTCTTTCTATAGCCGAAGAGCAGGGGCGTGAGACCGGGAACGAATATGAGAAGCAGAGAGTGCTGTCATCAGTAATTGAATAAATTGAGTTAAAAGTAGCAGACAAGAGATCATTAATGAAAATTAAAAAGAGTGCCGGAGATAGAACGGAGCCCTGGGGCACACCAGCATTTATTTTGTGAATACCAGACTTGAAACCATCCAAGACAACTTGTATCGAACGATCCGAAAGGTAATTTCTAATCCATTGAAAAAGGTCGATCCCAAAAGCACGCATTTTCGACAAGAGAGCCTGATGCCAAACTCTGTCAAATGCCTTAGAAATATCAAGTGCAACTATCTTGCTTTCGCCAGATTGATGTACGCTTTGGTTCCACTTTTCGGTGAGACATGCCATCAAATCACCAGTGGACCTGTTGCTATGAATACCATAATGCCGGTCATTGAGAAGTTTTCGTATTTCGAGATATTGCATGATCTGATGGTTTATCAGCTTCTCCATGACCTTGGAAAGAAGGTACGTAAGTGCAATGGGTCTGTAGGAGGAGAGAGAAGAAGATTCGCCTTTTTTTGGGACGGGCTGGACAAATGCTATTTTCTATCTGCTCGGAAAGAGTCCTAAAGAGTAGGATTGATGAAAAAGCTTACGCAGTGGTTTTGCCAGCAAGGAAGAACGCCTCTTCAGAAGAAGGGGAGATATACCATCTGGACCAGCGTATTTCTGAATATTAGGATCTTGAAGAACTCTTGCTACTACACGAGTGCGAAAGTGGATTTGTCCCATTGAAGATTCGACGCACTCTAGTGTAGGCGGAGACAAAGCACAATCTAGGAGTGTTGAGCTAACCGCAAAGTGTGCAGCAAGCAGATTGGCCTTGTCCAAAGAGCTGAGAGCTGGAATGTCATTGGAAATGAGCGTTGGGATGGAGGATGAGGATTGGACGAACCACCAAAAATGTTTACTGTCTTTGGGACATTGTAATATTTTTTGCCTCAGTTTTTAGTCGTATTGGAATTTCACACGCTTGAGAAAGACGTTGCAGTCATTTCTGGCCCATTTATACTTTTTTCGGTTTTCCTCTGTCGGGTTGGTCTTGTAGGACAGAAAAAACAATTCTCTAACCCTGACAGCATTTTTACAGCTCGAGTCGTACCATGCTTTTTCTTTTGGTTTGATACTGTTCATCCGATGAGGGATAAAGCATTTTATTCCAAAGAGAATAGTTTCTGTGATCATGTCAGCAGCGGCATCCACTTCGTTAACGACCAGTTAAAGTTCCTAAAGAAGTTGTTAAGCCCACTCCAATTGGCTTTCTGGTATTGCCATACGGTTCTCTTAGGAATCTTTTCTGTAACTGTGTGTTGGGATATGACACAATGGTCCGACGAACCTAGAGGGGAGATCACATCAACGGTGTACTTATCAGGGTGAGAAGTTAGAAACAAGTCCAGGGTATTGGCGGTATGACTGTCAATGTCTGGTATTCGGGTGGGCTCATTTACAAGCTAGGTTAAGTTATTTTCCGCAGCGAAGATCTCAACACACCGTCCTTCAGGTGTTGTCTGTCCAGAATGTCGAAGCCAACCGGAATTGTGTATATTGAAATCGCCCGTAATAACGATTTTAGTATGAGGGTACAGGGATAAAATTCTTTGTATGGAGTCATCTCTGACATGACTCGGGGCTCCTGTAAATAGAGCAATAGTGGATAATTTGCTTACGGAGTGGAATTTTAACCATATGAAATTGAATTCCGGATTGGAACAGGGACTACATTGCAGTGGAGTTCGGTAAGCTGCATCACTACGCATGCGAGACTGCGGTTAGAGAAGGAAAATGGCACTAGTTCGTAGCCAGGTAGCTTCAGATCAGAGAGATCTGAGATGTGTGGGCGGGGATCTACCTACAGACGCGAACGTACGAAGAAGAATGATTACTTTTTGGCCCCCGTATATTGGCAATGTCCACTTTAAATTCCCGAGTCATTATAAAGAAAGGCGCAAATGTGAAATACATGTTCAGAGTTGGTTTACCGAATCAAATTATTGTAGATGTTATGCGCTTACAACAATACGAAACAGAACACCAACTTTGGTTCATACCAACAACCCGCTATCCATCGGTTGTTACATACACTCAGTCACTGTTTTGAATGATGAGCAGCACATCGTCACTAACAGCTGACTTTGGGCTTGACCTCGAAGATGGCTGATGCACAACTGCTAATGTACTCGTGGCCGATAACCTTGTCAGCAATTTGCGCGAGTCGCAACTGAGGACAGCACTGATCGTACATGGGACGGAAGTTTCGAAAACTAAAGCACTTAAAGTACTACGTCCGTTGTATTTGAAGAACCAGAGTGGTATCTTATTCGACGAAGTAGCTGTTAGATCTGTGAGTCTCCCCTGTCTTCAACCAGTCGCTGGAGTCATCGTTCTGGGCTCTTTTCATACACTTGCATTGGTCTTGTTTCTACGGTGCTGTATTTATCCGAGACTGGCGGCGATAGCAAAAGGTCGGAAACTTGCCAAGATCTCGCTGCTCCATCGCACTGCAATTGATAGACTTGAAGCTGGACAAGTATTTTGTTCACCGACTTCTGTTATAGAACCTTTTGCTAAGTTTCCAATATGATGAAGGTACGAAAGCCAAACTGTTCCAATCGATGCCGAAATGATAATTCTCGAGGAAGTTGTAAGCTTCATCCTTAGAGCAGTAATACACATAACAAGTTGATGTTGTAAGACTTGGATGAGAAGTATGGCTACGTGTAAGATTGACTGATTTATGGCAATGAACTTTCGATTCTCCACTTGCGCTCTTAAGTGATAATCGACATCGACCAATACCAATGAAAGCCGCCACCGTAACCATCCAATCAATTATGTGGTTAAAGTCATTTCCGATTATAAAAATTCTATCCAAGTCTCAAGGATCTATCAGTTTGAAATCAAATTGGTTCAATCCAACTGAAAGTCTTCCGGTAATGCATCCCATTCATTTCAATCCACCCATCTTGTCGCTTTGATCAAAAGTTTGCCCAGATCCTACATCCACTTAAAGATTCCTTTGAACTATTTATTGTTTATGTATGTATGTCTATCAAAGTATCTCTTGCTCTTCCTATATAGAGATACTAGCAATTTATTACTTACCCCAAAATAGCAAGCCACCATCGAAAAATCGAAATTCCTTCCATCTACAACAGATATGACTACACGCGGCAAGCATCTGCTAGACCAGACACTTCAGGAATCATTAATCATCAAAACAGTCCGTCGAATTTGGTTTTTTGCGGGCTTGAAGATGTTTAGAAGAAGGAAAACAGTATCTAACGCTCGCACGCACGCACAGCATTTGCATTTAGATAGCCAGTCTTCATGAATTTTTTAAAAGCCTATTTACGAATACATAATCAATTTAGATACATCTACTCAGCCTGCTCAAAAGTGCTTCTTCCATTCATTGATTGCTCAGTCGGGATTAATTTAACGGTTACAGGTTCAACTTTTTAACAGTCAGCTCGAAAATGTTGAACCCTCCAGGTTTTTTTTTTTCTGTTTTTTTGTTTTTAAAAGCTCTTCGCACAACTGTATGCCAAAGGAGGAGATGTTTGGATTCGGAATTATTTCGTGTTTTGGATGTGTAATGACGTTACGTTGATGTACTCTATATCCCGGTTACCGGTTAGCAAGAAAACCTCTTCGTATCCTCGACGGTGAAAAAAAAAATGAGCAAAACAAGAATTTGCCATTTAGATTCCTGACACAACAGCGAGTGTATGCGGGAATATATAAAAAAAACAAAAAAAACGGCTAAGCAAAAAATGGAACACAAATGTACGAGTAGTACGTATGCCAACGAGTTTTTGCTTTGAAAACTGTCTTCTGTCGCTCAGAGGTCCTGATAAAATGCTAAAAACGAATATCCGGACCGGGTATCGTCTCAGATACATTAACGATGCTGCATGGTAGCTTAAGTTGCAGCAAAAAATAGTGAGACAAGGGCGACAAAACACTGTTGCCGCAAAAATGGAAGTAGGTGAGAGTAGAGGTTAAAAAGGGTATCTTTTCGAAAGTACGAGTACTTTGAAAACGATAATAAATGAAATATTACATCTGAAAAGATTATCAACTCTTTTCCGTAATATTCGTATCCAAATATGTAGCATCCAGGTAAGTCGATACTTCGTTTTCGAGACACTGTAGACTAGACATGGTAATGCATTTTCATTGTCCCCTTACTGACTTCACAGTCATTTG
Organism: Volucella zonaria; assembly: GCA_963966105.1. Lineage (NCBI taxonomy): Eukaryota > Metazoa > Arthropoda > Insecta > Diptera > Syrphidae > Volucella > Volucella zonaria. Next base: position 15,594,001 of record OZ014533.1, read on the forward strand.
GTTACCAATACCGAGAGTCAGCTTAACAAGAACCCACACCCGGATATAGCATGCAGAAAACTGCTACAAAGTGAATCGCCTTTAAGCGTTGTTTTCCATATCGCTCTTTTGGATCTTTACTCCATCGCTTCCGAATTTTCCTTTCCTGCGGGATACGTGCATGATTTTTAATTCAAAACGCCTACCTTCGTTGTGCAGGAGGAGTATTTCTGTTTGCATCTCCTTTTTTGGGATACACTGTCATTCCAACAATAAAAACAGCCAAAAAGTGTTGAATCTGAAAATCCTTGAAAATCACCTGCAGGGCACATGAGCCCTTAACTATGAGTACTCGTACTCATATACTCGTACATATCTTGGGCTGTCCCATTTTGTATCCAGTAATCGACGCGCCCTGCTTAAAGGCTTTTAATGAGCTTATACTCATATGTTGGATTACAGAATGCTCATAACACCCGCCCGCTTCTGGTAATGGGGCCAAGTAACACGATAAGTGTGTTCCAAATAATTTAAAAAAAAAAAAAAAACAAAAAAAGTGTAATTCACGAGGCTGAGGAAAAGTACACTTTTACGTAAGCGCGACATAAGAACTCAATTAGGACACATGTGTGAACAAGGTTTTTTTTTTCCTCCTTTTTTTCTATCTTCACCGAGTTTAAGTTAAAGCGGATTAAGTTGAGAACCTCTGATGGGACAATTTTGCACCTAATAACCGTTCCGCCTACTTGGATGGAGTGAATCTCCTCCTCTGATGGAATTCGATGCAGAGAACTTGTTGAAGTGAATTACATCTTTGGGGACTTTTAACAAAAAAAAAAAAAATAAAAAATATCGAAAGCAGGTAATAATATCTCATGATCGTAAAAGTTTCATCACCAAGGGAGGGAGAAAAAAAAAAAATCTGGAAACGATGAAGGAACTGACAACGGAGACGATACTAACATGGCAGATGGAAGTTAAAAAATTGAAAATTGTAAAATTAAATTCGAATACGAGTATCTCGGCATCGATAGTAGTTGTCGTTGAGAATCTATAGAATGTGGGAAGTGAGTGAATGGAAGTTGTTAACAGCAACTGATACCAAGGTGAAGTTGTTTTGTAAAATGGTAAAGATAAGTTACAGGGTAGCTTTGTAGGAGACAACTACACCTTGTGCGAGTAATGAGATTATATGGCCAGCTATTTGGGGAATTTTAAAATTTTTTTTTCCCCCTTATGAAAGGAACTGGGTATCTATCGACTTTGTAGCTACTACAAAAGTTGTGATTTATTTGATTTCAAAAGTGAAAGTAGAGGTTTCATTGTGGGAAGGACATCGTTATCAAGTGGAATGAGTTACCTAGGTGCTTCTATAAAGAGACAATTACAAAGAAAGATTCCTTGGTCGATATCTTATTAAGAATCTTAGAAATTTGAAATCATATACCGGTTGTGTGGGTATACGTAGAAGGATGTTATTATTAAGAAAGTAAGTTATGAGGGTTTTTGGAACTACATTTCTGTTTGAATAAATCGTTGAACGTGATCCGGTTCTGTTTAATCACAAATCAACAAGATTCCTCTCATTCAAAATTGGAAACAATAAACTAATGATGCATGGTGGGCTAGATTAAGTTTAAGGCTATCTTAGAAGACAGAAACCTAACCGAGCAATAAAGCCGAGCTCTAAATTCGTTGACCACAATTGAGACTGCAGTCCTCAATACTTTTGTTTGAATTTTCAATTGAAGCTGAAAAATTAGTTTTGAAAGACTTGTACAGTGGAATATTGTATTTACGGGGGCGGGAATGAGATAGGAGGGAATAGAATGATTCCTTAAATTAGATTAAGCCGGAAAGTGGGACTATGTACCCTTCACACTGTGGCCGGCTAGGCCTTTTGTAGTTTCCACAAACTAGATCTTACCCATGATGCCTGAAATTTTAATATATTTGAGTGAACTACTGGGTGTCTAGGACCTCGACTGGAGATGGGGTAACTAATCTCTATGGAAAGTCGTTGGTGGCAGCTAATGAGACGGGGGTAGGGGGTTCCATCTCACTAAGGCACTTTCTCCTGTTTTCGGGCGGCAGCGGACGAAATCTAAGGAAGGAATCAACGCTGACATCCACAGTCCCAGTTAGGTCGAACCAGTGTTATCTCTATGTGATCTCAAACACTAAGTAAGGCTGTTGGAAAAGAGTTGGTGGCGGATGACTCCTTAATAAGAGCCAACTACAGAACTCACATGCCCCAAGTGGTTCACTGGGCTATCCTAGGGGTCCCAAAAAGGGCCTGGCCCTCCAGGTTGGGGGTTCTGCGTAGGGTTAACTGCCTAACCACGTAAAAAGGTAATTATTACGAAGCGACCAATAGCCTCGGGTAAGAACGGATCCACTGTTGACGACCCTGCAAGACGAAAAAAGACAACGACTTCCGGAATGTTCGGACCTTGAACAGGCCGCGTGCAGCCGAACAATTAGCGAAGGCCCTAGATTGCTATAAAGTAGATATCACCGCCATAAAGGAAGTGCGGTGGGATGGGCCGGGCAAAAGAAAGATGAAAAACTGTGATGTTTACTACAGCGATTGCTATAGGGAACTTAATCATCGTCTATTTGGATGCGATGTGTTGTAATCGGCAGACTTACATAAGAAATCTTCAGCTTTCGACTTCGAGTGAACGCCTTATAAGAATCCGTAACAAAGGTAAATTTGCTCACATCAGCCTTATATGCGCTCACGCTTCAAAAGAGGAAAAGGGCGATGCTACCAAAGGAAGTTTCTACGAGCACCCCGCCAAAATCTACAAGCAATGTCTGATGTATGACGTTAAAATCGTCTTGGTCGACTTTAATGCCAAAATTGGAAAGGAGGACATCTTTGGTAGCTCAATCGGAAGACATAGTCTACACGGCACCACGTCTGGAAACGGACTGAGGCTAATCGATTTCGCTGCGAGGCGTAACGTTATTATAGCAAGCGAACGGTTTCCTCACCTCAATAATCACATGGGAAAAATGCAGACACCAGATCAGCAAACTGTCAACCAGATTAATCATGTTGCGATCGACGTAAGGCACTCCTCAAGTATTTTAGATGTCCGAGCGGCCAGCATAGACTCGGACCACTACCTAGTTGCAGCCAAGGTACCTTTACGGATATCTCAGACGCCACAAAAACGGAGAAATACTATGAGGAGATTTAACGTTGAACGGAGGCAATCACAACAAGTCGCCAGAAGTCCTTTGCAGCCATCATCAAGTGCTGAAGACTAATAGCTTAGATGCCGAGAAACCATCCACCAAAAAAACTCCTAGTTTGATGAAAAGTGCCGGTAAGAACATGCGTCGAAGCGGTGCTGCAGAAAAGGTCAAGAGCGGCTCGTACGCTCGACGAGGAAAAGAGTAGGAAAGAACATTAGCTTCTCGGGAGAAAAAAGAAAGCATGAGAATCACGCGATCGAGAAAATAGAGAGGCGCTACTCTAGGAATATCATTCGGAAGTTTTACCAAAAGGTAAAAAGAACGTGTCTTGTAGAAATGAACAAGGAAACCTTGTACAATAGTAGAGTCGCAATCGGTGCTGAGGATATGGAAAAAGCTTTTCTGGAGACTGCTAAACGGCGCAGACGACCCAAATTCGTCTATCAGGCAGAGCGAACCAGTCAATATTGACGATGCAATTCAAGAGTTCCGTCCAGCCGACTAAAATGAAGTGAGGAAGCAATATCTAAACTGAAGTCGAACAAAGCTGCCGGGCTGGACGGCCTACCCGCTGAAATATTTAAGGCAGCAGGAGATGACTCGGTAGAGAGCATACACCAACTTATTCCCAAAATTTGGTCGGATGTATGTATGCCTGATGAATGGAACCCTGTTTGCCCGGTTTACAAGAAAGGAGATCCTCTAAACTGCACCAACTATAGAGGTACCCGTATCAGTCTCCTAAACATCTCATATAAGATATTGTCTGCGTATTGTGCGAGCGCCTGAAACCATTTGTCAGCGATCTGATTGAACCCTATCAGTACGATTTTAGGCCCGGTAAGTCTACAATTGACCAAAAATTTACACTACGGCAAATCCTGGAGAAAACCGAAGAAGTTCAGATCGATACTCACCACTTTTTTATCGGTTTTCAAGCCGCATATTACAGCATCTACAGAACCATGTCTAGTTTTGGCATCCCTACCAAAATCGCTGCTGCACCAAGGTCGGAACGACCTAACCGAGACCTTTGATGTAAAAAAGGGATTTAAGCAAGGCAACGCGCTGTCATGTGACTTCTTTAACATCATTCTTGAAAGAATCGTACAAAACTGACAAGCAAACGGACGAGGAACGATCTTTCAAAAGTCTGTTCAATTGCTTGCATACGACGGCGATATTGATATTATTGGTAGAGCACAGCGAGCCATCACAGGTGCTTTTGCGAGTATAGAAACAGAAGCCGAAAAAATGGGATAGCGGTAAACGAGGGCAAAACAAAATATATGCTGTCAACACGAAGCGATATCCATTATCGACAAACCGATCAGAATGTCACAATCGACAACTATAACTTTGAGGTTATAAGGGACTTTGTCAACCTCGGTTCTGCTATCACCTCTGACAACGGCATCTGTTCAGAAATTAAACGAAGAACAACGCTATTCAATCGCTATTTCTTTGGGCTGAGAAGGCCCAAGTAGTAGTAGTAAGGCCCTCTCTCGAACAAGCAAGGAAACTCTATATACTCGTAAGACCCTTGTAATCCCAGTTCGGTTCTATGGTTCCGAAGCATGAACCCTTCCTAAATCGGATGAAGACATTCTTGATCGTTTTGAGAGAAAAATTCCTTATATGCGTTGACAGGATCTGGGGGAGATGATTCAACGATGAACTCTACGAGCTGTACGACGACGTCGACATGGTCAAACATATAGAGCGAATGGACACCAACGCTCCAGCCCGCAAAATCTTCGACTCTAATCCGGAGGAACAACGCAGTAGATTAAGGCATCGCCTTAGGTGGCGCGTGCAAGTGGAAGAGGACGTCAACCAACCTAGAATGCGCAACTGGAGGCAGACCGCGCTAATTGGAGAGGCTTATTGGTTGAGGCCCAGGTTGACCCCGGACTGTAGCACCCTAGTTAAGTAAGCAAGAGCTGTCAGTGATATCTTCTGCCTCAAGGTATGATTTAACTAGAATACGTAAACGTGTTCTGCTTAATCGGTTAAAGCGGCAGAGGATATGCTCTGATGTTTCTTTGACCTCTTTACACATGCGACATGTGTTGTCTTGTGCTATTCCTATAGTCATGAAGTGTTTTTTGACTCTGCGGTGACTCATTAGGGAACCGGTTACTGCGTGTATCTGACCCCTCAAAAGCTGTAAGAATTTGTCTGTTACTTTGAGTTTCAGTTTCCGTCCAGTAATGGAATGCTTATGTTTTTAGTCCGTTACTCGTATTTATATAGCTTTTTATGGCGCTAATCTTGGCGACATTAGTGTTCAGACCATACCATTCATCATTACCATCATAGCCACTATGAGCGGGCACCCAGATTAAGTGGACTCTCTTGATGCTGGCTAGTGTTATGCAGTCCCTGATATTTTTATGGTTATCTCAAAAGTGTTGCTTTCAGAGAGAATAACAATGGTCTCATTGATGGCAGATCTGTTTAAGTTCGCCCTAACGCAGAGCTCTAATGCGTGTATTTCAGCTTGCAATACAGAGATGCTGCTGTCCATAATTGGGTGCATTGAGGTATTGGTAGTTTCTCCGTATATACCTGCTTCCGCTCCTTCGTCTGTTTTGGATCCATCGATGTATCACACCAGTGAATCTCTTTTAGAATAAGGGTTTATTCGGTTACCAGTTCTGGCGATCAGGGAAAGTAACCCTGAACTTATGGTTGATGTTGTACTCTTTCACACAGTTCAAGTAAAAGGTCTGGGTGAACTATGTATTTAGGTGTTATTCTCATGCGGTGAGATAAGCATGCAGGCATTTGCCAAAGGTTCTTTAGGTATGTTGGGATGAAGAGGTGGGAGGTTCAGGAGAAACTCTGATGCTGCGGCGGGTGCTGTTCTCATTACACCCGTAGTACATACACAGGCTTTCAATTCCGTCTATCCGTTTGGCTGGTTGTCTTTTGTGTTTTCTTATTTTTTTTTTCCTCTAGCAGTGGACTTTGTTTTGCTTCATACATTCCACGGATGGTGCCAAATTTAAATCGGAACAACGAAAATCGCTCACTTTTTAAAATGGCCAAAAACAGATCAAACAATGCTTCGATAACGTACGCTTGAAATGAGGGAATCTTCAAGAGCATCCGCATACTTTTGCATGTTATTGCTGTTGGACCACAGCACCTATGGAATCTACTATGACCACACTTATGTGCACTTCCCTAAGTTTTTTTTTTTTTTTTTTTTTTTGGTGGGTAGGGTTGAAAATCTTCATAGACACTATGAACCCGTTTCTCATAGTAGTGTGAGATTCTTACTCACTAAAAACACGCCTCCCTTCTTATCTTCTTATCGACTACAACTAAGTTACCTTATCAAGTAGTTTCCGTTTCAAATAACGTTCGCTTGTGGCAGGTAGCTTTCCAGCAAAACCACCTGCTAGTACCGCTATTATATGCGGAAAGTCCTTATCGCTCCAGATCGAATGGTCTCATTCTTTGTAATCGACGCACTAAGTTTGTCTCGTCCAGAATTTGGAGTATTTTATTATTACAATGACCATGAAGACGAATACGGCGTTTGCGAGCAAAGTTCATTATTTCGTCCTCGACGGTAACTATTCCTAAGTCTCTGTGGATATCACTGTTTCTGATATACCATGGAGCGTTAGCGATTTGTCTTAGAGAATTGTTTTGATAGCTTTGGAGAATATTTCGGTTGCTTGGTTTAGTACAGCCCCAAAGTTGTATACCGTACGTCCAAACAGGTTTAAGCACTTGCTTATAGATGAGCAGTTTGTTATGTATGCTTAACTTGGAATGTTTTCCTAGTAGCCAGTACATTTGTCTGAATTTATTTTGAACTCATCACGTTTCTTCTTAACATGCGGCTTCCATTTCAGTTTTACATCTAGTGTCATTCCTAGATACTTTGCTTCATTTGGTACTTGTACCGAGTTAATGAAAATGGGAAGGTTGTTTATTTTCCGGTAAGTAAAATTAACATGAGTAGATTTGGTCACATTGAGAACAATTCGCCATGTCTTTGTCCATTCGTAGATTTTATCCAAAGTCGTTTGTAGCTTTCCAGTAGCTAACTCGACTGAAGTATCTGTAGCTAGTATCGCCGTGTCGTCCGCGAACGTGGATACTATGGTACCTGATTCTTCCGGTATGTCTCGAGTATAGAGTAAAAACAATACCGGCCCAAGTACACTTCCTTGTGGAACTCCAGCAGCTACCTCTTTAAATTCCGAGTATTCGGTGCCATGTTTAACATGAAAAATTCTGTTTTCCAGGTACGATTTCAGAATCGTATGCAGCTCTCCCTGAAGAACCTGGTTTAGCTTAAAATTTAAGCCTTCGTGCCATACCTTATCAAAGGCTTGAGACACGTCAAGAAACACGCTAGAACATATCTTTTTCCCCTCTAAGGCTTTCTCAATTTCATTCGTAATTCTAAAAACCTGGTCAATTGTGGAGTGCTTAGTTCTAAAACCGAATTGATGTTCTGGAATTAGACGTCTCTCTTCAATGATCGGTTGCAGGCGCTTCAATAGAAGTTTTTCAAATATTTTAGATATTATCGGCAGAAGCGATATGGGTCTGTAGGACTTTTTTTTCATTTAGAGATTTGCCTGGTTTCGGGACCTTTATAACTTCGGCAACTTTCCATTGGCTTGGAACGTTTAATAGTCTTAGCGCGGCATTTATAAGTTGGAGCTGTTTGATCAGGGCTTTCTTTGGCAGCTCCTTGAAAATTTGAGCAGTTATTAAATCATAACCAGGGGCTTTGTTATTTTTCAGTTTTTTAATTGCTTGATTAAGTTCTCGTAGCGAGACTGTTTTTATTCTAAAATTGTCCGGTGCCCTAATTATATAATTAGAACCTCCTGTTAACGCCATCAAAAGGCTTAAACGTTTCTTCTAGGTGCTCGGCAAGTAGATCCGCCTTCTCTTTATCTCTTTATGCATTTGAGGCTTTTTGATTCCCTTCATGGCTTTCCAGAGGGAGTAATTTGAACTTCTTTCGGCAGTCAGACCTTCGAGATATGTAGAGATATTCCGATTTTTGTAATCTCGTATTGCTTCTTTCAATTTGTTGCATAAGTGGTTTAAGTATGTTTTATGCTGGGGAGCACGGGATTGTTGCCATCTTTTTCGCGCTCTCCTCTTTTCTCTTACCAGTTCTATTATTTCCGGCGGGTATTTTATTTCACTACTTGCTTTCTCTTTTCTTGTTGGAGTTGGAGTGTTGTTCCAAGCAGGGCTTTGATGAATCTGTCGACTTCGTCTTCTATTTCGTTTTGTGTTTTTAGCGACACGTTTAGAACAATATGTTCATTGCAGTAGTTTCTAAAACCGTCCCAGTTAGTCTTGTTATTAGTTAATCTAGGCGCCACTTCTTTCTTCATTAAGAGTATGCTTAGTGTTAAAATGACTGGTGAGTGATCTGAGGAGAGATCATAACTTTCCTCGATGATCGGGGGTCTTTGTTATATCCGAAGGCCAATATGTTGGTTTTCCTGTCGAGAAAAAGTCAACTTTGTCTGCCTTTCCTTTTTATTACATCTTGAGCCCCAGAAGGTATGTTTCGAATAAAAGCCACCACCAATTATAAAATTCGGTCCGAGTGAATCAAAGATACCTTTAAAGTCATTCTTTTCCAGCTTGCATTGCGGAGGACAATAAATGGATACAATGTTGTAGTGCAGGTGGTTATATTTTACACGAGCCGAACTTAACTGCATTGCATCGCATTCAATCTTAATATTTATAGAGTGCTCAATACGACCTTTAATGAACAATGAGAATCCGCCCTGTTTGATGGGTGGTATGCATGATAAGCACAGTATCCCTTTAGCTCCAGACGAGGTCCTTTCCTCAAGTGAGTTTCAGAAATCAAGCAAACGTCAATATTGGCTTTTTGTAAGAACACTTCCAGTTCGTCGAGTTTTTTTAATAAGGCCGGTTAACGCAAACGTCAATATTTTAAGCACTTGTTTCATATTCATGCTTGAAATCGAGTTTTACGTATTTCTTTCTCGAGATTGCTCAATTTTTCAACCAAAAATTTATTTGTTCTGCTTTGCTCAAGAGTCGTGAGAATTAGGGAGAAAACGTGAGCCACTGGATCTGGCGTAACACCGCTTTTTTTATTGACTTGCGACGCAGCTTGTGCATACGTTAGCGCGTCAATCGGTGGCGGCTTTTCCTTTGCGTTCTTTTTTTGTATATCCTTCGACTTTACCATGACGGATTTTCTTTCTTTCACTGCCTGTTCTTTAGCAATATTAGGTTTATTTGTAGTTGCGTTTGGGTTTGGACGTAAGGTTTTTTTAAGCGTATCGCGACTTTTTTTGGAGTTCTTTCGCCACTTCACATCTGCGATAGTTTGTGGGTGTTTTCCTTGGCAATTTATGCAAGACGGTGGAAGTTCTTTATTTAAGTTGCACTCTCCTGAGAGATGTTTACCGGCACATTTTACGCAACGCGGTTCTTTTTGGCAGTACATCTGCGTATGATTGAAGCCTTGGCCACGCTTACATTGCGGGATCGATCTTGTGTTCTTTCACACAGGTTCGATTGTGATTACGATATTTAGAATAGTTTTGATACTATAGATATCTTCTTTATTTTCGGACTTATCGAAACTAAGCATAAACAGTGGAAATCCCCGCTTAACCAAGATTTCCTCGTCTTCCTCTGTTTTTCTCTTTTCTTTTTTAATAATATTTACGACGTCTAGAAGTTTATAGCCCTTTGCATGGAGGTCGCTTACAATATCGTGTTTAGTACACGAAGGGTGAAGTCCTCTCGCTACTACACGTAATGGTCTTTCTGACTTGTTTTCGAAAGTGTACCATTGGATCTTCTCGGTGTTTAATTTTTCAGACAATGCTCGGTAGTCATCGGAGTTGTCGACGTTAACTTTCCACATATTGTTGCGCAGTGATGTAACCTTATACTTACATTTAAGCGTATCTTTGAGAAAGCAATGCAACTTGTATGGTCTGAAACCTCAACAACGTTGATTGGAGGTGGAAGACGTAATTTTGTTGGGAGTTGCTTTTTTTGTGACTCCTGGCTCTTGTCTGGAACGACTTCAGGTGAAGAACCAGCTTTACGTTTCTTAGACGGTCTTTTCTTTGCAGTCCAATTTGTTTCGGGCGTAAGCTCTTCTTCGTCCGTATGGTATTCGCGACTAGTTGAGCGGAGTTGACTGCTTTCTTGGGCTTCGTTTATATGCTTTGTTTTCAGAGTCTTGTTTTCCTCTCGGAGTATGTTTACTTCTTTTTTAAGCTCTTGAAAAAGTAGCTCCATTTGCTTAAGCTTCGTATGGAGTGTGTTGTTTTTGTCCTCCAAGCTTTTATTTGTCACTGAGTCCGTTTTTTCGCGCGTAGGCGCTTCAGGCGGACTTCTTTTCCCGGAGAAATTCGATCTTGGTGGTGGAGATCGTGATACCCCTGAAACTTTTAGAGAAGGGATCAAACGACTGCGGTGAATTCGTTGAATTTACTGCGTTATTTGCGTTGATTGTATTATTTGTTTTATTTGTTTTGTTTTTGTCTAGATTCAGATTTAGATCCCACGAGTATGGGGGAAGGGAGGTCCACCGCATCAGAGACCTCTGTAATGCGGTAAGGCTACGTTACAACCAGAGGACGCCAGGTATCCGGAGGGCTCCGTTCGCGGTGCTCTATTGATTTTACATCCCGAGCACCATTCAGGCCTTGGCACGGGTCGCATAACACCTTGCCTTGAGGATGGGATACTTATTTGAGTGGCGGCGCCCCCTCACGGATCTGGGAATCCGGCCCAGATGGATTTTAGTCGCCTCTTACGACAGGCATTCCTACCGCGGGTATATTCTAACCCCTACCCGCAGGGCAGGAATTCACAGTGAAATAGATAAATGCACAGCACCATCGGCGGGAAATTTCGCTTCCTTACATTCCTTGATGCGATAATTCAAGCTGTGTACTTTATTTTTAGTCTGGGCAATGAGTTCATTGGAACAAATGAAGTGGGTCCGAAAAAGATGCCCACTGCCAGGAAGGTCAGAGCTTATCTTTTTTCTGCATTAGCATTCCCAGTCGTCTTAAATGTTGATATCACTTTTTGGACACTATACGCCATCGGCCATGATTTAGATGCTGTTTTTCGCGGATGGCTCAATCACATCATGCACACAAATATCGTAGTCTTCACTATCCTGGAGATGTTCACATCATTCCGTACATATCCTAGGCTAAGCAAGCTTGGCCGGTCTTAATGCCTTTATGGTTGTCTAATTGATCTGGTTCCACATCATTAAACACTATTCTGGTTTCTGGGTGTATTCCGTTCTGGAAGTTTTAGAACTCCCACCTTAAATTGCTTACAGCATTCCTTCACATTTTCGAAGAAGTTCTTAAATCAAGTAAAAAAAATGTCCTACACTAAAGGACCAACGGGTCAGTCTTTGAAGTTAGTTTATCCCAGCCAGTGTAGTCTTTCTTTTAGTTTTATGCCAAAATATTGGAGATGCATAAGTGACTATAGGTCTAGCAATTGCACAGTATCATTTTTGGATTAACTCTAACTTTCATGGAAGAGTGGCAGACCAAATTTTAGAAGTGCCATTCCTTTGATGGTTATCTATCATCGTTTATGGTCCTAATTGATCTCAAAACTTTTATGAATGCTTGATCACTGATTAAAGTTTGTTTTGTCTCTTTTTTTTATGTGGCGCCACAGTTCAGGGTGAACTCACCCCCAATTAGCCTAATCTCTACCTAACTGCCTCCAGTTGGGCACTCCAAGTCTACTGAGGTCAACTTCTACATGCGCGCTCCACCTATGTTAAGATCTTGCTTTACTGCGCTGTCCCTCCGGGTTGGATTCTGGAGCCAGAGCACAGGTGTCTATCCCGCTCTATATCTCCCAGCCATCTCAGGCGACTGATGCACAGTTTCCCAACCAGCTCGACGTCGCTGTATAGCTCGTGTAGTTCGTCTTCGAATCTTCTTCTCCAAGTTTTGTCAACGCAAGCCGGACCAGACCAATATTGTACGAAGAATTTTTCTCCCGAAACAACCGAAAATATCTTCGTCCACTTTCGACAGAGTCCATCAAAGTAGGACTAGGAAGATCAAGATCTTATATAGGGTCTTCTTAGCAAGGGATAGGGCCTTGCTACTCAATTTTCTTCCTTAAGAAACAGCGATTGAAAAGAGTGATTGTTCGTTTTATATCTGATGAGGTGTTGTTGGCAGAATTGATAGCAAGGCCAAAGTAGACAAAGTCTCAATTGTGCCGTCCACTTCATCTACCTTGAGTGCCCCTTCTTGTTGACAGGATATGCTTGGTTTTGTTCCATTTTGGCAGTAAGTATGATGTCTATTGTCGAAAACCTTCTTTGGCACCAACGGTCTCAGTAAAGTCGCTACCTACCTTAATGGAGCAACGACCGTTCTCAATCGTCATTCTGCACAGATGGACAATTTTGGCAGGAATGCCAAAAGTAGAGATGGCTTCATGTAGCTCGTCTCTATAAATGCTGTCATATGCGGGCTTAAAATCGATGAAAAGATTGCGGGGTATTGAATTGGACTTCTTGAGTTTTTTCCAGGGTCTGCCAAAGTGTGAAGAGTTGGTTATTTGTGAATTTTCCTGATGATGGCGAAGGGTTTCAGACTATCTGGCTTATGTCGGACTTGTACCTCTATAGTTAGCACAGTTATGGGGGTCTCCTTTTGTGTGCTTTTATGGATCGGACAAACAATGCTCTCCACACAGTCATTTGCAGCAGCTTTGAATACCCCGGCCGGTTAGCCATCAGGTTCAGCAGATGTGTTGGATTTAAGGTAAGATACTGCTATCCTCACTTTGGATTGGTCAGGTGGATGGAGGTTTTGGCTATCATCGTCTAACGATAGCGAGCTTCTCGTGCTCTATTTTTTTCCTCTGGTGAACCCGATCTTCTTCCCGTCTCAGCTGCTCATAGAGCTCACGAGTGATCTCTATTGCAGCGACGCTTTGTACGCTTCTTGTTTAGCTGCATGTACTTGCCAGCATTCTTCATCAAACCAGATCTTTCTTGATGGTGGTCAGGTGAAATCCAATATCCCAGTTGCGGCATCTTTTATGGCACGTTGGCAGCGTTGCCACTAGTTTTCGGTACTTTATGCTGGTAGTATAGGAGTTGTTGAGATACGGGATACGCTTCGGGCGAACAGTCTGACAGTGTCTTGTGACTGAAGCTTCTCTATATTCTCACAGTAGTTCTTCATTGGTGTTGGGCTTGGGAAATCTGCATTCGCAACTTGGCTGCAACTTGGTGATCTGAGTCAATGTCAATACTGGAGACCTGTCTTACGTCAATCGCAATGCAATCAATTTGATTCAGCGTTTCATGATCCGGAGGTCGCTTGGTCCGGTATGTATATTGAGATGACGAAACCGCGTGCTTTCTATAGACAATGAGCCTAAGTACGTTGCCAGACATTTAGTCCCGTGGACTTTGCTTCCCAACTGTCCAAGTAAAAGTGTCATACTTTCGTATCCTGGCATTTAAATCGCCTAATACGATTTAACGTCATATTTCGGACATTGTTCATATGTCGTGTCGAGGAGCTAGTAGAAATATTATTTGACAGTCCCACCGTTGTCTTCCGAAGGGGCATGGGCGCATATTCGGCTTATGTTGGCGAGTTATGTCTTAATGCGGATTGTCATAAGGCGGGCGAGCGCCTTAAAACCTCAAGACTTCTCGCCTAAGTCGGCAAGATTTGATAAATCCAAATAAGCCCTGCTTTTTTCCTATTGCAGCGACCATAGTATTTATCACAAATCCATTCCACTGCACTTCCTAAATGGCGATGATATCTGCGTGATAGCAGTCAAACTCCTCTGCTAATTGGCCTGTTAAGGATCCGAAAATTGTTGTCCGTCAAACATTTGCAAGGGGGTCCTGAATCCAGGCTATTACTATTATTCCGTATTGGGTTGTGATCCCAATACATATGACAGTCAGCAATATCCATGCAGATCCCGATTTATAAAAGCTTAAGCACGGTTAAAAACCAATTCAAAGGCTTCTATGTACATAAATCTCTTTAACGTTTCCCCAGTCGTCCTCTCTTGAGAAGTAAGTTGGATAGACGTCCTACACTTACCCATGCTTATACAACCTTTCAAAACCAATTTAATTTAAATACTTTACACTTTTGTTTCAGGATCAGAATAATAAATAATGACTGTCTCGAGTGTTCATTGTTAAAAAATGTTCTCTACAAAAGCAGAACCATCGGTGGTCGGCTCTCCATGATAATGTAATTTGAGAGTCCACTTTTGTTTTCACACTGAAGGAATATTCTTCCATCCACAAAGGAAGAATGGAAAGGAGTAATTTTTTATTAAATTATCTTTTACATAGGCGAACACAAAAGCAAACCCAGATCCATTACCCTTTTGTGTATGTGACATTTTAAGCGCCCACGGTGACACTTTACGTAGACATTAGTTCCACACACGTTACCCTAACAAGGCGCGTCCCAAAAAACTGTCGCAATGATGGTGAATGGAATCATTCACTGAAGGATGCAAATGGTGACAAAAATTCAATAAATTATCCCGGCATGTGTCATTTATTATATTCTGTTGAACGCCGTTAAGAGCCTTCTTGCGGCCCTACCTACCAAGGTCCGTCTGCTAGTACCGCTGTCGTCACTCAGTCAATTAAAAATTCATTTTTGCAAGCGCATATACGAGTATATTGTATGTATATGTAGTCATACGCGACGCGCCCACTTATTCAATTTAATTTAAGCGTTACGTTTCGGTTTTTCATTTTGTGGCATCCACCCTTAGTCCCTGTGGAACAGGGCATCGTGGTAGCCACAAAGATGGCAACAATTTTTCACAGAGGATTTCCATTTCATGGCAAAAGAAAAATCACCTCAGAGGCTGGCAAATGACAAGCCAACATCAATTGGCACTTTTCGAAAGAGCGTGGTAGTTGGCGTTGTCGAACCTCCAGACGTTGAGATTTAAGGGTGCGCCGATGGAGTGAAGCCCTGTAGCTTCTGTACGGAGGGCAAAATAGAATGAACTTTCTTTTATTTCTTTAAAGGCGGGTAATTTGTTTTCCCACAAAGAGTGGGTGAGTCTTCGTTTCCTTGGGAAATTGCATTTGCATCCTTCTTCCGTTTCGTTTGCATTTGTAGATTGAATTGCATTTTTGTACGCTGTAGATTCGTACAGCTCGCTCGCTACCAGGATCTACGGCTGACTTGTCGTTCGTCCTTGTTTCTGAGCTTTTGCTTTCATTTTTGGAAAAGGTGCAAAATGAATGATTTGCCTGAGAAAATAATTTTCAATTTCTCTATAGTAGCAGCTCTAGGTGGCATTTAGGAGACGGACGATGCCGTCCTTTAAGAGAATAATTTCAGTAGACGTGTTGAGACGAAAACAACCGGACGTAGAATGTGGCCCAGACTATTGCAGATGACGGCGGTAGCGATGGCAATGACGGCGACAACGGCAGCGACTCAAAGATACCACTGTAATGAAAATTGCATTTGGATGAGTATCCTTGAGGTGTAATATTTATTTTCGGTTCAGAGGGTAGGAATTACTTTTAAGCGGACTTAATACGTAATTGCAGAGCTGGACAAAGTGACTGTCGGTATCCGGTGATTCTGAAGTTTTTAATCTCGTAGCAGGCGACATTATTGGATTTTGCGTTAAATTGACGGAATCAGGTGGCCGTGGTTGGCTAAAGGAATTAAGTTCATAAAGAAGGCAAAAGTCTTTAACATCATCGAACTTTGGAACTTTTAGGTCTTGCGAAATTTTGTAAGGATAAGGTCAAAGGGATTTTTCTACATCTGATAGCCAGGTGATTAGTATACGTGAGCACATGTGCTTTGCTTTTACTTTAGTTTTGTTAAGCGTTTGTAAAGGCCTACGTTAAATAATCCTTCGTATACGAATAGTGCAAGTAATTTTCTTGATGTTCCGCATCAAACGGATGGAGTTATATCAGAGGATGGTAGCGATTTGATTTTTGCAGGCGCGGTACCTTCTGCACACAGTCAGCGAGTGCAAGCTCTCCATGATTTAGGAAGAAAATTCGAACTTGACCGATGGGGCATTAAGTTTGATGTTACATCTAAGACCATGGCGGTTGAAGTTTTCATCTTTCGGGTTGAAATTCTCAAGGACAATTATAATATGTCCTGGTCTGAAGTCATCAAGAATTTTCACATGTTGCTTGTAGATTTAGCTCAGAGTTGGTACTGCCAATATTTGCGAATGCAGCCAAGAACAAATTGGCTAGCGCTTCGAAACGCTTTGCTCCAGCAATTCAAAACGCATGAATCTGATTTCGAAATAATTACAAATTATAGAACGCAAACAATTTTCCAACGAAAGATTCTGTGAACCTATTCCTGAGATAGATTGATGGCCTTCATTTATCCTACGCAATTTTTCTCATTGGAGCATTTCGGTGAAGAGTGCGGGGAAGAAACATAAATGAAATCGATGGAAACATAGAATCAAATATATGCAATGAAATAGACGACTTATCGCAACGCGAATTAATTCAGTGTTTTAATTGTCACAAAATGAGACACTCTTTCATAGCATGCCAAACTCCTTCACGACTTTTGTTTTGTTACCGATGTTACCGAAATGTAACAACACCAAGTTGTCCTAAATGTTACTCACTATCGGGAAACAGCAAAACCGGCGAATCACGTTCGACTCAGACTATTCCGGTGTAAAGATTACCGATGCATACATAAACACTGAACTTAAAATCGGAACATGTGTTTCTATAAAATCTGGAAAACAAATGTTTACCCCGACAAATAAAAATTACCAAGAAAGACTTAGAAAATATAAAGAGCTTCGCGCCCGTCTATTTGCTTTAGAAGAGTTAAAATCAGAAAGAAAATTTCGCCGTTTAAATAAATCATGCCTCAGGAAAAGAAAACGGAAAATATATCGCACATTTATTCAGTCTTCTTCCTTGAACTCCAATGTAGACCTTAGACCTTATATCACAGTAAATATTGCCAATCTTAAATTCACACGAATTTCCTGTCTTGGAAAAAACTATTTGCACGCCCTTCACAACCTAAGCGTGCCAGCGCTGCCATCTAATTCTACAGTCAAGACAGCGGATGAAAAGGAACAACAAATTGTTGGTAGAATAGTTGTTAAAGTATCCTACAAGAACATAACTAAGGATATTAATTTGTATCTTATTCCATCCCTATCCAAGCCACTATATATCGGCATTGACTTTTGGCTTGCATTCGAAATAGCACCAGATCTAATAAAAGAAATTTATTCCATCGAAAACATTCAGCTGAACAACAGGAAAGATGGCAGGTTGTAATTAACAAAATTCCATCTTTCGCTAAGCTTGGCTTAGGACATACCAGTGTTGAGACCCATATCATAGACACAGGTGAAAGGGAACCAGTCAACCAGCGACATTATCCTGTATCTTCTGCTATCCAGAAATTACTGTATGAGGAGCTGGATCGCATGCATGAGTTAGGTGTTATTGAGAAGAGTCAAAGTGCGTGGAATTCCCCAGTTGTTCTTATACTCCGGGGAAAAACCGCCTTTGTCTAGAATAGCTTAAAGTTAATGCATATCCACTTCTTCATATAGAAGGAATGCTAGGTCGATTGAAGGATACATTTTTCATTTGAACCATTGACCCTAAAGATGCTTTTTAACAGGTGCCATTAGAGATAAAGTCCAGGGAGAAAACCGCGTCCACTTTGCCAGGTCAACCACTCTATCAATATTCTGTCATGCACCTCAAAGGACGTGTAGGTTAATGGATAGAGTGATCCCAGCCGCACTGAGGGAACAAGTGTTCGATAGTCATCTCCGTACGCTTGAAACAGTAGCGCAGTGTCTGAAAAATGCAAATTTAACCATAAATGTCGAGAAGGCCATATAGTGGGTAAAAGGGATATAAGACCAGACCCAGAAAAATTGTCTGCTATCAATAACTTCCCTCCTCCAAAATCTTTGAAACAAATGCGACGATTCCTCGGCATGTGTGGTTCGTATCGACGATTTATTCAAGATTGTGCAACCTTAGTCGCGCCATTGACTGACACGTTAAAGAAACAAAATAAATTCGAATTCAATGAACTTGCTTTTACAGCATTTGAAAATCTTAAGGAAGCTTTGTCAACAGCTCCTGTCTTAACTAGTGCTGATTTTTTGTTACCCAGTGCGATGCCTCGAATTATGGGATCGGTGCAGTACTATTCCAGATTGACGAGCAAGGAAATGAAAGACCGGTCGGCTTTTATTCTCAAAAATTGTACACTAGCCAACGTAATTACAGTGCTACTGAACAAGAATGGTTAGCTGCTGTTCGAGCTGTTAAAAAGTTTCGTCCTTACATCGAAAGAACACTCTAGTCTTAAATGGCTAATGTCACTAAAAGACTTGAGCGGGCGACTCGCAAGATGGTCTTTGAGGCTACAGGTCTTCGATTGCGATATCAAACATAAAAAGGGCTCGCCCAATGTAATGCCAGATGCATTATACCGCGACTTTATCAATGAACTTACTGCTCCAATAACATCTTTTCCCATTGAAACTGCTTCTCCAGAATTTCAATCCGCTGACTACCGAGAGCTTATGAAAACCATTTTAGAAAATCAGCTGAACTTTCCTGATCTGATCGTAAGAGATAATCTTGTCTTTAAAAAGGTTTAAAGGTTTTTAACGATATGGACATTGTGAAGTCAGGTTTACAATGGCTCTTATGGATTCCGAAGGAGCTCGTTCGATCTTTAGTCAATACAACCTATAACTCGCCGGAGTTGGTACACGTTAAATACGAGTATCGCACTATTTTAAAGGAGTTTATGTAAGGCCTAAACAAAGCGGCGTGCTGAAATGGGACTGTTATTTCAATTTGTAATTCCCTTTAATAGAATTTATCTCATCCTGGTAGACAATGAAGGTCACTGGAGTAGTATGTGCGGCAGCATATTCTTCAAGTCCGAATAACTTCAAATTCGTCGTTCTTTGATACTTTTCGTGTGGCAAAGCGCATCATCAATGCCTGCATACCTTCTTGTTTGGTTTTCTACAAAGTCACCGTAACTGCTTCCAACTCAATCCAGATGTCCTTGATTTCGAGATTTCATTCGGACCTCGATGGAAATGATAGCCGCTGTTGATTAGGTCAAGTGTATCCCATTAACAACTGTGGAAAAAATCTTTCCATCGGCCTATTATAAATTTAATGGGGATTATGTAAGCAGAACAAATATGAAGCATATTTCTTTAGATCAATCCATCAATGGTATCCTTAAAAAAATACGAACCACTTCTTACAAAATAAGTTTCAATATTTTATTTATTTTTTTATTTAATTTTATTTAATTTATTACAATTTATTTAAGTGAAAAGGGCTTATAGATATATGTTGCCATAAATACACAAAGGATTAAATGGTTTAGCCAGATATCCTCCTTGTAACGGTGTATTGTAAATTGTTGATGGAGATAATCTTTCTTTTGGCTGCTGGGGTACAACCAGGTATTAAAGCTCCCACGGTGTCATCCAGACAGTCTCCATTATCATCAACACAGTCTGCCATAACAGTAGGACACTGTGCATTTGAGCTCCTGAATAGTCCAAGGAAAGCGATGAAAGCTAGAAGGCACACGAATAATTTCATTGTGTTGAAGTATTCAATTTAACTGATAACTCTGTGAGCAAGTCGTTCAGTTTTTATAGGAGAAACTTAAATTGGCAAAAGGTGATGATTGCTTCCGTATAAATGTTTGAACAGTCGAATTTTGTTTGCATTGTTAATATTTGTTGCTTACTTATTTTTTATGTGAGACGGCCTAATTCTATTTCTCATTTGAACTAGACAGGTGAATAATGAGATTAATGTCATGATGTGCTCGCACGTGTGTTATTTTAAGAAGCTCTATGTGGGCCACATTCATACCACATCTGCTTTGTTGCGGAAATACTCGTATGATGTCTAAGGTTTCACTTTAATGATCAACGGAAAACGAGAAGCCTTGCTAATGTTTTGTTCAGTTGGGAGAAATTCCAAATGCCTTCCTCGTCGATAAGTATGGCAGAGACCTGTAGCCAATCATAGGTAGTAACACCAATTAACCATCAATCAGATTGATCACATTTTGATTGACGAAAGACGTTCCTTCACTATTTCAATGTAATGAAAGGTTTATTATAAGGTTTATTATTTTTCCAATACAAATGTAATCGTACAAACTGGTACACTGCAACTGCAGTTTTGTATGACAAATTGCTGACATTTGCGACCACATTACGTGCGTTAACTAACTCCAATTTTCGACCATCATATGTTAATCATTACGAAAATAAAAATTTCTAATCCAAATATTCACGCCGTGATATTGCCAGTGAGGCAGCAAAACCCCAGAAATGTAAGGAATATTACGGCTGTACGAGAGTTGGAAATTCGAGACCGCAATCAAACGATTCTACGATGTTCCCAAGAACGGGATATCCCTCGAACGTCCTTCTGGCGTAATTTGAGGAAAAGGCTTGGCTGAGACTAAGACAGCATCTAGGAAAAAAGGTGGTGGCGAATGAGCCCTTAATGGTCCAACGGCAGCGATCGTATCCCCGAACAGGTTACTGGGTTCGCCCTAACCGACCCCTCGTCGTAGAGGTATTTATGTTGGAATTGGCCGTTGTACCGCTCGGCCATGCAAAGAAAAAAAACTGGGCTCCGAAGCAACAACCAGTATCGGATACGGGCGGATCTATTATTACAACCACTGCAATCGAAATAAGGACAACGAATTTCGGATCTGCAAGCTGAATGTTAAGTCACGCGCAGCCGAATAACTGGTGATGGGACAGCTGTAAAGCAGATAATACCGCTATCCAAGAAACGCCATGGGATGGGTCGGACAAAACGAAAATGAAAAACTGCGACATCTACGAGTACTACAGCAATTGTTATCGACGGCAAAAGCTGGAATTGGACCGATGTTGCGGAAGTCTAGTGTTTCCGGCATGTAACAATCTGTATTAAGGCAAAATTTGCCTACATTAGACTTACATATATACTCGCATGCCCCCTACGTGCTCTTGAATAAGACTTACGAGCAGTGAACAAGCCATGACATTAAAATTATCCTCGGTATCTTTGGTAGTACTATCGGAAAGAATATCATGCACGACACCACCTCCGATAAGGAACACGGGGTAATCGGCTTTGTGGCAAGGCTAAACATTGTCGTAGATGGCACACGGTTCTCACATCTCGATACATGAAGAATTCCTGATCAATCAACTGTCCTGATTGACCACATTGCAATCGATGCAAGGCACTCCTCCAGTATTATGGACGTCCGAACGTTCCCGACCATTACTTTGCGGATATCCTGAACATCTCATAGATATCTAATACTGTGAGGAAGTTTAAAGTCGGACGGCTACAATCGCAAGAGATCGCCAGATACGAAGACCAGTGGCAATACAGATAAAAAAGGCGTGAGAAATGCCGCCTCTGATCTGCTGGTGTTCACTCGGCCACCACAACGAAACCCCTGGTTTGACGACGAGTGCCGGAAAGAATATGCAGTTAAGCAAGATGCTTGCAAGGCGGCGCTGCATAGAATAACTGAAGCTCCACACGAGCTCTACGAACTGAAGAGGAAGAGACGAACACCGACTTCTCAGGAGAAAATAGAAGGAACATGAGAAGCACGCAGTCGAAGAAATTGACAGATGCTACTCCAAGAATGGGATTCGGAAATTTCACCATAAGGTAAAAAAAACATACAACGGATACAGAAGCCGAACCGAAGCCTGTAGAGACGGACAATAGGGCATAGTATTAGAGTCGTAGTCGATGCTGAGGATTTGCAAAGAGCGTTGTAGACTGTAGAATAGCGATGACGAACCAGATACCGCTGTCAGGCAGAATGAGCCTTTCAGCCTGGACGATGTAGTGAGGAGCATACACCAACTCTCCTGTAAAATATAGTCGGACGAAAGTATGCCGGACGAATCGAACCTCACCATTATATGTCCGATCCTCAATAAAGCAGACCTTGTGAGCTGCTGCTTCTTAACATCACCAACAAGATCCTATCTGCCGTATTGTGTGAACGATCGAAGCTGTTCGTAAACAACCTGATTGGTCCATATCAGTGTGGCTTCTGGCCAGGAAAGTCCATTATCGACCAAATATTCACACTACGGTAGAACAAATCCATGAACTCCAAATCGATACATATCAGCTATTCATCGATTTTAAGGCCACGTATGACGACATCTGTAGAGACTAGACAGAGCAATGTCTAGTTGTGGCATCCCTGCCGAACTCGTCCGATTATTACTTGAGTCTTTGAGGGGTGCATTTGAATTGAAAGTGATTTTAGTTTTACCTTCACAAACCAGTTTCTTCGCCTTCATCCAACAAACTCGTGTGACTCTTCTATGAAAAGGAAATTTAAATGATGTAGGAGAATGTGAAGCACATTTTGGCTATAAGTTTTATTGTCCGAAAAACTGCCATCTAACTCTTCGGTTTGGCAAGTTTGCTGTTTCGAAAAAAATGTGTGGATATGAACATGTACTACGGCATATACCACACAGAATTTGGCAAATTGATTCCCTCTAGGATCATTTAGTCTATTAATTGAATTAACGGAGTCTTTCCTTGTATCTGTCTCCCTGCCTGTTTCTTCTTTTTCTGTGCAGGTTTTTTTGATGCATCGTAATTCTATAGATTTTTTTTAAATGGGATGTGGAAAGAGAAAATCTAGGACTTCTTCTTTTATAAAAGTCCTACTGGTCCCTTAATTTAGGACTTATAAATATAATTGTTGAAATTATTAAACTGTAGGAGGGATTCATGTCTTCCTAGGCTGCTGGAATTGCCTAGTAGGTACATCAATCAAATCAGGGCTTCTGTCACACCTCCTTCCCCTAAGATCTTGCCTATTGACGCTACCAAATCTGTGTTTGTGTACTCCAGAATAGGAATTAGTTTAATATCCTCTTTGCAAAGAAGGACCTTGTCTGCTGATGACCTATACGTAGGTACAATGACTGCACTGTCAGATGTTTTTTCTCTGCCAGAAAATCATGGTTTGGTGGCACAATACCTATCTATAAGCTTTGGGAATTGAAATTTCAATTGATTGTGGCCGATTCTGATTCCTTGATTTGACCTTTAGATTTCTAATTTTTTATAAAACATAATTTTGGGTATGTCATTGCCCCGAATTGTTTCTAGTCGCTTTCTATAGACCGACTTTCTTGTCTCTTTGTCAGGGCATTTATCTGATTTATTTACCTCTACGCAGTTTTTTCTCTCCTGAATTTATTGACTTAACAGAAGTCTATGGCAATTCTTTGCCGTATATTTGACTGCCCTTTCCTTCACAGAAACCTTTAATTAGCATTTAAGTGAGACGTGTTTATCTTGTTATGTGTTTTCGGTGCGCATTTGTTTTTGCTCTGACTCCTTCAACGACGGTTTGTAGGTCCACGAAACAATCTGCTAGTAGTTCTACCCCGAGTATGACTTATGGCTTTTCATTAATTGATTTTTAGCAAATCTGTATTTGCTCCTGTGCTCTCTACTCCTTCAAGTTTTTTGCTATCTCATATCATGATTTCAGTCCTACGTTCTTGGTACTTTGTTAAATATTCGTGTTTCCTCTGTCCTTCATGGATGTCGATTGATAGGTTTGCGGCAGTTCTTTGTAGCATGCGTTTCTGATCACATTCGTAGTCATTTTCGGCCTAGCTCCTGCATCAATGTAACTCACATTACGATACTGTGCCCATTTTAGGTTTACCTTGAAAACTATAGAGACGCCGCTGGTATAGTGCTGTCCATGTTAAGGTTAGGACGTAAATCACAGAAGGTATTTAAGCTCAAACTTTATCTTTTGTCATCAAGGACAGAACAGTATGCAGAACCTGGCAAGCAGGTTTGATTTCTTCTTCATCCCTGCAACTTGTACAGTAGTCGAAATGGCAGATTCCTTTAGTTTGGCATGAGTATGTACGACTATCAATAGCACAGTGGTGGCGCCAGGCATGCAACGAGCATCTTTATGACTGGGCTCTATTACGACCAATTTCTTCTTGTCAAAGATCGGATAGAGTTCTAGCCATTGAGCATATTTTCATATTCTTCCATGAATTATTGGTAACCTTGCTAGTTTGGACATCCTTTCATTACCTGTGTTGATGATATCAACAAAAAATATTTATTTTCCTTCGTTATTCGTTTTTGTTGCTTAGGCTAGCAAAATTTCTGTATAAATGTTAAAATAAAATTACTCGGCTCAGTCTGGTTCGATTAAATCCAAGCCTTTTTGCTATCTAATGTGAGGCTGCATTAGGCGATTAAAAAATATAAAAATTCTAAATAGTAATATTTACATGGTCCTTCGAGCCGGATTAGCCGGAACAGTGAAAAAGTGATTTGTAAAAATTCATACTAGACCAATACACAGAAATGAGTGAAATCGAAGATATTGCGTTCAACCAGACGAGAATAACGGAAGAAGTTATTATCGATTATGGACTCCATCCGCTACTCGGTGGAGTATTTCGTAAGGAGGCACGAGCAGTTAGAAGAGCACTGGACCAACTTCCAAATAAATAACGGGAATTTGGAAGATCTACGAAAGTCAAAGCCGCAACATGAGTACTTTGTGAGAAAGTACTTTAGCCAATTTGAAACGAGGTATCTCGACATAAAGGGTACCTTCAAAGCAAAATTTGATTTAATCAGGACAAACACGCAACCAGCGCCAGTGAAATTACCAAGCGGTACAGGCATACAGGCCTCACGGTTATCTCCTGTAAATCGAAGTCCAAATCGATGTGAAGTAAGTCAAGAATCAACATCCGACACAGAAACAACGAACATCAAGAAGTTCCCAGCAAAATTTAAAAAGCTGAATGTGATTAAGAACAACTTTACGCGTATTATTGAGAATTTGGAGTTAACCCAGAATGCAGTCTACCTAGCATTCAAATTGGATTAGATTAGAGAATACTGGATAAAGCTGGTGACAATGAATGACGAGATCATGTCCTCATTGGAAGAGGCCGATGACGAGTACGTGTCCAACAACGAATTCGTTGAGCTGGGGCAAATATATCAAGATGCTTACATCCAAATTAAGGAAGCAGAACAACGACAACACCAACCAAAAGCAGTAACTCCACAAGCTGCAACACATCGGGAAATCAAACTTCCAACAATAAGCATTCCATCATTCAGCGGCAAGTATGAAGAGGTGACATCATTTTGGGAACTTTTCGATCGATTAGTTCACCAGAACGGAACCTTAAGCGATGTTGAACGAATTCAATATTTAAAAGGAGAAGCTGCAAGGATTGTTAATCATCAAGCGATTATGCAACAGCTATAGAATTGCTAACGAACCGGTTTCAAAATTCAACAGCATTAGTCAACAACTACATCCAAAAATGGGTTACTTTAAAATCAGTTCGACATGGAAATGCGTTCGATTTGAAAACGATCATGGATATGTCAGGGGAAATCTTGTACTGTATCAAAAATTTAGGGGTCGACGTAAACTCCTAGGATCCATTAGTGACTCAGTTGTTATGTCCGAAACTTGATTCTGAATCAAGGAAATTATATCAAAAATCCAGAGGAACTTCAACAGAAATTCCTAAACTAAGCGAATTTTTTGACTTCATCGAATCTAGATTCAGAGGGTTGGAAAGCAGTCGTGAATTCAATCGTGAACACCAGCAAGTACGAGTAACAGCCACAAAAACCATTTGACTACAGTCAGACAGGGCGTTACATCGTCAAATTGCCACTGCTGAAGGATCGCATGGTTTTGGAAGATTCACGCAAAATGGCATTAAAGCGATTCTTTGTGTTGGAACAAAGATTCGCAAAAAATGAGAGTCTTCGGGATGAATATTCCAATTTTATTCGAGAATGCATTAATCTTTGGCATATGGAGGAAGTATCCAACGGTTATACTGGAAAAAGATATTATCTTCCACATCACGCAATGATAAAACAAGACAGCACTACTACCAAACTGCGAGTGGTGTTCGACGCATCGGCAAAAACAACATCTGGGGAATCGCTAAACAGCATTATGATGACCGGTCCCACGGTACAAAAGGATTTGTTTTCCTTGCTACTTCGATGGAGAACGTTTCCAATCGTCTTCACAACTGACGTCGATAAAATGTATCGGCAGATTTTAGTCGATCAGGAGGATCGAAATTTACAATGTATTTTATGGAGAGAATACTCCAGGGACCCGATCAAGGAATACGTTCTCAAAACCGTCACATACGGCACATCATCCGCACCGTATTTAGCAATTAAAACTCAATGCCAGCTAGCTGAAGATGAAAAACAAAAGTATCTACGGGCAAGCCAAACATTGCTTGACGGATTCTATGTAGACGATTGTCTAGGAGGTGCAAATTGACTAACGGAATGCCAAGATCTTCAAAGGGAATTGATGCAGCTACTTCGGAATGGTGAATTTAACTTACGCAAATGGACATCAAATAATGCAGCATTCATAAAAGCGTTGACAACCGAAGCAATTGACATGGAGCCAGAACATGACTTTAATAGTGATACAACATTTAAAATTTTGGGAATAAAATGGTGCTCAGGAACAGACGACTTCCAATTTAAAGTCAATTTTTCGTCATTCAGCACAAAGGGTACCAAACGAGCAATATTAAGTGACGCTGGCAAAATTTTCGGTCCTTTCGGTTGTTTGTCGCCAATTACTATCAAGGCAAAGATCATTATTCAAAGGCTTTGGCTTTTGGGCATCGGATGGGACGAAAATGTTCCAATGAAAATTCAAAACGAATGGAACGAATTCAAGACAAGACTATCAGCGCTTGAAAAGGTAAGAATTCCACGATTCACACAGCTGGATGGACACGATGAAAGGCTCTCAAGTAGAGTTACATGGATTCGCAGATGCATCAGAATCAGGGTATGCAGCGGTGGTGTATCAGAAAGTTATTAATCGCGACTCTACAACGATAAGCCTAATCGCGAAGTACATCAGAGAGCAAAAAAACCCGAATTATACCAAGGTTTTAGCATGGTCAGATTCTACCATAGTATTGAACTGGTTGAAACAACATCCAGTGAAATGGAACACATTTGTCGCCAACCGGGTATCCTATGTGCAACGACACTTTAAAGGACAATGGAAGTTCGTACCCGGAAGAGAGAATCCTGCTGACATTCCGTCTAGAGGATCAATTGGAGATGCCCTAGCTGAAAACTCAATCTGGTGGCATGGTCCAGAGTGGTTAAAGGAAGATTAAAAATATTGGCCAGCCGACAAATCTATGATGGAAATGCAAGATATGCCTGAGATTCGAAAATCTCACGCTTGCCTGGCAATGCATCCGAGCAATCCTTCACACAAAGACGACATTTATCTCAATTTTTCATCACTTTCAAAACTTCAACGCGTTAGTGCGTACTGTCTACGGTTTAAGTCCAATTGCCAACGGAGCAAGAGGCATGTACCGTTACAACATGGCAGGCTAACGGTAAAGGAGCAACTGGAAGCAGAAAGAGCGTTGGTAAGGGATGCTCAACGAAGTTTTTCTGAGGATATGAAGAGTCTAAATGCAAATAAATCACTGAAATCAAACAGCAAGATACTCGTATCATCACTGAACCCATATATACGGTCGGTTGAAACATGCTCATTTATCAACTGATCAGAAACATCCTGTGATTCTATCATTATTTGCATCCATCACATCGGGATCTACAAGGTATACAATCACCCACCCGGAAGTTGGATTATTTGTAGAACAAATTGCAACAGCCAAAATTCAACGAGGAGTACTACGTACGAGCAAACGATTCCCAATCAGACATTTTACGTGATCAAGTCAACATGAACAAGACGAGTGATCAAATAATTGAGTTGTGCGACAAGGCAAAATCAGTAACAAAGGAGAGTCAATGTGATGAATTGCGTCATCACATGGAAGAAGAATGGAAGAACGTACTCTCAATTTTCAATAGACTGGAGGTAACACCTTTGCGAAGACAAAAACGAGGGCTACTAGGAACTATTTTCACGTCAATATTCGGAGTCAATAATGAAGTATACCATGACATCGATAAATGCATAACTGAAACGTTTTTGCCACACAAGAGCATGGAAGAAATCATTAACAAGTGTGCGGAGAAACTTGGCCTAGAAATGGAAGTACAACTAGATCCAATGGGTAAACTAGAGTTGTCTTCAACTTCAACGGAGATTTTAGTAACGGGATACTTCATGATTAGCGATGACAATGAGTATGACCTGATTAAGGCTAACACTGTTCATGAAAAGATGGAAACTGGAGGATATAAACAAGTCACCAGCTCGCAACGAAACAACATTCATCCTCCGGCCTTCAATATTTCACAGTATTGAGCAGAGTGAGGATTGCATTATCCGGCAGCTGTATAAGAAGCTATCTTTTAACCGATGTCCAACCAGGAAGCTAAGACTCACACATACTATATGGAAGGAATTATGGACGCATAATACATGGATGTTCATTATACCCGAAGAAACTACTGTATTTGTGAATTGTGGACCAACTCGAGAAAAAGTAATTTTAAATGACATGGGTATTATTCACATCACTCCGGACTGCGCCATCCAATCCAAATTCATACGATTGGAATCAAAATTAATCAAGGACACTAGAATAGTGATGCACTTCAGCAAATCAATTGCCACTGTAAACACTTAACTATGAACGCAGGTTCCGGTTTATTTTATAAATGAAACCGTCATCCCTCTGAATAAGGATATAATGGAAGTTTTAAATTTCAACCATCACGAAGCAGTCGAGGCGCTCAACCGGCTACATGACCACAACTGGTAGATCATCAAAAAACGTCAGTATTGGACAATTGGGTTGGGTTCAATTTCCACAGCCGCTATTTTTATCATATCGTCCAACTAAGAATTCTGCCAACATTGAATTGAGAGCCCAGAAAAGACCGAGTCACCGTTTTGAGATCAATTGGGCAACAACGTCGGAGGAGGCAAAATGTTGATGATATCAACATAAAATATTTATTTTCCTTCGTTATTCGCATTTATTGCTTAGGTTAACAATATTTATGTTTTTATGTATTCTTTTAACTTGCATTCTGTCGCTTCGTTTTTATTGCTTAGGCTAGCAAAATTTCTGTATAAATTAAGTTAAAATTAAACTACTCGGCTCAGTCTGGTTCGATTAAATTCAAGCCTTTTTGTTACCTAATGTGAGGCTGCATTAGGCGATTAAAAAATATAAAAATTCTAAATAGTAGAATTTACAACCTGAGAGGTTCATATGAACTGGTACCCATTATGGAGTCAGCAATAAATACTCACTCGGTTTATCCCAACATTTATAAATAGACTAACTGACCCGATAGACGTTGTCCTGTCTTAACTATGAATATTGAATTCCAATAAAAAAAAAAATAATTATTCAAAACATAGTGTTTATTATTCTATTGCTCTACTATGCACAACATTCTTCGTTTTATTTTTTAGCGCGTATATGAATAGTTTTGTTGGTACGCCGACACGAGAACAGGCAACATGGGTTTTCAAGATTGATGCCACAAACACTTAACGACTGCCCTTGCGATTTATTTATCGACATTGCAAATGCTCGCCGCACTGCAAATTATAACCCTTTAAGGTCGAAGGCATGTCGTTAGGAATCAAAGGAATCCGTGGAATCAGGACGTCTTCGCCTTTGTACTTCCCATTCAAAATTGTGGCTTCCATGACGCTGTTAATTCCGTTGGATAGTTGGTTAGTGACGGAATCAATCGATTTTTATGTCATCAATGCGCCAGCTATCTTATTTTGAATTTGAAAATTCATTTCGTTAACATCAATGTTTTTTTGCAGCCAATATAACTCGTTCGCTCAACCAAACATGATTTTTGTAATTTTGAACAATGTTTGGGAAAACCTTATCGATGAGTTCGGTCTTTGATTCAATAATTGATAGGTAATGTAATGTATCCAGATGATGAGTCAACAGGTATTTTGCCGTTACCAATATCGAGCAATTGTTTGAAAAAAAACTTCTCCAGATTGGTCGTTCTGCAATTCGACTCTCATTTTCATATTTAATTTGAGCGTTTTAACGTATTTCCATAAAATGGACGACCTTAAACAACGTCGGCTGGAGTTGATCCTGGTATTACGGGTAATGTCTGGCGAAAATCACCTGCCAATAAAATCATTACACCACCAAACCGGTTTTGGTTCTTTCGTAAATCCTGCAACGTGCTGTTTAATGCTACCAACGATTTTTTGTGTACACTCATCCCAAACTATTAATCTGCTGTGCTGCAATATTTTGGCCATCGCCGAATTTCTCTAAAGTTGCAAGTTGGAGTTTCATTTGTTAGCATGTTCATTGGCAAGTTCTAACAACGTAGCTGCAATACCTGATGAAGCAAGGGCAAGTGCGATACCATTTTGCGATCTAATCATCGCCAAAATCAATAAAAGCAAAAACGTTTTCCCAGTTCCACCAGAAGCAGCTAAGAAAAAAAATCCGCCAGTTCCATCCTTTACTACTTTCATAGTCGTATCGTAGGCATATTTTTATTGCTCATTTAAAATGGGAACGCTTCTTAGAACGGTTTCTTTTAATGCCTCGGAATCATATTGGGTTTCGCGTCTTAACTCTTGATTAAATGCATCGTGCATTGGGGGATTAGGTATTGTCATTCCTAATTGTATTAATCCTTTGTTGGTAAGCATCAAGCACATGTCTTCAATTAAAATTTAAGCTTCATTGTGAATTTCTTCGTTAATTTAAAAATCTGCATTCGATGTTCTAAATCGCTTCTGATATAATGTATCGTCGGCCATGTGATTTTTATATTTGTCCCATAAATCTATCGGAGTTGATGGAAGCATGTAGACAAAATAATAGAAAACAACGTTCGCATTTTTTTAGCATTTGAAGAAGCCACAGCATCTTCAAGAGTGTGGTCCCAATGAATTTCATTCTCCAGCAATCCCAAATGTTAACAGGTTTCTCTGTATGTGCCACATAATACACCATTAACAGTTCGCAGATGTTGAAACATTGACTAATAGTAAACGCAAATAAAAACACTCGTCTTGGCTGGGATGTACTGTGTAAATATGTCCTCGTGCATCGGTGGAAAATACTTGTGGGTAACCTGGAATTGGCTGCCTTTGTTTCCGTCGTTGAAGTTTCTTTGACGATTGATTACACCTGAATGTCTTGGCATTTCGGAATGAAGCAGTTCCGGCAAAGTCATCATTCTGACACATTTCAAAGAAGCTGTCGTCGATGGTGATGTCGATGGCGGCCTGTCAACTCGTTGTAATACGTTTTCCATTGTAAAATACACCCTTTAACTATTTTCCAGATGTACGGCCAAGTGAACAATAGTGGCGTGTCTGTCTTTCATGTATCGGAAATGAAAAAATTCGCCACATCACCTCGTTACTACTAACATAGCGGCCCATTTGAAAATGAGTGATCTCATCGCTTGAATTTTCAGCAGCAACTCCAAACACAGCCATGTCACTACTTTTGTTCTCGTACTTGCAGATATATTTCATAGATTTTAAGGAATGGCAAAATTCGACATTTATGTGTGCTTTAAATGCCTTGGAGAGTAACGGCGAAAACGGAACAACCCAACGATTTGTGCACAACCCTGATCGACTTGTCTTGCTGAATCGCCCATAAAATAAAGTTGGAAAAATTTGTATTCACTATCCGGCGTTGGCAATAAGGAACCTGTTAGATTATATTTGTCCCTGAATCCGCAAAGGTAAACAGACAATAAGTAGATGTAATGTAGGATATTATACAGCGAATTGTTTGTACCACCATGTGGCTCTCAAAATTCTCTGTCAGCACTACCATTCCCAGATCAACTTTTTTAAACATACTCAAGCACAAATCACGATATTTTAGAGTACGTCCAAAAGTGGGCTTGATGAGCATACTGATGAGCATTCATAGCGAGACGGGTGTTACTGTTAAAAATTTGAATGGGCAGAATGCTACTGGCGATTTCTACGGAGCACAGGTGCACAGGAGCACATTACGTCGGTGTGCGAGGGTGTCCATTGTTTGAGTGATATTAGTATCACCTATGAGACAAGAGATCGTTGATGAAAATTAAAAAGAGTGTCGGATACAGAATGGAGCCCTGGGGCACACCAGCATTTATTTTGTGAATATCAGACTTGAAACCATCCAAGACAACTTGAATTGAACGTTCCGAAAGTTAATTTCTAATCCATTGAAGAAGAGAGTCATCGATCCCAAAGGCGAGCATTTTTGACAAAAGAGCCTGATGCCAAACTCTGTCAAATGCCTTAGAAATATCAAGTGCAACTACGTTGCTTTCGCCAGATTGATGTACGCTTTGGTTCCACTTTTCGGTGAGTCGTGCCATCAAATCACCAATGCACCTGTTGCTACGAAAACCATGACCGGCAGGTGATTAAGAAGTTTTCGAGATATTTCATGAGCTGACGGTTTATCAGCGTTTACATGACCTTGCAACGAAATGACCTAAGTGCAATGAGTCTGAAGGAGAAGAGAGAAGAAGGATCGCTTTTTTTAGGGATAGCCTGGACAAATGGTGTTTTCCATCTTCTCGGAAAGAGTCCTAAAGTGCAGGATTGATGAAAAACTTACGCAGTGATTTTGCCAGAAGAACACCTCTTCAGATACATCATCTGGGCCAGTGGACTTATGTATGTTAAGGTCTTTAAGTACTCTTGCTGCTAAACGAGTCATTTCTGGGTCGTTTATACCTTTTTCGGTTTTCCTCTATCGGGTTGGTCTTGTAGGACCGAAAAAACAATTCTCTAACCCTGACAGCCTCTTTACAGTTCGAGTCGTACCATGCTTTTTCTTTTGGTTTGATACTGTTCATCCGATGAGGGATAAAGCATCTCATTCGGCATCCACGTCGTTATCGAGGAAACATAACGACCAGTTAAAATTTCTAAAGAAGTTGTTAAGTCCGCTCCAATTGGCTTTCTGGTATTGCCACACGGTTCTTTTAGGAATCTTTTCTCTAACTGTGTGGTGGGATATGACACAATGGTCCGACGAGCCTAAAGGGGAAAGCACATCAACGAAGTACTTGTCAGGGTGAGAAGTTAAAAACAAGTCCAGGGTGTTGGCGGTATGGCTATCAACGTCTGGTATTCGTGTGGACTCATTTACAAGCCGGTTTAAGTTATTTTCCGCAGCGCAGATCTCAACACACCGTCCATCGGGTGTTGTCTGTCCAGAATATCAAATCCAACCAGAATTGTGTATATTGAAATCGCCTGTAATCACGATTTCAGTATGAGGATACAGGGATACAATTCTTTGAATGGAGTCAGACAACACATCAAACTCGTGAAAGGTCGAGTTGCTGTCCATTTTGGGGCTTCTGTAAATAAAGCAGTAGTGGATAATTTGCTTACTGAGATGGAATTTTAACCACATGAATTTGAATTCCGGATTGGAACAGGGACCACATTTTGGTGGAGTTTGGTAAGCTACATCACTACGCACATAGATGGCGAGACCGTGATGAGGAAAGAAGCCAGGTAGCTTCAGATCAGTGTGATCTGAGAAGTGTGGGCGGATATCCACCTGTGTTTCACTAAGTGCCAAAACAGCTGGTCTGTACTTACAGACGTGGACGTAAGCAGAAAAGTGATTACTTTTTAGCCCGCGTATATTGGCTACGTCCACCCTGAATTCTCTGGTCATAATTACAAACAAACACAGTAAACACAAACACAGATGCTACTAAGCAAGGCTGTGAAGTGAAAATTCTGACGATGGTTTACCGAGTAGGTATTATGCCCTTACAACAATATGAAACAGTGCACCAACAAAACTTTCACACACAATCCGCTATTCATCGGTTGTTACATACTCTCAGTTACTGCCCGTACCATATGGTAAATACAGTAACGGCAGTGACCGAGTGCAAGCAACAGTACTAGGACCAGGAGCGGGAGAGCTGGGATACACGCACTGTGTGATATTTTTGTTTTTGTTAATTGCACTGCACTGCGCTGTTTTTGTTTTTGTTGAGTACGTATCAATAGTACAGTGGTTACGCCAAGCATGGAACGAGCATCTTTTTGGCTAGGCTCTATTTATGAGACAAATTTCTTCTTGTCAAAGATCGGATAGGGTTCTAGCCATTGAGCATCTTTTCACATTGGTTTAGCATATGGAGAATTTTTAAAAACCTGCTTCCATGAATTATTGGTAACCTTGCTAGTTCGGACACCCTTTCATTACCTGAGATGTTCATATGAACTCCATTATGGAGTCAGAAATAAATACTCACTCAGTTTATCCCAAAATTTATAAATAGGTAGATTGCGTTCCTATCACTAAATTAGGTTTCCATTCACACTTTCTTCTCCAATTTAATTGATAATAACAAGTTCAAGCCTTAATTGCACACAAGTTACAAAATACGTCATTACCATTAATACCTACATCTCTTCAAAGCCTTGAAAAAGCCTTTAGCAGATTTTATAACCCAAAATAGCGTCCGCTTATTCAAAGGAGATCCAATTAAAAATAATATATCTTTCCTTCGAAAAAACAAAAAAAAGTAAATATGAAACAGAAAATCATCCTGGCCTCACCATTAAATGCTTAACCTTCCACATAAACTAGAACGCCGCTATACTAGTACACACATGCTTAATGGCATCATTTCATGCTAATTAATCCAATTCCGACCGCCTTCGTTGTAGCTTATGCAAATGTTTACCAATTAGCATCTAATAAAAAACCACCATCACCGCATTTGAATTTTCCCTTCACATAAAGAGCTCCCTACTTGAGCACCTACCTACAAAAAGTCTCGTGCATATTCCATCCCCTCCCCAGTTAAATAAATATAAAAACAAAACCGAAACAGTAACAAAATTTATCTCTCGAAATTACATTACTTATATTTACAAAACAATCATCCCCACTTAGGTAAACATTGAAACTCAATGAATGAGAGGACAAATTTTCCATTTTCTATTCGCCCTTGTTGTTGTCCTCCCTCAGCCAGCTAGCCTTGGTACAAGTACGCAAAACAAAAAGGACATAAATCCCCAGACTAATATAAAACTGACCCTGACATTTTACCCGTTTTTTTTTTTTTTTTTTTCGGGGGGCGGGGGCCACCCACTACTCCTCTTCAATCACTAATATCTTATATCTCAATTAAATTACAAACACATTTCCATCTCTATGCGAAATAAAAGGGGGGCGATGAAGGACGCGAATGATACGAAGGGCATACGACGAGTATACTGACAGAAAGGATTACAACCAAAAATAAATTTTGAAACGAACCTTTTTTTGAGGGTCATATGTTACGTATTCGTATGCATGGGGATGAGTGTGGGTAAATGTGTGTGAGGTCGGGATCCTAATTTGATACATTCTCGTATGTTATTGTCCTTTTTTCACTGAAGAATATTACTAAGGACGTTGCATGGTTGCCACCTTTGCTCATGTTTCTAGTTTATAAATTAACTGGTAAACGACACAGTTCACTTACATTTAACTGGAAGGAAATGGCTGCAAGTACGTAACCATGTTGGAGTTTTCTCGTTACCCTGTTTTTTTTTTGTTTATTAACTGTCGAAATATACAAGGAATATAATTACAGCATTGCTACTGCGCTGCTTATGGGGATTCCTAATTTTGTGGAACTTAGAACCATTCCAGAGGCTCCATTCACTTTCATGATGTTGTACTTTTGTAATACTTTCATTTAGGTGAATGTTTGAATGTACTCGTACATACGTGAATATTCGGATTTTCTTTTACCCCATACGTTGGAGCCCTCTAATGAGATGTTAATGCGCTTTAGGCTCAACTTAGATGTTAAAGTGTGTATCACGATCTCTCCTGATTTAGTAGTCTTCTACGGCAAGTATACTCGTATGAACGAACAGAGGTAATTTTCTAAAAGTCATGGGCGCACGACAAGCAATTTCCTTTTTACTGAAATACTTCAAAAAGTATCTTCTAGATGAACAACGGCTTTATATCATTAAAAAAGGTGTGTCACTGCCATCTAAAGATTTTGATGGGGTGACATTTGATATTTCCACATAAAGAAGGACGAGTACTTACGGATTGTCAGCAGAGGAAGATTCGTATATGGGCTTTAGAGAATCGGCCATACGAATGAATGTCTGAGTGTAATCCGCATCCAGCCTCATACACACTCCTGGTTCCACAAAGCAAACGGACGATTTTGACAAATATTGCTCTAACTACCAATTTGAGCTTCTTGAGGGAACATACGTCCAATATCCTAAAAATGACGTCAAGTTTGTGCGTGATGATTTATGCAATGGTAGCCGGCTGACTCAGCACAATGTGTATTACCTGCGTCATCGATGCAAGATCCTATGACATCAGCGTCATATGTGCTCACGCCCCTACCAACGAGGCTGAATAACCCATCAAGGTGGAATTTTTTGATCTCCTGTTTAAATTGTACTCGGAGACTTCAGTGCTAAAACCGATAAGGAGGACATGTTTGGCGCAGCAGTCGGAAAATACAGCCTCCATGACATGGATAACGGCTTTTAACTCGCAGACTTTGCGGCAGCTAGTAATACACAAAAGAATCCACAAAGCAACCTGGCTGACTCCGGATGTTCGAACCGCCAGCCAAATCGATCATGTGCTTATTGACGGACGTCACTCGTCAAATATCCTGGATGCTAAAACATTCAGAGATGCGAATATCAACTCTAAACATTACCTGGCAGCAGTCCGATTCAGAGCTCGACTGTCAAATGAAACAAAGGTGCAACAACATTCAAAAAGGAGGTTCAAAATTGGACGCCTAGGCACACCGAAAATAGCCAGAGACTACAGAGAGCGCGTAGACGAAAAGCTCTCCAATAGGTCATTGCCTACCACAGACGTTAACAACATGTGATCATATTGCTACATTTCCATCAAGGAGGTGGCCCACCAACGCACCAATCACCAGAGAGAGTGATAGGGCAAGAGGAGAACACATCTCTATTCGAAGAATTTGTTCTCCAGCTCAGCGTAGACGACGTCGGCACATCTATACAAAAGCTGAAGAACAACAAAGCCATTGTCTCGGACGGCCTGGAACTGAGCTCTTCAAAGCCGGAGGCAATGTTTTGACTAGGAGCATGTATCAAATCATTTGCAAAGCATGGAAGGACGAAAACATGACCAACGACAGGAATATCAGCTCTTTCTGTCCCATCTATAACATATCCCAGTGTACTGTGGGAAAGTCTGAAACCGTACTGCACCGCAGAAATCGGCCAATACCACTGCGGCTTCCCGCCCTGCAAATCAACATCAGACCGAATTTTCACAGAACCTGTAAAAGATCAACGTGTTCCAGTCGACGCACACCATCTCTTCATCGACTTCAAAGCCGCATAAAACAGCATCCATTGCACTGAGCTATAGTATATATTGCGATGGCCGAATCCGGGACCACGGAAAAACTTATCCGGATGTGGCGCTCTACACTGGGAAATTCGCTTTGCGCCGTGCAGTGTGGAAGTAGAACCTCAGAATTATTCCAAACCTACACCGTGTGACTTCTTCAATTTAATACTTAACAGTACGACGTTCAAAAGCCAACTCAGAAGGTACAATTTTTTCCAAGTCCGTCCAGCTTCTGGGATACGTGGATGATGTTGATATACTTGCATGTTTCCAACCTGCATAATTGAAGCCTTTACGGCAGTTGAGGAAGAGGCTAAACAAGTTGGTCTAAAAACCGTTCCGTCGAAAATCACCAAGGACAAAATGTCATCTACCTCGGGGCAAATGTTAACTCCCCAAACGACATTATGGTGGAGATTCGACGAATAGTAAACCAAGGCAACCGCTGCTACTTCAGTCTGTCGAAAGAATTTGGGTCAAAACTCCTAACGCCAAGAGTCAAAATCATGCCCTACAAAGTGTTAATCGTGCCAGTCCTGCTTTACGGAGCCGAAAGTTGGGCGATAGGTAAGACAGTAAAACAAATTTTGAGAGAAAAATCCTTCGCCGAATATTTGATCCTGTCTGTGAAAAGGGCGTATGGAGAAGAAAACACAATCGCGAATTCTGGATGGACATAGTACGGATGGAAAAAATCCGTCGACTTCATTGGCTCGGCCGCATCGAGGGGATAGACGAAATGCTCCAGCTAAGAGGGTCTTCGAATCCAAGCCACCAGGTTTGTAAAGAAACACAAGACCGAACCTCCGGTTTAAAGATCAGGCTTAGTCTGTCCAACTGGAAACAGCACGCCCGAGACCGTAATGGATGGAAGGCTACAGTTTGCTAGGTTTAGTTCCCGGCACCGATACGGCGATGCCCCGAACCAAACGATAGCACTTTATGTTTCTGTGATCTACCTATCCCCGCGGTGGGTTCCTCCAGGTAGCGCTTTGATGGCAGCTAAACCTGGGAAACGAAATGGGCGCCACGTGATTTTTCACCGGAATCACGAAACCCTTTTCCAAAAAAAAAAAACACCCCGAAAATCTTCCCCGAAGACAACAAGAGAAACGACACAAAAAATGGAAGAAAACAAAAAAACTTTTTTTTTCCTCAACGTTATAAAGCCTAGGTGGGGCTCGACGATTTATTTGAAAAGAATTTTGTAGCGGTACACTCGTCGATAGAGTGACCCGCTATTTTCACAGTCCCGAAGCAATGAAAAAGAAAACGTTAGCTAACGGGTCGTGTGTCCCGTCTGTTCTCGGGAATTTAAAGCGCAATCGCGGTCCACCGGAGTCTCAACTTTCGCAAGAACAACAAGCGGGTTTTTACCCTTTTTACTGCACTACACTGCACTATACTTATCTTTTGTGTTTTGCTTCCTAGCGGTGCTGCGCCCCGTTCTGGCACAGTTTCTTCGCCCTTAGTCCCGCTACTCCAGCTATCCCGTTCCACGTTCCTTTTTCCTTTTCCCTTTTTTCTTTTTGGCCAAGGGCCGAACTCGCGACTCTACTTTTAATATTATCTAATTACTTTTTAAACGAGAAAAAAATTGCTCTTTGCAATCCGCACTCTCTCTCACCCATTCATTCAGCACTAGTGGACCCAACGACGGGCTTTCTTGCTACGACACTAGCAAGCTTTGCTAGTGTGTGCACCCGTGTCCGACTAGGCCTCGCACACACACAATTCTCCCCATTCACTCTAAACTCTTCAGTCTCGGAGTTCGCTCCCACTTCCAGTCATGACTGGGAACTCCACTGAACAAGTTTATGGAAGCTGTGGATCCTAACTAAGCCTAACCATTTCCTACTCTTAGGTTCTACAAGAGAATTTGCAAAAGCAGAGTTTCTTCTCGATCCAACCATCCGTTGGATCGCCGCCCCTCGCAAAAGCTAAGTTTAGTGCCTTTGCAAATAATAGCTTTCATTTATTTATTAATTTTTTTTTTTCGCGAATCCCTAGCTACTCCGCTGGATCGGCGTTCAGATTTGGGGGGGGGGGGGTGGGGACTGACCAATAGCGGGTCACTCCTTACAATCATTTATTTATTTTTGTTTCGTCATTGGGCCCTTCTGCCCCTTGGCCGCTCTGCCAGTTTGTACTTTTTTTTTTTTTTTTGTACCCTTGTTATTTTTTTGTGTTTGCTGGTTGTTGTTGGTGTTGGTTGTTGTTGGTTGTTGTTGGTTGTTGTGGTTTGTTGTTGTGTGTTGGTTGTTCCATCGGTGGAGGCTGCCTTTTACTTGGCCATCCGCCTACAAGCCTCTGCTGCTCCTTTGGTGCTCCATCGGTGGGGTGCTGGCTTAAAAGGGGTCGTCATCCCTTCACCCATCGAACCTAACTTTTACAGCTGGTGCGTCGTTGGGGTGTGCTCGATTGTCTTGGCCGTCCGCCTGCACACCACTGTTGCTCCTTTGTTGCTCCCTCGTTGGGGTGTTGCTATAAAAGAGATCGTCGTCTCTTCACCCATCGATCACTTGTCTCGTTGCTAGCTCTGGCTAGCTGCATCCACATCAGTTATGGGATGTGATGCCTGTGTCCGCACCCACATCGGTAGCAGGATGGGGTGTTCTTTAAGCCTCCTATTGTTGGCTTTCGTTGGGGTGTCTGGACTGAAAGGACCGTCCGTCCCCACCCGTCGGCGACTTTCAGACGTCCTGTCTGATGCTGGCCGTTGCGAGTCTCCCGTCTGTCTATGGGCTCCGACAACGGTGTTCCCGGTGGACCTCCGGTCGCACCCTGGGGTTCCTGGTTCGTCGTGAGTCTCCCTACTGTCCTTAGGGCTTCACCGACCGAACCTCCTCGTACTCCTCTGCGGGGAATCCCGCTCGTGAACCTATGTGGGTTGTTTTCCGAGGTCTGGGGTTGGTGGGCCATGGCTGCCCTCCACCTCCGCCAGAGCTCGGTGTTCCCACTCAAAGAAAAGAGGGACCGAAAGGACTTACAGGGAAAAAGAGAGCAAAACTTGTTGCGGGAAAATTTACCGCAACAAGTTGTTCAGGTTTTGACCCTCGAGGGGTTGCTAGCCTGACAAGTATGTATTATCTGCATAAGGCATAGACCTAATATACCAAGACACCATGAGAAAATCTAGAGCCGAATGGTTTTAATGGCAAGAAACTTTGGGATTTTCTAATTCGGACGATTAGTTCTCGAGATATAGCGTTGTGAGTGAAGCAACTTTTGTTATTGTGAAAAAAAAAATGGATTCAAAGCAATTTCGTGTGTTGATTTATCATTGCTTTTTGATGGGAAAAAATGCAGCCGATGCAAAGAAATGGCTTGATAAGTGTTACCCGGACTCTGCACCTTGCGAACGAACCATTCGCAAGTGGATTGAAGATGATGCACACAGTGGACGTCCAAAAGAGGCTGTTTCAGATGAAAACATCCAAAAAAGGCCACAAAATGATTACGAATGATCGTAAAGTGAAGTTGATCGAGATAGCTGAGGCTGAGGAGGAGGATATCAAAAGAGCGTGTTAGATATATCATACACGAATATTTGGACGTGTGAAAGCTCTGTGCAAAGTGGGTGCCGCGTTTGCTCACAGTCGACCAAAAACAACAACGTGTTGATGATTCAGAGGAGTGTTTAAAGCTGTTCAACCGCAATAAAGCCGAATTTTTGCGTCGGTATGTGACAATAGATGAAACTTGGCTCCATCATTTCACACCAGAGTCAAGTCGGCAGTCAGCTGAGTGCCGCGCAGGCGACGAACCTCTTCCTCGGCTGGCAAGATTATGGCATCCGTATTTTGGGATGCACATGGAATAATTTTCATCGACTTAGTATATCCAAAAGGGGCAGACTATCAACAGCGACAATTACATTGCGTTGGTGGAGCGTTTGAAGGATGAAATCGCAGAAAAACGGCCGCATTTGTAGAAAAAGAAAGTGCTGTTTCATCAAGACAATGCACCGTGTCACAAGTCGATGAAAACGATGGCAAAATTGAATGAATTCGGCTACGAATTGCTTCCCCACCCACCGTATTCTACAGATTTGGCCCCCAGCGACTATTTCCTGTCAAAAGAATGCTCGCCGGAAAGAGATTTAAGATCGAGAAGCCGAAACAGAGGCCTATTTTGAGGCTAAACCGAAATCGTATTACAAAACTGGTATCGAAAGATTGAAAAATCGTTTCAATCAGTGTATCGCCCTCGAAGGCAACTACAATATGTTGATAAATAAAGTGGAATTTTGCAAAAATTTTGTGTTTTACTTAAAAATGGACTTTTCAGGCCATGTGTTATGAGAAGAAGAAGAAAAAAGCAAGAGCACGAGTAAGGCTCGATCGAGCCCTTAGATGTGTTGGTGCTTCCACAAGACTGAAAGTCAGAAGTTTTATCAGAAAATGAACTGAACATGCCAAGGCTGTAAAGGAAGGAGAAGGGAACCTCATGGGACAATCACAGGCGGTGTTGAGGATCTGGAAAGATTATTTCTACAGATTTCCACACACTCGACCAAAATGATATGAGAACAGCCATTTCTAAACTTAAGTCTGATAAAGTTATTGGATTCAATGGTTAAGCATGGAACCTCGCCATCTTTTGCCGAAAGGAGATCCCATGCACTGCCCTAACTTACTTAAGGTGGCGCCACAGTCCGGGCTGTGCCTGGGCCTCAACCAACAAGCGTCTCCAGACAGCTTGATCTTTAGCTAGCTGCCTCGAGTTTCGCACGCTAAGTTGGCTAAGGTCCCCTTTCACTCACATGTGCTACCCGAGTTGAGATCTGCCTCTACTGCGCTGCCTCTCAGGGGCGGATTCGGACCGGACCATTGATGCTCGCCAGCTCTACATGACCCAGCCATCGCAGGGGTTGGATCTTCACTCCTGTGGCTAAGTCAATGTCACTGTACAGCCCGTAAAGTTCGTCGTTGTATATCCTGCTCCACTCACTGTCTATTCAGACGGAACCGAAAAATAGCCTTAGAATTTTCCTCTCAAATCATCAAGAGTACCCTCATCCATTTTTCACAAAGTCTATGCCACTGCGCCATAGAGCAGGACTGGGCCTACTAAGGTCTTATATAGGGTCACTTTTGTTGTTCGAGAGAGGGCTTCCCTAGTCGATTTGCCTTCTTAGCCCAAAGAAGCAACAATTGGCAAGAGTTATTCTTCGTTTAATCTCAGCGCTGGTGTCTTTGTCTAAATTGATAGCATAGCCTAGGTAGACAAAGTCCTTAACTACTTCAAAGTTACATCTGTCGAGGGTGACGTTCTGTCCGAAACGTCGGTGTTGGGTGTCCTTTCTTATTGACAGCATATACTTGGTCTTGCCCTTATTGACGTTTAAGCCCATATTCCACGCTTCCATCTCAATACTCGCAAAACCGCCAATAACATCATGCTGCTTCCTTCCGATTTTGTCAACCTCATCGGCGCATGCGAGTAATTGGACGGACTTTTGAAAGGTTGTGCCTCTTACGTTTGGCCGTGAGTTTTTCACTATTCTTTCAAGAATGATGTTAAATAAATCAATTTACAGCGCATCGCTTTGTCTAAATCCTTTATTGACATCATAGGGCTTGGTGAGGTCTTTACCGAACTTGATAGAGCAGCACGCAATTTCTATCGCCATCCTGCATAATCCGACGGGTTTGGCGGGGATACAGAACCAGACATTGCTCTGTATACCTCGTCTCTATAGATGCTGAAATACGCTGCCTTAAAATCGATGAATAGGTGGTGTGTATACTCGTAGATTTGGAGCTCATGCGGTTTTTTCCAAGATCTGCCGAAGTGTGAATATTCGGTCGATGGTGGATTTTTCTGGCCTGAAGCCACACTGATGTGGACAAATCAGGTTATTGTTGAACGTCTTCTGGCATTCACATAATAGGGCATATAGGATCTTGTAGGCGATATTAAGAAGACTGATGCCTCAGTTCAGTTCGGTAGTTCCATTCATCGAACATGTATGGTGTATGTTCCTTACCAAGTCATAGCCTGACATTTTAAAGAGCTCGGCAGGCAGGCCGTCCGCTTGTTGGACTTAAGCTTACATATGCCTATCTTCACTTCATCCAAGTCGAGTGGAAGGAATTGTTGATCCACACCGTCTAGGTATCCATTAAGTCATTGCCTTCATTACTTGGATATTACCGTCCCGCTGGATGTGCTGTTCATATTATTGACTGCTATGGCACCTTAAGATCAAAGATTGCTGGGGAGATTCGATGAAGTTACGAGTACATCTCACGACTGTATTTTATTTTGGTGATCGATCTTTCAGACCCTAATGTATACATGTGTTTTTTTGGGTCAAGGGGTTTGAATGTTGAGTGTTATTGCCTCAAACATCTTGCATTCATCAACTAGCTTGTTCACGCTGTGATCACCCAACTTAGCTGGTGATTAGTACATGTAAGGGCAAGACGATCTTAGTCCTGTTCTTGTCTAAGTTGGGCATTAAGCCTTGTTTTTGCGCATGTAGTCCTGGACTTGATCTTGTGACCCTAAAAGCGGACTAGGTTTTGATCAGGTGCCCAGGAAACGTTGATTGCTGACAGGACCTTCAACATTCCCGATGGTATTAGCGTAAAGATAGTTCTTCTGCATCTACGTCCTAAGGTGCTCATGTGTTGGCCGTTCTCTGGACCGATTTTAGATTTTTGAGCCTTTTTAGGGCGGAATAAATTTATTAGCATAAAACACGACCAACAGGGGCTTTTGCTTTGCAAATAAGCTAGGTAGAGGATGGGTGAAAGATTACTCAATCCCGGTCATTAGGTTAATTCTAGAGACCGACCTTTCTAAAATCGA
The DNA here is from genome assembly GCA_963966105.1 of Volucella zonaria. Lineage (NCBI taxonomy): Eukaryota > Metazoa > Arthropoda > Insecta > Diptera > Syrphidae > Volucella > Volucella zonaria. The sequence continues at coordinate 15,638,545 of OZ014533.1, forward strand.
TGGTTTGGCATTAGTTTTTGCGGGTATAACCTTATGCAGAGATTCCCTCATGGTTTTTGATTTTTTCTAAAAGATTCGATCTAAGTGCTACTTCCTAATAGCTGGGTGCCATGCTACACAACTCAAACTTTCTTCTCCCCTCAAAAGTCTCGTTATTAGACTTGTTTACTGGTCTAATTTTTCACGATGCGTGGTATCCTCCTGAAAACCGTTGTGTGATTTATGGTAGCAGATAACAGAGAGCTTCTTACATTTGTGCGTCTTATATCCAACCCCATAAGGACATTCTGGTTCAAACGATTTACAATTTTTTGACTGTTCTCCTTCCTGGCAACCCTGATGGACAAACTGAAAAGCAGTCAACAAAGGAACCCCTCAAGTGTCTCCGATCAAAGAGGCCTCGTTTTTCATTTTATTTCTGTTTCACAATAAGGGGACACGAGAAATTGCCTTTTAGTTTAGTTACATACATTCGTTGCCTACTCTATCCGCCTACAGGGCATTGCTCCACATATTAAGGAAGGAGAAAAAAAAAAAACAAACCGAAGAGTTGAAGCAAGTGGAATACTTTTGAATGTCTAAAAGAATTCCTATGCTGTAGTGGATGAATAGATAGTTCTTTGGAGCATGGTTACATGTGAGAAGGGAGAAATTTCTTGAGAATTTTTCATGCAAATTTAGGCTCCTAAGGATGTCTGAAACAATAAGCAAAAATATTCCTGGCTTAAGAAACAAAGACAACAACGGACTACATGTAGGGGGTTAGAGTATATCTGTTTTGTTATTTACAATGCACCCCCTTGGCTCAACACTCAACATCTTTATCTTCGTGTTTATGGCAGACGAGGAGCCTCAAATGTATGTCAGTGAACCATCGCAGGACTTGAGCAATAAAATCCTTAAAGAAACGCTTTAACATCTCTTTTAGCTGCTTGGACCGATCCATTGGTCCTTTTTAGGGGAGTTGTGTAGAATGTGAGGCCAGGGTAAACAGAAAAAATCAACAACAACAACAACAACAACAACAAAATAAATAAAAACACTCCTAACATATGCATCAAAAAAGGAGACGTTGTAAAAATCGGAGAATTGCTTACTCTTTTGCCTGGGAAAGACATTAAGTGTTGGAATCTTCGAAACGTGCCCAATCCTAATATCCGGCGAGTGTCCTTTTTGAGTATCTATTTATTTGTTTATTTATTTACAGGATTTTCTCATCGTCCTCCTACTTAATATTTGGTTTAATTTTTTTTTCTTTTTTTTTTCTTGTAATCTTGAAAATAAAAACGGGAAATCGGGGTGGAAATGTGATTTGCACAGCATTTATGCGATTCAGGGGTTAAGCGTTGCTGTGTATCCTGTTTTTTTTTTTTTTTCTTGTCCAGTGGCTAAGGTTTCGCTTTTTTTTGGGGGGTGGGGGGGAAAGGAAATGGGAATCGAATGTGATCGTTAGAGGAAATTGAATATGCACATTAGGGAAAGAAAAGAACAGGGAGACTGAGGGAAAAAAAAGGAATCACCGGCCGTTAAAGGGTTTATTTTCAAACTCTGTGGAATTCATTTCCTCATTCGGTTATGAATTCGGATTCTGGATTTAAATTGCCATTTGCAGTTAAAGTGAACAGTCATTCTAACAAATGTTAATCGGAACTTTTCCCTAAAATCGTAGGTACGGTTGGTAGTGCTTCTACCTGCTATCTTGGCTTATTTTTCACTCTAAGACCATCGGCTTAAACTGTTTGCCTGAAGCGTGAGGTCAAATAGCTTAGGATAAAAACACTCTTACGAGATCATGGGGAAAAACCCAAGATTTTTATGTTATAAACTATTATCAGTAATTTAACCTTCATCTCATCCTCAAAAAAAATTACGTTCTCTACCCTCGCGAGTAGATTTCTGCACATACGGGATTTTAATGTATTTTCTAAATTCTTTTTTAAATTAAACCGAAAAATTGCTTTTATAATTTATTTCTAATATAACAAAAGCAGACGATGCTGATCTTGGCTTCGCGCTTCTAGCTTCCATAAGTGGTTTTGCAAGGGATATTCCAAGTTCACGTAGAAAATTCCTCCTTACTGTGGTTTTTTGTGTTGCTTGCCAGTTCGGATTCACTTCTTTGAAAATAATTAATGCATTCAAAGCAGAAATGTCAATCATGTTTGCAAATATAGCCATTGGCCATCAGTCGTTCATTGACCTCCGCAGAGAGGAGAAGTATTTCGTATGCGGCTTTAAAAGTGTTAAAAGTGAATTAGTTTACTTTTAAGTAGTAAATCTTAGAAGTGTTCGGGGGCCAAAGTGGTAGAGACTCGGTCAACAAATCTCGGGGTTGTGGGTTCGCTTCCCAACCTCTGATAAAGTTTTATTTTTTTGATTTTTTTTAATATCACAAAAAAAAGACAATTAGTGTCAATAATAAAGTGATAAAGCAAAGTTCGATGAGTGGAACTAAGCGGTCCGCTATCCCAGTAGCGGGGTCAGCAGATGGCATGATGTCGTCTGATGATCAAGCCGTTAAGTCAGTCCACTTAAAGACAACAACAATAACAGACACTGGCACAAAGAGGAGGAGGAAGTTGGAGCCGACTCCAAATATCATTACGCGCGCATTCAGCTTCGCTGGAAATGCTGCATGGAAGAGTGCGGGGGAGGGCTGCGAGGATAGCAGCAAGCGCAGCAGACAACAGCTTTGCATCCCTCGCTGCATCTGAGTCAGATGAAGAAGAGGAAAAGGTCGAGGCACTGTACAGTAGCATCAAGCAGCTACAACAAAAAGTGCTAGCTATAAAAGCAAAACAAGTGGCAAGGAGGGAGATGGAGAAGCAGCAACTACTCCAGAGACCTCAGGGACAACCAAACATAAATGTGGAGCTCCCACAACAACAACAACAACAACAACAACAACAACAGCAGTAACACAGTGGAGCGCTACCACAAAAGTTTATTGAAGGATTCGACGACGGAGTTCTTCTCCTACACCCCTAAGGGTGAAAAGCTACAAACAATGCTGCTGAGGGGATTTGAGCCGTCGACTGATCCGGAGGAGCTCCTTGCACTGCTGAAAGAGAAGGAGTGCGAAGGGTTCGTAGGGGTTAAGCCGTTTGTCACGGCTAGAGCTAAAAGGGAGAAGCGGAAACTACCGTTCTTCCTGGTTCAGCTAAGTCCCAACAGCAAACTGGATGGTCTAAGGAGCATCAAAGTCCTAGACTACCAGGTTGTACACTGGGAAAAATTAAAGAGGAGCGAAAACATTTTACAATGTGTTCGCTGCCAAAGGTTCGGGCACGCCGCGTCGAACTGCGAAATGCAGCCTCGATGCGTGAAGTGTGGAAAGAACCACAAGTCAGAGGAATGCGCTCTAGGCAAGGACGGAGCGTCAGAAAAGAGCCAGCTCTCTTGTGCTTTATGTAGGAACACGGGACACACCGCAAATTATCGGGGTTGTCCCAAATTCCAATACATAAAAAGAGTAAATCTGGCTCGGCAGCAGAAAGTGGAAGTTAAACGTCCACTCGTGCAAATGCAAACACCAGCCGTTACTCCCCAAGTTACCTACGCCCAAATGACGGCAGGTAGAGGAACTACGGTACAACAAGCAAAGGTAGTTTCTCAGGCCCCAGCGATTAGAGCACCTGAACCTGTGACTGACATGCTGGCTATCTTGCTCTCTATTCAGGGGTAGATGGCTCAGCTCCAACGTCATGTAACTGAACAGGCCGCACGGGTGGATCAAATATACGCGCTGCTGCCCGGCCTAACGCACCTCCAGTCGTAATGGGTACGTACATGGCGGAGCAAACCCTGAAGGTCCTTGCAGTGAATGTTAATTCACTGATTAGTTTCGAAGGAAGAGCCGCACTGTTTAAGTTGCTTAAAGACCAAGCCTCTGATGTGCTTTTGGTTAGCGAAACTAAGCTTACCAAAAGGCACAAAATGAGACACAGAAGATATGAAATATTACGAAGAAACCGACCCAATTCTATTCAAGGAGGTGGTGTTGCGATCTTTGTAAGAAAGGGACTGCGTTTCAAAAGAGTATACAGTCGTGTAGTAAGTAGGTTTCAGGTGCTGGAAGCATGCATCATGTACATGGTGTCTGTTTATGCATCTAAGGCTACTCAATCCACTTTATTCATCTCAGAGCTCGAGACACTGTTTCGATTCCTGAGGCTGGAATTGGAGGAGAACTTTTTTATTATCGGCGGAGATTTTAACGCCAAACATAGAGATTGGGGAAATAATACACCAAATACTAGAGGGAATCTACTATTCAATTGGTGGAGTCAGCACAGTGTGATGTATCGACTCGGCCTCAAAGCCACGGGTAGTCCGTCGCTACATGCAAGTGACGCAGCGCTCGAAGTTGTGAAGGAGAAATTTGGCGACTGGGTCATCTGACGGCGAGCATTCACCAATTGGCCGACTTGGTCATGCGATTTGACACCACTCGATAATTATCTCTGGGGCCACGTCAAATCCTTAGTCTATGCTAACAAGCCAACTACTTTGGTCGAGCTCGAGGCCAACATTCGATACGCTATTGCTGAAATAACGCCGCACATATTGGACCCCGAGTCATCAAAAATTGGACTGGTCGCTTGAAGCACTGCTATCGAAGCTGAGGCAGCCATTTGAATGATGCTTGAAGGTTATAATGACTAGGAAATAAAGAGCTAGGCAGGGCATTCCATAAGCGAATTGTAGGGTTTAGCATATATACCAACTCATCTGCAAGACAAAAGTATGCCCAATGAAGGGAACTCCAGCATTGTTTGTCCGATCCTCAAGAAAGTATACCCTCTGAACTGCGCCAGCTACAGAGGCATCAGTCTTCTTAACATCGCTTACAAGATTCTATTGTGTGAACACCTGAAGCCGTTCTTCAACAACTTGATTGAGGGGAGTCCACCATCCACCAAATATTCACAATAGGGCTGGTCTTGGCAGAAAAACCATGAGCTCCAAATCAGTACCACCACCTATTCTCATCGATTTTAATGCCGCGTATGACAGCATCTATAGAGACTAGCTATACAGAGTTTTGGCATACCTGCCAAACCCGTCCATTTATGGAGGATGATGATGGAGACTGCACGCTGCTACATCGAGGTGGGTAAAGAACTCATCGAGACCTTCCATTTCCAAAAAGTATTAAAACATGGTGATGCGCTGTCATGCGATTTCTTTAACATCAGGCGTCAACACAAGAGGCACAATCTTTTAAACATCTATCCAATTACTCCCATGCGCCGATGATATTGATATAATCGGCGGAAAGCGGTCTGATGTCAGTGGCGCTATTACGAGTATTAAGACAGAAGCGGCGAGGATGCTGTTAATAAGAAAGGACACCCAACAGCGACGCCTTGGACAGAACGTCTCCCTTGACAGATATAAGTTTGAGGTAGGCAAAGTCCTGTTTCGAACAACAAGTGACCCTATATAAGACCCTAATAATCCCAGTCCTCCTATTTGGCGCAGAAGCATGAACTTAAATGAGGGTGCTCTTTGAGAGAAAAATTCTTCGGGAGATGTTCGGTCCCGTCTCGTCTGCACAGACGGTGAGTGCAGGTGTGAGATACAATTGCGCACTCTATGGGCTGTATAGTGACATAGACTTAGCCAGAAGAGTGATGGTCCAACGACTGAGGTTGTTGGGTCATATAGAGCGTGTTTGCTATCGAGCGCTGAAACTCGAACCAAAATCGATGGGAAAAACTCAAGCTATACAAAAATGTTGAAGAGGCGATGATGGGAACGACGATGCCCATACAAAAATTCCTCCACGGAAGCTCCTCGAACGAGGAAAAGCCTGGTTCCAAAAATTTATTATTATATTTTGTTATTCCAAAATTACCAATAGATGCTGTTGCCACAGCCGACCAAAAACTCTACCAACCTAACATTTTGCGTTATGTACAAGGCTTCCCATCAGTTGCGTAACTGTGTCCTTACGTTGTCGAAAACAGGGAATACACTCGTAGGTGGTCTTGCGGATCAAGTTGCGATAATCGAGCACCCAAATTCTTGGCGGATAAGCGCGAATAAGTTCGAAACTCCAGGATGCTGGTATCGATTATGCGCGTCGAGAACGATTAATTTGGTAATTCTGTGGCCCTTAGGTATTATTATTTCAGAATGTTTTCCTGATCTAAAAAGGGAGAAAGGTTTAGTAGCTGCTTAGGTATCGTCGAACAATTAGAATTAATAATGGTATTAATATAGTCACCGAAGTATTGGCTCTGCAACCATTTGATTACCGTTTTCTTGGCGTCGTAGATCTCTTTGGGTCGAAGGTAACCCGATGAAGCTTCCTCTGTTTTCCGACATCTGGCGATGAAACGTTGAAGTCTTGCGACTGTTCGAAGAAGGGTGTTCCAAGATGAGATTCTCTTTGCGAGCGTGACGAATGGATGTTCTTTGTCGTTGGTCGTGAGGTAGGATTACGGCGAAACCCTTTTCGCTTCGTTCCCGCACATAGGGTCTTCTTCCACTTCCTTAACGATTGACCAAGTGTCGACATCTTCACGGAGCCAAGCAGGGCCCGTCCACTAAAGAGGATGCGATATCAACTGGGAAGGCGGTATTCCACGTGAAGCGCAGTCTGCTGGATTGCATTCCGAGCGCACGTGAAACCACCTATTTCTGGGTATAGTTTCCAGAATTTCCGCTGTTCGATTCCCTATGAAAACATTCCAACGACAGGGAGAGGAAGAAAGCCACGACAAGACTACCTTGGAATCAGACCAAGCGTATACGTTTTTGAATCTTATTTTCAATGATTTCTGCACCAAGTCAAGGAGTCTAGCGAGTAGGATAGCGGCGTAGAGTTCTAAACGAGGAATGCTCAACTGCTTTAAAGGCGAGACACGAGATTTTGCAGTCACGATAGTTGTTCGAAACATTCCATCACCCGTGCAGCTGAAACGACGAATTCGACAAACCTATGCTTCTTGGAACTTCTATTTTTGTTAACATTTGTAGTTCATCTCGAAACTTGCACCATTTTGCGGCTACTGAATTTGGAATTTCGTCATCCAAATCTAATTTTAAGTGCCACAATCTTGAAACACTATTTTCAATTGAATGATCGAAGGGGCAAGGAAGCCGAGTGGATCAAAGATCCGTGCGACGTCTTTTAATATTTGTCGTTTCGTTATAATCCCATTCGATGAGTAGTTAAGCCGAAAACTAAATATATCACACTGAGAGTTCCAATAAAGTCCGAGCACTTTAATCCACGAATCCGCTTCTGTATCTAACGAAATAGGGTTCACAGTAAGGGAGTCAGAGTTTTCACGTAGTTCGGCACAATTGCTTTGCCATTTACTGAGTTCCATCCCGCATTTCGTAAGGAGTTCAATTAAGGATTTTTTTTTGAGAATGGCTTCAGCTAACGTGTCACCGCCTGAGACAACGTCATCGACCAAAAAATCATTTAAAATAATTTTAGAAGCGATTGGATACTCTTCAACGTGATCGCGCGCGACTTGTTCCAACGCTCGTACCGATAAATAGGGCGCACAAGATGTTCCATACGTTACCGTGCGTAAGCGGAAGTGTTGCAACGGCTCGGAGGGTGATTTTCGCCAAAAAATACGTTGAAAGTCTGTATCTTCATCCGACACAAAGATCTGGCGAAACATTTTTACGATGTCGGCCGTAAAAACGACGAAACCGAATGCAAACTGACAATAAATTTCGTTGAATGGGTGGTCCTATAAGCAATGCGTCATTGAGCGAGTTTCCTCATGAGTCTTTGAAGGATAAATCAAATACAACGCGCAGTTTTGTGGTGCTGCTGTCCGGCTTTAGAACCGCGTGGTGAGGAAGCAGGAACCTTAGACATATGTCCAAGCGAGAGGTATTCATCGAGGAACTGGGAATAGCTTTCAAAGAGATTATTGTCCTTGCTGAATTTCCTTTCCATCGACATGAGGCACGAGACAGCTCCGTTCAAGGTTTTAGTAAACTGCGGTGTAGATTTAAAGGGAAGTTGGACGAAGTATCTGCCATCTTTGTCACGACGGTGAGTTTTAAGGAAATGTTCCTCAATCTGTCTATTTTCCATAGACAACTTTGATTTGGAGCTGATTTCTTCTATCGTCCAAAACGATTGTAGAATCGCATCGATGTCTAGGACGGAGTGAAAAGAGTATGTACTGGGTTCTGCCTGTAACGGCAATTGCCCTGCTAGAACGTAGCCAAAAATAGTTTTGTGTGCGATAGAGAATCCATGTTTGCTATTCACCACATCCCCTTGCAAATATTTCTCAAACCTTGTCTGCTCCTAATACGAGTAACACATCAACGCAGTTTGATTGATTGAAACAAGGATCAGCGAGTTCTAACCGATGCAAATGTTCCCAATCCTCAATAGAAAACGAGTTCATTGGCAAATTTGTGGTAACCCTTGATAAGGTATAAGTATCTACCAAGATGCTAAATACATCACAGCATGACTTAAACGCTGGTAGACCCAATACCGCATATAAGTATACGAGCATTCGTTCGCTTTAAACCAAGCCTTTGGACACAAGACTCAGTTACGAAAGAAATCTGTGAGCCTGAATCTAGGAGGATCCTCACTGGTTGGTATTTTCCGTTGACATCGAGGACTTTTCCAACTGCTGTCGGAAGTAATGTTTGGGGAATGTAGTGTACGATGTTAAGTGAGTGATTGTTGACGACGGGTGTCACTATCCCTGAAGTTGAAGGAGCACTAGAGATGTTCGAAGAGTTTTGTTGCGAATGGACATTGGTTGCTAACGAAAGCATTGGCTGCAGGATTGAGGTTGTAGTTTACCGAGTCCTCGTGGACAAGGGTATGATGGCGAGTATTGCATATTCTGCAACGAAACTTGGACTGGCAGCAAGCAGATGAATGTCCAAGTCTTAAACAATTGTAGCAGAGTTTTTTTCAGTTTTACGAATTCTCTTCTAGCTTGAATGGACATAGCTAGAAAATCTTGACATTGGGATAGCCCGTGAGCAGAATTACACCTTGGACAGGCTAAGGACGACATGTATGCTCCTGGCTACTTGCTTTGTTGGTTTGGATTCACGAATCGCTACCGCGCAGCTTTCAAGGGCCTCACACCGACGTTCTAGAAATTCAATAAATTGATCGATTGTAGGATAATCTTCAGAAATGCTTTCTGTAGACCATGCCTGCCGAGTTTCAGGGTCCAACTTGTTTAACAAGATTTGAATGAGCCATGGATCCCTGTTGACCGGTTTGATAGAATTTAAGCCTCTAACTACTTCATCAGCTCCATTTGAAATTTTGCGAAGGTAGAAAACGTTCAAACTATGCGCCGGCGGAAGATACATAAACGATTTTATGTAGCGATGACATATCGCGGCCTATCGTAGCGCTTTTTTAACCTTTCCCATGCCTGCTCGTAGGTAGCATCACAGATTGGTAAATGGTTAAGGAGACTAAGAGCTTCGTTCCTAAGAGACGATTTAAGTAGATGCAATTTCTGAATTGGCGTTAAGTTGGCCTTGTTGTGAGCAGCACTCTCGAACATGTCGCGAAACGTAGGTCACTCCTGGTAGTTGCCCGAAAAGGGTTCTATACGAAGCGTGGGAAGAAAGCTATCTGAACCTTGGGAAACTTTTGACAGGTTTAAGGTCTCAATCAGAACCTGTTGTTGGTCAGCTAGTCGGCTAGCAATATCCCGACTACGAACCGTGCGTTGACGTTCCCTAATGGTGGACTGTAAAACGGCTTTGACCATAAGAAATTTCGCCTCGACTTCCTCAAAGTCAGGCACCGGATCTAAGTAACCTTCTTCTTCAGCGAATTCGTACAGAATTCCACAGATCTTCAGCTCTGTTAAGGTTAACCTCAAGTTCATCTAAAGACGTCGAGTTCTTTATAGACTCCGAAAACGTGGCTAATTTGGTTAGGGAGACTTTAAGATGGCCGCGTGTCAACCGTAGCGTAGACAAAGTAACAGCGTTATTACTCATCTTTCCGAAATACCGAAACAGTCACTTAAATGCAACAAAGAATGTTTATGATTCTTACAAAGGAGTTTTCACGAAATGTACGTTCAATAAGTTTAGTGAATACGGCAATACGCTTAGGGACTTTTAGTAAATGTGCTGCATGAAAGTGAGCGATGGAAGTTAGCGTGCGTAACTGGAACCAGCTGGCTAAAGATCGAGCTGGGTTGAGACGATTGTTGGTTGAGGCCTAAATCCACCGTGCACTGTAGTGCTACCTTAAATATGTAAGTAAGTCAATTCGACCTTTATAGTCCCCCCCCAAGGTTTTCTGCTATCACTGGCTTATATTCAGGTGATAAAGCTAAATTATGAAGCTGGACCTTTTTTTCCATGGGGTTTAGCATGAACGAAATCAGATAAAAAGGTATGAGGCTCTTAGCGTGTCAGAATTCATTTTTGCCGGTATAAGGCGACTTGAAGCCATCAAAAAATGAAATAGCATCCATTATCCCTACTACAACCTATGACATCTAGCTGTTATGACTACCTAGGTACTCGTAGTTGAAATATTCAGAAAGATTGTGAAAATGAGTCCTTACTTTCGACTCGGTGTCGACGATTTCTGGAATGTCTCGATTCGTATTCAGTTGAGAACTTTTACCTGTGCGCTAGTTTTCCAAACTATTTTGTCGTGTCTGTTTGAAAAAGCCTTTATAGGCAGCGCTATTTCAAACCCGAAATACCCTTTTACTCGAAGACCTGGAACAGGTGATCTGCAGTTTTTGTTTTTCCTGTTCAAGGTATGGTAATTGGACCATTTTGGTTTTTAAGGCCTGCATCTACCTACAGCTTTGTTCTGAGTTTAGAAAAATTAGCTGATAGATTTGCCGAGATCCCTAGATCCAATTGATGTTTCTTGAATTTCTCTCCTTCGCATCTGATTCGGAGTACAATGTATCTCTAGTACTCTAGTACTCTCAATAGGATATCCGGTAACCTTATAATCGTTCAAGCCCATCTGCCTATTTCTACTTATGTACATGGCTAATACAAAAATGTTATATAAACTTGTGATGATTACAGTGATGGGTTTTAGGAAACAGCTTGAAAGATCATTCTCTGGGAAGTACTAGCTATCATGAAGATGCCCTCGGATTTCTCATTTCGACCATTGGATTTAGGTAATGGTCGATGTTTTACATTCACGCAGTTGTTGAATCGGATTGTCCTTCTCCTTACACATAGCTATTCGTGCAGTTGATTGAAATTGAATTTCAGGTAATAACACGTACTTGCTGCTCTTTAAAAATCCATTTTTCTCATCATCAAATGCTAGATAATGACAGCACTCTTTAAGGAATATTACAATTCCGAGCCTGAATGGTATGTCATCGATTAGCTCTAATTCTAACCCGTAACCCAAGGTGGCAATAGCAAGTCGATGTCCTTCAATCTGGCAACTAAAGACACCTGCTTCTCATATTGCCAAAATCCACTTCCACTACATTAGCGATTGAGATGCATGCTACACCGCGCGACACCCACAATTCAACCAACCAACAACACTGCACCGAGTAAGAGTATCTCAATGCCACATTGCCAACGAATATATTTAGTCCGCCCTTTGCGGTGCAGTGGAAGAATTTCCCACTTGGATTTCCAATTACGGAATTCAGTCACGTAGTTGAATTTCTTCGCGTTTCCACCACCACCTTTGGCCACGAATCTTCTGAAGACCAAATCCAGCACACACGAATCTCATTTTGTCTGCTGTTTGAGCATTCCTTTCACTTTTGGCCAAAAAATGGGGGGAAAAACCGCCTGACATCAATAGAGAGCGCCAAAAGTAACCAGGACGAGTAGTACGAGTATACGTATCGGGTGGTGGTGATTTTTGTGTTGAACTGAAGTGCAATTGGTGATACTGGTAACTGGTAACTGGTAACCAGGACACAGCAATTCGCTACCTTGCCTGCAGGTTGTGTTTGTCTATCCTTACCCCAGACATTTGAGTCCATTTGAGATGTGTCAGCGGACGAGGCGAAATGAGCCAGTATTTCGCTGGTTGTGGCTAAAACGGATAAGGAAATGGATTTTCTATTTTCTTTTCATTTTATGTGCGAGGGAGAAATACCAAACGTGGCTGCCTAAGGTGGATTTTCTATCGACTTGTACTTATATTCGGATTTGTGTGTACGAAAAGAAGTCGAGGCACGTCTTCAAATCAAGGATTGGATGGTGTAGTTACCTGTGTGCTTTAGAAAGCAGTGTGACCAAAAAGTTGTGCATCTCTGGAGAATTTCTCAGCATAGTTAGTTAACTTGATATCCAAACAGATGGTGACCAAGGTCGTCATATTTATTTAAAATGGTTCAGATTCAACATCAGAATGTTAGTTGAGTTTTCAGCAAGACTGTAAGTTTGTTACGTGCTTCTGGTGTCAGTATATTTTCTTGGTCAAATTACATTTAGATTTTCATTTCAACTCGTAACGGTTTTTTATTGCATTTTGATGATGCGAAATAGGTCTGATCTTGTTTGTAGTTTCGATTTGGTGAACAATCTGTTAGATGTCACGTTTCAGTGAAGTAGAATATTTCAAATTTCAAGAATTTTAAAAGCAGCAGCTCAAAAAATTATCCACAATTGGATTCCATTTATCCAATGAAAAATCAGCGAATCAGGATCATTTAATCTGAAGCATATAAGCGATCTTGTAAATTTGAATTAGCATTTACGATAAGGCATATACAGATTATGTAGCTGCATCATGCCTAGTGATCCACATCCATGACTGGTGAAAATGGGCTTTTAGTCAATCGCCTCAACACTAAAGTTGCTCACTTCAGGAGAAGGACGAAGCAGACTGGTCTAACTCATCATCACAAAGGTGATGTGGGCTTACTGGCATTGTAAAGTAAACATGAGTAGGAAGAGGGTCCTTTGGATCTATACGGCTATAATTAGTCCAAATACAAGTTCCTTTTTAAAAATAAAATAAATTGAACAAAAATCAATTATTTTCAGTGCATTAGGGCTTTATTAGAAAGAGTGATCATTCCCAATAGTTGTGAAAAATACAATTTCATTCATATGGCTTCCTCGGCTGGCTTCGCAGTAGTGCATCCAAGACCTTGTTGACTGGATTATCCGCATAACATCGATATTTGAGGGCACCCCACGGAAAAAAATCTAGCGGGGTCAAATAGCAGATCCGAGGCGGCCAATTGACATCCCCAAGGCAGGGGATAAATGATTACCGAAATTAGCGCGTAAAAGATCCACTATCTGCGGATGCATTTGGGTCTCCATAATCACATGCGGGTTTTCCGATCTCCAGATGAGGAAATTTTATTTTTTAACATAGTCGCCGAGATGAAAACGCGCTTCGTCAGAAAAAATAATTTTTCGGCCAAATTCGACGTCCAATTCGAGCTGTTATAAGCCCCAAACTGAGAAACGATAATGGAACGAATGGTAGTTAATCTTGAATTGTTAAGGCAAGTGGACAGTGGCAAGGGAATAATCCAAGATTATTTTTTGCGTGAAATGTTGAGTTGTTGAGATCGATGGCGTATCGATATCCCAGGATTGAGTCGAGCACTCTCAGACGCAGCAGCTGCATTTTCATCGGTATGTACCATATGTATGACGGGGACAGTGAGTGTTGTCTGCAAGCAAGCCAGACTCATGAAATTTTTGCATAAACCTTTTTTCAATAACAGCACTGTTTGGGCAACATAGCACACACTTTGCAATATTTCCCAACGTTATTCAAGCGTAAAGCGATTTATTTCGTTCTGAAAGCGGACTCTGAACTTCTTTCTCAAAACCTCACATTCCTTTCTCGTTAAAGGACGAAAATAAGCACAGCACAAGCCGCTTTGTGGGATGATAATGACTATATTTTCGATGGCCTAGGATATATATGAAGTAGTGCAGACACTACTTTAGGAGATGAGTCCATCTATCAGTCCTTCGCAGCAGCTAGTACAGCAAGCCTTAGACTTTACCTTTACTACAACGTTTTCTGAAACGCTAATGAACCCAAAGCCACAACTAATGAATGTTCCTCTCCTTGGTATGAATACCATATCATTGACCTGACTCTGTAAGCTTTCGTCTAAAAAGAAGTGGTGTTTAGGACAGCACTGGGGTTTTGATGTCAATACGTGGCAACATACTGTCTGAAGCAATGAACTGGTCTTCACTGGGATCTACAGAACTTGTAGTAAAAGCCATAGTTGTCAAACGAAAACGTTAACAAATAAAAGGTGATTTGCTGAGATATCGAAACGATATTTCGCAGAAGATTGTTTCAAACAGTGAAAAGGAACGTTTTTTTTTTTTGTTGTTAAAATTATACAGAAAATGTATTCGTAACGCAATTATGTGGAATGGTGCTCTGCAATAAAAACGCTCCAAACGCAACTACACAAATGAAAGATGGGATTTTGCATGATGTGAGATTTCACCCCTGAACCAGCGTCCGAAAACTAGCTGTACAGCTGCGAATTCCTGAAACCAGAGACCACAGAATTCTGTAAAATAATAGATTACCACATACCCTTAGTTGTTGACTCTGTAACCGTATACAAAGAATATTGAAAGGAGGATGCAATTTTGTCAACGTTTATTGCTTCAATAAGCGTAAAACGAGCCCTTTACCAAAAGGATTTTGTGGATGGAGGAAGCAAAATTTACCAGAGATGAGTTAACTAATCAGCATAATTTGCTCAATTTTCATTCCAATTCATTTAACGTGCACAACATCGTTTCGAAGGTAAGTATTTGGTTAGTAAACGCCTCAGCTTAGTAAACGCCTCAGCTTAGTAAACGCCTGGATTGGAATAACAAGAAATATTGCAAAAGGTGCACACGTCCTTCTACATAAACGAGGATTTAAATAACTCAAGCTTTTCCTTGGACATCATTGGAGATCAATTCCCGGAGTTTCTTGAAAATGTCTCTCTAATTCAGAGAAGAGGAGTGTTATTTTAACATGATGGAGCACCTAGTCATAGTAGCAGCAGGATACCTTAACTGTTTAGCCAAAAATTTGATGATCGGTGGACTATTTGTGTGTCTTCAAATCTTGATCGTGCAGATTTAATGACATATTTAAAAAAAAAAACTGGTCTGGAAGAGCTTCGAAAGAATATTTTGAGATCTTGACGCAATCCAATCGCAATCACTTATAATTTCGACCAGGTTCTCATAGGGCCGAATTGACTGCCACATTGCAACTGTCTACAACTTTTTTGAATTGAAACATCTTATTGCTTGCTGGGCAATAATTTCAAACTCCGATGAAACAAAAAATCGACATGAAGTGATTCCGAACTCCTATGAAACGAATCTTTGGACCCTAGATGGGACTCAAAACCGTGCAATAATACTTGTAAATGACACTAACACGAGGGTTGTCTGAAAAATGATACAAGACATTTTTTCTCAAAACTTTTTTTTTATTTTTCTACATAGTCTAGTTGTAACTCTACACACTTCTCCAAGCGATGCTCCCATCTCTCTAACCCGTCTAAATAGTACTTGGCGTTTTTCTCTGCAAAATAATTGTTCACGAAGGTGATTACCTCCTCATTTGACGAAAATCTCTGTCCTCCGAGCGCAGTATTTATTTATTTATTTATTTTATTTATTTATATATTTCCAAAGAATCTTTTACATTAGGCTTAAAAGCCTATAATTAATAGTAAAAGTTATAAAAAGTATAGTTAGACTTAAATTCAAATCAATTTTAATTATTATTTATACATTCAGTTACGAGTATTATTGATTTAAAATGACAACCTAAATTCATATTCATAATGACAAAACAAAATTCTTTATTACACTAAATGCTAAATTTAATTATTTACCAAATATCTGAATAAAACCATCTCAAATTGTGTGGTGCCGCGAAGCCTTCTAATGAAAAAGGGTAAGCTATTCCACTGCTTTATGGCATAAACGAAAAACTGACGCTCCGAGTTTCTGCAAGTGAACCTTGGTTGCAGTATCATAAAAGAACGAGATGAATTAGTAAACTGTATTTTTTGAATTAGATATGAAGGTTCTTTGTTTAAAATGATTTTGTTCAATGTTTTAAGGGAAAAATATTTGAAATACGTGTAAAGATTACAGCCAAGTATGTTACTTGTGTAGTTTGAAATATGGTCATATCGTCGGAGATTGTATACATATCGAGTTATATTATTGAACGCCACAGTTAGATTTCTTTTCGTTTCTGAGTTGTGGCTGGTAAACAATTGGCACCCATATGTTATCATAGGAAGGATCAAAGTTTTTGCCAACCTAAGTCGAACGTGTTGAGGAGTAAATTGCTTCGAAAGTGAAAGACTCCGTAAGGATCCATATATTTTTCCAACAACAGTTTGAATATGGTCATCCCAGGTAAGGGTAGAATTAAATAGAATGCCTAAGTTCATAGCTTTATCGACATATTCAATTTGTTCGTTTCCGAGATATACTGTAGGGAAGTAGCTGTTATCAAGTTTATTTTTATAAATAATTAAGCATTTGGACTTTTGTGGATTGAGGTGAAGACTATTTGTATTGGACCAGCGAAGTATTCTTTTTAAATCAGAGTTCAATTTCACAACACCATCTTCAATCATGCCTAACTTGCAGCTTATACGAACTTGAGCATCGTCAGCATACAAATCGATTGAAGAGTATTCAGATTGGAGTGAAAGATCATTAATAAAAATCGTAAATAAGAGTGGACCAAGTATGGATCCCTGAGGAACCCCACAGAAAAGATTTAAAGGATGGGACGTTTTATTACCAATAACAACAGCTTGGCTTCTTCCACTAATGTATGATAAAATCAGTTTTGCAGCTGTGTATGAAAACCGAAACTGTTGTATTAGTTTTTTAATAAGTCTTTTATGATTAATTTTGTCAAATGCCTTCGAAAAATCTAAGAGAACTAAAAATGAAACCAAGTCATTATCCATAGTATTTCTAATATCGTCTGAAATCTTAAGAGTAGCGGATACACAACTGTGGTTTGGTCTAAAACCGGATTGATTTTCGCTTAAGAGTTTGAATGCCTTTAAAAAGGTTGAAATTTGATTGTGTAAAATTTTTTCCAGAATCTTTGACAGAAATGACAATTTCCAAAGAGATGGAAAAGAAGACGTTGTTATTACAGTATTAAAAACATGTGTTAGCACAGGAACTTAACACATCCGTATCATCCACCCTTTGAAATTGAAAGAAATGTCCACTACCGGGGTTAACAACCCGGTAGGTTTCATTTGCTTCACCAGTGCTTTTTACGGGGTCAACAACCAGCAAAATCCCATTCAACGATCCACTGAAAGTTTGGGAATCATAATTTTCAGGCTCAACATCCTGAAAAGTTTCATCTACAAGTGAAGTATTTTGATTGCTACTGCTTTGAACTTTGGAGAAATGTTCATTTAAATAGTTGGGACATACATCCAGGGAACAATGTTCTCTTTGTCGATATTTTTCCATAAGGTTTTGGATGGTATGTTTTTGTTTAAGCGTTTTGAATACAGTCTACATTTTGCTTCTTTTACTTTTTTACACACATTTTTCGTAAGGCTTGAAGCTTCGGTCAGTAACTGTCAAAAGATGCACAACTAGCATTCACTAGTTTTTATTGACGAGTGCCGCTAACTTTACGTTGTGGGCGGAAACTTTTCAGGCAACGTATTATCCAGCGAGGATGAAGTGTTCTTTGCTTCACGATGTTGTATCACTATTTACACCAATATTATTCCGACGTAGCCAATAAAGTTTACCCACTTCAAATTCTTCTTAACACCCATTTCGTTGTGAATGCTACTAAGCCTTCGATGAAATGGGAATGCGTTGTCAGGCAGCTCGAGTAGAATGTGGCATTGGAGAGGAACGAAGGGCGGCAGACTCGGAGTGTGGAACAAAGAGGTAACGAGCGTGGTGGGGCACTAAAACGGACGGGATGAGCCATTAGCAGTAAAGTGAGCATCCTGGGTGAGTGCACAATGCACAAGTTACGTGAATAGCAACACCATCAGCATCGTCATCATCATTGTTGCCATCATCAACATACGTACACATCTAGACATTACTTGGTTGCAATACCAAAAGCATCATAAACACAAGGAAAACTTCAGCTTAACAACCATTTGGCTTGGTTTGTCGATGCCAAAAAAAATAAGGAGCATAGAACAGCAACGGAATTGAAATCAATTGACCAAAATTGGAAATGGAGGTATTAGCAATGCAAGCAAAAGAACATGATTGTTAACTGTTAACGATCAATTCTTCATTGTATGATATAATGTTTTGTATTACTCTAATATAGGTATTATGCTGAGTTAGTTAAAGATAACACGTCAGTCGTGTGAAAGCCCAACCAAAATTCTGAGTCAGTGGTCTCAACTTTAAGAGCGCTAACGCCAATTTTCGGTTGTTGTGATCGTCCTATCCCTATTTGAGTCAACATTTTCGCTGCTTAGTGCTATGGTGCCCGTGAGAGAAAGAAATGTAAGGAGTGCTAAAAGTATTAAGGCCGTAAGTGCATCTGTTGACAGCAACCCAAACTAAACCAATTTAGCGAAAGGTTCTCGGCCTTCACCCGTATAAGACTCAAGAACTAAAGCCAGATGACCATTTGAAGCGGCTAAGAAGAAGGTCTCTGGAAATGGTCACAGGCCATTCGGAATTTCAGGGATGAAGCTCATTTCTGACTAAAGGCCTTTGGCAATAAGCAAACAATATGCTATTAGACGTCTACAAGCCCAGAAGTGCTTCATGAGATGCCACTACATTTACAAGAATTGACTGTTTGGTGTGGATTTCATGCCGGTCGCGTCATTAGGCCGTATTTCTTTTATTGGTAAAAATGCCCATCACGTTATAGTTAATGGAATTTGCTATCGGAACGTGTTGGAACGTTACTTTTGGCCGCAATTGCGTTTCACTTCTATGATATAGCTTTCCAGGCTCACCATATTTTTAGATTTCCATAGTATGCGACATTAGCTTCACCGACCAGTAGTTGTGGGGATTTTCGTGTTGCATTTGACTTTATTAAATCGAACAAGAATGCTCTTTGCACTTGGAATGTTTGGACCTTTAACGAACCACGTGCTGCTAAACAACTCGTGTAGGCCCAGACCGCTGTAAGGCATATATAACCCCATGGTACGATACTATGGGCCGGGAAAAAGCGGATAAAAAACTGTGACATTTATTACGGCGATTGCTATAAAGAAGGAAGGCGATGCTTATTTGGATGTGAATTTGATCTTCGATTCGGAAAGATAAGTCGGGTTTACGTTCACGCCCCTCAAAAGGATAATGATGACCGTAGCAAACGCGAATCCTAGGGCAGCCCTACTTTGCAGCCGAGCTCAATGGGCTATTTGTAGCCTTAAAATGTGCGCACATATATTTAGACTCAGGTTCAATGGGGGAACAAATCTCTTTAATTGGAGCTGCCTAAACTCAAGATCCTAAGTGTCCGAGTCCAGCTCTATTATGCAGAGGACCTCGTCAAAAGGGGCTGAAAAAGCACTTGGCCATTCCTGCTTTCGAGACTAAGATACATGAGTTTCGTTCTACAGGGAATGTATGAGGAGGTTTAACTACATAAATATGAATTCTATGAGCTGTACAGTGACATCGGTTCAGTGAGTGGGCACTACAGCTCTTGTCCAAAGAGTTTTCGAGTCGGATTTCGAGAGACGGTGCAGCAGAGGATGACCGCATCTAATGTGGTGTACGCAAATTGAATGTCAAGTCAAGCAACTTGGAATGTGGCATTGGATGCAGCTGGCGAGTTCGAGAAGCACACCCAGGATGTAAAATCGTTCACTTTGCAACTGTCAGCATTGCGTAGTCTCCTTGAGAGTTGTTACATAAAGTTGTACGTCCGCCTATAATTTTTCTGTTTTTGTGCAGATTTATATACTCCTAATGAAGCTTAGGCCAGCTCAAGTGAGGTGAACGATTTAGTGGTCTTATGTAACCCTACTGGTGTTTTGTACTGCCTTTTGGTAGTTCCTGGACATCTCGCTTAGTAGATTCCAGAACAGCCCTGCAAATGAGGAATGAATTCCCATCAAATCGGATATCGAATTGTTCCAAGAACCATTTAACTTAAATCCACACAAAACAACTATCCACAAAAGGGACTTACAATTTCCTTACTTCAGCTTAAATTCATAATCTCAAATCTAACAGTTGAAACCAAATCTACGTTCGACATCCTGATAGATCATTAGTCTCCTACCGAAATTCATATCTCTAAATTTGCATGATTCATTTTAAAACCACTTAATTAATACAATGTCCCGCCAACATGACCACATCATCAATACTCAACCGCAATTCGGAAAATCAAATTCAAAACCTTCAATCGCCATCAACCATGCTCCTCATCCACTTGTAGATACATACTTGTATCTCAGCTCATTTTACAAACATATGAACCCGAACTACTCACCACGGGATTATGTCTGACACCTAAACACGGATAATGATGTTCCTCTGACTTACTTCCCGCCAAAATGTACCAGCTAAAACCCATTATTCCTATCACCCCCACCACCCATAGCACTGTAGAGTCTTTTGTCTGAGTATGAATGTCCTACAACAACAATATGTCCAAGGATTTGACAAAGACAAATGTATTTGCCATTAAAATTCGATTTAGCCGAAATAAAAAAAAAAAAAAAATAGCTCCCAATTCATGGTATCCGCAGAAAAAGGATAAAATCCCAAACAAAACAAACTCAATTGAGACAGGAGACAAAAAAAACGACAAAAAAAAAAGGAAAAATGAAAAGAAAATCAAGTTTCCGGTATGAAACGAGGAGAATGCCAATCGAAATGGCTAACCCCATGACGAGAACGACGAAAAGGACGGCCTTTTCGATCCATCCTGAGGGTATGAGGGTTGATTTATAGATTTTGTGCGTGCAACCCCATGACCCATCTCCTCGCAAAACAAAAAACTATCAGGAGTGGTTATTTAACTCTCATTTCAGAGGCAGAGATTGATTTACATGGAATGAGCGGGAGTTGAACGGAGATGGGGTCAACAGTATTCAACAACAAAAAAAAGACTAAGGCCGACCAGAAGAGCTTTAAATAAATTGTTCAGTTCACGAGGCAAGATAAAAACGTTAGGGAAGCAATCAACCATTGAAAGGGAATATTTATCACGTTTGGCAGTTAAATGATAGTTTCGACAGTCACGACTCGATATCGAGACTAACTACCAGAATTATTCTTTTCCTTTTTTTTGGTTGTTTTTTTTTTTTTTTAAATCGAGATCCGCACATGAATACAATGACTGAATGAGGAATGCAATAAAAATCGAATTAAAACGATGCTATCACCTAGCAATTAATGAAACAGAAGCGAGTAAAACCTCTGACAGGCAAAACTGATAGGTGGTAGCCGGATTTTTTCTGTTTTGCATATCATGCCACAGAGTATCGATATGATGTGTATGTATGATATACATTTCTTGCCACTGAACGAGGCAAGCAGCGCCTCAACAAGTAACACTATCATATTCACATTTGCCAAGCATGACTTTGACTTTGAAGAAAAAAGCTGAATTTGGATTCATATCCTGTAAAACTCACAATAACCGAACCGAATTTTGGAATTGCCTTGCAAATTACCATCTACTAATGCGTCGAAGACAAGCTATCCACGCCATATTAACTAGCTTGCATTGTTTAGAAGAAACCTCGTAACCAAGTGCCAGAGACAGAGGGTTTCAAAAGGTCTGGGAACGAAGGCATTTATCCTGCTTTGCTGCAATAGCGTGTAGACCAACTGCCGTAAACTCTAAGTAGGATCCTCACTACTGGCTTTGCTCTGTCCTGTATACCAAATCCATGGTGAACAGTGAAGGAAGCCTTTGTACCGAAAATCGGTGGTAAAGCTGACAACTCATTGTCCAAAAAAGTTAGAGCTATCAATCTGAATTCCTTTCTGCTTAAGGGAATCTAAATCTAGTGAGCAGCATTAAATGTGCACTTGGCAAGAAGGGGTTAGGAATTCCATCAACATCTAGAGCGCCATTCATGACATTTTGGAATGACTTTTTTTGTGAATTCTATGCTAGTGAACAGAACTTTGGCTGAGGAGATGTGCATTGAACAGAAGTTTCCCGCAAGGCACCTTCATGACTCTACTATTATGATTCATATTGGTCAACGCTATGGTTAACTCTTTCAAACGTTCTAAAGTCTATTCTCAAGCGTGTGACATTCCAGCTGTCAGTTCTTTGGACAAGGCCAATCTGCTTGCTGCACACTTTGCGGCTAGCTCAACGCCCCCAGATTATGCTTTGTCCCCGCCTACACTTGAGTGCGTCGAAGTCGAATCTACAATGGGACTAATCCACTTTCGCACTTGTGTAGTAGCAAGAGTACTTAAAGATCTCAACATGCATAAGTCCGCTACCAAAACCACTGCGTAAGCTTTTTCATCAATCCTGCTCTTTAGGACTCTTTCCGAGCAGATGGAAAACAGCATTTGTCCAGCCCGTCCCAAAAAAAGGCGAAACTTCTTCTCTCTCCTCCTACAGACCCATTGCACTTATGTCCCTTCTTTCCAAGGTCATGGAAATGCTGATAAACCGGCAGCTCATGAAATGTCTCGAAACACGAAAACTTCTCAATGACCGGCAATATGGTTTTCGTAGCAACAGGACCACTTTTAATTTGATGGCATGACCCACCGAAAAGTGGAACCAAAGCGTACATCAATCTGGCGAAAGCAAGATAGTTGCACTTGATATTTCTAAGGCATTTGACAGAGTTTGGCATCAGGCTCTTTTGTCGAAAATGCGTGCTTTTGGGATCGACGACGCTCTTCTTCAATGGATTAGAAATTACCTTTCGGAACGTTCAATTCATGTTGTTTTGGATGGGTTGAAGTCTGGTATTCACAAAATAAATGCTGGTGTGCCCCAGGGCTCCGTTCTATCTCCGACACTCTTTTTAATTTTCATTAATGATCTCTTGTCTGCTACTTCTAATCCAATTTATTCCTTTGCTGATGACAGTACTCTCTGCTTCTCATATTCGTTCCCGGACTCACGTCCCTGCTATTTGGCTGTAGAACGGGAACTGCAGAGTATGCTAAGCTAATTGCATTCCGATATTAACAGCATAACCAATTGGAGAACTATCAACCGAGTGGAATTTAATGCTTCCAAAACTCAATGCTGTCTGCTGTCATTAAAGCGAAATTCAAATACCCAGCCATTATCCATGAATGGCACTTGCATCGTCGAAACCGATAAACTTTCCATTCCCGGTATGTGTATCAATGACAACTTACGTTGGAATGACCACATATTCGATGTCGCCAAAAATGCTGCGAAATGTCTAGGTTTCGTCAAGCGATGTAAGAGCCCACTCTGACCTGACCTCAATATACGAGTATAAGGCTTTCATCCGTCCAAAATTGGAGTACAATGCCCACATTTGGTCAGGTGCTCCTAAAACATCTCTGCACCTGCTAGATAGGATTCAAAACCGTGCGATAAAACTAATTGGTGACACTAATATCAGTCAATCAATTGACACCCTCGAACACCGACGTAATGTCTCCTGTCTCACTTTGTTTTATCGCTATTTCCACCACCAGTGTTCCATTGAAATCGCCAGTAGCATTTCGCCCCTTCAAACTTTTAACAGTTACACCCGTCTCGCTATGAATGCCCATTTTCGGACGTACTCTAGAATATCGTGATTCTTTCCTAAGCCGTACAACTCGCTTATGGAATGCCCTGCCGGCCTCGGTGTTTCCTGGTAGTTATAACTTGAAAACATTTAAAAACAATGTGTGCGAACATTTTAAGGGTACTAAAACCCCTTGAGCGCGCTCCGATTATAAAAAAAAAAACGTGCACAGCATATAGTTTTACTATGTAAAGGATCATGCCTAGCGACTATTGGCCCTAAGGCACAAACGTAATCTAAGATTGGTGTACTAGATACTGAAGTCTTTTCCTTCACGAGAAGAAGTAAATTGGATGATCTGATTTATTTAGCGCTAGGCTCATCATCCGCTTCCCCAAAGAAGCTTAGTATTTGGATAAAAATCTCTTTTGGACTAAACTTGCTACATCGAAAACTTAGAATGGACTGCCAGTACAACAACCATACAAGAGACCAATTAAATTCTATTCGTCAATTCTTTGGTGGAACAAGCTTTCACATAAAACTAATTCATAGTGCTTTCCGACGCCCACAGCCCTGCACTCATTTCCCCCAGTCCGATGTGGGCCTGGGTCTCTACCAACAAGCGTCTCCAGTCAGCTCGATCCTTAGTTTCGCATGCTGAGTCACGGCATCCCTCCACTGCGCTGTCCCTCGGTCCCGGATTCGAAAATTTTTCGCCCGGAGCACGGATACCATCCACTCTATATATGCAGACGGGACCGAAAATCACCTGAAATATTTTGCTCTCACATCAGCCAAGAGAACCCTCATCCATTTTTTTGTAGAATCCATGCCTCGGAGCCATAGAGCATGGCTGGGTTTATTAAGATCTTATATGGGGTCACTTTTATTGTACGAGAGAGGGCTTTGTTAGTCAATTTCCTTGCCTTTGCCAACTGTTAGCCCAGGTGTCGTTTTTCGAATTAATAGCGGAGCCTAGATAGACAGAGTCCTTAACTACCTCAAAGTTATATCTGTCGAGGGTGACGTTGTGTCCGAGATGTTGGTGTTGGGCGTGCTTGCACGTGCTTGGTCTTGTCCTCATTGACCTTCAAACTTATCTTGAGTTCTTCCGTCTCAATACTCGCGAAAGGCCGCTGTCATCACCCTCCTTTCCTTCGATTATGTCAATCTCATCGATGTATGCGAGTAATTGGGCGCACTTTTGGAAGACTGTGCCTCTTGTGTTGGAGCGTAATGTTGCACTATTCTTTCAAGAATGGCGTTAAAGAATTTGCATGACAACGCATAGCATTGTCTAAATCCTTTTTAATATCAAAGGTCTTGGTGAGTTCTTTACTGACATTGATGGAGCAGCGCGCATTCTCCATCGTCATCCTGCACAAGCGGACGAGTTTGGTATGGATGACAAAACTAGGCATTGCTCTGCATAGCTCGTCTCTATAGATGCTGTTATACGCGGCCTTAAAATAGATGAACAGGTGGTGTGTATCGATTTGGACCCTCTGCCATAGTGTCAATATTTGGTTGATGATGGTCTTTCCTGGTCTAAAACAACACTGATGTGGACTAATCAGGTTGTTGAAGAACGGCTTGAGGAGTTCACACAATACGGCAGATAGGATCTTTTAGGAGATGTTAAGAAGACTGATGCCTTTGTAGCTGGCGCAGTTCAGAGGGTCTCCTTTCTTGAGGATTGGACAAACAATGCTGAGGTTCCATTCATAGGACTCTCATCCGGCCATATTTTACAGATGAGTTGTTGTATGCTCATTACCAAGTCGTCGCCTGCCACTTTTAAGAGCACGGCAGTCAGACCGCCTACTCAGCAGTTTTGTTGGACTTAAGCTTATATATGGACATCTTCACTCCATCTAGGTCGGATGGACAGCATTGTTGTTCTACATTGTCCAGGTTGAAAAGTATTTGGTTCATCGCTGCCATTATACAGTCCACAGAAATGCTCTTTCCAGGCTTCGGGACATCTAAGCTTATAGGCCTCGGTTCGGGGTTTGTATCAGGGGCATGTTTTTTTTTACCTTTTGGCAAAATTTCCGAATCTCATTCCTTGACAATGCGCTTCTCATGCACCATATTTTTCCTCCCGAAAAGTCAGTGTTCTTCCCTTCTCTTCCCCTCGTAGAGCTGATGATCAGCTCTAGTCCTTCTATGTAGCGCCGTTTTGTATGTATGTTACGTCGTCAAACCAGGGGTTTCATTATGGAGGAGACGGCATCTCTGATGGCTTTTTGGAAATGTTGCCACTGGTATTCGGCACTTGATGCTGGCGGCATTGGACCTCTTAAGAAATAGGGTGACGTCCTACGTCAAATTACCTCACAGTATTAGCTTGCCATTTCGATGTTTAGGATATGCGCAGCCGTACCTTGGCTGCAACAAGGTAATGGTCCTACTCGATGTTGGCATCTCGGAACTTTCGGGCATCCATAATACTGGAGGAATGCCTTGCGTCAATCGCAATTTGGTCAGTCTGATTGATGGTTGATTTATAGGGAGTTGACAAAGTTCCCTTCTGAATATTGAGATGCGGAAACCACGTCCTAGCTACGACAATGTTTCTCAATATCGGAAAGTCGATTAGCCTGAATATTGGAGGTGATTTTTTGCAGACTATACTTTCCGACATTGTTACCAAAGATGCCCTCTCTTCCTAGCTTTGTATTAAAATCGCCGAGGACAATAGCTAGGGCACTGTTCGTAGGAGTTCGTAGAAGCTGTCTTTGGCGTCGTAATAAGGCTAATGTTGTCAAATTTAGCCTTAATACGGATTGCTATGTGGTGCTTGTCTATCTACCGGAAATTCAAGACTTCTAGCCTAAGTCTGCCTCTAAGAGCAAATCCGCATTCAAATGTGAGCTGCTTTTGCCGTCAATAACAATCCCCGTAGTAGATCTCGTGGGTGTTCTTCCTCATTCTGTCGCATGTATTGCATTGAAGTAACATCTACTTTGCAGCAGTCCAGCGCCTTCGCTAGATTTTCGCCTGCACGTGGACTATTAAGGGACCTAACATTCCATGTACAGATCTGAAGTTCCTTGTCCTTATTTCGTTTGCAGGGATTGTCAACTGTAGATCCGTCCGTATCAGAGGTTTGTTATTGGTTTGTAACTTATCTTTCTTTTTCGTGGCCGGACAGTTGCCTCGATGGCACAACCCCCAACGCTTAGGACGAGGGTTCGGTTTGACCGAAGCCAGTAACCCGTTCGGGGATGTGAGCGTTGCTGTTGGTCCATTAAGGGCTCGTCCGTAAAATTTATTTTCCAAGACCCTGCTTTAGTCTCGGAGGTCTTGAGCTCCAAATATTTTGGGGCAGCCCAAATAAGGTCTCACTTGTTAAATTTTTCTTTCTTTTTTTTTCAGCATTGATTCCATCTGGGGAATTCATCCGCTGTCCCGTTTATGGTCAGCACTTGCGATTATAAGTTTGGCAAGTCGAGCTCGGCCAGTACCCGATGTTTGCCACTTGGAGGTAAAATATACACAATTGGAGCGTAGAAGCAGTTACAAGACTGATCATCGCCAAATTGACACAGGCACTGAGCCTACTCTATTTCTATTTGTTGTATATTTCAAACAAAAGTAGTCTGTGGTACAACTCGCATTGGAGTTTATTGACATGATACTCCCGGTGACATTATCCTGAATCTGAACCAATAAAGAAGTGCAGCCGAATGTTAGGGTATAGCTACAGGATAAAACAAGTGTGTTTCTCAGCGTCCACAATAGTTTGACAATACCATGTTTCTCTCGAAGCAGTCGGAAGGTTGGGTTTCGTTTGTTTTAATTTTTTTGTAGAAGGCGGGAGAACCAGAAATCACTTGGACCTTTATCAAGCAAGACGACGGTTCAGTACCGTAACCCCTATCTTTCCACAGTAAAGAAAGCTTGCTTAGTTCTTCTTAAACGAGCAGCAGGATAGAGTTTCGCGGCACCATAAAAACCCAGTAAACGCTGAATAATTTCCTAAAGCTGCACCCCAGTTAGTTTTCCAAGATCATTTACAATAAATGAGGTCGTGCTTATTATTTATTAATGAGCTCACGACAAGTTAAAGATTCTCAATCCCTTGCATGCCGTTTGTCATACTTGAAATCCACGATCGCTTCGTGTCTAAACTAGAGATTCAAGGGTCTGTGATTAGAGGACGCTCCCAACATGGACTACATCCATACATATGTTGTCGCTGATCAGAAAGTTTATCATTGTTTCTTAGCATCCATCTGCCAGTTGTTTCCCCAAACCAAGACAATATCTCTTGAAGATTTCCCCTTAACTAATTTGGACTCCTTAACCACTTCGAAGCACATAATAGCTGTCGGCTTATGTCAATATATCTCCTATAACCGCCTTGTAAAGCTTAGTAAAGTAAGAGAGTGAGTCGAACCAATTAAAGACGGCACCGAACAGTTAGAAGCAATCGTTGAGGTCATGGTGAGAAAAGCAGGATTTAGTACAAGGACATTGTGCAATCAATTTCGTACTGCCTATCACGTTCCTAAAATAAATCCAAAAAAGGTAAGGAAGGAACCACTGATAGACCTTTAGCGTGGATAAGGCTTGTCTTCTCAAGTCGACAGACTTAGGGTTTGCGGAATAGAAGATTATCTTCTGATATGGACTTAGATGAACAATGTGTATCCCCACCTCCTCAATCATCAAAGCAAAATCACTATCCTAATAGGTTTCGTCTCCCCGCACATGTACGAGTATGTATAATATTTCAACCAAATCAATCTCATAGAAATATCTAAAAGGAAAAAAAAAAAAAACCAAAAGCATTCAAGGTATCCAGTCACCAGACATCAGAGGAAGCCGTTTAATAGTCACATTTCTAGGATATTAGCTCGATTTAAGATGACTGAGATGAATTCTGTCAGTTAGCCTATAGAAAAGAAAGAAAAGACCTGCTCTATGTATTGTATTATACGAGTACAATACATATTTGTACATTCGAGTATATCAAAAGGACAACGACACAACGATGTGACATCCTTCCTATGCCACAATAAAAGAGTCACGTGACAAAAGACAATCGGAATTTCATCTATTTATCAAGTAAACGTTGTCAAAGACGAGCTATATGCACAAAGGATTCTTCCAAATTGAAGATGTTTGCAGCTTCCCTTCATCTCCTGATACAAAAAACGAAAAAAAAAAAAAAATACAATAAAAGGACTCCATAGATGAAACCAATTACCAGAAACAAAAGGACATAAGTACGAATGTCAGTATTTGTTTTGGTTTAATTTTTTTCCCCATTGTTAAAAGTTCTACCAAGCTACTATGAGTATATAAACGGAGAGAGTCCTGTTATACTCGTACCAGCAACAGAGTGTAAGTGTACCTTGTATCCATATGAGAAGGGAACATGGTACATACCCACATGCCTTGCAGAGCTAATCCGATTTAGTTCGTTCGACTCATGCGACTATATGGCTGGAGGGAGTCCGTCCTCAGATTCGGATTACGCGTCTCAATTTACCAGGGAATAGAATATCAAATGTTTCCCCTTCCTTTCAGAGTGAGTATTGCTTTATCCCCAAAGGAAACACAAGCGGATTCGAATCTTTTGAATTTGAGTTTGCGTTTGAAAGAATCTTTTTGGTGTGCTTGTGTTTTGGTTTCCTATTTCTATGTACGAGTATTTCTGTTTCCGATGTGTCCTTCTCCCGCGACTTACGTACTCATTACTTGCTGCACATTATTACAGAGGGTATCCGGTAAACATCAGTGCATTGAAATTCTTTGGAATTCTTTGGAATTCTTCCATTTCAGTCATTCTGAGTGGTGTCGGTTAGCACCAGACAATGGGTATGGATTCTAAAGGTATTTGCTCCTTCTTGGTCAAATGATTTATTTAATACCTTGAGAGAGGAAACATATTTCTTTAGGTTTATTAGCCCTGTTTGTTGGATGAATGTAGGTTGGTAGCTGCAGCAGAGGATAAGTCCTTGGTGGTTGGTCTTTGGGTCCTTTTGTTGAGGTTGAGAGTTTCTATTTTCTATTTCTTTTTATTTTGAAAATTATATTGCAGTGCAAAGGATTATGCTATTTGCAGTTATGAAAGCAGAGAAGAAAGTACGAAATCCAAATGATTCCTTGTATGGATTTGTTCAGCTATAGCATAGTTATCCTGGCCAGGTCTTTCGATAGTTTTGCAACTTCTTGAGGGAACAAGGTATTCTATGGATCTCCAAGAAAAAAAAAAAATCATCAAATCCTTGGAATGCTGTTTGTTGGAAGTAGGTATACTCATACATAAGTACATGAAGGAACCGATCTAACAATAGGTGAATGGGAATTCTTTTCATCTTTATAATCAGAAGAGAAAACCAACCCAGGGAACCGAGAGAGGATTCGGTCCAATTAATGATAGTAACGGTAGTGGTACCATTGGAAAAATGGAATTAAATATTGATTGGGATTTTTTTCCTATTTTCGATGAAGAGAAGTGGATGTACGAGTACAAGTATTCGTTGTATGTGGCTGGTTTAATTATTTTAATGGACTTGAGAACTGAGTATTTAACAAATTCAAAGGGCAAAAAGTTGTTTTGACCAGATAGCTTCGCCAATTACTAAACGAGAAGTACTTTGAAGTATTGAACTTATTTAGATGTTCTTCTACCTTTTCCTAAGAAAGGCACTTTGTGAACAGAGGAAAATGAGAGACCTTCGGGGAGTCGTGTCTGAAATTTAGTAGAAAAAAATCGCCTTGGTACTTTCGTCAGCATTAAAAATACATTTGATCATCACGTTCTCAATTTTTTCGTGGATCTCATACAACTTCAACGTAAATTGACAGAAACTCAGGAGGAAATGCTTGGCTTTTAACCATTTTCACATCTAAGACACACAATTTGAGGACGTCCCATCTATCTCCGTCATCAACTTTACTCAAAATAACAAATTGGAAGGAAGGAAGTTTTGCCCTGGCTTACCATACAATCATCCTGAGGCAGCTCGACAGAGCACCTAGATAATTGACGGGTGGACAGAAGAGAAGAAGGCGAACGTTAATAGGATGAAATGACGAAGACGAAACGTTGCCACAGTGACCACCGCGCGCGTGTGCAAAAAACCAAAAAAACTAAAACAGTGCAGTGT